>OX596013.1:35154713-35827162 GCA_951394025.1 Heteromyza rotundicornis
ATACTCACTTTGTCACAACGTTTGTAACGCCCATAAGGAGGCGTGTCCGGTATGGAAAAGTATATATATTCTTGATCAGTATCACCTCCTGAGTCGATTTCGCGATGTCCGTCTGTCTGTCCGTCTGTCCGTCTGTCCGTCTGTCCGTCTGTCCGTCCGCACGATAGCGGTCGCAGTTTTGGAGATATCGACTTGAAACTTTGGGTACATGTTTTTCTCGTGAAAACTGAGATCAAGTTCGAGAATCAGCCAAATCGGACAAAAACTGGGCGTGGCTCCCATACACCGAAAAAAAAGGTAAAAATTTTTTATTGTTGTATTCGATTGGAAATGTTTAGAAACGTATTTTTGACATGGTCCGAGGTTCCGAAGCCACATATATAAGGGTCTAAATGGGGTCTTGAGACCAATTTTTTTTTTTTTTGTGGATTTAATTGGAAATTTTTAGAAATGGATTTTGGACATGGTCCGGGCTCCAAAACCACCTATAATTGGCTCAAAATAGGGTCTTGAGACCACATTTTTATATGTTCGAGGTACTTCTTCCTACTGTGTGGGGGTATTTCAACTTCGGTATAGCCGAAGATAGTCCACTCTCTAGTTTATTGTTGTATTCGATTGGAAATGTTTAGAAACGTATTTTTGACATGGTCCGAGGTTCCGAAGCCACATATATAAGGGTCTAAATGGGGTCTTGAGACCAATTTTTTTTTTTTTGTGGATTTAATTGGATATTTTTAGAAATGGATTTTGAACATGGTCCGGGCTCCAAAACCACCAATAATTGGCTCAAAATAGGGTCTTGAGACCACATTTTTATATGTTCGAGGTACTTCTTCCTACTGTGTGGGGGTATTTCAACTTCGGTATAGCCGAAGATAGTCCACTCTCTAGTTTATTGTTGTATTCGATTGGAAATGTTTAGAAACGTATTTTTGACATGGTCCGAGGTTCCGAAGCCACATATATAAGGGTCTGAATGGGGTCTTGAGACCAAAATTTTTTTTTTGGTGGATTTGATTGGAAATTTTTAGAAATGGATTTTGGACATGTTCCGGGCTCCAAAACCACCTATAATTGGGTAAAAATAGGGTCTTGAGACCACATTTTTTTATGTTCGAGGTACTTCTTCCTACAGTGTGGGGGTATTTCAGCTTCGGTATAGCCGAAGATAGTCCACTCTCTAGTTTGATTTAAATAAAGCATGCTTAGATCTTTCTTTTGATATATAACTCTAAGCAATCGCTCGTCAGTAGCGATCGTGGCGGATAATTGAAAAGTAGTGTTTTTGAAAAGTGGGCAAAAACAGCGAAAAGTCACGACCTTTCCAGTAAGAATATTTTTCATTGCCATAAAAAGTTATATATTTTAAATATTTTTTTTTTGGCATTTGGGTAAAATATCAAAGTATTAGAAAACGTATAAAATAAAATTATTTATAACTTCTGTGTTACCTTTTTATCATTTTGAATTTTGCTGTTACCATATGGGCACGTCGTCACAACCCTAGCAAATTTAAATTTTCTTACTGAAATTGTTTGCATGAGCTTTTTTTATGTAAAATTAAATATATTTTATTTGTATATTGATTTGAAAGTGTGTTTGTGTTCTTAATATTATTTTAAAAAAATTTTTTTTTTAATATTCAGATTTTAAATAATTTTTGTATGTGTTTATATACATATTTGCGTACATATTCGAGTATTTTTTGTAAAATGAAGTACATTTTTTCTATATATTGGTTTGAAATATATTTTTTTTTAACTTTTTTCATATAAAGTTAAAAATATTTTATCTATAAATTCTACTTGGTGTACTTATGAAAAATTAGCAGCACCTCTTAAGTTGATTTAGCCATATCCGTATGTCTGTCCGTTATTTTGATTGGTATGGGCTATTGAAGGAGCTAAATGAAAGCTAGGCGGTCCAAACATTGAATTTATCCTTTGGAAATCCTAGAAGGAGTTGGTATTGCAAATGGGCGAAATCGATCAGCTGCCACGACTACCTTCCATACAAGTGAAAGTCGAGTTTTGTAACAAATGTTACACAATTTCACGGGAATTGTGGTAGGAAAATTCTCCGTAAGATATATTGTCCGCTTTGTGTCGATGGTGAGTGCCGCAAAAGCTATATGAGCAATACCCCGATCATGACATGACATCGTGACGCATACAAAATCCACGTCTAAGATGGCTAGGTCATGCCGAGCTGATGAATGTAAAAAAGTACTACTAAATGGAGCACATGTGAGTACCGTCGGTGGAATGAGCGGAAGATAGCCACCAGGTCTCAGATGGAAGGGTGTATGGTATATATAGGCTTACTTCGACCGGCTAAAACTTACTCAATTGGTTTTTAACAAATTTACATTACGATGAAGACATTTAGGCTAGCATAATTTTATCCGGCTGGACAAGATTATTAGGAGGAAGATGAAGGAGGTACTTCCTATGGTCTTCATCGTACACCTCTTTTACAGCCATGTAAATTGTGTATGTCAAATGATGACGAGGACCTTTCCAATTTCAGTTCATATGGAGATATTTCTTATGTTATTGAAAGCCTAAGCAGTATTTTGGTGTAGGCGGAGATACATATTATATACAGTGGCGGACAGATAATTAGGCCAGCCTTTTGTAGTAATTTTGAACGACTACCAAAATTGTAAGAATATCAACTTGAATACTATTGAAAAGGTTTATTGGACCACATTCAATGATCACTACCACGACACTTATCAAGAAAATCCTTGTTGAAAACTGACCTACTTTTCTAACTTTTTTCCTGGGGGCTATAAAATTTTTTTTTTATGCAAAAATGTGCGTTTTTTAAAAACAAACTACTTTGCTGAAGAAACTTTTGTGATCAAAAATGCTCCTGAATTTATAGAATTTTTTTTAACAAAATATTTTTTTTAAAAAACTTTTAGATTTAAAAAAATTGGTCGATAAAAATTTTTTTTACAAAATAAATCTTAAAACATTGCTAAACTTTCAAGAATTTAAAATTAAAGTAGTTATAAACAATAATATCTTAAATTAGGTAATTTTGCTAGGGTTGTGATGGTAACGGCCAGGGCTGGGCAAACGGTAAGCGGTCCAAAAAAAAAAATTAGAAATTCGTTTCTTAGGCCATTTCTAGGTATTCCTGAAAAAATCTTGAAAAAATTCCGAAAATTTCGCTCTCGTCATTAATGGGTTAAGTAATGTCAATCACAATCACTACAAAGAACAATCATTGTGTTGGTGGTTAAAATTGATAAGGGATTAAGTTTTTAATTTATTAAAGTGTCGGCATTCATTGTTCATATTTACGAACAATTTTTTTCTCAGTGAACAGGCTTGCTTGTCTGTTTTCTTTGCAACAACCGACGTCACCGACCGACAATTCAATTAAGTAAAAAGTTTGAGCGTCTGGTAGGAGAAGGCGCCGGGTGTGAGTATCGTGACTCTAGTAAGTTACTCGTAAGCCGGTAACACGCCATATTTGTCCGGCAGCAAATCGTTGGTATTAAAACATATTTCCATTATCGCGTGCATAAGAAACACTCAGCTGCTTCTTCTTTTAATTTTTTTGTCATGGAAATTCTTCTACGATTTCTCTTTATCATATTCTTGTTTAAACTCTCTCAACGGCTGTGAAGCAGAATGTTTGTTTAAGGGTGACCAGACAGGTTAAATTTTAAAATTTTTTAAATTTGTGTTAGCATATTTTTGTTATTATTTTGGCTAAGGCCGAGCTTCTTGATACCATTGACATATGTCTCATATGAGAAGGAGATAATGTATCTGAGAATAGCAAAGAAAGTCCCACTTCTGGCCGACCTCTTCCATTCGCGAGGTAGTTCTCCTCTGGTCTCCTTGTATACTCGGTTTATCTCAAGAGCTCAAGAAAACACTTTCCGAATAAAGTTATTGATGTTCTTGTTCACTGCACATAATCACTAGTAACAAATTGCAATATCAATTTGACACCTTGTCACTAATAAAAAAAAAAGATGCGTAGAATAAAGAAGCAAGTGGGCAAAGACTGCCGATAACTTTGAGCAGGTAAGTATTACAGAAGAGTTAAATTGCACGAAGAAAACAAAAAGTTTTCAGAAAGTTTTAAACTCTAATTGGAAGTACTTACATCCGTGTTACGGCAATCGTACATTGCTAATGCCTAAGCTAATCCTTCTGGGCAACTCGGACGAAAGTATAAGAATGAAAGAAATCCAAATTAACGCAGCAAATTGCCATCAAATTGGACCCATTTTGACGGTTAATAACCCCAAAGTGCAATTCTACCTTGAATTAGTGTCGACGTAAGTATGAAGGCGGTAGGTAGAAGGAGGAATGGGTATATTACCTCAAGGCTAATGGCATACGAGGGTTTACTTTTCCTCCCACAACTACTCCTCCGATGCTATTTTTTCCCATTGTGTTTTCTCTTATTGTCTGTTCTTTGCCTCGTTAAATGATTCGCCTGTCTTTTGTTATTCGTGGCAGTGGAACGAAATGAGGGAGTTGCGCCAAAATTGTTAGTGAAATCTGCTTTTCAACTAGGTACCTTTCCGCAAATATTTTTCTTTTCCTTTGTTGCAAATTTCGTACTTTACATTTCGCTGCCATGTTTATTCTTCAGTCTAATTTTTTCTCATTTTGAAGGAGTTCAAGTATCTCCTTGGCACCTTTTAATTGTTGTTTTTACGTTGTCCAATACACCAGCCCCAAAATCACTAATAATTGCATCGCTTCCCCGCACGTCAGCTTTTAACAAATTGTCGGAAGTTGATTAGATTAAAGGTATTATCGCAGCTAAGAATAAAGTTGGAAACGTTTTTCCGATTATTCGGGCTGATAAAAATTACTTTTTATGTGCTACGCGTGATGGAACTTGAATGCACTTAGGCGAATGCGGAAGTAAAGCTTACCCTGGGCATTGGCAACTTTAAATGAACAATACACTTCATAAGAGAAAGATATAACAAATGAGCAATGGAATGGTTTGTTAAAGAAACTTTAAAGATAAATGAAATTTGAAATTATTGAAATAGTTCCAACTTCACCAAGTCTGATCTTGAAATAGGCCAAATTAAACATTTATGCGCCAAAGTAGCATTAAAAGAAAGCTATTAGCAGCTAAATTGCTGATTTCTATTTGAGTTAAAGTTTGTTCTTTTTTCGGTTTCATTGGAAGAGAACCCGCACTGCGGAGTTTGAAACAGAAATGGGAATCCAATTAAAATTCCAATTTAGGCACTTGTATTTTCGTAATTAATTTGTATGGTAATTTCGCGGTTTTGATGGTCTTTTCACAACTTCAGTTTAGTTCCTATTATGAAAGGAGCAGTTCCTTAGTAGCCTAAATTCAAACTATCATTCCAGCATATCACTCAAGCCAATGCCTGTGTTAAAGTGTTCAGGCCATTGAAATTGGCTCGTTTGGATGTGTGTAGCTGCTCTACTTTTGCTGTTAATTATGACAGCTTAGATGGATCAATAAGCTTTACGTTAACAACAAAGTCGACGTTCCACTGCTTGGTGTGAATAGTTTTTCAGTTACATTTGGCAGCTGTCGAGGGTGTTGACATTAATTGCAACCGGCTGAGAGCAAATAAATGTTAACAACTTATTTGATTTGATTTTAGTTGTGCTTCCAAAATCCATTTAGCTGCAGTTTTGCCCTAATCGAATTCGAAACTTTCGTTCGTAAACAAATTTTGCAATCACCAGTGCTGCACTTTTACTAGCAATTGTCATGCAAATTGCCATTTTCAATTTGGCACAATTAAAATTTGCATTTAATGCCCATGTCGTGCTTCGTTGCAGTACTTACCACTCTGTCGGATTCTGTATCAGATTTGATTTGTCATTCTGGACTTTTGTTTATTGAACAATTCGATTTCCATCTTGACAATAGCCAATTGGATGGATTTCATTTTCCCGTTTGGTATTTCGCATATCGATGCCTCTTGAAATTGTTGTTGATTTTGGCATTCGAATGAAAGTAATTCGAATGGGTTGGTAGGCTGAATGCAGGAATAGTGGATTGAATTCTACTTTACAATATTTCCAATTGTTTATTTGAGGCCAATTTCAAACCGAATAAAACACCTTTTCCTTAATAATTCTCCTTTACTTTCTGTACATTCACATTCACTGGGATTATTTCTAATCCCTTACAATAGAAGATTTTAAATTCATACAAATTGTCTACAAGCAAAGCAGAGACTTTGAAAAAATACAAACACTCATACGCCCCACTGGCTCAAGTCAAACAGATTCCATTCCATTTACTTACCATACGACAGCTAAGAAAACCAATTGGCAATTTGCCTATGAAAAAGCCCAAACAGAATCTACCGTAATTGGCCAACATCATAAAGACCAAGAATCGAATTGAAAACATTTCGGTTCACTTTAAAACAGTTTGCCTGAGGGTGAAACGAGAACGTGACTGGAATGACGCAAAACAGCGAAAGGGAATTTTTCGCAGCTCATTGACAGATAAAATGTTGGGGAGGCGGAAAGATTAAGTTATCGATGAATGCCGGTTTAACTGATTTACGAGTTGCTTGCAAGGACAACAGTCACACGGCTGGGATAATAAGGCGGAAAGGATTTGCATGACGCAGCAGCACACCACAATACGACAGCAAAAATCAAGAAAACGTAAAAAACTTAATTTATGCCCAGCGAGGCTAATAACTCGTTCCGAAAACAACACAAAAGTCCACCATGCCCTAGTTGTCTTTACCAGGGTTGGCAACCGAAACCGTAACCGAAACCGAAACCGAATGAAACCGATTCATTTTAGGGAGCGAAACCTAAACCGAAACCGATTCGTCGTAACCGATTGAATGGGTTCAACCAAAACCAATTGAAAAGGTTACGGGTTTTTAATCGGTTTTCAAAAGGTTTTCGTACACAAAATTGACTTGAAGTTTTTTTTTCCTAAGAGAAAACTCATCGTATTTCATTTATTTATTTCTTATATTTTTAAAATATAGGAAATATTTTTTTTAAATATTCAATAAATCTTTTTATAAGGCCGGCGCACACAGAGGCTATATTCGCTATATAATTTCATAACCATTTCCATATTTAAAAAATCTAGCTTCGAAAACGCAAAACGATTTCACCGCAGTAGATTTTGTGTGTTATTTATTATATTGCTATGGAAACAATCAAAAAGTCTGACTGAAATGGTTCTGAAAATGACTATTTTGTTTGTTATTTATTAGACTAATATGGAAACAGTCAAAAGGTTTATTTTCAAACTGATTCAAATTGGTTTTGAAACTGACTTTTTGTGATTGTTATTTATTGTATTGCTATGGAAACAGGCTGTATAAAAAACGCTATATTTTCAAAAATACAATTATTTGTGACAAAATTAATTTCGAAACTGCCTGCGGCACGAATAACGCCTCTGTGTGCGCAGGCACTTTTATGGTTTTTGAAAAGACTTGGCAAATTTTCGCTATTTTTTCCTAGTTTTATATGGCAGCCTTTTTCGTCCGATTTAGCTGATTCTCGAACTTGATCTCAATTCGGAGATAAAAACCTAAACCCAAAGTTTCACATCGATGTCTCAAAAAAAAAACATTCCAGCCTGTATGGTGACAGAAAGACGGGGATATGGCTAAATCTGTTTTCGATACTGATCATGAATATATATACTTATCCATACCGGACATGCGTCCTTATGGACGTTTCAAACGTTGTGTAGGGTATAAAAAAAAATTTAAGCAGAAATTTGTTTGAAAATGCGATTAGATAAGGAAATTCGGTAAATGTAGTTAGATTCAGCACCCTTGATTTATATTGAATTGATATAAAATTTCCTAATATTGGGCCATCTAGAAACCTTTTAAAACCTAAACCGAAACCTTTTCAATCGCTCCAACCAACCGAAACCTTTTCAAAATCAAGGAGCGAAACCGATAACCAAAACCGATTGGCAAGTGGGAGTAAAACCGAAACCGAAACCTTTATTCGATTCGGTTGCCAACCCTGGTCTTTACCCTACATAAACGAGTATTTTCTGTTTCCGGCGAAATGGCAATACCTTCCGCAAATAGGCAATCGCCCCGACGTCTGCCAATTTTAGTGCAAAATTGAATTCGCTGTATTTGCCGAGCAGTACTTACAGTCAACATGCTGCAGCCACACTTGGCCTTTGCCACCTACGGACACACCTACTCAATCGCCAAAGGAAAGTTATATTAGCGGCAAAGTGGAAAAAACTTTCAAGTATCAAATACCTAGAGCACCTTTGTATATGTGTGTGCCTCGTCCGCTATTAACCCGACCTGCACAATATCGAATGCAATTTGTTTTCTAGTTACCGTTTTGTTTTTCGTTGTTGTTGTTGGTGTGGCCCTCGTTACAGAGAAAACTGTAGGTACGCTTCCGGGCGGATAAGAAACGTACTGCTGCTGCACATTTTTTTACTACGTTTGGGCGATGGTGTGATGTGTGCATGTAGCGGCAGCTTTTGCGAGCGGAAACGGAAATGCAATGTGATGTGATGGGGATTGGCACTGTTGCCCATTTCGGGATTAAAATTGCATTTGCACTGATGGAGCGGTAAGGCAGGATTTCTTTGGAGGAGCTTAAGTGAAACTTCAACGAATTGCCCAGCTTTGTGTTTCCGCGATTCCAGTGCCAACGAATTATTAAAACCGCAATTAAAAAAAAAAATTCCACAAAGTAGCCACACTGCTGCCAATTACAGCTCATGCATTTTTAACACCGACAAAAATGAAGAGGTCGAGAAAAGCTTTTCGCGGAATGGGAGGCAGCAAAATGCAGCCGCTTCCGCTCTGAAGTTTGCTAGCAGAATAATTACAGCATGTTGTGTTCCGGTTGTGGATTTTTTTGTCACCGTGCTTCAGAATACTTTTGCGGTCAATGGCGACATTCTTCGTACACTCAACGAAAAATTTGTATTCACTGTAGGAAATCTCATTTACAAACGTCGCATAAATATTATTAAAAACAAACTTTCGAAATAGATTTGCTAACCACAGTTAACCTTTGCAACATTTGCATAAACTTTGGCCAACAACAATTAATCTCCATTAGGCGAAATACTCTACAGTCGCACATCGAATTTCACACAGCTCGGCTGGGACTTTCACCACCTTCCTCTCACTCTTTGTATATTTGTCTGTTTCTGTCCGTGTCCGTGTTTATTTGCCAGCTAATTATGGTTTCGTTTATTTCAGTCACACTCCTGAAATTCTCTTTGCGTGGCTTTACCGCAAAGAACTTGGAGCAAAGAAGTAATATTTTGGATTTTTAATGCGACTCTCTGCAACTGAGGGCCACTTCTGTATTTTGTGTGGTGAGGAAGAAACTAAACTGTGCAACTTCAGTTGCCACATTGAATGTCATGAGAAGGTGTGGATTTGTGCAAGTGGCGGTTGAAAATGTGAAATGCTGAAACACAAATGAGAAAGTTTTAAGGTTCCACTTTTTTAAATTATCATCATTCATAACTTTTGACTTCCTAATTTTCTACAATTTATTTCAAGAACTCCTCTAAGTTTGGGCAATGCGACTTTTAAATTTTTCGTTTTTGGTAGGCTATTTTTCGTTTTGATTTTTTGAACGATTGGAGATATTTTGCATGTCGTGCACCATTTTTCATTTCGACTTTTGACCGACTTTTTATTTTTAATTTTTTTATGGGATTTATGAAAAATTGCCCAAAAAATCGAAATGAAAAGTAGCCCATCCGGAAATTAAATTTCATCGACAATGTGGGCCCTTTTTCATTTCTGAATTTAACTGTTGTTTTGGGCGATTTTTCATTTTTCAATGATGGGAGACTCTTTGTGCTTTTTATTTCCACTTTTGGGCGACTTTTCATTTTTTCGGCTTAATTTATTTTGGGCGATTTTTTACTGAGGCGACCAAATGTTTTGCACAATCAAATTGTTGATCTCCTATAAATATGCAAATATTTCAGAACAATGCCTGGAGGTCTGCCGATTGCAAAGTACTTGTCTGCCTAGTTTATGAGGCCTTCCACTTAGAAACCGAAAAGTTTTTCAATTGCACAGTAGAACAAATTTAGATTGAAATCTCGAACTCTGCCTGCCTGCCTTCTAGAAAGCGTCTTCTCTTATCCCAATTTACATGTAAAATTTTGAAATTCCGCATGACCTCACTTTGGCGCCAAAAAGTCAACCTCCATTCGAGTCTAAGCCAAATGGGATGATGTCATAGTAAATTTCAATTAAAGTTGCAACTGTTTCAATTAAAAGACGATTTGCTGCGGCAGATAAAAATGAAAAACGCATTTATTTCACATTTAACTGGGCTTAAAAAGTTGACACAGTTGTTCCAAAATGGCACATCCGCTGCGAGTGAGTACAAAAAATGTACAACAATTGCTGCCGTCTTAGCAATTTAGCGTTGAAAATTACTAGCATGAGAAGGCGCTAGAACGAGGAATATTCTATGCCACAGGCAGGGGTGTTGGGATATGTCATTAAAACAATTGAAATGGCGGGGCACACGACCACTTAAACAAAACATACACATGAGCGCTACTGTGCAGCAGTTTCTTACTTTAGATGACCTTGTTTCTAGTTGATGTGCGAACGGGTGTGGAAGGTGTTGCGAGTGGTTAAGTAGTGGCAAAGTTCACTTGCAGAGACGTGACACTTGAATTCGAGCTTATCTGAAGAAGAGAATTTATTTTTGCAGAGAACATGGCGTACAATTTTAGCATCAGAAGCTGTGTGAATATAAATCGCATAACCACAAACAACAACAACAAACCGGCGCATAAAGAGGAAAGTTGCCATAATGGCAATGGTCAGCCTATTGCCACACACACACTCCCCGGCAAACATATTCCGCACGGATGATGACGGTAATTTGTATGTTAATGGCGAAGAAAACCCGCAAAACTACATGCAACATTTAGCACATGCCAACACACTCACTCACACAATTGTAATTGAAGTTGCAGTTAATGCAAATGCCGACCAACATTGTAGAAAAAGTCAAACACATCCAACAGCGGATTCGGATCGGATCGGGTAATGGTTCCTGTTGATGTTTCATGTGTCAAAAGCAATTTCAATATTGCACGAAGGCGCGTGTAGCGGAAAGCTTTCGAAATACTCCCACATAGACATAAGCACCAACTTGTACATTGTCGATGCTCAGAGTTGACGGTTGTTCCGTCACGCTGCACATTAGTGTAATGCATTTGCCGGACGCGAAGGGTTCATTTCGTACAAATGCAACCGAGTTGCGCATGAGTGTATGTGTGTGGTGTGTTATTAGCCACACTATTTTGCGGATTGGCGCTTAGTCGGTTTCGAGTTATTTTGAAAATTTGCGAATTTGAGTGTGGGTAACATTTTAATGAGAATGTTACGAGTGTTGAACTGTTCACATGCACAGCTTAAATTTGTCGAATAACTGTGAATTTATTTACTGAAAAAATAAACAAATTGTACACTGTGAAGGAGCCTTAAATCAATATCCTGCAATTGATATCACTCATACGCCACCAGAGCACAGACAAACAAAAATTCATGCCGCCTTATCCACACAACTTGTGGTTTCTTTTTCTTCACTTTTCTCTTATCTCATTTGCAAAAGTGTAACAGTTCCTGCCGCCAATTCAACTGTCGTAAATCAATCATCAGCAAGTGCTAAACAATTCCCTTTTCGTGTGAGTGTGCAAACATATCTGCTTCTATGTCGGTGTCGGTAAAATTCTATTTATGGCATACCATGGTATGTAACATCAACCAAACACAACTACAAAAACAACTGACGTTTCCGCAAACACACACACAAGCATGCATGCAAGAACTACTGCAATTGTTTTTTAGTGCCGGGTGGTGTGAATAAAGGAATTCCCAAATGCTATTTCCATTTAGTTTTTAATGCAAATAGCATTAAGTATTCCTTTATTCACACCACCCATTGCTTCGTTATTCTCGTGTTAAAGTATGTTTATGTAGGCGTTTGTGTGATTTGTCGGTCCTGATTGCTGAAGCAATAAATTTGATTTATGTTCCGCTTGCAATATTGTTTATTGTTTCGGTACAATATTCCTTCCAGAATGTACACATTCCTACGAAGAACAATCTTCACAGCAAATTTAGAAAATCATGATGTTGTATGCGCAATTAATGAGGCTCCTCGTTTGTTTACTGACAGTGTTGGCAAATAAGATTTGTTTGGAGTTATTTGTAGCAATGATTGTGTGGAATAGACAAAATTAAGAAAGTAATTCACTTTCTCTCAAAGCAAGTATTGATTCCTTATTTACTCAATTTTTAACATCTTCCTCCTTCGCCATTTTTCGCCCACTTCATTCGCTTGACATTGATTAATGCCAATTTCAACATTTCTGCTGTCATAATTTGGCCCGATTTCGTTTCGTGCGGCTTAAGTGGAAAATATTGTTTGCATATCTTAGGGAGCGCTGACATGGAAAATTGAGTTCACGCATTAAGTGGAAATATTTCGCATTGGTGTGGAGCAGTAAATGCGACAAACGGCCTCCTGCTGGCTTGCCATAATTTTCATTTTACATTTTTGTAATACTTTCCTTTTGACTAACCCAATTTGGTGGAAATTTTATGAAATTATTTGAGTTTGAAATAGAATTGAAGAGTGGCAAAAGAAAAAAAAATTATATGCCATGACACAAATTGAGTTACCTACGAAGAGAGGAAGGGGCAAAGTTTTACATAAATTCCAAATGAAAAAATATTTTTTTTACTTCTAGGCACGTGCACAAATTCACTTTTGATTACAATCACATTAAATGTTTCTCATACGCCACGCCAAACGCCTAATTAGAAACTTCTCAACATTCTCACCAACACCTAAGCCCACAACAAATTGACTTTAGGTTGTCACCTCCGTATTGCGTTTCCTACGACGTCGAGGTCAACTAAACCACTGTCAGCTCCTGCCTGGAGAAAAGTAACGCAAACTTTTACTTTTCGTTTTGCTAAATTAGGGGCATTTACGATATATTATCGAGTATAAATTCTGTATGGACTTCGCCACTATTTCTAGCTGAATGACGACGTGACTGCAATGTTATTTTTACCTCTTGTGCCTTGCCAAAAAAGCCATGAAGTTGAAGCGAAGAAAAAGAAAGTGTTTTTATTATGTGAGTGGGCTTTTGACAGTTGATTATTCTAAAACAATAGAGGAGGAATAAGCGAAATTTATAGATTTTCATGATCCGATTTTGTCATAAATGTTATGGGCGCTCATTCGACCCAATTCTTCGCTTCCAGACACATCATTTATGTGGTCTGCTTTAGTCTGAGATAATTTTCAAGGTATTTTACACGACCATCACCTCAAGCCAACCTAATTAAACCGGGTTGCATGGCGCTGCCGTTCGGTTGGCATTATGTCAGAAGCTGTTCAAGAATACTTTAATTGAATAGTTTGCATAGCGCATGTGCCGGTGGCATGCTTAGTTATGGTCGTGCAGCGTGAATGGCATCGAATCGAGAAGACGGAAGAGCTCTGAATACCAAATTCCTTGCTGCGACAAGTTGACAGATTGCGGTTTCGTTGCGGTTTCGTTGACAGCGAATGAGATGCGAAAAATTCATCTGATAGAATAAATCCATCAAGGATATTTTTTAGCTTTTTCGAAGTTAATATTTAAATTTTTCCACTGCGAAAACTCACACAAAAGAAAATTGAGCAGATCAACTGGCAGTACTCAAACCCCAATAGAAAGACTACAGTGACAGGGTCAGGTCAGTTAGAAGACATGAACAAATTACAACAACAACTGAGGGAACAACCAGTGTCATGCTCTCTGAACGTCAATTTGTTCGCGGAACTCGTGTATCGCCCCTAGAAACGTAATGAGACCTTGATATTTTGTGTTCATAGACAACTTAAAGAGTCACAATGTCGGAGAGGAACTTTGATTTGATTGTCGCTTGCTTTAGTTTACTTTCGAGAAATGCCTTCCCCTTGTTTTACTCTTGTCGAGCTGCTGAAAATTTAATAAAGCCTCCGCTTGTGTAATTCGCACAATGCACTTGGCATTTAACAAAGGACAATAAACTGTTGCTGTTGCATAAATATTAAACAACATCAACAAAATAACAAAACCTCAATACAACAACTGTAAGCGATTTTTCCATATCAATTCGATTTATTTGCCTCCATTGTTATTGTTGTGTGCTGAACAACGAACTGCAACATTTCCGAATGAATTCAGGCGGAACACATGCCAATTCCATGGAGAGCTGTGACGTTGACAGTTTCCAATCGACATCGCGTGCTCAGCTGTTGTTGTTGCTATTGTTGTTGCTGCTTTTGAGTAACGATTGCAAAATTTTTTTAAATTCCCAAGGGAAATGTAAATAATATGTGGAAAATCATTCGGCAAGGAGTCGAGTGGGAATTTAAAATTAAATTAAAATACTGAGCGTATTCACAAGTCGTCATATATAGAGTATGACTCTATTTGTCATAAGTTTTTATTGAATTTTTCAAACAGAAATTAATTAAAGGTTTGTAATATTCAATGGTATTCAATATGTATTCCAATAAATAAACGTTTTCACCAATTGATGTTTGTTTTAAAACTGAAAACTCAAACCATTTTCACAAACATAAAAAGGTAAAAACATAAAACAGCATAAAGTAACAAATAATTCATTACTGGTTCAACATTTTTGAAAAAAATGCAACATCACTTTAAAAAATTGTACGGCAAACTTGACCACAACAGTACACCGTTCACAACCAATCCATTTTTGCTGCCTGAAAGAATTTACGTATCACACGAATTGAAATGGAGATCCTTAAAATTCACCGAACTGCACTCACCGCGGCTTACATTTATACGCCTACACCTACAGAACGTGACATGTTCATGTCACGCGTGACAGCTTTATGACACAAGCGGCCAAACCGAAACCACGAACAACTGCTTTAAATTGGCACAACGTCCGCTCAACTTCTCTACACTTCGCCAAGCTTAAAATTAAAGTGTACAGTAGCGAAGCCGATGAAATTTCGATTCACGTAAAATTCAGCATAAAATTGGTAAATATGCTGCTGTTTACTTTTCATTAAAATTGTACAAAAAACCATAAAATACAAAAGCAAAAAAAAGAATTATTTTTATTTTCTGCACAGATTCGGTATTGGTTTTGTTTAAGGGATAAACACGTGCGCTTATATAGCAAAAAGTAGGGCAAAATGTAAGAGGACATGTTCAAAAAAAGAGAGAAAAATAATTTAAATTAAAGGATGAAATCGATTTTAGGTAAGTATTTGAGTATTTTGAAACAAAGAAAAAATCTAAAATTGCTTAGAAAAATAAAAACGCGATTTTAACGCTACTTTAACGCCTTCAGGACCATAAGGAAACCAGAAGTGAAACAAAGTTTTAATACTTATAAATACATTTGTTAGGCTCTAAATGAACATAAAACAAGTGAGTACGTTTCAGTCGGGCAAGCCGACTTATATATACCCTACACCTACTGGGCCATAAGGGATCCGCCATCTTGAATTTTGAAAATGCGACATCAAATTCGAAATCAGCGACCCCAAAAACCGCCTTATACAAAATTTCATACTGTTTTGATGAAATATTAAAATTTCGGTAAAAACCCGATTTTCGTTTATATGGGAGGTAGGCAGTCGACCGATTTCGCCCATTTGCAATACCCACTCCTTCTAGGGCCTAAAAAGGATAAATCCAAAATTTGGGATCCCTAGCTTTCTTCTAGCTCCTGCAATCGTGTTTATAAGAAAAGAGGACGGACAGACGGATAGAATGTATATAGTTTTCCATACCGGACACGTCTCCTTCTTGGTGTTACAAACATCAGACCAAAGTGAATATACCCATACCTCATGAGGTGTAGGGTATAAAAAAAGTGGAAAATTATTCTTGGGACACATATGTTCTGTGGTCCTCAAGGGGTTACTCCAATACACTGCAATCGACTAATGGAAACACAAATTACACAGAAATCGAACTTTTTATTCGTGATCAGCCAAACCCAATTTACCCTTTCAGACACTATTTTTCTACATGAACAGTGCTATTTGCTCCACTGTAACTCCCGATATTTTTGCAGCGTAAATAATTTAATCGGCTATCGCGCTATTTTTAACTAAAACTTTATTTAAAACTCTATAATCGAAAATCCCCACGCGATAATTAAATTCCCTATTTGCCCGAAAAGCACAGTCGCGAAGCGTGGGATTTAAGACGACCCTCGCGGTATGGTATCCCCGGACGAACGAACCACACGAACACACGAAAACCTGATAAATAAACTTCTTTTAAAAACTACACCGAAACTGCCGCAATAGATATATATATATAGGTATATATATAACTATATATAAAAGAAACGGAAGTTTTCCCGACACAAGGAAAATAATACCGAACACAAACCCTTTTCAAAATTGACACAAAACGACAAATATACCAAAAAAAATCATTTTTTTTTAAAACGCAATTGATTTGCGGGACCAGACCAACCTGTCTGAAATCCCTCGCACGATTCTTTGCAGAATCTATTCACCAGCTGGACTTCGATAAAATTCGATGTCCAGCAACAACTTGGCTCTGATGCGGGACAACACAAACAAAAAAAAGGAATAAGGAAGAGGGGGGAAAACGGCCAAACAAATTCCAAGCAAACTACTTGGACGGAAACACTTCACCAAAACAAATCACGACCGAACACACCCTGTCCAACTCTATTCAATTCCTCAAAATCAAAACACTAAATGGCCGACTGCCACAAATAAAATAAAGCAAAATAAACACTAGCTGGCAAAACTAAACCAGCGCGCAAAAATACTCCCTTTGGATCACTTGTCCTCCAGCCACAGTCCGACGATGGCAACAGCTCCACTTCACCACTAAAAAAAACACAATTTTTTTTAAAAGGACAGAAAGTTATCCAAATTTTGGAAACAATTAATTTAAAATTTAATTCAATCAGAAAAACCAAAGATTTTGCCACTCTCCTTCTTCCCTGCTCAAAAAGAACTAAAAGAATTAGAATATATGAGCGCCTATGACGCTCACTTTCCATTTATCTTCCCACATACATAGAGTGCGGCTTACGCAGAAACCAGTGTCCGCAGTCGGGGCTTTACCCATACCTATATGCGAAAAATCTCTTCAGATTTTTCTAGGTGTGTTTGGCAAATTTACATATACCCCCCTGCACCCACCAAAATGAAATATACATTTTGGCGGCACTCATGTACGTATAGGCGAAAGCATAAATGTTCTCAAATTCCTCTCCCTCAAACAGGTTTAAAAAGTACAAAAGCTTTAGTCCAGGTTTTGACAATTTACTATTGTAATGGCGAGGCTGGCAATACACACAAAAAAAAAAGTAGGTAAATCAAACCAAAAAAGACGGTTAAAAATGCAGCAACCAAAAAACGTGGTAAATGGAACCAACTCAAAATTGTTAGCGTACAATGAAAAATTGTTAGCGTACAATGAAAAAATGTTCGCGTACAATGAAAAATTGTTCGCGTACAATGAAAAATTGTTCGAGTACAATGAAAAATTGTTCACGTACAATGAAAAATTGTTTGCATATGAGCAATGAATGCATTCATT
This sequence comes from Heteromyza rotundicornis, assembly GCA_951394025.1. Taxonomy (NCBI): domain Eukaryota; kingdom Metazoa; phylum Arthropoda; class Insecta; order Diptera; family Heleomyzidae; genus Heteromyza; species Heteromyza rotundicornis. The sequence continues at coordinate 35,172,339 of OX596013.1, forward strand.
AGTAGTGTTTTGGTTGCAATCTTGTCGAAACTTGACGTTTTTTTATTTATTTGTTTGCAACCAAAACACGACTATTGATGTCGCATGTATTGTCTGAAAATATAAAATTTTAAAAATAAAAATCTGTAAAAAAGAAAAATAGAAAAAAAAAAAAAAAAAGAAAAAAAGAAAAATAGAAAGAAAATTTAATATTACAAAATTGAAATCTAAAATGCTAAAAATGAAAAAAGAGATAAACGAAAATCTGTAAAAACAAAAGAATAAATAAATGTAAAAATATATAATAAAAACCATTCTCAATATAATATTACATTTACTTACCCTTTTATGCACTTCACCCTTTGACCATACTGAACGCACTGATCGTATACTCGAATGACAAAACAAAAATCGTTGCTGTTGTAGTATGACAGACACGAAAGCACGCCGCTGAGCATGTATGAGCATGTGCTCATACATCGCAAGCAACCAAACTCAGCTGAGTTGCGTACCGCAATTGGGTCTTTACAATTTTTTTGGTTGGCGAACAAACAAAAATTTTTAAGGAACAACTTGATTTGTTTGCTTTACAAATTTTTTGGTTAAAATTTGAGATTTACAATTTTTTTCGATTAGCTAACCTGTTTTTGTAGTTAAAAATCATTTAACAATTTTTCGACGATTAGATTAACCACAAAAATTGTAGTTGTTGTTTGTGTTTTCCATATAAAATAAAAAATTGTTTTTTTACAACGTTTTTCGGTTAGATTAACCCATCTTTTTTTTTTCTGTGTACCCTCATCGGATCGCCGCCGCTCACTGAGCTAACTTAACGAAAGCAAAAGCGAAAGAAAGGAGAAGAAAGCAAGAGAACTTTGACAGCTCAAACAAAATATTCAGTTTTCTTCTTCCGCGCGCCGGCCGCATTTCGGTCGCGAGTGTCGAATTTGTTTTGCTTAGCAAATTAAGCAAAACAAATATATTTATAAAAAAATTAACATTCAATAAAATCGTGCAGTGCGTTCTTTCGGTTAGTGCGTGTGAAATTTTGTTCCTTCGATTTTGTTCGCCCGTCGCCCCGAACAAAAGGGAAACAAAAAAACATAACAAAACAAACAATACAACAAAACAACAACAACTGTGCCGCGAATTTATACCGCGACACAGTTGTTGTTTGCGTCTGTCTATTTTCACAAATTTAAGCTACAGCCTTTGCGGAATTCGCAGGATGTTGCGTAATACATTGTCTTCATTATTATTTCGTAAGACATATTTATTCGTAAGACATAAAGTCAATGATTTGTGGCATCATATGTCAGCGTATTTCATGTGCGGCACAAATTTATGTTATCTTTGTGTGGCTCTCGTTTCTTGGTATGCTTGGTATGTATAGTATATATTGTACACACACGACAAATTCAATGACCAAACGTGACCAAAAGCCATTACCGGAGGCTTGAGGAAATTTCAATAAATATTGAGTTTAAAAGTTCATGTATGCTATAGCTACAGAAAATGCAAGCTATTAATTTTCCAATATGAAACAGTAACAAGGCTTGTGACTGGAAACTCTTCCTTTTTAAAGAATAATCATCAATCAAAATAATAGCGAAGCTAGTTGCTGTTCTTAACACGCTATGCCACCACAATGATGTAGCTAAGATGATGATGATGATGACAGCAAGCAACAATATTGCCAACTACACTGAAAACATCGAAACAAAATTTGTCATTGTAACGACGAAAAGAGACAAGCCCATTTTGGCAGCGCAAACAAGCTTTAAACAAATTATTGGCATTCGAGTGGATGGCATTCGAGTGGAGGACCATGAAAAACTAAAGCAGGGCAAACTTTTGTATATGTCGCTCGAGGTCACTATTGTCAATTTAATATGTGAGGTCACAAGTTGATCGAAAGAACAAAATAAAATAAACAAACAAATGTGCAAATGATTGATGATAATCAAGCAAAAATAGTTCAAGTAAAGAAAAATCGTATAAATTACAAATCCTATTTGCATTGTAAATGGAAAAGGACATAAAAACAAAGAATAAAAAAAATCACTTAAAAGTTTCTTTTATTTAATTGGCGTTTCACTTGGTGAGGTCAGATGTGATACCATTTCACTTGTTTGTATTTGATTACAACAAATCATTGTAATCTCCATGATTTAATTATGATGACCTCCACCCACACAGTGTTGTGATAAGTTCCGCTTTCCACATAGTTTAAAGTACATTTCGTTGTCACAGTCGCAAAAACAGCAGCAATAACAAGAACAACAGTGACAGCAACAGCAAAAAAATAAGCAAAATTACGTTTTTTCCATGGTTGCAACTGAAAGAAAACAAATGAGTACATTTAATTTAGCATATCATTTGCATTCACTGTGAAAAATAATTGGTTAATTTAAAAGCATGTTTATCGAATATCATATAGGTAAATGAATATCGTTTAAGTTGGGACGAATAAGATGGGACAGCTGAATTTCTGTTATTACTGTTTATAAGCGTACGTTCCATGTGAATATGAATATGTGTCTACCAAGCAACGCAAAAATTGTTGTACAAAAAATATCTTTTTGGTAATTTTTGCATCATCGTAATTTGCCAAATTTACATCTTTCAATGTGATTGCATCCAATGTGTCATCTATTCAGTGTATTTTCATTACGTGAAAGAGTAATGGAAATATAGCGAAAAGTTGAAGTCATTTTTAGATGTTTACGAAATGACCTGTTGCTCATGTCGTATAAGTTGGGACACCACTTTTTTTATTGTATTTTGTTCTTATGTTAACCTATTTCTGAGCCCCAACTGGACATATAAAATGTTATTTTCGAACACACCCTCGATAATACTTTCAATATGCAAAAACTGCGATCAATAAACATTCTAATTTTAATAATACCATGCAGTGTTACTTTATATTTGGCTTATTCATATTTTTACCAACTGGTGGTAAACGGTTTTTGACCTAACAATTTCTTCAACAACATGTTAGACCAACTGGTGGTCAACAGCTATTAACCAGGACCTAAATGTGTCTTCGACTATATTAATGACCAATTGCTGGTGAACGGTCATATTTGGGTCCAATCTTAATAATACCATGCAGTTTTACTTGATATTTAGATTATTTTTCAGATTTTAGAAAGTGTCCCAACTTAAACGAACTTTTGTAACTTTTGGCTTTATATGGCAAAGTTGAAGCTAATGACTGCAGCTTCAAATCGGTCTATAAAGGTTGACGTTATTCGTATTCGTTCCAAAGTTACACACCAAAAACGAAACCCGTCCCAACCTTGACAACAGTCCCTTACTTTATGAACTTTGTGAATTTTCAGCAGTCTCAAATAATGTGCTGACATTTCAGATGAATTCCCTGCTCAATATTAGCATCACCACAATTTGATTTCCCAAATGTGCTTCATTAAATGAGCGCCTGAAAAATGCCTCCAAGCACCGAATCATGCCAAAATTGAGTGGCTGTATACAGTGACATATTTTCGGGTAATATTAGGAACAACCGCGCGCTTGTTCCCCACCCAGCTGCAGGCATGCGTCATATACTAGAGCTTGAAGAAGAAAGTAAATATACTTTCGTGTCTCAACGGTGAAATATTTTCAAGGTGGGTTGAAAGCATGAAAGTGTATACTTTTCATGCTGATGCCTCCAAATGAATTCACTCCTGAGATTAGTTTTTGGCGTAACGAAAATGTACGAAAATTAAATGGAATATTAATTATTACAACGTCAGACAACAGAATTATTTTATTTTCATTTATTGTTGGACGGTATTGAAAATACCAAAGCTGGGCATAGTTAATCGAAAATTTAACTTCGTTAATCCGGAAATAGTTAATCAAAAATTTAACTTCGTTAAATTAAAAAGTTTACTTCGTTAAAAGTTAAATGAAATAGAAAAAATTTTTTTTTTTTTAAAAAACGCATAAAAATACATTTTAACTATATACAATTGAATGCCTGCACTCACAGATCCTTTTTTCGATCGATTTCAGCCCTCTATATGCAAATTTAACTTAAAAAATGAAAACTTTGTAAAAATTTTACAAAACGAATTTGCCGACGCGCTTTTTTTCATTCAAGTTAATTGGAAAATGTCGGCTGCGGCTAAACAGTTTCGCGCCGACCATAATCGGCTTCAATCGGCGTGCGAACAAATTGATGTCAATATCGGTTGAGCCGACACAATCGACTCAATATTTCGCCGCCGACCAAGCCGATACATTTAACGGCGGGCTAGGCACGCCGTCTCGACTTGGAACTTTAAATTTTTGTCAACAACACGAAAGAGTTCTGTGTTTACAATTTTTCAACAGTGTGGCTAGGTAGATTATTAAAAATAGTATAAATTCTTAATTTTTACTTTTTTTTTTTACAATTTTTAAAATTTTTTTTCGTTTCTAAGTTAACTAATGCTAGTTAATCGAAGAAATTTAACTTAACTAAATGAAAAAGTTAATGGTTTTCGAAATTAACTGAAACGTTAAAAGTTAACCAAAAATTTAACTTCGTTAATTAACTATTAACGAATTAACTAGTTAATGCCCATCTTTGGAAAATACTCAATACTTGGCAAGTAGTCAAAGTTTTCCATTGCGCTCGAAAAGTATATTAATATGTAAATATATGAAATATGTGAAGACGTTTGATAGAGTTTCACACAGATTTTTAGTTGCAAAACTTTCTAAGATGGGTTTTCATTCGAATTTTTTGAATTGGATTGAGTCCTATCTTGAAAAAAGAGTTTGTTTTGTTAGTCTGGATAATATTAGTTCTTATCCATTTATAGCTACTTCCGGTGTTCCACAAGGAAGCATTTTAGGACCTTTGTTTTTCATTTTATTTATAAATGACATAAGTTCTTGTTTCATTAATTCAAATTTCCTGCTTTATGCAGATGATTTGAAAATCTTTTCTAGAATTCGAACCATGGTGGATGTGGTAACATTGCAATCTGAATTAAATAATTTAGTTGTGTGGTGTAAAAATAATCAATTGTCCTTAAATCTTGCTAAGTGTTTTCACTTAACTTTTTCCAAACTACAAATAAATTGTACCTCTGCTTATCACATCGACGATAAAAAGCTAGATTTGGTAAATGAATTTCTTGATTTGGGCGTTCTTTTCGATTCAAAATTTTCTTTGGTTGGACATCTAAATTATATTATTCCAAAAGCTTACTCGCTTTTAGCCTTCATTCGGCGTAACAGTGTTGATTTTAAAGATCCATATACTCTGAAACTGTTATATTCTGCCTTTGTTAGATCAAGAGTTGAGTACGCCTCTTTTATATGGAATCCCATCTACACTGTCCATAATAATCGGATAGTATTCAGAAAAAGTTATTGAAATATGCCCTATTCTCGCTAAAATTTGAAGAACCTTTTCCGTCATATGATGCCCGCTCTCGTCTCATTCGTTTGAATTCCCTTGAAAACAGGAGAATGTTTCAATCCTTAGTGTTTGTGTTTGATATTATCAGTGGCAGTGTCGATTGTTCCGCTTTGTTAGAGCGAATAAAATTTAATGTTCCGTCTAGAAATTTGCGACACTTTAATGTGTTTATTATTCAGTTCCATCGTTCCAATTATGCCATTAATGAACCGCTTATTAGAGCTTTAGCTGAATTTAATCGGATCTCGGTTAGCAATGCTGAGTTTGATTTCTCTTTATCAAAAGTAAATTTTAAGTTATTACTCAACAACATGTATTCGTAAGTTTTGTATATTTATTTATACTTATTTATATCTAGTCTGTAAGGATTTTGTGTCCATAGACAAAATAAATAAATGAAATAAATGAAATGAAAAATAAATGAAACGTGTGAAATCATATCATTATTTCGAACATTTATATCCCCATTCTACGAGAGTAGTAGAAATTACAGTCAGGGTAGTAGATTTGTTGAAAGAGTAGTAGTTTTGCATAGTATGAAACGACAGAAAAAAGGCAAAATATTGCAAATCTTTTTGACCTTTTTTGCTGCATTCCATTGGAAATGTTTTTATGTCCATGTTTTAAATGGGGGTGTGTGGTGGTAATTCAGTTTCAGCATTACCCAAGGTTTTTGTTATTCATGCTTCCCAGTCGACCTCAATATTTGAAGCAAATCCGAAACATGAAATTTTAATCTCGGCCGAAATGACGTGGAACGTTCTTGAGTGCAAACTTTAGTAGGACGATGTAAGAACTCAATGACGAATAGCACAATTCAAAATATAAATTAGTAAAAAAAATCCAAGCCGTTCAAACACCAAAGTGAGTTATGCAGCACCTTTCTTCTATATACACCTAGTTACACCAAGAAGTTATTACTTTTATTCAGTGCCACAGAATTTTCTACCTTCCTACTCGCATATATGGCGCTGCAGTGAATTCCTTCCGACATGGTCGAACGAGATGGAAAAAATATCATGTTCCTGGGAGATTGTTCTTCATTTTATACTGTCTTGCATACTGCTGCTATGCTTATGTAGTTTTGTTTTGTTGTTTTAAACATTTTCTCCAATAGCATTCGTTAACGCACCGCTGCACTCTGACATCATTTCACAGCGAATTATGTTTTCCTTTATAAAATGTATTTCAGTTTTTCTACCAAAACATGTTTTTACTTTTATGTTGCCATTTCCAAGTTATACGCAATTACCATTTTCAAAACGCTCAATAAACAAACACTGACAGTAGCTGGTTTGCTTTTCTTTTTTTAGTTAGAAGAAAAAAGCATTTTGTCATTTGCTTCTTCGAAAAAAATTCTGCGAAATATTTAAAAATTCATTTTACGAAATTTAATTCAAATTGAGTTTTTCTCCATTTAATTTATTTAATTGCATTTTCACAACATCTTCATTTCCCTTATGTTAAGAGCTCATCTAACCTAACCTAACCTAACCTAACCTAACCTAACCTAACCTAACCTAACCTAACCTAACCTAACCTAACCTAACCTAACCTAACCTAACCTAACCTAACCTAACCTAACCTAACCTAACCTAACCTAACCTAACCTAACCTAACCTAACCTAACCTAACCTAACCTAACCTAACCTAACCTAACCTAACCTAACCTAACCTAACCTAACCTAACCTAACCTAACCTAACCTAACCTAACCTAACCTAACCTAACCTAACCTAACCTAACCTAACCTAACCTAACCTAACCTAACCTAACCTAACCTAACCTAACCTAACCTAACCTAACCTAACCTAACCTAACCTAACCTAACCTAACCTAACCTAACCTAACCTAACCTAACCTAACCTAACCTAACCTAACCTAACCGCAACTTAAATCTCAGCCACAAGCAAACCAGCTGTTGAGGATTAGAACTCATTTATCCCCGTTGCTCTCGTTGTTGTGCATGTATGTACTCGCTATACTTTCACTCTGCTCCCCTTGTCTATGTTGGTAAATAAATATTAAGTGGTGGCTTCTTGTACTTTAGCCTTATTTAGCTTCTCTATTTTATGGTATGAGGCGAGTTGGAGTTTGTTTAAACTTTGTGACATTTTGTTGCGACACCTGCCACCACCTCCAACAATAACAACTGCATTTTGTTTTGGCAACTATTTATTTAAAATTTCTCCTCTTATGACTGCAACTGGGGATGTTGTTTCGAACATTTGCCTGATAAGCAACTTTTGCATCGGCTTTTCTATTTACAATTTGGTTAAGCCAAACACACAAATCCGTGTTGACCCTCTCAAGTACGTCTGATGGGGAGATTATATTAAATATGTCTCAAGTGAAGCTATGTTAGGGGTCAACAATGTTTCCTTTTCAATTTGGTACAATATAATAATAGAACATGGGAATTGAATTGTGGCAAGACACAAGCAATATTTTCTTTGTTAAAGTAAATGGAAAAATATTAAAATTTATTTCAACATTAAAAATAAAAAATAATGTTGATTTGTTACTGTTTTTTGTGATTGTTAAATTTACTTATATACGCCATCAAATTGTCATCATCTTAAGCCTCAATTTGAAACCAAATTAACCGAATGAAGACTTAGAGAACAAAGCAAAAAAATGTGCATGCCATGCTGACTTGGCAGAAAGCTCAACGGCCCGCAGAAACACACACCGCCAAGTTCTTACAGACACTTAAATGAGTTAATTGAAATGTGAAAATGATGCCAGGCCAAAGAAGAAGCGAAGACAATGCAAATTTCATTGTCTTCTTGCAGCATTTTTAAAGTAATTTCGGTGTTTCTTTTCATCAGCATTGCCAAATTACAAAACTAAATATTTACATTTGAATTATGTGCGCAATTAGAATTCGTTCAATTGCAGACAGTAGCAAGCGGAGAAATAATGCAGCTGATGTTTACTCAACAACAACAATAAAAACAACAAGTACATCAATTGCTGAAAATGTAGACAAGCAACATCCGTTTTCGGCAATGCATTTTCCATGCAGCAGCTGCTGCTGTTGCCTTTGGGAATAGTTAAAAGGAGCTTGTTTGCGATTTTAAGTTGAAGTAGTTTCATGGTCGTGCACTCGCATTGCTGTAGTGAAAATTGCAGCTGTTTGGCAAGTGAATTCATTATTCTTTTGTTGGAAATAGAAAATATACGGATTTAAAATGGCCACCTTATGCCAAATGGAATGACTTTAAATTTTTTGTAATTTCCCCTGCTAAAAAATGGGGAAAAAACTGCCCACACCCGCTTTGATTTTCAATTTCCTGTTGCTGTTTTATGTAACCACAAAAATAAAATCACATAACAGAAATAAATTCGTTTGTGGATTAACCAATGGCGTAAATCTACAACAACAACAAAACCCTGTAGAAATATTTTCGAACAACTTGACTACTGAAAATTTAGGCCAAACCCGTAAATACTAGGAAAATCTAGTAAGAGAATTATCCTCGGTCTGACCGAAGCTAAAATACCCTGCACATGCGAGACCATTTGTTAGTAATTTTTTTTTATCAAAAATCGGTATTCGATATTTTATTCATAATTTTTTGATATTTTTTATAATTTGAATTCCCACGTCATTCCCGATTGATTTCACAATTTTGTTCTAATTCCATTATGTTCCAGTTGTATTCCCATTTTATTCCCGACATAATTTCCAATCAAATGCGAAAAACCGCGTCCAAACCGGCTCAGTATTTCTCAAGATAAACGAAAACAATTGGGCGGCCATTTTGTATGGGAGATATGCGTGGTTCTTATCCGATGTTGCCCATTTTCAATATTGTCCAACCATTCGCCGATTAAAGAGGAATGCGAATTTGGAGTCGATAGCTCAAAAGCTACGGCAGTTATCGTGCGAAATGACGAACAGACGAACAGTAGGACAGACGGACATGGCCTAATCGAGTCAGGAGGTGATGCTGATCAAGAATTTATATAGTTTTCCATACCGGACATGAAAGGCCTTTAAACATTTGGAAAAGTGATGAGTTTTATTAAGAACCGCTTTTCGAATACTTTTTTGGAGTTACTTTATGTAGTTTTAACCTTTTCACTGTAACTTTTTTGTTAATGGTTTAACTTAATACTTCCAAGGCGAAAGAATAATGATTCCGACCCGGCTTAATGTATAGGACACACACACAGCACCTCTCTCATAGACAAAACCATTTGGATGCTCTCTTTCCATTTTTTTCTTGTTATTCTGTTTTGTGCATTTGTTAAAGTTGTCCCATTTTTCTTGCATATATCGGTCTTCTTAAATACTTGCGGTTGCACACAAATAAAATAAACACACACAAAACCTAACACAATCGAGCAAAGCAATTGAAAAAAGTCTCTCTCACACACAAAATGCCAGTAAAATATTGTCTCAACCAAAGCCGCTCACATCACCACAAAAGTTCACCACTCTGGCGCCTAAACATGTACTACATACTCGGAAATGCTTAACAAAAAAAAGAAGGAATGCGTTCAAAAAGTGTCCTCCGCAATGTCTCAAGAGTAAAGTTTGCATTCGTGTTGGTCATTAATTTTAATTTGTGTGTCGCAGAGCATCAACCCAAGCAGGACCAGGACTAGTAGCCAAGAGCAGCATCGTTTTTTGGTGCAGCTGTTGTCAAAGTTGTTGACGCTGTGCTTTCTGTGAAACTATTCCAGGTGAAGCTGTGTGAGTGAAATGTATGGTGTGTGTGTGTGTTCGTGTGCCATTTGCAATTTACTGCGGGGAATTAGTGCCAACGACTGCAATTAGTTGATGCCATAAAGTAATAGCTTTTCGGATGTATGTTGTTCGCAATGCCTAGTTTTATGTCCAGACCTAATTGGGGAAAGGAGGAAGTAAGAACTTCCTGTTTTTTTTTAATGGAATTTCGTGCAAATTGGATTCGTGACTCAACCTTTTTCCTTACAAATGCGAGTAATTTTCCCATTGTGACTAAACGCACTATAGAAGCTATCAAGTAATAACATCAAGCAACAGGCTTTGTTTACCTTCGTTCGTTGCCATCAAAGTACAGTGTTGCCCACACACGTTATTCAACGCTTTAATGTTCACTTGCTTCAAAGCGTACCCGCATCACTCCTTTGGCAGTTCCTTTATTTAATGCCAACGTCATCGTGTTCTTTCATCCTTTTAGTGAACCCAAAATATATTATTTTTAGGACATTTATATCCCTTCTTTGATAGTCCTCTTGTACGTTCGGTAAGACGGCCACACTGGCTATGAAATACCAAAAGTAATACAAGCTATGTTCTTTGGTTCTTATGTCAGTTTTCCAACTGGAAGGTCATAAATTATGAAGCACCTTTTCCTGGTGAGCGAAACAGGAGAGAAGGTACCTTCTCTCCTACTGCGGTACCTCCCGCAAAAAAAAATGTTAAAAATAAGTAAACAAAAAGAAAAGTTGTTTATTTTTGTGGATTTCTTCTGTTTAGGGTTTACTGTGCGGGGTTGAATGTTTCAAATTCAAATAAAAATTTTAACTTTAATAAGGACACACGGGCATGGGTTCAATTATGAAGGGTAAATAAAGACTTAATAATTTCAATCAATCAGACGCGGACGCTTTTTGAAAACAGGCACGTACTTTTATAAAAGCAATTAAAAGTTAATTAAACAAAACAAGCTTTAGCTTGAAAAGTTAAAAACTTAAAAACTTTTAAATTTGTTCTTTTGCATCCATTAACATTTATCAACACTGTCAATGTCTATTTGAGCTCCGATTCAACTCAAAAAAAAGGAAACAAATTAAAGTAGTACACTCAAAGAATTTTTTCGTCAGTAAGAAACGAAAAATTAGACAAACATACACACCCAGAAAACAAAAACTGTTGGGGCAGCAGAATTTTCGGCCAACCGAATGCTAGCGGCTGTCATAACATCTACTTTCAGATGTTGCAGCATCTACTATCTGTTGTCCCAACATCTACTGTCTGACACAGCAACAGCTCTCTGATACTGCAAAAAGAATGTCAAAAATAATGCTAACGTGTAAGAGCGAGACAACAATTTACTTAAATTGTGCAAATGAAAAAAAATATACAAAAAAAAATATTACGAAAAAGAATGTAAGAAAAAGAAAGCAAATGTGTTTGATGTTGTCTTGTAAAACTAGAGAAATAATTGTATAATTTAATTTCATATATAAACACAAGACTTTTAATGCGAAATAATTCTCAATTCTTACACGAATTTGATGGGCAACATACTTTTTACTGCAAATACATATGGTGTTTTATATCCACAATTAACGCGCTTTCATAAAACGCAATATTTAATTATTTCATTCAATTTGCAAAAAATTTAAAATGTTGAAATACGTGTTTTTCGGAAGTTAACAAAATAGAAACTATTCCGCATAATTTTTCGAAGCATAAAACACTTCTTTTTGTTTGCAATTCATTATAGTTTAATCATAATTAGATTTTAAAAATATTTTCTTGATGCGTAAAAGATAAACAAGATGGATGCATAATAGTGATGGGTGATATACTAAAGGGGATGACACACCGACGTCAATTGACGCTGACAAATTTTTGTTGTTTGCCAAATTAAAATTTTTATGGTTTGGCAAAATTAAAAATGAACACTAATTGAAAGAGCGAGTGAATATTTTTTCAAGAGAGTGTTATTTTGATTTGTTAAAGAATTACGTAATGTAATTAAAGGACGCTATTACAAATGAATATTTTAATGAAATATTTTATGAATCAATTTAAATCATATTGATCTTCATCGAAGAAAAACAGAAATTGTTTGTACATATTGATTAAAATAATCTCTATGGCCCCGAAATTGTCCCAAAAAACTTCCATTACCCACATATACATAAGCGAAATTCTCGCATACTATACATCGCATACGATAAATCGTAAGTGTAGACCCCTTATAGCAACCCTTTTGTGACATAAAGATAAAAGGTGTCACGCATCAAAAAATTAAAATGCGTAAACCAGAGTAAAAATTCAAATAAATAGGGGTCAAAGGACGCCTGTGTGGCATGGGCTTTGTAGTGGCTGGTCAAATGTTTATTTTTGTGAATTTTGATAAAAGAAACTTAGATTAAAAGGAAGAAATCAATAAATAAAAACACAAAAGTTAAAATAAAAATTGATTTGCAACACTGTGGTATTTTGCTTCCTGCATGGCATCACTGTTAGTTTTCACGGTTCACAAGCGAATTCAGTTGCTACACGCGAGTGTGGATTCGGTTGTGGTAGCTTTTTTATTTGAAATGTTCTGTCAGCTGAAAAAAACTGGCTGCTTCAATCTACTATTCTGTTGTTATATCCGAATTGAACATTTTAGCGTTTCTTCTGGTATTACAAGCGAATTTGGGTCTCTCTCAAGCAAAAACTAGAGCTGCAGACGAATATTTGTTACCACAACGTCGCGCCAAGCGATTATTTTTTTGTGTGCATTCGTTTGTAGTTTCGTTTGTGATCAACATTGTATCAAATGTAACGAAAAAAAAAACTAGAGAGTGGACTATCTTCGGCTATGCCGAAGCTGATTGGTCTAAAGACCCCATTTTGACCCTTATATATATGGTTTCGGAGCTTCGGACCATGCCAAAAATACGTTTCTAAACATTTCCAATCGAATACAACAATAAAAAAAAAAGTTGGAAAAAAAATTAATTTTTTTATATCGATTCAGTTTTTGATGCTGATCAAGAATATATATACTTTTCCATGCCTCCACTCCTTCTTATGGGCGTTACAAAAGCCCATAAGAAAAATATTTGCTCCAAATTAAGTCGTTTTGCCGCAAATAATAAATAAATTTGCAATAATTTGAAAAAGTTTCCATTGCATTTTACTTTTACTGGAAACTCACTTTTGTATACCCCTACACTACCCGATCTATCTCGAAAGTGGCTTAAATAACGCAAATACACCAAAAACTCTTAAGTTTGAAATTTCAAGCCGATCCGATAACGGCAACCCGGCCCGCAAAGGCCCTGAAGTTGGGCAAAACGGGCTAACACTTGTATGGGGGAAAAAAATAATTCTAGGGTGGTATCCGCCAAAAATGCTTAATTATGGTTTTTTTCTCGTATTTTTCTTGATCTAAAACGAACTTAAAATTTGCGTTTTATTTGGACAGCTCTAGTGTGGGGTATACAAATTTTAACTCAGACAAGATTTGAACTCGGGACGTAAGGTTTAGAAGTTCCAAGCGTGTCACTGAGCTTCTTTCGTTCTGGTCGATAAAAACAAAGCTTATATCGGATTCGATTTTTACATGGTAAACATTTATTAGAAATTAGTTTTTAATTTGCAGCAATTTAAGTGAGTTTCCAGTAAAAGTAAAATGCAATGGAAACTTTTTCAAATTATTGCAAATTTATTTATTATTTGCGACAAAACGACTTAATTTGGAGCAAATATTTTTTGTTTGTTTTTTTTTACTTAAGTTTGTATTCAAAAGTAGTATATTTGAAGCAAACGTTCTCCAAACATATTAATTCTTTGAGTGTAGCAACTCTCTAGCGCATTGCAGCAAACAAACGTAATCCACAAAAAGTACTAAAAGCACTAAATAAAGAATGGTTGCGAAAAGTTTGCATTCATCGACGTATTTGTTGGCAGTTTGATTGGCAATCTAAATTTCTGGGTGAAATGTTCCCTTTTTTGCCGTTGTATTGTGCTAGAGTTGGCAATTTGTTTATTTTTTGGGAAGTATTTTTTTTACATTTAACAACTGTGCGACAAATATTTTATTTTTCTGCCACTACGCTACTTTACTTTGGGGGCAAATTTTGGGGTATATTTTTCACATTTTCGGTCAAAGAAATTTTTTGTTTTTTTTTTCAAACTAAATAAAAATAGGCATGAATTCAAAATGTATTCCATTAGGATGAACCACGGGTTCATTCAATATGTCTATTACAGGCAATCTGGTGGTTTTTTTCCTATAAAAGTGGTTTGCATTGATTTTAAAAGTTTCTCTTGAATATTTTCACAGAATAACCAAACACTCAAATAACTATTTTTTAGCATGAGCAAACAACAATAAAACGCATGCCATTTAATGGAAACGAAAAATTTATTTAATTCATTTGGAAAGCAAAAACAATAGAAATGTATTCATTAATTTGAATTTCAATTATAATTTGCAAGTGAAATGTGTATGTGCGTTTTTCTATAATGACAATGGTATGCAAATTATTAGTAGTTCGGTCCGGTCTGTGTGGTTCGTTAAAAATTTATTATTTCGTTTGTTCTGCACTAAGCTACATAATTAAATTTTACATTTATTCAAATAATAAATACAAAAATAAAACCACGAATGTTAATTGCTGGCATTATTTTTCAACGAATTGCAAATTCTTTTATATCCGTTTGCACTTTTCTTGTAAAGAATGCATTGCGTGCAGCAAATTTACACCAAGATTTCGGTTTTTTTCTTTTTTTTCTTCTCATACTCACTGTTGCCAGGTGATGATGACAGAAAAACGTCAATTTTGCTTTAAATGCTAGATGTGTCAAGAAATAATGGTTACAATTTCATAAAAACAACACAATTTGTATATTTGCTCATTTGTTTTCTGCTACTGAACGACAGAGCATTGCACAGATGCAAAGGTTTAATTATATTTTCAGCTTTTCATAAAATTAAATTTTAGTGATATTCTCCAGTGCAATTATATGTGATTTTCCTAATTTCGGTGAGTTCTATTCCCAGAAAACATTTGCACAATAAGTAAGGTTACACATTCTAACTTTCAACGGCAGATATTCACATTTTTTTTTATCCTAGGCAAACAGGCAAATTCTTTGCATACTTCTGGGCCGCTTTATTTATCTTTCAGCACAAACGTGCATACTTCCTGGATCACTTATTTAAATGTAAACCTGCATACTCCCAGGGATTATTTATCTTTCAAGTCAAGTTGCCTCACAATTTTGCATTCTTTCCGGTTATACATTCAACATTACCTTATTCAGTGCTGCACATTGCAGAAGTGCAACTATTTCATTCGATTTCCAATATTAATCGTGCATTTTCTGATATTCAATTTGAGTCCAAATTTTAAACGGAAGTTATTCACACCTTCAGCTACTTTGTAAACCACTACACAGAGGGAAAAAAAATCAGAACGGCATGGTTATGATTTGAAACGGCTATCGTTACGAAAAATTCAACACCGCACAGTTCTAAAACACAACCGAAACAGTTTCACTTTTTGAAGATTGTATGAGTTACTGGAACGTGGGTTCGAATCTCAGTCAGACCTAATTTTTCTTCGATTCTTTTATATATATTTGGGCAAAAAAAAAACGATCTGCATTGGCCGATTTTGATTTTGTTGCATTTTTGAGGTACTGAACGTCGATTTGGAGTTAGCGCAGCGACCCCTCATAAAAAAGAATACAAAAAGTAATGTGTTAGAAAGGAAACAAAATATAAAATGCTCCGACTGAGATTCGGTTTCATTTCGTTTTCAGTTATATTTCAGAACTGAAAAATGAAATGTATACAGTTAATACATTGCAAAATACACACAGCGGTAGGCAAGCGTGCTAAGGGGAGCGTCTATGAATCCGAATGGCCAGGGTTCAAATCTCGGTAAGTAAATAAAAATTTAAACCATTTCTTTATTTCGTAAATAAAATATAACAATGAAATATCAATAAATAAATTTGTTTAAAGAAATTATTTAGAGTAAAAAAAATACAAAATTAAATTAAATTTGAAATTAAAATTGTTTTTAGGTAATTCTAAAAATAGTCCTTTCCAATAACCTATTTTGTATTTTCAATTCATGAAATCATAAACATTTCAGTCAATTTTTTCAACTCTGCCCTTACAGTATATAATTCAATTGATTAACATTATGCCGCAAAACCGCAGAGCCAATATCGGCCCTACACACAATCGTAATACAGGGTCAGCTACCAAATCTCATGCGACTGGAACACTTTCGGAACGTGCAGAATCCAATGAATGTTTGTATGGCACAATTTCGTACTGAGCAAAGAAGAAGTACTGATGCGTTGCATCGCGCTTTTTCCAATACGATCCCACAATCGCTTGGAAAGGTCATCAATGCCTCGATATTGGGGAATTATATGTTGTGTGCGTCCATTGCCATACTTTGAAATTTGCATCGGAAACACCTGCGCATGCCAGGCAAAGTTAAATTAACGCCTTTGACACCGCCTCCAAAACAGCGGAAAACTTTGCTCAGTGGCGAGACTCCGGAATCTAAAGCGGTGAAGAAATGGTATCGAGATCGAATGAAAGTTGTGCAATGTGATCTGTTATTGATCGCGAATGCTCGAAATAATTAATTTTAGACACAAAATCAAAAGCAAAGCAACATTCATTATCCGAATTTGTTTCTTTTTCAATCTTCAAACATAAAAAAAACGCATTTTGAAGCAAAAAACGTCAAAAAGTCTTGAAAAACGTCATTTGGGTCGAAAAACGTCAAAATGACTCCAAAGACGTCAACCTGGCATCACTGCTTATACCTACTCCACTCTATTCCACAAACTCACTCAAAAGTCGAGTAAACAAGCACAAGCACCACTTGTGTGCGTAAAGTAGTTTTTCTTTCTTCCTGCATATAAAATCAACTTTTTGTGCGGAAACTTTTGCTAGCTTCTTTCATTCCTTTGCTTTGATGGCCTTTACCTACTTTGTGGGGTAAAGTTTTTTTTTTGTACAGACCTTTTTCACACGCAGTCGTATTTCTCTCTGCAACATTGTCAAGTCGTAAAGTTTGTTTTATTGCCATAATTATAAGCTCGAAACGGACCATATTGTAAGTCAGAAAGTGCATGCACACAAAGCCAATGTACCACTAAATTAAGAACAATAAAGAAATTTCTCTCACTGACATTAGTTAAGAAGTTTTAATAACTTTGAAATAAAGAAAATCTAGGGAAATAAAAAAATGTCTTAGACTTTTCTGGTAAGGATATGAATGACGCAGTTCGATTGTAGCTTCATGCAACTTGTACTCCTCTACAGGGTCAAAAAGAATTCTCGAACCTATAAAATTATTCTTAATTTAATCACTTTAGACCAGGGAGTTTAACTTTGCTTTGCTGGTCAAAGCGGACACTTGTGTCTTTAGAAACTGCAGGGAAAAAATTGAGAACAAGGGATAAACTGGAAACTATGTACATTGTACACTAATACCACTCGCAGGAATCACGAATATACACAAGCACGAATAAACGGAAGTGAAAAGTAAAACAGAAAAAAAACTGCACACAGCACACAAACGCAAATCCACTGAGTGCACTTTTAACTCGGCGCGTTCATTTCTTTTTTTTGTGTGTGCACTGAAGAGCGTTTGCTAATGACAAAGTCTAGCAAAAGCAACAGCAAGTGGAGTGGCGAGTAGAATGACGAGTAGTGTGGTTTGGCTTGTAGTGGAGTGGAGTAAAAAGTATGAAGTGAAAAGTGAAAAGTGAAGTAGCGTTGTTATCATTGTCCTAGAGGCCCATTGTATGGCTTAAAGCGAAAAAACGGGGCGAAAGTGTGACACAGCAGGAACGTATGCGGCAGTGGTGCTGGTGATTGTGGTGGCGCAGTAAGTTTCGAAATCACGTTAATTGCTTACAACAACAAGAACGGCTATAACAGCAAAACAACAAAAGCAACATCGCACATATATGTGCGATGTTGCCTCTATAGAGGTTTTAGTGTAATTTCCAGCCGTAACGGAAGCGGAAACAGAGCATGACCAATTTTTTCATGCAACAGTATGAAAATAACAACGCGGAAGTGTTTCTAACGACTTTTGTCGCGTGTTAAGAACGCGTGCAATCTTCCTTTTTCAATTTCTATATGAGTAATGGTTTATGTCGTGTTTTTCGGTGGAAGGTGGCTGGTGTATTTACAAAAGTTTTGTGCGGCTCAATTTTTGTGTCATTAACGTTTAATATTAAAATGTAAATTAAAGGAAGTCGTCCATAAGCTGTTTTCTATTGTTTCATTTGACATGTAAATTTTTTGATTTGGCATTTTAAATGGTGCCGATGATTTTGTTGTTTGTTGAACAAATTTTTGGCTCACGAGCCATAATTAAAATGTCATTATTGACGGCTGTTGACAGGCCGTGTCTGGCCATGACAGTTCATGTCTCATTTTTGGCACAATGCATGAGAAGACGTCTAGTGTAAAATGCTAATTACATTCACACCAGTTGGCTTGTAATGTTTTTGGCAAGCAAGGAAGTTCTTCTGGGCCATTTAATGCACAAGTAATACATATATTTGAGTTTAAATTGACTTTCCAGACTTTCCAATATATCGGTTTCGTTTCCATGAATTGAATCGGTTCCGGTTCCGACTCTGTAACCGGTTCTTAGCGGTCCCTGCACACATTCATACAATACATACACATGCAGATTCCAATTTTTAAGAATGGCCACATTACAAATTTATTAATGCACCCAAGACAGATGTGTACTGCAAAAAACCATTCTCTAGTATAGACCGAATTCTGTCATTCGAGAACGAGGATCTCGCATCTAAATTTGTGTTTCAATGCATTCTACTCAAGCGGCCGAGCCCTTCATGGCGGTATTACGATAATATGACAAATTAAGGCCCACACACACCAACGTGAAATACCCGCAACCGTCGCGGATTTTGCTCAAAAATTGTTCTTGAAAAGGCTATAGTGCGTTCATTTTACCAAAATTTATAAATGATATACATTTTCATTTGTTTTTATGAAATTTTACACCACAAACAAATCTTTTTTATTCAAATATCGACTTTTGAATAGGTTACCAGACATACTCTTTTAAAGAATACAGTACTCTTTTTTAGGCCCTCCTCTTTTTTACTCTCACTTTTTTCCCGAAAGTACTATTAAGTACTATTTTTCTTATTTCTGGGACTTTATCATATAACACCTGAATGTATCGGCTCAGTAAGGTAACCCATTTTTATTATTCGTCAGAATTAAAATAAAAACCTTCAAATATTAGTTTTGTTAGTTTGAAGCATCATTAACGCCTGAAGAGACCTAAGAAGTAAATTTTAATTTGAATCGGCGTATATGTGGGTACTTTGTGAGTGCTACAAAATTTAAAATCTTTTTTTAGAGTAGTTAAGATTACAAAAAAAAAACTTTGTGCTTAAATCATTGCTTTTTGTTACTTACATAAATACTAAAAACAGTTTTTATTTTTATAACCCTTATATTAACTTGCTTTGGGTGGACTAAAGCAAAGCTCGCCTCAAATCTGCGGAGAGCTTTTTCATACACTTCCACATGAGCTAGAGGGGGGACTCAAACCTCATTTTTTATTGACAAAATGAAATTTTATACCCTTCGGTGGTGTATGGGCAAAGGGGAGCGGGATGGAGCCAATTTTAAGTTCTAACTTTCGTATGTTTTAAGTTGCAAGGCTGAAATTTTTTACTTAGGTTCGCATTGGGGAAAAAGAGGAAAAAAGGGCGGAGAAAATTTAGAATTTAGAATATTAGGAACAAAGTAGCCAAAAACCCTTAATTTTAAATCGAAATTGCGGAAATAAATTTAAAGCAAATTTATTTTCTGCTGTTTAGTATGTTAAAGGGTTATATTTTAAAAAACTCAAAATTTTACCAAAGGTAGGAAGAAGTACCTCGAACATAAAGAAATTTGTTCTCAAGACCCTATTTCGAGCCAATTATAGGTGGTTTTTGAGTCCGGACCATGTCCAAAATCCGATTCTAAAAATTTCCAAACAAATCCACCTAAAACAAAAATTGGTCTCAAGATCCCATTTAGACCCTTATATATGTGGCTTCGGACCCTCGGACCATATCATTTCTAAACATTTCCAATCGAATACAACAATAAAAAACACTTGAAAAATGTTGATATTTTTTTCGGTGTATGGGAGCCACGCCCAGTTTTTATCCAAATTGGCTGATACCCAAAGTTTCAAGTCGATATCTCCAAAACTGCGACCGCTATCGTGCAGACGGACAGACGGACATCGCTAAATCGACTCAGGAGGTGATGCTGATCAAGAATATATATACTTTTCAATACCGGACACGCCTCCTTATGGGCGCTACAAACGTTGTGACAAAGTTAGTACGCCCTGCCACAGTGGGGGTATAAAAATTAAATGTAATAAAATTTGTGCAGCAGCCTGTGTGCTTTTACATAAAAAATTGCTTATTATTACTTGCATTTTTCATTCATTCATTCACATGCTACTGTAGTAGTATTTACTTATAAGTACTTTTGTTGTCCTGCGCTTGTGTACATACAAACAGGGTTTAAATTGCTGCAATACCGTCAAATTGCTTCCTTTTCATTGCTTTGAATACTTCCTTTGCTTTAAATAGCTTTGTATGGAAAAAAAGGAAAACAAATAAAAAGAAACCACAAAATTATAGAAAATATTTATTCTATTAATAAATAAAATTAAAAAGAAAAAAACCGAAATAGGAATTAACATAAAAAAAAAACGTTAAAATTAACATTAAAATTAAATAAATTAAAAATAAAAAACACAAAATGGGCCTTCAGAGAATCCGTTGTGCGAGGTTCAAGGGTCTGATATATAAGTAACTTTTATTTCAATAGTCTTTAACTTTACAAAAACAACGAAATTTTGTTCTTACCTCTTTCCACATCTCCCCCCTTCCCAATTTTCGTAAGTTTCTCTTCAATTAATAAAATTTAGACTTAAACTTGAATGCGTAATCTTGTAAAAGTGATTTGTGACATTTAATCAGCCAGCTGTTCAATTAAAAAAAAACCAATTCTACAAGTGCTAAAAGTTAGTTTGTGAACTTTTGAATGCATAAATGCATGTGCGATTTACGGAAAATATCGGGACAAAGGTTGCAAAAGTCAGGGGCCGAATTACGGCATTCGTGATCGAGCAACTTGTATCAAAATTTGTGTCCCAATCCTAATTTTCCCTATTGAATAATGGAAATTGAAACACAAATTTCGATACGAGTTGCTCGTTCACGAATGCCGTAATTCGGCACCAGTATTTCTTTCAATCGTTGACTTGGACAAAATTGTATACGCACAAAGTAATTTAAAGCAAAGGAAGTATTCAAAGCATTGAAAACGGAGCAATTTGACGGTATTGTGACACGAATACTTTGACGCGGTAAACTGTGCTCAAGGTATTTTCTGAAATGCTTTACAGTAAGCAGAGTATTTCAAAAATAAATTCGTTGCTCCCTGTCAAAGCAAAGTATTCAAAACCGGAATTTTTGCTTTTGCTCCCTTTGCTTTTAAACCCTGCATACAAATATATTTTTCACTCATTTAAACTTCAGTGAAGTTTAATTTAAAAGGTTTTTTGTGGGACAGACATTTCGTTGTGATGATCGTCGAATAAATTGTGTTTGAATATGACTTAGTATGAACTCTCATCACTATAGATAATCATTCCAAATATAACCCGCCTAACCCATTCCAAACCAGAAAATTTTTTTGTGAAATTTTGGCAGTTTTCGGTCCACAATTTTATACACCATATCATTTCTTAATTCCGTTTTAAACTTTACGCAGGACACAGTTCAAGTTACCCTGTTCCGAAAACTGAAGGAATCACACTAAAAATATTACCACCCATTGTAATTTTTTTTATGCTACTGCATTTTAGTATGAAGTAATCAAGACTTGCGCTACAGCATTGGAATTTTTTCCCCATTAACTTTTGTTGTAATATCGCAATTTCTCTATCAAAATAAAACTTCAAACATTTGTCTAACAATTTCTGATAGTTTTACTGTATCAACTCTATATTATCATAACACTCCCGTTTTTTTTGTGAAAGTTCTCCGAATTATGCTGAGAAATTCCAAGCTGACGGCAAAAGTTTCATACAAGAAATATTTCATTTTGGAATACTTTTATTTGAGGTTTTGCATAAATCTTGCCAGAAAGGAAATACTTTACCGGTAACTACCGGAGATAAAGTAGAAAGTTAGTGGCCAAAGTGCTGAAAGCGTAACCAACTCTGCTTTGCTCTGCACGCAGAGAAAAAAGATGGTTGACCCAATCATATTTGAAGGGGAACATATTATGATTGGCGAAATGATTGCACCAACCATGCCATGATTGCATACTAAACATTTACATGATTGCAGCTAACCATTTACATGATTGAAAATAAACATGTAATGATTGCAGCCAAAAATTAGCATGATGGTTACAATCATGTTAACCAATTTTTAGTTAACTTTCAATTAAATTTCAACATCTACTTTTTAATTATTTTAAATTATATTATTAATATTTCAATGTAATATTAGCTGATTGGTTATATTATATTTAAGAAATAATAGTTCATATACATTTTTCTTACTTACTCGGCCGTGCCGAGATTTAAACCAGGGATACTTGGGTTGCTGACGAAGCGCGTTAGCACGTTTAGCTACTACTGCCTTGCATTTCTTGTGTTCTAAATGCATACATATACTAATCATATGAAATTTTTATGTGTATATGAATTTTTCATGAAATATTTTTGGAAATGAATTTAAGCATTTATATACATTTTTTGTAAGATTAAGAGGTCTATTCTAGCGTAGTCGCAATAGCCGACACAGCCTCACTAGTGACTTTTGTCTCAATTTGATACAATTTGGTATTTTGTACAATAGTTCAAAAGCTGTTTTAGTATCAATTGTCATAAAAGTTTTGATCAAAGTTGCGGGCAATGTTATTCCAATTTTGGTCGAGTCGAATTAGTTGGCTACAGCCGGTGTCTTGTACTTGTGTAGTTTTGTATATTTTGGTGCTTATGTTTGCAAAAAATTACAAATCTACACAAGTACTCCGAATCGTGAATACTCTTATTAATACTAAATATCCAATCATATACATTATTGCCTCCAGCATGTTTTTGGCATAGTTGGAATCTAATCATAATATGATCTCTGAAATCATAATATGGTCTCTATAATCATTAAAATATAATTTACATGATTACCCCAACCAACTATGGTCTTTATAATCATAGTATTATTGTAGCAAGTAAATATGATCGCTGCAATCATGCTCCAACCACATTTTTTCTCTGCGTGTGTGCTTCGGCGAAAAGCATCTTATACGCTTACATGGAAAATGTTCTAAAGTAAAATAGGGAAAAGAATAACAAACTACAGGCGGCGAGAATGTAATAAAACTCAATAAAACTGGAATTGATATTAAAAATGTGTTGTGGCACATTTGCTTTATTTGCTCTGCAATTTGTTCTTCCTGCTGTTTGACTGGATAAACACACAGGACACTCGAACTGACCAGATGTGAGAGGCAAGCTGTGTAGAATGGAAGGAAATGAAGGAGATCGGCCCAGAGTGTATGTGTGAACGAGTGTGTATGTGTAACACTGTGTATCGTCAGCAAATATAAATTGTGGTCAAATCTTTTTATCGCATTTTTACTAAGACTTCATGATGACTCTTCATGATGCATTCATTTGTGTATCATGTGGCTGTTGTGGAGTAACACCGAATTGCTGTATGCACTATTGATTAAGTTGTCTTTCTGCTCTTGCACTTGACAACTTGCAATTTATCAGCGTCATTGTAGGTTTTTGCTGCCTCGGACTTCGTTGGCAGTCCATTGGTTATTCGCGCTGTGTTCTGTTACAGAACATGGACAATTTGTTGGGGCTTTATTGGCATTTCCCATACATTTGATTTAAAGTATTTATTTGCTTTATTTTATTGAGTTGACATCTTTTATTTTCTGATTTCTAGTGAAATATTTGACTTTGGTTGTGGGAATTTGAAAAATATTTGTTTGCCTGCAAAGAACGAAAGCACAGAGAGAAGAGCGGCGGGCGGCAAAGGAATTGAAAGTGGAAATTGTGTGTGTGAAGTATATGGTAAATATTTATTGGCTTTTAAGTGAAATATTTTCACCACAGCATACACAACAACAATTCAACAATTTAATTTATTTGGAAAACTGCAATCAAAGTGAAAGTGAAGTATGTGTATTTGCACTATCACAGTTGGCCAATATCAACACATACGGTGAAGAGGAAAATGTTCGTATATATTTGAGTGTCAACAGCTCATTTATTGTATTACTTCAACAACGGCGATGGCTGCATGAAATTCGATTTGAAATTTATTTCTCTATTATTGCCAACAACAAAATATTGCAGTACTTACCCTCATATGCACATAAACACTTACACTCGCACCATTTGAAATTTCAATATTCTCTACGCGCGCCCACCACGCTTTTGATTTATGCAGCAATTTTTGGCAATAAACTCAAAAACTGCAGCATTTAGCAGCGAAAATGTATGTGCGAGTGTTTGTTTATGACTGTGTGTTTGTATGTGTTCGAGTCACAGAAGCTGTTTTCTATTATGAGTATGTACCCAGCCAATAATTGAACGAACTTTTTACGAAGATCGTATTTTACGAACTTTTCTCGATCAAAAATATTCGAGAAATGTCCGACATTCACTCGTATATTACGATAGTCGTAATTTTATCGATAAAATATCGTTTACGACTTCGTAATCGAAATCGTTAACGACTCAGTTAAAGAATTCTTTAACGACTTCGTTCACGAGTAAATTAACGAACGAAGTTATCGTTTTGAAAAACTATTTTTAGATCCAATGGTTTTCAAAATGTTAGAAAAAAGTTGTAGAACGATTTCACAGCAAGATAATTTCTATTTTTAGAATCAGTGTTTTTCAAACTGTTAGGAAAACAATTTTAAAATGTTTGTTAAGTTATACTTTTAAGCGCTTGTTCAATAATGGCTGAGTTAGGCGAATGTGTTAAGCGCTCGGCACATACTTTAAAATCCGGAGAACGTGAGTTCAATCCCGGGTCCGACTCTGTAAAAAAGTTATTACAAATGATTCTAAAAAAAAGTCGGGAAAAAAAAAAAAATTCAAAGTTTAATAAAAAAAAAAAATATTTTTTTTAGGTTTTGTTAAAAGTATCGTAATGATGATCGTTTACGAGATCGTTAACTAATTCGTTAACAAGCTCTTTTTTGTTCGATAACGATAACTCGTTTCGATGCAAAATTAAGAACGAAGTCGGACTCGTATACGTATCGTTATCGGTTGTCGCCTACGATTGTTTTATCCGCTTTTCGATCGAAAAATCCTTCGTTTACGAGCTCTTTAACGATAAAATTATTGGCTGGGTAGTCACACTTATTAGTGGCGCCTCGCTCGTAAAGGCTTTTCACTTTCGGTAAAATGTATGATAAGTGGGGGCTCGGGGCTTGTTCCAGGCCCCTGGCTATAAAATGTTCAAGTGTAACGACGATTAATGCCTACTTTAGTACTTCAGGAGTTAATGGTCGTGAATTTACATTTACCATTTGCCAGTGGATGTTTCGTTTTAATTTATGAATGCCGAGCTTAAAATGCGATTCAAAGTTTTTGAGAAAAGTTGTGCGAAAGTCAAAAGATTTGAAATTGTCGTTTATGAAATCATTTCATTTGTTCGTTAAAAAAATATAATTTATGTGCTTACTAAGGCATTCAATCCCGGGATCCCGAATCCCGAAATCCCGGGATCCCGGAAGTTTTCTCAATCCCGGAATCCCGGGATTTTGAGTCCGGAATCCCGGGATTCAAAAATGCATTTTTTTATGCATTGTTTAAGATATTTTTGACGTTTTTCCACAAAAAATTTAGTGCTCAAACACACAAAAATTTACAAGATTTTCGTCAATAACGGTTAACAAACAATTTTTATCGATTTGAATAAAATTTTTTCAATTTAAACTATTTTTTTTTTCAAAAAAGATATATGTTAAAATTATTTTGTTGACCGTATATTGTTGACCGTTTAGCATGAAATGGAGCTGGCAGAATTTTATAATTATATTCGGATTCAGCGTGGCAAAAAAAATTATTTGTTCGATCAATCTAATTTAAAAAGAATTACTTTTTGTTTGACTATATTTATTAAAATATAATTTGTTTTGTTTAATGTAATATTTATTAAATATGTTTTCTTTGTCGAATTAAACTTAAAATATTGTTGCAACAATTTTTTCTTTTATTATATTAACTATTGTATTTAATTGGAAAATCCCGAAAATCCCGAACAAATCCCGGGATCCCGGGATTGTAATTTCAAATCCCGAAATCCCGGGATTTTCAAAAACACTTCGGGATTGAATGCCTTAGTGCTTACATACTTTCACTTTGGTGGCTTTTGATTAATTTGCATATACCAAAAAAATGCAGTTCCTCTTAAGTTCAGTTAACTGAAAGGAAAAAAGTTTGATTAAAAATAATATGGAAATTACCTTAAAATCACTGCACACACAAAAAAAAAGTAGGTAAACCTAACCAAAAAAGACGATTAAAAATCCAACTACCAAAAAACGTTGTAAATGGAACCGACTCAAAGTTGTTCGCGTATCGTGAAAATTTGTTGGCGTACAAATAAACTAGTTCGTATCTTACTTTATAGAAGACAGAGAAAGTCATAATGAAATTGAGCGAATAAAATAAATAGATACATATTAGAAAAAGAATGGAAGAAAATGATAGCTGATGTGTTTGGCATTTCTGTAGATATATTGTATTGAAATATTTATGAAACTTAAATAATTTGATGTAAGCCCTACACCCAGAGAAAAAATCGTGTAAAATTAACCAATTTTTAACCAATTTTGTGGTTAATATTTTTCAAACCGATCTTTCAGGTTGTTTTAACAAGATGCTATTGTTAAAAATGACACTCTCCTATATGTGTACGTGTACATGTGAAGAGGTTTGTCATTAAACTGGGAAAACTGGTAAATATGCGTTCATTCAAGTCATTGCCGGTAGCTCAGGGGTTAGGCAGTCGGCCTCATAAATGGAAGTACGGGGATCAAATCCCCGTCCCGGAAAAAGTTTTTTTTATTTAATTTTTTTTTATAAAATTGTAAACCACAGTTCCTCCAAGTAACTTATTTACCATTCTTTAACTTCTTTTCAAATTAACGTTACCAATTCAAATAGATACCTTTTCACACTGAACTGGATTTGAACGCCGGACCTTCGGATCTTGAGTTCATCACTTTACCCTCTGTGCTACTGCGCTTCATAAACTCATGTCGTCCAAAGACCAATCTGAATTTGAAATCTAAAAATTTCTATTTAAAAAACTTTTTTCAACTCAGACGAGATTCGAACACGGGACCTAATGTTTATAAGTTCCGCATCTACACGCTGTGCCACTGAGCTTCTTTATTTCTGGTCGACAAAAACAAATTTGTTTTGAAATTCAAAAATTTCTTCTGTTTATTTTCAAATTTTGCATTTGACAGAATGGTCGAATATATTTTTATTTTCGAAAAAAAAATTTCTCATTTGTGTAAATGTGTGCGTTTTGCTTCGATTTTTGTCAATGTAGTTGTAGTTTTTTGGAATTGTTTTTGTTTTGCGTACAAATGTTTTTCATGTTAATATAACATGAATCGTGTTAATTAAAATACATGAAGATTTCTCTGGGTGTAGATTTAAAAAACAAGATAATTTGCATTTCTGTGCACAAATTTGTAGGGCAACATAATTTCTATTGCGAATATATATTACATACTAGCTGTTACATACACGGCGTTGGACGGGTTGTATAAAATTTTTAAATAAATATGTATAGGAATTTTCAACAATTTCAATGGCGCTGTAGTTGATGGTTTATTCCCCCCGTGAAACTTGGTGCCAGTTGTAATCCCACCGGGTAAGAATCACCCAAAAAAAGTCCAAGGACGACCTTGGTGGCAGCTGTAATCCAACCCGGCATGATCCAACCAAAAAATGTCCAAGGACGCTCTTGGTTCCAGTTGTAATCCCACCCGGTATGCTTCACCCAAAAAATGTCCAAGGAAGCACTTGGTGTCAGGTTGTAATCCCACCCGGCATGAGCCACCCAAAAAATGTGCAAGGACGCACTTGGTGGCAGCTGTAATCCCACCCGGTATGATTCAGCCAAAAAAGTCCAAGGACGCACTTGGCGGCAGTTGTAATCCCACCCGGTATGATTCACCCAAAAAATGTCCAAGGACGCACTTGGTGGCAGCTGCAATCCCACCCGGTATGATTCACCCAAAAAATGTCCAAGGACGCACTTGGTGGCAGTTGTAATCCCACCCGGTATGATTCACCCAAAAAATGTCCAAGGACGCAATTGGTGGCAGTTATTATCCCACCCGTTATGATTCACAAAAAAAGAGTCCAAGAACACACTTGGTGGCAGCTGCAATCCCACCCGGCATGATTCAGCCAAAAAATGTGCAAGGGCGCGGTTGGTGGCATGGACCACTTAATATTCGATAGTTACTATGTTACATTTTAATAATATTTTTTGTTGTATGGGAGGTGCCACGCCCCGTTGTCCAAATCCAACCTCTTATGTCCTATTGCAAATTCCATTACTAACACAATTTTACCTTAAAATTTCAATAAAATCAGTAAAGCCGTTTAACCGTGATATGGGGTAGAAAATTGTATGGGCGGTGCCACGCCCTTTGTCCAATTATTCCCATATTCGACACACAGGGAAAACATACTATATAACTCCATTCCAAATTTCATTAAAATATATCCAATAGTCGCTTAATTAGCTGGTATTTAAGTTACGTGTTGTGTGGGCGGTGCCACGCCCCTTGTCCAATTATGCTCATATTTGGCATAAAGCTTGGAAAAGTTATTATGCAACTTCGTGATAAATTTCGTATTTATTATTCAATATTCAATTCAAATTCAATTCAATAGTTACTAAATTACCTTGTAGACATATTTTGTGTTGTATGGGAGGTGCCACGCCCCTTTGTCCAATCCCAACCGCATATAGCCTTTGTTACATATCGATACCTATAGAATTTATCCTGAAAGTTTCAAGAGAATCGGTACAGCCGTTTAGCCGTGATTGAGGGACAAACAGACAGACAGACAGACAGACGGACGGACAGACAGACAGACAGACACACACTCAGTTTTATAATATATATAGGGGTTCATTACCCAAAACTAACGCGCTTATTAAAGCAATATTTCATTAAGTTTACAATTATATTGTAATATTGAAATTAATGTTTTCCCGGGAAAAAATGAGTTGAAAAACAGTCTGCACAATTTTAAAAATCATAAAATCTTAATTTTTGTTAGTAATTCATTAGAACATAGTCAGAATTTGATTTTAATTTACGATAATTTTCATTCAATTTTGATTTGAAGTAAAATCTCTGAGTAAAGTAAATGCACGTAGAAATTGCTCTAAGACGTTTTTTTTATTACGACTCAACAATTGTCATATAAACTTCCCTAAAATACTACTTATAGTATCGCATACTAATGGCAGCAAGAACTTGATGAGTACTTCGAAGCCAAGTGTCGAATATAAGTTATTCATACACAGCACTTGTTGCTTTGAGAGCAAAACGAGACAGCCACATTTAATAATATATCTCTCTTGTATTAAATGTCGTGCTGTTTCAGAACTATGAAATATTGGCAGCATAGTTGCATTTCGGCATCGAGCGATGACATTGCGAATCGTTCAAATTTTTTTTGTCGGTGAACCAGAGATTGCTGCTAAAAATTATTTAACAAATTTTCGATGATTAGATTAACCACAGAAATAGTTATTGTTCTTTTAGTGTTTTCCATATAAAATAAAAAATATTATTTTTATCACGTTTTTTTGGTTAGATCAACCTATCTTTTTTCTTTCTGTGCAATGCATTGAAGCAAACCATTTTTGCCATAAGGCACACATTTTACAGCATTAATTGATATGAAAAATTCCCCTCAATAGCAAATTTTTGCATGTTACCTCCTCCAAAACGTACCTTTTATGTTCATTACTCTTCACAAGGAAACCCGCACACTAAAGGCAGAAAAGAAAGAAAGGAAAAGCACGGAAAGAGAAGAAAAAAGCCTGTTAATGGAAATTGATCTCGACACGTCGACAGGTGAAGGATGTCATAACTGAAACTTGCAGAGATTGATAGCTGGGAAAGCAATGCAATGGAACTCATATCAATGCGATATGAGGCATTCGGTGGATTAGTGTGGACGTTGTATGTGTGACAAAGGCGAATTTTAATCAGTGTTTGTTTTTCAAAAGCCTTTGCTATTTCGATTTTTGTTCTGGTTTTATACAACTATTTCGCTACTCAAAAAATATAGCACTCATAATGAGGCACCCACACTTAATAGTCCTAATGAAACAGACCATCATACCTTTATCATTACCACTAGTACATGTTTAGAGAAGGTACCAACAACGTCGCCCCTTTCATTTGCAGTGCAGTTCGACTTTGAGACGCACAAACCAACTTAAAATGAGGACATCACACTTAAGTTACTTGGCGATTGGATCGACACCAATCATAATTTAATTGACTTTAAATTTGTTAACCGTGAAGTCGAAATGGCATAGACTCCGTTGCAATAAAAACTATTTTTGCATTTTATTTGCTTAGATGTGATGCATTTATTTATCAATTTTATATTTCAGCAGAGCAGAGCTAGAGCAGAAATAAAGAACAATTTTCTGACAACACAAATGACATTCTTTTTATAAGATAAATTACATCATACCAATAATCTTGGGTGGCAATAGCAGTGTTATGCAGTCTTACAAAATCTAGCATGTCTGGTTCAATAACAGCTGCTACTACACATTGCCAGAACGACTTTGGAAATAAAGTAGCAACAACCGGAAACGCATGGCGAACATAGGCGCATACTCTCTCATGCACATTGTATACATGCACAATAACTAATATTCAGAAACATGCACACATTCACTAACCATTCAACCAAGTTAACAGCCAACGGCTAAATCTTCATACACAAATCAACTCGCACCGCACCTTGCCACCTCTACCTGATGCGATGATGTGATGTTGCTGTTGCTGCTGCTTCTGTTGATGATGATGGCTGTGAAGAGGTTGAATGTGCTGTCAGCAGCAATTAGTGTTTCCAGCAAATTCATGCACACATTCACATACAACACATGCACATAACTATTGTGGTCATCTGTGCTAATGGAGTAGAGCTGTGTGCCGTGGGAATTAAATTGGAAGCCAAAGCTGAGCGGCGTATAATTACTGCAGGGGGAGACGAGGCGGGTGTATTGGCAGTGCTTGGTATTGTATAATTTCCACTTGGTTCATATTTATTGATAACATGGTTGCCTCTTCGGGTTGAATGCTTTTAACTTGCCGCTTATGCTTCATCTCCTGCTTAGTTTAGTTCTAGTTAATATTAGGTATACGCACTGTCGGGCGTGGCGCAGGGAAATATCACCCAAAAAAAAAAATGAAAAATCGCTCAAAAATGTTTCATACAAAATTAGGTGATTTTTCATATGAAGAATCGCCCAACAAATTTGGGCGAAATTTCGCCTTTTGCATTTGGGCGAAATTGCGTTTTTTGCTTTAGGGTGATTTTTCATTTTTCATATTTGACAAAAAATCGAGATATAGTTCTTTTAGGTAACGGGTTTCAATGACAAAAGAGAGGTTCTTCTCCTTTTTTTTTTGAGCTACTCAAAAATGAAACGTGGCCTGCAGTATCTGGCGTCTAAAGTTTTCATAAAATCTATATATATATATATACCACCAAGTCAAAGGAAATATCTAATTGATGGCACGTTCAAAATCCGACGGGCGGTGGCAGACGAGCGGGGGCAGGCAGATGGGCGGGGGCAGACGAGCGGGGGCAGACGGGAGTTGTCAAAAGAAAAGTTTTGAATTTTTTTCATAGAAAAAATTGTAGAGACACTTTACAATTTAACTTATGCTCTACAGCATGGGCAATAATATTTATTGGAGCCATTTGCCAAACTTTGTGCTTGTAGCTTTAAAACACACTCATCGCAAAATTTAAATTGCTTGCACGGCACACACAAAAAAAAATCGGTAGATTTAACCGAAAAAGACGGTTAAAAACGCTCCAACCCTTCTTCGTCGGTTAATCTAACCGATGAGAAGTGGTTGATTTACTTTAATTATTTGTTGGTTTACAATTTTTAATTGTAAACATACAACAAAATTTTGTTTCGATACATATTTTTTAATAAGAATGAATTAATTTTTTTCTTCATTTGAAAACAAAGCCCAACAACAAAAAAAACATATTAAACACAAAAATATATTTCGAAAATGCAAGATTGCATGTTTAAAAAAATAAATATTAGCTTGAGCGCATAACTGACACAAGCACTTATTTTCCAAAAGTAGTATTACAAGCAAAAAACTCTGTTTGGCTCTGCTCATGCTGCCTCTATAAGGCACAACATTCATAACACGATTGGGAATTCTTCTTTCGTTGAATTCCAACGATTCAACTGAAGATGCGCGAATGGTAAATTGCACAAGTTGGTGAAAATTCAAATTTAACCGACAATTGCTGTAAAAGAACCTAAAATTTCTGTACAACAACAATTTTTTTCGGTTATTTCAACTATTTTTTTTTTTTACTATTTTTTGTCGGTTAAATCTACCGACGAGCTCGGTAAAAAAATTTACAATTTTCATACATTTTGAAATGCTGTACGTCAACCACTTTTTTCGGTTAATTTTACCGACCTTTTTTTTCTGTGCAGACACAAATTGTATCATATATTTATTGTACACAATTTTAATATGAACAAAAAAACAATGTACCTTTTTAATCCAAAAATTTTCAAAGAGTTCAGAAAATCATGAAATTTGCTGTTATGATCAAAAGTTGACACATCCTCTTTTAACATATAAAATATTAGTTTGATCGACGCAGACGGAAGCAATGGCAATGATAGCAACTTGTGGTAAACGACCGAATCTTTTTTTTCACTTCTAATGTTTGTGCTTTACACCGATCTTGCGTCGAAGAGCTTGGCAATAATGAAACGAGCAGCCATGACATTGCGAGGAGGGAAATATGTTTTTGATTGAGCTTTGTAATGCCGTCTCAAAAATCCGTGCTTTCAAATCGAAAAAAAATTGTAAAACCCCTAAGAAAAAAGTTTGAAAGGTAAGTAAGTTTTGAAAATGGATTTTCTCGATAAGTACTTTATGGATACTCTTCAAGAGACCTATTAAAATTAAAAGAGACCAATTAAAATACTATAAAATGTTCGCAAACAAATCAAAATTTAAAATTTCGACCGCTACGATTTTTTTGTCCGCAGCTGTACATATAAGAGCAATAACCATAAAAGTAAAACAGAAAAGTAACTGCAATGTTTACGAAATAAATTGCTTTAAAAGGTCGCTTTTAAAGTGTACTGCGTTGCTACAGTCGAACCCGCTTAACTGAAACACGAATTTGTCAGACATTCTGTTTCAGTTATGTGGGTTTTTCACTTAAGCGATTTCGGATAACTGAAAAATATTTCACTTAAGCGAATTTTGCATAACAGAAAAATAGTTCACTAAAACGAAGTACGGTTTAAGCCAAAATTATCAGTTTTTACCCAAATTGTTTTCTCATAAATGGGATAGTGCCAAAGGCAAAGCCAGGATTTCAATTCTTCACACATTTGTGTTCGTAAAATTTATGGATCGATGCGTTTTTTCTTTGACTTACACTTTAAATTTTCTTTCATAAGCTTAATTTTGTATTGAAAAAATATAAATTTCAACTAAAATTAAATTTGTTGTGCGTGTTTCATTTATGTTATCATTTGGGAATGTAATTTTGTTTCAGTTATACGGGTTTTTCAGTTAAGCGGGTTCCAGTGAAACGAAATAATTTGTATGAAAAAGGGGAAAAAATCATGGGGATTCAATTTTCGTTTCACTTAAGCGGGGTTTTCATTTAAACGGGTTTCACTTAAGCGGGCTCGACTGTAATGAGTTGCGTTTGATGTGGTAGCAAATTCCAGAGACGTATGGAATGCACATAAAATTGACGCTCCGATGTCATGCTTCTGAGGGACCAATTTTTTGTATAAGTACTCTGGCTCCTTTGTGTATATTACTTTATGTAACAGAATAAGTCCACGGGTATTTAACAAATTGTTCAAGGTCAAACCGAATAGTTGTTTAGCAAACTGTGATACACTATCGATTCGTTTTAAACCGTAAACATATCGGGGTAATGTTGTTATATACTACATTCAAGCGTTGATTGCTTACGGCATCACAATTTGCAAAAATCTCGCAGCCGTATAGCAAAATCGGAACTAGATAGGTCTTTGCTAATAGGAGCCTTATTCTGTGAGGCGTAAAGTATTGCGTAGTCCACAACGTACGCAGTATGCCATAAACTTTTCCTATTGTGATGTTAATGTGATTGGACAAAATAAGCGTGTGATTGAAAGTTATACCTAAACGTTTAGCAGTATCCACTATATCAATACAAGAGTTGTGTAGAATTATTTTTGGCACACTTTGAATCAGGGATGATTTTTTTGGTACAATTGTACTTTTTTGGTACAATTTCAAAGACAAAAGTACATTGGTTCTACATTGACATTTTTGGTACAATAACTGAAAGAAAAATTTAGTGCATTGGTTTTTAAAATAGAGCTTAAAACCAATTTGTTTAATTTTAAAACACGTGCGTTCAAAACAAATTTTAAAACACAGTCATTCAATTTTAAAACTTTGTGCTAAAAATCAATGTATCAAATTTTAAAACAATTTCACTCAATTTTAAAATTTTTGTTTTTAATTTAAAAAAAAAAAATTTGAAATTGAACGAGTCTGTTTTTAAATTAGATTTTAGTACATTGTTTAAAAATTGAAAAACTACGTTTTAAAATTTGTTTTTAGCGCACGTGTTTTGAAATTGAACAAATCTGTACAAAGCTCTATTTTAAAAACCAAATCGTTCAATTTTAAAACATTTTCCTCTCAGTGTATCAGATTAATAATCAACTTATTTTAAAATTTTTTTTCTCAAATATTTTTGTTGTTTAAGGTTTCTTTCCAGCTCTAAAGTACTTATCAAACTTCATTTCGAAAAAAGCTAAGAAATTGATAAGTAAATTTTCTTTAACTCGTATCCACTTCACTACAATTTTTTTTACCTTTTGTTAACGAAATGCGACACGGCCACTCTGTGCCCTCTTCAGAAATTCGGATTTGTTTCCAATTTCTTTAGAAAAGTTGACATTATCAGCTGTCAAATTTAGACCACAAACCAAAATAGAATGCAAAAGTAAATGAAGAATAGTGAAAATGATCCAAAAGGCAAAAGCGCAATGCGCTGTCATTTGTCAAACAATTCTGATCTACTACAATTTTACAGCATAAGGAACTTGACAACATTTTTCTTGATTCGTTTCTTTAGAGCTGGAAACAAAGCGTTTCATTTATGTAACGTTAAAAGTAACTTCATTTCGTGCAATTTTTGTTTTTTTTATTAAAACTTCTTTGTTAAAAGCTTTATGAATTGAAGTATGCATTTAAATATATGTAACTTGTTTACGTTTTTGAATATTAATAACTTTTCTGTTCGTACTACAAACTACTTCCATTAAAAAATTTGGACATTGAAGTGTTGGTACTTTTTTAACAGATTTGGTACTACTTTTTTTGCCTTTTTGTACAAAATGTAACAACCCAAATATCATCCCTGCTTTGAATATTCAGTTTTTTCCTACATTTAATGAGACATTTGGACTTCTTCGGGTTAAGACATAGACCGTTGACTGATGCCCATTCATTAACCAGCTGGAGATTTTCATTAAGTTTTTGAACACAACTTTCAATCAAATCAGTTTTACAGCTGGTGTAAAGCTGGACATCATCAGCATACATATGAGCATTACAATTAAGACACTGCTTTTCGAACGAAAACCTGACTGTCTGTCTGTTAGTAAGGCGTTTTTGATTAAAAATGCATTCATTTGCTTATGCATTAGACCTTCTAGCGCTTTTGACAAAAAATATAGTGTGGCTACGGGCCTGAAATCATCGCAACTTTTTGGAATCGGAATTATTTTTGCTGTTTTCCAATTAATTGGAATATAAGAAGATGTTACTATGGAATTAAACAGATGAGTAATATAAGGTAAGAGTTTTGGCAATAAGGCTTTTAGAAAAGTCGGGTGAATTTTATCAAAACCCATTGCGCGACCGCGCTTGGATGTTGTTAGTGCGTCTGCAATACTTGTGGTTTAAATTTTATGCTTTGTGTCGTGATTCTTATTTGTTTTTTATACCCTACACCTCATGAGGTATGGGTATGTTCACTTTGATCTGATGTTTGTAACACCAAGAAGGAGACGTGTCCGGTATGGAAAAGTATATATATTCTTGATCAGCGTCACCTCCTGAGTTGACTTAGTCCTATCCGTCTGTCCGTCCTCTTTTCTTGTAAACACGATTGCAGGAGCTAGAAGAAAGCTAGGGATTTCGGATTTATCCGTTTTAGCCCTAGAAGGAGTTGGTATTGAAAATGGGCAAAATCGGTCGACTGCCACGCCTACCTCCCATATAAGTGAAAATCGTGTTTTTACCGAAATTTTAAGATTTCATCAAAACAGTATGAAATTTTGTATAGCGGGGTTTTCGGGGTCGCTGATTTCGAATATGATGTCGGAATTTAAAAATTCAAGATGGCGGAACCAATATGGCGGCCGAAATTTTAAGATTTCATCAAAACAGTATGCAATTTTATATAGGGAAGTTTTTTGGGTCGCTGATTTCGAATTTGATGTCGCATTTTCAAAATTCAAAATGGCGGATCCAATATGGCCCAGTAGGTGTAGAGTATATATAAGTCGGCTTGCCCGACTGAAACTTACTCACTTGTTTTTTTTACCATAGCTGTTTGCGCGGGATTTAGCTTTTTCTCATTAAATTTTATGTTCAAGATTTTATTTTTGCTTTTAATTATTGACAAAATATCTAAAAAAAATTGTGTTCAACCGTTTTTAAACTTTTCTTTATTATAGTTTGTAAAAGCTTAATTCGCTAAAAATTTCAAGAGCGCACAATTTCACGTCTTTCTTTGTATATTGTATTTTGTGTATTGCTAAATTTGGTTGGAAAACATAAAACGAGAGGCCAGTTACAGCAATTTGAAATATTGGTTTGTATGGGCGGTGTCACGACCCTTTGTCCAATTACGCCGATATGTTGCATTTAGCTTAGAGTTGAAACCATGAAGCCATTTGCCAAATTTCGTTGGAAAACATTGTGTGGGAGCGCTATTACAGTGCCACGCCCCATTGTCTAATCTCGGCCATTTGTAGCCCAGATTATGGCTGGGGTCTTATAGTATGTTCATGGCAAATTTCATTTTCTTGTGATCAAATACGTCTGAGATATAGCAGTTTTTACTAACTTGTAGGCGGTAAAAGTGGGCGTGTCAAAACCCATATATAAATTTTGGTGAGAATTTTAGTTTTTGCGTCTACTGGTAACAAACATACACGTCTCTTTTATATATATAGATATCAGTTGACCATAATGAGCTGTAAAAGAATTGCAAAATTCTGGAATGCAAAGAAATGCTTAATTTGTATTTTATTTCCATGGGAGGGTTAAGGGTTCCAATGTGTGCGTTTATTTAAATACACTTATCAGTTTAGGCACAACAAACATTCTAAGGAGCACACACACATACGTTTTCGCTCGAAAAATCCAGAAATCCTTTGCGCGCTCCGTTGGAGTAGCTTCCCAAAGCAGTGCTTGGTGGGAGTTTCTTCGGTTTTATTATATGTTATTTTTCATCTGTACATGTGTGTTTGCATTTGTGTGGCATGTCTGCTAAGCATGCGATTAAGACATTAAATTGAGCTTGAAATACGCTCAACACGAAGTTCTTCATTTAGTTTTTGTTTGTTTTATTTTTTCTTCTTCTTTGTAAATTAATCGCCAGCCATTTTGATAATTATTTGAATTTAATTGTGAGAGAGGAGCTCAGCATTTAAGCTGATAAAAATGCTTCACTCCGAAAAGGATATGAAAAGCAAGCAGAGGATAATGGCTTTTAAATGTGGCAAAATTGTAAAATAGCTGCTGCTTGTGTGACTAACGAAGAGCGCATATCCGACGTGCTGTATCCTTGGGATATGATCAAAGCTTTTAAATTTAAAGAAACGCAGTTTAATTCTTTAAAGTCATACAAAATTATGATCTCTCTTCCACACTACGATGCATAAATGTTCAAAATATTACATTTTCAGCATATTCGCTGCATCACAAAGTACATTTTTCCGCTACGTTCAAGGGTTGATGTGGGTTTAAGTCAAAAATCACCTTAGACCATTTAACATTGTTAGCTTATTTGCACATTATTTGGACCGTTTTTATTTTGATTTTTCCTTTCGAATGGAACATCTTTCATGGTTTGTGAAATTTACCCCCACGGCGCACATCATCTTCACTGCCGATTAATGACTTTATGAACTGATAAAATGTAACATCTTTAGGAACCCTCTTATTTACTTAGCAACCGCCGACCCTTTTTTCCAGTTGTATGATGACAGCTGACATTCTTTATAAAATGTGTAATTTCTAGAGCCCGACCGATAAGCATTTTCAGGCCGAAGCCGAAGCCGATGCCGAAGGTCAATTGGCAGCCTATTACTTCGGCCGACGCCGAAGGCCTATACCGAAGCTTAAGCCGAAGCCGATACTTAAATAAAAACCCTTTAAAAACTTGTTTTTTCGTGTATTTTCATTCGAATTCGAGTATATAAATACACATTTAGTTGTTTAAGGAACTAAAAATGTATTTAAACAAATAATTAAAGTAACCAAAAGAATTCACAAACAAATCCTAGGTCAAAACTAACAATAGCCTCAAATTATCCCATATATCCCGTGTAAGAACAATTGGATTTTTCTAAAATCACTTTTAAAAATTTGGAGTAAAGCATAAAATAATGGGAATTTAGAAGAAATGGTTGAGAATTCTTCACAGAATAAATCCATCTAAGTAGCTGTTTTTTCTGGACTCCCCAAATCCGTCAGGTGATGGGCAAAGGATGTTCTAGTTGATGGTAAAAAGCACCTGTGAAGCTTTGAACTTTAAATGTAAAATTTTACCAAAAACGGTCCCGGATTTCAGCACCTTTTCATATATGTTGGCGCAGCAATTTGGGCTACATTTCTAAAAGGTAGAATCCTTCCGTGAGCCTCCTACCCCTATATTTGAAATTTCATACAGTTTACCAGGACTCCTTTTAACATAGACATCAGGGCAAGTAGTAGCTTCTAAATCTATATTTAAAATTCAGTAATCCACCCAGAAAATGTCCAAGGATGTGCTTTGTGGCAGTTTTAACCTCGTGCCACGCAATTTGAGGCGAGATTCACTCAATATTCGATGATTACTAATTTAAATTTTAATCATATTTTTTGTTTTGTGGGCCTCTTATGTCCCATTGGAAATTCCATCAATTACACAATTTTACATTCAAGTCTCAAGAAAATCAGTAAGACCGTTTAGATGTGATGTGGGCTAGAAAATCGTATCGTAAAAAATTAGTTTTGGTTTTCGGTGTCGCAAAAATAAGGAAAAAAATTTAAAAGCTTCGGCCAAAACTTCGGCCATTTTTCGGAAAAACCGAAGCCGAAGCCGAATGTGAATTTTTGGCCGATAACGGCCGAAGCCGATGCCGAAGCCGATTAATCGGTCGGGCTCTAGTAATTTCCTTCTACAAAAAAAAAAAACAAATGACTTTTTCGGGGTTTTAGTTTTAGGAGCCCAAGGTTGCAGTATTATGTAACAAAAAAAAATAACACAAAAACGCTTGGCCACATGTAGCAGTAAAAAAAAGAAAAGTTTGGAAAAACTGTAACTCCTCCCACACACACAAAAAAACACAAACAAAAAAGTAAAAAAAAAACGAAAAATCCTGAACTATTTGTGGCATGGAATAAGTGTTATCACACCTTCAGCAGAGCAAACGAAATTATCAAAGCAAAGCATACATTCGAGAGCTTACATACTCAAAGGTGAAAAATGTTTTCGCACAGCCAAAGAATACATACACAGAAAGCATAGCAAAGGCACATTCCAGTACAGAGACAAATTGAAAAAATTGTGAGTTTCGTATTTCTCCATTAACATTAATTTCTCGTCGCAAAGTCTGTCTTCATAATGAAAATGGAAGGTAACGAAGTGGAAATTTGTAAAAAAAATACAATTTTTTCGTGACGGTCGTTTTTTTTTAGCTTTAAGGTGAAAAACCTTACATATTTGCTGCCAC
This sequence comes from Heteromyza rotundicornis, assembly GCA_951394025.1. Classification (NCBI taxonomy): domain Eukaryota; kingdom Metazoa; phylum Arthropoda; class Insecta; order Diptera; family Heleomyzidae; genus Heteromyza; species Heteromyza rotundicornis. Next base: position 35,212,873 of record OX596013.1, read on the forward strand.
AAGTTTTAATTTACATGCTGATGTCGTTTGTAAACATAATAACTTTTGCTTTAATTTGCTTTAAACTTTTGAGGTTCTTTTCGCTTGTGGGTATTCGGCGGAAATATGTTCGTGGTCAGCAACTAAGCGGATTTGGTCGCGAGGCATTGTACCATTAACGCACACAAAATTCATGATTTATGTGGCTTGACTTTCGAGATGCTGAATGAATATTTGCAAAGATAAATCTACTCAGAATAATTGGAAAATATTTTTAATAGAATTTAGACAATTTAATAAAAGGTTCACTAAACCGTTTCCTTCAACTCATCTATATGGGTGATTTCGGAATTCTGTGGTTAACGTGAGCTTTGTTTCAATATTTTCAAGCAATGCGCATGTTTAATGCATTCATAATGCTTTCAAAATACTCTGAGCCCGCATTCGTGTGCCCGTTGGTGCAAGTGGCCATCTGGCCAAAGTTGATGGTAGCAAGAGTTTTGGAGCGATCTTTGTTGCAATATTTTCGGCAAGTCGTGCACGTTTTATGCAGAGTCGAATTTTCACAAATTCCTAGTATGAGAGTCGAAAAACACAGTTTGCTGAGTTGTATTTGTTTGTATGCAAAAAGAAACAACAGGCTTATTTGCTAGTATACTATAACATTATGAATAGTTGCTTTGCATTTGATCTTAAAACACTCTCCGAGTATCTCTGCAATGGCAAATACAGTAGAAGGAGGAATACTTGGGTTCAAATTATTCAAATTATAAAAAAACTTTAATAAGGATGTTTTCATCCTTATATCAAAAAACAAGCAAGCACTTATGTAATAAGTTAAAGTACTTTTGGAAAAAAAATAAGCCAAATCGCTTTGTAGACTCATTGATATTTTCGAGTCCAAAAATGTATATGTTCGAAAAAGATATATAAAAAAATTGCCAACAAAATATGGAAAGTGAGTTTGATTCTGAACAAAAAAGATTCTACTTCATCTTGCTTCAACGAGATATAGCCATTCAAAGTTAACGACCTTAAAACTTTTTTATTTTTTATTATACCCCCACACTCACTGTGGCAGAGTATACTCACTTTGCCACAACGTTTGTAACGCCCGTAAGGAGGCGTGTCCAGTATGGAAAAGTATATATATTCTTGATCAGCATCGAAAACTGAGTCGATATAGCCATGTCCGTCTGTCCGTCTGTCTGTCAACACGATTGCGGTCGCAGTTTTGAAGATATCGACTTTAAATTTGGGGAACATGTTTTTTACTTCAAAAGTAAGAGCAAGTTCAAAAATCAGCCAAATCGGACAAAAACTAGGGTGGGCTCCCATAAAAAAAAAATTAATTTTTTTTACAACTTTTTTTTTTATTGTTGTATTCGATTAGAAATGTTTAGAAATTTATTTTTTACATGGTCCGAGGTTCCGAAACTATATATATAAGGTTAAAAATGGGGTCTTGAGACCAAATTCTTTTTTTTGCGGATTTGATTGGAAATTTTTAGGAACGGATTTTGAAAATCTGAGTCTCCGAAACCACCTATAAATGGGGTCTAGAGACAACATTTTTTTATATTTGAGGTACGTCTATATTTCTACTGTGTGGGGGTATTTCAGCTTTGGCATAGCCGAAGATAGTCCACTCTCTAGTTTTTTAATAACTTTAAAAATAATTCAAATTTCAAAAAAAAACCTTTTAAATTTTATCAAATTTGGAGAGGTTAAGGGTAATTTTTTAAAAAATCATGTCGGTTTGATAATATTAAATCCATATCATATTACAATATGGATTTGATATAATAGTATAGTGAAAAATGTATAGTAATTCATCACTTAGAACAACTGGACAACAGTTGTTCGTAATTGCTAGGAGAAATGTTTTTACGAAAAAAAATAATGGGAAAACCCTGCGAAAAAATTGGAAAATTCGAAAAATCGAATGACATCACATTACGCCATGATGACGTCATATTAAGTTTGTCAGTTAAATTTGTCCAAGTCCAAATGACGTCACATTACGTCATGATGACGTAATGTTTTCATTATACACCGATTGAAGCGTCTGTTTCGCCTCTTTTCAACAAGCTAAAGATATCATTCAAAATAGGTATTCATTAAAAATAGGGAATGTCATACTCGGGCTTCGTAAACATATTTTTCAACGGCATATGACTTTTTTTAAGTACTGCCTGCATCCACTCACAATTCGTTCGATGTAGTAAATATAATTGACAATAGCTTTTATTAATTTATTATTACCTTGAAAGCAATGCAACACAAAAATCTTAATTAGGCCCAACAAAACGGACCGGGTCAGCTAGTTAAATATATTTTTCATGTGAAGACATCTCATTGCATTATTTTTAAAACAAAAATTATTACAATGAAAACTTTCGCAAACCTAGAGCGCTTGTGTGCACTACAACTCAAAAATACTACGAATTATAATAAAAATACCACATAATGAAATGAAAATGCAAACTCATAACAGAAGAATTTGTATGCGGCCAGGAGCCTTGCCATGGCGTATTTCTTCCCTCGCCAGCCTTGTCTGCACTAGCACACAAAAATACAAGAAATATGGCTTTATGAGCCCTACAAAACGTTATTACGGCCTGGCAGACCAGCCGAGTAATATGCCCAGTTGTATTTGCTTTTCTTTGCTGCTCCACTTTGATGACCGCCACAATGGCAACCAAAGAAAACACAGCTCAGAGCATAGAGCACGCAATACAAAAAATAAGTAAGTTTGTACATTTGGCTGGGTACATGAAAGTACTGTAATTTATTAATGTATGCAAATTGCGGGGAATTGTGAATGGCATAAAAGATATAATTGCAATAAACGCTCTCATCAGAGAGCAACAGCAAAGTGTGGAAATTTAGATTAAAAGAAAAATGCTTGATTCAAAAAAAATATTTTGATTATAATTTATTTGTTCTCTATTCGAATACTCCCCACGGAAGCGGTGGCAAAGCAGTGCTCTACACTCTCTTAATCGGATTGTATTTTATTGCAACAAAAACGTATTAAAAGCTATTTCCAGCTGTGCATTTTCCCACATATTCTAAACTAATGTTTAAGCCACACTCCACCAGAGGAAGCTCATTGACCAAAATTCACCATGCAAAAATGTTCATAACAAAATTTCATTTCGATTGCAATTGAACCGCAGAACAACTGCTGGCTCTGGTGGTGCTGCAGCTGCTGCCGTTGGTTTCCGTGATTTTTGTTTTGCCAACCAATTTTAATATGAAATGGTCACATTTGGCGCCACTTCTCGCATTTCCTATATATATTTAAGCCACACAAAAATTCCACAATCGATGAGAATTTGTGGCTCTGGTGGTGCTGCAGCTGCTGCCGTTGGTTTCCGTGATTTTTGTTTTGCCAACCAATTTTAATATGAAATGGTCACATTTGGCGCCACTTCTCGCATTTCCTATATATATTTAAGCCACACAAAAATTCCACAATCGATGAGAATTTGTGGCTTTGTTGATTTTTCTTCAGTGAAGCAGGGGCGTAGATAAACATTCCTGTATTTTGGGGTTATCTTCGACATGAACTGGTTTAGTTTATTTCCCGTTTGTGCCACGCTTCTGCCTCGTAGTCATGTGGTATTTAGTTTTGCAATAAGGAAATTTGGAGTAAGTGTGTCTGTCGTTGGGTAGGGTTACCAGATTCTCTAGAGTAGAAAAGAGTACAGAGTTCCAGGGGGTCCCAAACTCCTCGGTTTTACGCCACTTCTTTTTTATAAAACAAGAAAAATTATTAGAATGCGAAACCAATTTCTTAAAAAAAAGTTCCAAAATTTTGAATAAAACAATTTTTTTTTCAAAAATTAAAAAACAAAAATTTAAGTAACAAAATACAATGACTTATGCACAAAGTTTTTTTTTAAAAGCTAAAATATTTAAAAAATTAATTTAAAATTTTGTAAAACTCACTAAGTACCTACAAACGTATATGCTGATTCAAAAATAAAATTTCCTAACTACTTAGGTTTCTTTAGATATTATGAATGGAAATAGTTAACTCCAAAGGGTCTAAATGCAAATAAATTATGCGGATAATACTCCCCTGCTATGAAAAAACATTCTCCTGCTCAAGTTGTGCACAGATTTAATTGAATTTAATATGTTTGCATTTGCAATTCGGCGTTTTCCATTTGACAAGAGCCCAATGCAAATGTTTCTAAGCGTGAACCGAATTCTATTAATTAGTCATGCAGATTTTATTCACCACAAAAAAGCTGCTAACATAAATTGCGCCTACATGCATTCCAAATTAAAATGCATATTCATGTTTGCTCATGGTTTTTTTGTCATTTTTCGATTTGAAATTTTATGCATTTGTTGACAATTATGACCACTTGATCTACTTCCATTAAACAATGATTGCAAGTAAGAAGTATTCTCTAGGATTTATTGTGTTTGAGCTTCATTGAAATCCAACCGGTGAAAGCCTTAATGAGCGATCTCCCCATAAGCTCCTCAATTCACAACATCGTCAAATGAGCATACATAAAATCAGAACTTTCAATGTGAATCATTATGTCATCGATTTTGTACACTGTAAGAGGCATGCCATGACATCCTTTAACATGTGATTAATGCGCGCGGCAGTAATAAGTCGACTTTCATTGGCCAACGGCCAGGAAAATTAAAATCGAACAGAGTACACAGAAAAGTCCAAGGCTGAAGCTGTTGAATATCATTTGAAAGCTAATGTGTGCGTAAGTGTATACAGTGCATACATACTCGCACATAAATGACACCCTCAGATTGAAAAAACCCTGAACAAAATGTGTTTGCGAAAAAGCCGTGGAAAAAATTTTGCATGAAGAAGCCGTGCAAAGTGAACGAGAACGAATTTTGGTGCAAGAAAGCTTAGTTTGAAAAACTGATGGAGCGGCCATCAGACTTTTACGCTAAAAAGCTTTTTATTAATTTTTGTTAAAAAATTTTGTTATGCAAATTTTTTTACAAAAAGCACTTTTCATAAGAATTTTGTACAAAACATTATTTTGAAGAAATTTTGAGCTAAATATTTGTTTATAATTTTACGGCTTCATTTTATTTCGAAGCATATTTAAAATTTAGATATATTAATATTATCGCTTTTGTGAAAAATGGAAACGCAAGTTTGTTAGCTGCAAGTTGTTTTGTGTTGTTCGCAGTGAATTTGGGTACAAATTTTAAAATTTTGGTTTTTGGGTTTTCTTAGTTTGTAGGAGTTTGTAATTTGTGCAATGTTCGTTATTTATGTACACTAGGTGACAAAATTTAAAAACAAAAATTCTTTCAATAAAATTTTAATTTAAAAAAATTTGTGTTCTTCAATAAAATTTGTCAAATAATTTTCGTGAAAATTTATTTGGTTTTTTATTTTCTACATTTTTGGGAACATAGCATGTGTGTCAAATGTATTACGTCAGATGCCCACAGGCATCAGAAATAGCTACAAAAAATTGTGAAAAAAATTACCCTGAATTTTGAGAATTTTTTTCAAGTACTCATTTTTAGGGTCTTCAAAGAATAATTAAATAATCCATAGACCAATTGATGGAAGCTCAAAAAAACTCGGAGGGATGAAGCTGAGTGCAGCTGAATTAAATCTCTTAAATCTCATCCTGACCGGGTTACACAAAGACACATGAACGGTTGCTAATAGTTCATTTAATTGGAGTCACTAGCTCATATACTTAGATACATACACACACGCACGGACTCCCATAATATTCCACAGCATAACATTTTTATAAATTGGTGTCTATATGCATTCTTGGGAAATTGTAAAATTAGCTGAATATGCAAATGACAACAGTCGACGTAAACAGCATGAAATAGTGCTGTCTCGCATTTTACACACTTACTGCCTGCCTCCTGACGTTGCACAAAATGAATGACATATTGACGTTGAAAACAAGTGTGTAAGTTTCAATCGGTCAAGGCTGACTTATTTATACCCTACACCTACTGGGCCATTTCGGAAAAAACCCCGTATACCAAGTTTAGAACTATGTCAGCGGAATTAGGTTACATATTTTACAAAACAGGATTTTCACTTATATGGGAGGTAGGCGCTGCAGTCTCTCAGAAAATTCTCATAATTTTTCGCCTAGAAGATCTCTGGCCATACATAAAACCATGTTGCTTCTAGGCGCAAAGTGATGAGAATTTTCTGAGAGACTGCAACGCCTACCTCCCATATCCTATTATTCACTTCACTGCCCTGAATACTTAATTAAAATGAATGTTAACCTTAATGCTAGGCCACGGTACAGTAAGTGTTAACAGAGTCGCGTTTTTTTCGCATCAAAAGGTGCCAACTAAATACAGAAATGTGCGCAGGAAGTACTTTTCGGAAACAATGTGGACATTGTAAACAAATTGTTTTACAATCAACAATATTTTTTTCTGCACTTCAACACCACTAAGGCAACACACATTGACACATGCGAAATTCAATTAAATTGGTCGACGGCCAAAGTTGTGCCGACTCTCATTCACATGCACTGAATAACAAACACAATTGCCAGCCAGCCATGCTCTCCGTGACGTATGCATTACATTTAATTCAATATTATCGCTGTTACAGTAGCAACAACTTTGCTATTAAACAAACATAAGTTTTAATTAAATGTAAATACGAAAACCAAGTGAAAAGTGGTATTCGTATTTACATGATGCGTTTTTGTTGTTTGGACAGGTTTTTAACCCATTTTCGGCCATGAATGGTTTTTTTATTTCTTTTTTATGAAAAGTATTTTTTTAGATTAATTATGTAATTTTTTAAACTGTTCGATGAAACGAACACTGGCCCTTATCCTATATACTAAGAATTTGCATGGAAGTCTAGAATTGCATACAATTTTTAAGTGATAAAAATTTAATTATCTTGTGTTAGGAAATAATACCTTTAAAAAAGGCCATTGTCTCGAATCGGAATGGTAAAGAAATTGACATTCAAACAGTGAATATAATTTCACCTTATATGGACGAGCAATCGAATTTGTATGGAAGTCTACTATATAGGATAATCGCCAGCGTTCGACGAACACTAAATTCATACTTATCTGGTGAAGTCCAGTGTTGTCATATTTTGATATTTGCAAAATGTGGTTTGGTTCATCGGCAACAAGATCTCATCCTTAGATTTCCATATTTTCATATTTATGTATTTTTAACATAATTTACAAGAAAGCTCTATCGGGGAGGAATTTTTCAACCCACGCCCACAACGAAACGGGAGGCGTGGTTGGTGGAAAAAAAATGGTGGCTAATAGCCGTAAGACCAAAATTATTAATATAAACAACGATCTTCCCCACATCAATTACCATCACGTACTAAAAAATTATTCAAAACGGCCACGCCCGGAGGTGGGAACGGGTGAACTTTCAGCTCTCAAAGTGCAATGGTTGCTTCAGGAGAGCTACTATATCTGATACGCCCATTTTTCAAAACTGCCACGCCCCCTTTTGGAAAATCAAAAATCCGACTCGAGAGTCTCAAGCCATGGGTGCATAGGACATATGTGTGAAATTTCAGCTCTCTAGGTCCACTGATGTCCTCAGGAAGGTGAGGACAGACCACATAACTGTTGGATGAGACGAACAGTGACCGAAATCGGGTTAAAGTTATACTTCATGGCTGCTTAGAAAACATAAATTGTTTCGAGACATTAACTCAAAATTCCTTGTACGCGGCAACACGTGTAAGCTTTCTCTATGCACAAATCACTAATTACCATTTTCGTATTCCGTATGCATTTTACAATAGTGAACAACGACCGATACGTGAAGAGAATATGCTCAACCATTATGGAATCTCAAAGGATACCCAGGTGCGATTTATGGTTAATGGAAAGCGCTGATAGTCGTTTCAATTGGTTATACTGAGATAGTTGGCCACCCTTTAAAATATACAAAACCACTTCCGTTTCATTTCATTCAAATTCCTCAAAAGCTCTGCATAACCAACTATTGTGGTAGAGTCAAACTAAAATAACGAAGCAATTCAGCGACTTAATAGAATTTACACCCACCCGATGAATAGGCGAAATTTCATTTAGATGATTTCCGTTTCAGACCCTTGGAGAAGTGCAACTGCGACACTTTGTCTGATTTATAGCAAATGCAAATGAATGAAAAGGAGTAGGGAGAGCCCACATCAATGTCAACAGTTAAGAGCATTCATTTAGGCAACTTTTCCCAAGGATAAGCAAAGAAGAGAGTCTAAATAGAAAGGGTTCATAGAATACATGATGAATTGCTAAGGAAACAAAAAGGAACGTGAATACAACCGAAAAGTTTGTTCCATTGCATAAGGGATCAGGGAAGTTTAATTAAGACTTCGAAAACATAAATTCCGTTTGAAGTGAGTTGAGAATAGAGGTACTATCAAAACAATAACAAATATACATTAATCGTAACGCGATGCTTATCAACTGAAGCGAGATAATGCAGTCAAGACAACTCATGATAACTGCCGGCCTATTTACTTTTTGTAAATTCAATAAATTCACTTCTTAACATAAATTGCTGTCTTTGATTATCTTATCAACGATTTCAATAAGAAAAAGAAATACAAAAGAAAAAGACACACTTGAGGCCACTTTCGATTTTCGACTATCGCCAAAATATCAGTTCGTGTTCTCGCATTGAAGGCGGCACTACTCTCAAAAGCCATGTGGTGGGAGCTGTTGTATTCTGTCATAGCACTTCACTTTGTGATTTTGGCGCTCTATTTGTATTTAATATGGAATCGAGACTACTGGCGGAAACGCGGTCTCTATACAGCTCGGCCTATCACCGTTCTTGGCACATATCCCAGCATTGTCTTGCATCACCGCAACCCGATCTACGACATTGACGAAGTGTATTCGTAAGCGCTATGATCATTTAAATAATGATCAAAACATTCCATTTCCACTCATTTCTATTTATAGCAAGCACAAGCGTCTACATCGTGCCGTGGGTGTTTTCGTCACACGCAGACCTGAAGTACTCATACTCGATCCGAAATTAGCTCATGAAATATTGGTGACGAACTTTCGTGAATATCACACCACGCTCACCAGTTCCTGGGTGAGTGACCTATGAAAATATGTAGAATTGTTTTTTCAAAAGAGTGTCCAGAGTGGCCAGATTGTATGGAAATGATTCATTTATTCCATTAATTATTTCTTCGCATTTCCAGGTGAACAGCCACAAGGCCGACAAATACATTACCCGCAATCCCTTTTGGTGTACAGGTGAGGCCTTTGATCAGCGTCGCACAGAAGCCGTTGGAGGATTAACGCAAAGCAAGGCAAGCAGCAGTCATTAAATCGCATTTTATGAGCTGCCATAAAATATAATTTCGAATATTCATACTATTGCAGTTGAAGCAGGCCTTTGTCATATGGGAGAGCACGTGCCATAGTCTGGCGAAATTTCTACAAGAGAAATGCGCATCTGGCAAGACTATAATCGAAACGAAAGACGTAAGTGGAAGTTGAAATTACATTTTTTATTACATTTTAATTAAAAACTCTTTCACGTTCAGCTGTCGTACCGCTTCACCGCTGATGTGATGTGCGATTTCATTTGGGGCATCGATGCGGGCACCTTTACCGATCCCAATGAGCCCAATGCCATTGTGGATATATGCAACAGGTGGCAGAGTCATAGATTCCAAAACTTCGGCTACTCAATGATGGCCACAATTGCGCCCGTACTACGACGCTTCTGGCCATTCCACTTCTTTCACCAAGAAAGCGACGATTTCTTCTCCAAACTGACCCGCGATGCGGTCATTATGCGGGAGAAGCAACCCAAGGTGGATCGTGTGGATTTCCTCAATTATTTGCTGCAGTTGCGCGAGCAGAAGGGTTTGAGTCACAATGCCTTGTTGGGGCACTCGTTGACGGTGCTCTTAGATGGCTACGGGACCACGTGCTTGACTTTAATGCATACGCTTTTCTATGTGAGTCGCGGAAATTTGTTGAAAAATTTTCAGGTTCAATTTGAATATTTCAGTTGGCAAAATACCCAGAATGCCAGGAGAAGCTGCGTGCGGAAATTCTTTCGAATTTAAATACTGAAGATGGTGGCATCACTTACGAGAATCTCAATAACTTGGCATATCTCGATCAATGCGTTCATGGTAAGGAAACATTGAAATAAAATTGGGAATGTTTATGTTTGCTGCACTCCGACCTCATTTTTACAGAAACTCTGCGCCTCGTCACTTTGGTGCCGGTTTTCTCACGCATTTGCACTAAAGCCTCCACGCTGCAACTCAGCAATGAGAAATCAATCGAAATCGAAGAGGGCATGGTAGTTTCTGTGCCCGCCTGCTCCTTCCATCAAGATGAGGAATATTTTCCCGAACCAAAATCGTACAAACCAGAACGCTTCGACAATGGGGCCCACCTGGAGTTCACAAAGCGTGGCATTTTTCTGCCATTCGGCGATGGACCCCGCATGTGCTTGGGTTTGTATAGCTAAATTCTGGCTGAATTTGATCCTCTAATGATACTGCAATTATTTACAGGCATGCGCCTAGGCCTGGTGACCGTTAAGGCGGCCCTCGTCGAAATACTCTCGCAATACTCGGTTAATAATTGTCCACTCACGCAGGATGAGAACACTCATAATGGGAGTTTGGAAGGCGATATTATGTTGGAATACAAGAAACTGTAAAGAGAAGAGTGAAAATATTTTGCAATATTTTAGCTATTTTGTCTTGTTATTTCAAATACACTTTGCTGTGTTTTTTTACTGAATATTAAAAGTTGAATTTAAAACCAATCTTGATTTGCATTCCTTAATATTGTTTAATGAAAGTAATGAAAGAAGAGAGACACACACATCTGATGTGAAATGTTATTGAAGGTATATTTTCTGCTCTAAATCTTTCCCTGCCAATCTCTACCTACCTACTGGTTGCCAAACTACCTGTCTTCACTTGAAACAAAATTTCGTACACCACGGACTGCATTAAAATCTGTGGTTCAGTCTCAAGTGCTCCTTCCAATCGCGCAATTTAAAAATATAAAAAATCTATCAGTTTCAACGACAATGTCTTATTTAGTGTTGAAAGTTTTGCAATTGACCACACTCAAAATGGATGGCAATGCTAAACGTCAAACGCTCAAGAGGCATTTAGTTCTAAATAAGGAAAATTTGGACCCGAACCACATTAAGAAATACGTGATCATGCAGAACTACAATGCCACCATTAAGTACAATCAAGGTAGTGCATACAAAAAATTTAACATGAAATTAAATGATTTACTATATAAAATTGTTAAATATTTTCAGGCACTTTTCCACGAATTCGGAATAATTTGGAAACTATTATCCTGGCCACCATCTGAAGACTCTCATCTGGAATATGCTGGGCCATATATGTAAACTTCTATATTGCCAGTATCCTATCTCTGCAATTTATTTTGAGCTCACTGTAAGAGCGAAATAGCAATTTTGTATTAGTTTGACAGAGAAATCCGAACTGCGAATGTACTTTTTCATATATTTTGTCTCTTGATATCAGTGAATGTACTTTCAGTACACTGGGAATATAGAAGTATTACATATATCGACGCCCCTTAAGAAAAGTATAATGTTTCATTTGCCTTACGAAAAATATTATGTTTTTTTTTTTGCATGGAAAAGTAGAGACCGACCGAAATCGCTTTTTTTAATTTCGGCCGAAACCGAAATGGCCGAAATTATTTACTTTTTTTTTCGGCCGAAACCGAAGTGGCCGAATTTTTATTTTTTTAATTTCGGCCGAAAACGAAGCCGAAACCGAAAAAATAAAAGAAAAAATTGTGAATTCAAATTTAATAAAGTTGTACATAATTAAGCTGAAATCAATAATTTTACGTTCAGATCATGAATTACACCCAGAGAAAAAACAACCTAAAATCAAAAATAACCACCTTAAAACAAGTAGAAACGTTAATGAAAGTCTGGTAAAGTTGGAAATTTTAGAAACAACTACGAACAAACTTGTTTTCGTTTTAAAACTTGAATTAAAAAAAAAAAAAACTTATTTCAAAGTTGTTTTCCGATTATTTCAAAAAATTTCCAATTTATATTAAGACCTTGATTTAAAATCGTTCATCTTTGTTTCAACGTTGACAACAGTTATTTTAAGTATTTTTCTCTTTATTTCAAAGTTGTTTCTATTAAGTTGAAAAAATAAAGGAGTAAATACGATCGTACTTGATTTTACTATGTTTTTTTTCCCTGAGTGTAGATGAATTTAGAAGCAAATTATCAAATGAGTGGAAATCAATTGAAGGGGCAGGGTTCTCACTTTTTGCTACGGCGACAGTTGTAGATATTCGATTTTAGGGGAGTAGATTTCAAGAAAGGGAGTAGAATTAATTTTTTTACGTAGAGTAGTAGAAATTATACGGAAGTAGTAGAAATTACTGTCAAAGTAGCAGATTTCAAGAGAGAGGAGTAGATTAGGGTTTCTGCGTAGAGTAGCATGGTAGTAGATTTGTAGAAAGAGTAGTAGTTTTGCATTGTATGAAACTCACATAATATTTTGAGGAGAAGATTTCTTACAATAGTAGTAGAGGAGTAGAAATTTAAAAATCATCGCGAGAGTAGTAGATCTGCTCCGATAGGAGAAGAGTGAGAACGCTGTGAACATACAAATTCTTTCAAGAAAATCAGTTTCAAAGTTTTTTATTTTTCTTTTTTCAATGCAAATTGGGGACTTGTCTTCTTTGTCGCTTCTGATTCTTCGAAACTATGATCAATACTTAAATTTGTGTTACATACCGCTTTTATCCACTTGGTTGTCCCTTATGCATTTTGCCACGCCTAATCCAAAAATAATAATGAAAATTGCACAAAAATTTAATTTTTGGTGCATGCTGTAAAAATTTTATTATTATTTTCGTATTCAGCGTGCCAAAATGCATAAGAATTTGTCTATCAAGTATATTTATCACACAAAATGTTCAGTTTTGTCTTTGTTTGTAATCTTTGTTATTTATTTGTTACATTTTTCGTATCAAACCGAAATTTTCGGCGGAAATATCGAAATTTCGGTCGAAAACGAAATTTGGCCGAAAACGATATTTTATTTTTCGGCCGAATCCGAAAAACGGCCGAAACCGCTTTATTATATTTCAATAAGTTTTGTCGAAAACTATGATATTTCGCCTATTACACAGAACATATTATGTTCTGGGAGCACAAATATAAGTACTGACTGTTTTAAATTTAATAAAGAAATAATTCCAAGAATATTTTAAATTGTCTAATGGCTAAACATTAAACTAAACTCCAAGTAAATGTCACTGCCAGAAAGTGTTTTCTCTGCATAAACTCGGCTTTCCTTAATTCTCAATGCTAGGCAAATCTGAAAACTTTTATCCAAAGAATTCCGGTGTTGGACAAATGGAAAGAAAAATGTTGCCAAACAAGGAACGAGTTGATTGTTTTCACAATTGACAGTAAGAGCGTTCTGCTGTAGGCCGAACCATTGTAACTTTACTAAGCAAATTGAAAAAAAAATTTCCGTCAGCAACGGATATGAAAGGGAGGCAGTGAGAAACGGGAAGCAGCCACAGTGAAAGTTGTCAAAAGTGGTCTTCAACCATAAGAAAGGAAAGTGAGTTATTGCACAACTTTGGCAAAAGTTTCAGTTGGGAAATATGTCCGTCAGTTCAAGCATTGGAATATTAATTTGTTATCTAAATACATTTTTGACACACTTTAGTATGTATTTGGAATCAAGCTAAATGAAAAACATTTAAAACTTGAAATCGTCTTCGTTGTTTTTCCTTAGTTTCCTCCACTTCTATCTCTCAGCAGTCCTTAGCAATCTCAATTAGCTCGGAAAACTTAACTCACAAAATGATCACAAAGAAATTTTCCATCATCATTTGGACAAGGTTGGCGCACCCAAACTTTGAAGCACTTCGCTCAGATTAAGAAAACTTTTTAAGTTCTTGACAAGTTTTTCCTAATGAAAAAGTGAAAATGATTATTACTGGCTGTTGTGGAGTGCAGTTGGGGGACTATAGAGTAAAAGTTGATAACATGAAAATTTAAAAGTTGCGGAGAATCGACAGAGAAAATTGTGAGAATGAGTTTGCCTTTTTCTTGTTTCCTGCAACAAAGAACCAAAGCAAAACACAAAAAAACATCAAGCGTACAATAGTATCATTCATTCGAAAAACACTTGCCACGCCTTTTCCACCCCCTGGTACGGAAACCATTCGTAGTCACATGCAAATTGCACAGTTGCACTATGGACAGAACTTTGAACGTAATACCAGAAAATGATATTTTGCCCCGCATGTGAGGCATACGGCATATGGCAACTTTACTAAGCAATATTTAAAACAGAAGCTCACGAAGGAATTTCAAACTGGCAGTAACAGGCGCAATGGATATTGTTGTTGCAATTTTAAGTGCAACTGAACTGCATTTAAGCTCTGACCTATTTTGCAAATGTTTTTGCTCTCATGTTGGCTTTGGGATTTTCTGTCGTATTCAATTGCAAGTTTGTCGGAGTTTAAAGCTCAGCAATTTAAAGGTCCTTAAATCTCTGGGTTTATTCTCCAATTCAAACCAATATTTTGAATTCCTTTGAAACTCACTCGATAACATCAATGAAAATATTTTGCAAAATTTCTATTTAAAAAAGAAACGTCCTTTTGATTAATTGCATTCTTGGAATTGAAAGTTTGCTTTTGACTGAATGTTGCCACAAATGTCAGCATAGAGTGCAATGTGGGATTTGCACACACTTCCACAATCCGAAAACAATTCCTCAGTGACAAGAGCACAATTCGCAGAAGCACCACGAATGATTACATTGATTCGTCCCTGGGTATGAAGGAGATAAATGCCTAGACACCGGGGTATATAGCCAGCAGGCAATCAGAAGAATACCGCAGTGATAAAGTGGACACAAATGCATGTCACACACACACTCACCCAAACATTCAAAATAACCCACACGCATGCATCACCACTAGGGCTTTCGATCCCGGAATACCGTATCCCGGGATCCCGGTCCATTTTCAGTCCCGAGAATCCCGGGATATTTTTCCTAAATCCCGGGATTTTCGGGACTACATTTTAAATAAATTAGTCCATAAAAAAGTTTAATACAAGAAAAATACAACTTTTCATCGCTCATAAAATATAAAAACTAGAGAGTGGACTATCTTCGTCTATGCCGAAGCTGAAATATCACCACATAGTAGGAAGAAGTACCTCGAACATAAAAAAGGGGTCTCAAGACCTCATTTTGAGCCATTTATAGGTGCTTTTGGAGCCTGGACCATGTCCAAAATTCGTTTCTACAAATTTTCAATCAAATCCACCAAAAAAAAAATTTCGTCTCTAGACCCCATTTTGACCCTTATATATGTGGTTTCGGAACCTCGGACCATGTCAAAAATACGTTTCTAAACATTTCCAATCGAATACAACAATAAAAAAAGACTTGAAAAATTTTTACCTTTTTTCCGGTGTATGGGAGCCACGCCCAGTTTTTGTCCGATTTGGCTGATTCTCGAACTTGATCTCAGTATTCACGAGAAAAACATGTACCCAAAGTTTCAAGTCGATATCTCTAAAACTGCGACCGCTATCGTGCGGACGGACAGACGGATAGACGGACAGACAGACGGACATCGCTAAGTTGACTCCGGCGGTGATGCTGATCAAGAATATATATACTTTTCCATACCGGACACGCCTCCTTATGGGCGTTACAAACGTTGTGACAAAGTTAGTATACCCTGCCACAGTGAGTGTGGGGGTATAAAAATCGTCTAAGCAGAAAAATAGTTTTTGACAACATTTGGACAAACCCAAAATAAAAAAAATAAAAAACTTAAAAATTTTTAATTTATTAAAAAAATTACGAATAAAATTGTGTGTGCTTGAAAAAATAAATTTATATTTATTTCAGAAGAAAATTGGTATTTTCAGTCTTAGCGAACGCACAAAAATGAATTACTTAATAAAAATATTCAAGTAAAACTGAAAACTGATACAAAAGTAATTTCAGAAGCCCTAATCACCACTGATGCTGTGCATTGGCCACAAAACTTCACAATCGATTAAACACTCTCTCGCACACGAACACACACACGCACAGGGACACGTACACGTACAGTGATCGATTGCATTCATGTTCTTGTATGTCCTCAAGCGCGTCTGTTGTTGCTGACACATCAGTGAAGGGCAATCTGGGAATTGCATTTTAGAGCTTGCTGCAAATCTGTATTCTTGTGAATTTGTCATTACGCTTCAATGGGCATGAATGTATGTATTTGTGTGCGCTGGGAATTTTTGGACAAAATCTGTTGGAGTCCTTGATTGCTGAACATGTCGATGGTAAGCTGGTCACTTTTATCTCTGGTTTATTACACTGTGCGACAAGCCAACAAATTATGGGGTTCTAACAATTGGGAGCGATAGAAAAAAAAAACATTGCCTCTATGTGGCAAAACCCCATTGCACATATATTTTTTTTCCTCACTCTATCACATCTAAATGTCAGAACCCCATCATTGTAAAAAAAAATTGTTTTTGTGGCATAGTGTTATTTGCAAAGATTTTCACACAATCAGTTAACGGAGAAATACCCATAGTATCATAGAAACAAAACTAACTTATTTGGACATGTTTACGAAGTTTATTTGTAGTTTTGTCTTCTTCCCAGCCAATAATTGAACGAACTTTTTACGAAGATCGTATTTTACGAACTTTTCTCGATCAAAAATATTCGAGAAAAGTCCGACATTCACTCGTATATTACGATAGTCGTAATTTCATCGATAAAATATCGTTTACGACTTCGCAATCGAAATCGTTAACGACTTAGTTAAAGAATTCTTTAACGACTTCGTTTACGAGTACATTAACGAACGAAATGATCGTTTTGAAAAGCTATTTTTAGATTCAATGGTTTTCAAACTGTTAGAAAAAAGTTGTATAACGATTTCTCAGCAAGATAATTTCTATTTTTAGAATCAGTGTTTTTCAAACTGTTAGGAAAACAATTTTAAAACGTTTGTTTAGTTATACTTTTAAGCGCTTGTTCAATAATGGCTGAGTTAGGTGAATGTGTTAAGCGCTCGGCACATACTTTAAAATCCGGAGGACGTGAGTTCAATCCCGGGTCCGACTCAGTGAAAAAGTTATTAAAAATTATTCTAAGGAAAAGTCAGTCGGCCAATAAAAATAAAGTAAAAAAAATTCCAAGTTAAAAAAAAAATTTTTTTTTTAGATTTGTTAAAAATATCGTAATGATGATCGTTTACGAGATCGTTGACGAATTCGTTAACGAGCACTTTTTTGTTCGATAACGATAACTCGTTTCGATGCAAAATTAAGAACGAAGTCGGACTCGTATACGTATCGTTATCGTGTGTCGCCTACGATTGTTTTATCCGCTTTTCGATCGAAAAAATCTTCGTTTACGAGCTCTTTAACGATAAAATTATTGGCTGGGTTAATATATAAAAACGTTGGTGCGTATGTATGGGTGAACATCACGGCTAAACCACTGAACGTATCAGCACCATACAAGCACCATACGTTTATTTGTGAGCTCCGGAAGGTTTATGTACTACTTTGAACTTGATTGGTCAAAGAAGCTGGGTACCACTCATACAATTTAAGTATTACTTCAAAATATATCTGGGATACTTTCCAGCACACATGGTGTTATGCTTCTTATTCCAAAAGTGCAATTTAAGTATAAGTCCAAGCAACGCCGGGGTATTCAACTAGTAACTTATAAAACATAATTCAAAGTCCACAATTACTGCACGAGAATGGATCGATTTAGCCACCTCGACCACACAGCAGCTAAAGACAGGCAGTGTTCTTTCTGACACATCGGCAACGAATCCCTTGCCAATTTCATGACCATTTTCAGCTGACCCAATTCGAACCGCAACCCAATTTCATATGCGATACCATCAATTCGGCCATCAGCAGTCAATAGTCCCAAACTGTCTGCCTGTCTTAGTGGCGTTTCATCAAGATTGTTGGGAACAGTGTGGCATACGAAATTTTTCGGACTGCTCAAACGAAGCGCTGCAGCATGTTCCGCTTTAGTTTTGGCAATTCCAATTTCGTCTTTCTGTTTGGCACAAAATGGAATGAATTAATTTTGTATTATTATTCGGTTTTATTTCCACACATCCTTCTGTGTGTGTGTGTGTGTTTGATGATTCCCAGCCAATAATTTTATCGTTAAAGAGGTCGTAAACGAAGATTTTTTCGATCGAAAAGCGGATAAAACAATCGTAGGCGACACACGATAACGATACGTATACGAGTCCGACTTCGTTCATAATTTTGCATCGAAACGAGTTATCGTTATCGAACAAAAAAGTGATTGTTAACGAATTCGTTAACGATCTCGTAAACGATCATCCTTACAATACTTTCAACAAAATCTAAAAAAAATTTTTTTTTTAATCTTGGAATTTTTTTACTTTATTTTATTTGCAATAACAATTTTAAAACGTTTGTTAAGTTATAACTTAACAAACGTTTTAAAATTGTTTCCTAACAGTTTGAAAAACACTGATTCTAAAAATAGAAATTATCTTGCTGAGAAATCGTTACACAACTTTTTTCTAACAGTTTGAAAACCATTGGATCTAAAAATAGTTTTTCAAAACGATAATTTCGTTCGTTAATGTACTCGTAAACGAAGTCGTTAAAGAATTCTTTAACTAAGTCGTTAACGATTTCGATTGCGAAGTCGTAAACGATATTTTATCGATGAAATTACGACTATCGTAATATACGAGTGAATGTCGGACTTTTCTCGAATATTTTTGATCGAGAAAAGTTCGTAAAATACGATCTTCGTAAAAAGTTCGTTCAATTATTGGCCGGGGTATTTATAACTGTAGCCATGTGTGCATGTATGTTGTTCCTTTTATTCACTTTAAATGTGTTCATTACAGGGGTTTAATGGCCAACAAAAAAGGAGCATATTGGCCCAACAATTGACACATTATTTCTGCTGACCGATTATGGGGTCAACATCAATTTTGCATCCGAAATACATTATTTATTAATGTTATTGGTTTTTCGGGGTCACACTCGGTTATTTGGCTTAGATTTCTGTGATATTTTTCCGTTTTCAAATCATACGAAAAATCGTTTTCATTTGACCCACAAAAAAAGCAACCATAAACCCACACAATTCCATTAGCACAGTGTCATTGCCAAGTACATTTGTGTGCAATGTATGCAATGAGAATCCGACTGTACGTCATCTGTTTCATCAGCGTCGTCGTGACGCTGATGCAATTCATGTGCAATCGTTTTGTCTTTTATGTAGATTTGTTCATGCTTCGCTTCATGTGTATTGCCTCTTCCGGCTTTCTCACTGACTGACTGCGAAATTTGATACGAAATCCAATGAATACCAAATGAGATTTTCTTGTGCCGTCACACCTGTTGGCACAATCCTTAAAGATACACTTGCACACACATAAGGAGTGCGTCGTTAGAAACTTGTGCACGCTTTTTCTACTGTAACTTTATTTATATTAATGCAATTTGGAATTGGTTGGGCTTATTATCTTAGGAAAACATGTAATTTTAATGTCTAGGTACAAAAATCACACGAAAAAAGTGAAAAAACCTAAAAAAGAAACAATCACAAAAAATGTAAAAATTAAAATAACCACTTAATAAATTTTACATTAGCGTCAATTGGAAGCATGGAATTTACAGCAAAAAATATGCTGACGACTGTAATAAAGCAAATATGGAGGTGAACACAAAAAAAGGAAATTTTGTGCTTTTCGATTTCTTCAAAATCATATTTTTATGTTTTTAATTCTTTTGTTGAATAAACAGTTTACTTCGATCCCTTACATACCAGAATTTAAAGTCATATGTTTTCCAAAGATAATACGCACAACCAATTAAAATTTGCATTCCTATGAAAAAAGTTACAGTAGAAAAAGCGTGCACAAGTTTCTAGTGACGCACTCCTTATGTGTACTACTGGAATGATTGCTGGACGGCGCTGTGACTCTCCAACGCAACACAGAAACAAATGCAACGCGCAATAAAATATGGCTGGCGAATGCATGTGACGCAGCCATGCCACGTAAAGGAAGAGGAAATGGCTGAGCACCACTTGGTGGCGCAGTAAAATCTCCACGTTAAGATCAGAATGCCACAAGCTCGGAAGAAGACACCAAAGGTCAAGAGGTCGAAGCGATCATACTCAACTACAAGAAGAGTTCAAGTCCAAAAGAAGATGAGAGAAGATGTAGTAAAAAATCCATGGGGGCCTACAGAATCGTATTCACAGAGATCAAAGGCAAACGTGGAAATGCGCCGGTATCACCCACGATCATGTATCACATAGTCAGTGGTCTCTTTCCGAGGAATGAACCGCTTAGACTGCCCCGACATTTAAATGTAAGGATGAGCGAAATCCCACCAGTTACCATCGATGAGCTTCTTGAATATACAATCTAAGATTAAATAATTGTATAATTTCTGCCCAAAAGTAAGCTCTCAAGAAATGCGAAAACTTGTCATATGAAGTTTTGGTGTTTCTGGAGAGCCGGCACCGTACCTCAAATTGAAAATGACAAAAATCCAATTAATCATGAAATCACCTTAGAACATGTTCATGATGCAAT
The DNA here is from genome assembly GCA_951394025.1 of Heteromyza rotundicornis. NCBI lineage: Eukaryota > Metazoa > Arthropoda > Insecta > Diptera > Heleomyzidae > Heteromyza > Heteromyza rotundicornis. The sequence goes on from OX596013.1 coordinate 35,233,533, forward strand.
AAGAAAGTGATGTCAGTAGGGAGAGCTGTCAAAAGCTGTGGCTTATACACTGAGCGAACAAACGCATCGTAGAATTAAATATATATTTTTTTAAATTTCAATACGCGCGTATTTAAATGTTTTCAATAAATAAATAACTTCATTGCAGCCTGAGAGTCTTGAACCTACGACCTCTGCAAATTGGAAATAAGAAATTCACACTAATCTATCACAGGCACAATTTTTCTGTGTCTAAAGTGAAATACCCAGCGGGCCGTATTGTCAGCTCTACCCAGAGAAGCGCAAATGGAACAATATAAACCTTGATCGGTATGCCATGATCGGTATTTCAATTCTGTAAAATAAATAAAATAAAAAGAGAAAAAATTAATATCAATAAGTAAGTATGAATATTTGTGCCTTATTAAAGGAAAATGTCAATTTTGCATCAACACATTTCATATTATTTTCTATTTTTGTTCTTTTAAGTTAAATTATGTATACACCCAATGTTGAGTTCGGACAAGGAGGCGGCATCGGTCTCATCAAGCTGGCCGAATTAAGTAAATTAATGAAATTCGTACTAATTGTGGAAACCACTCTATTACCATAAGGCGCAGTTAGAACAAAAGGCATCAACTCTTCCCAATCTACTCAAAGAAGGACTTCGACGAAGTTGAACTTAAAATCGACACTTTCACCGAAGCTGAAATGGTACGTTCAAAGTTAATATGTAATCTATATATATAAAAGAGACGTGTATGTTTGTCACCAGTAGACGCGAAAACTACAGCACCGATTCTCACCAAAATTTATACATGTGTTGTAGGAGTCGTGAGCCGTGACATAGGATAGGTTTTGACATGCCCACTTTTACCGCCCACAAGTTAGTAAAAACTGATATATCTCTGACGTTTTTAATCACAAGAAAATGAAATTTGCCATGAACATACTATAAGACCCCAGCCATAATCTGGGCTACAAATGGCCGGGAATAGACAATGGGGCGTGACACCGCCCATACAAGTCAATATTTGAAAATGCTGTAATAGCGCTCCCACCCAATGTTTTCCAACGAAATTTGGCAGATGGCTTCATGGTTTCAACTCTAAGCTAAATGCAACACATCGGCGTAATTGGACAAAGGGGAGTGGCACCGCCCATACAATTCAATACTTCTAAGTGCCATTATTGGGCTCCCATTGAATATTCTTCAACGGGAAATGGTTCTATGCATTCAATGCAACATATTGGAATTGGACAGCGGGGCGTGGCACTTCCCGTAGAATTCAATATTTTAAAAAATGTTACACTTGGGCTCCTAATGAACATTTTTCAACGGGACATGATTTTATGCTTTCAATTCTAAGTTCAATGTTACATATGGTCGGAATTGGACAGCGGAGCGTAGCACTTTTCATACAATGCAATATTTCAAAATGCTACACTTGGGATCCCGAGCGGACCGGGCCCTGCTAGTATGTAATACTAGACAGACAGACTGGGCAAATATACATATATCTTAATTCTTTTGAAATATACCTGCATATAATTAATTTCAATTATTTAATTTGTTACTTACTAAATACATTCGCGAAACTATCGGGACCGCAGAAATATCTAAGACTCTCCCGAATTTCCTTAGCGAAGAGTTTTTGATGTAAATAAATTGTAACAAAATCGCTATTAAAAGCTCAAAGCTTTTTAGTTAATTTGTTTACGGTAATTTTTAATGTAAAACACTTGAATTTGCTTTTTGGGTTCATAAATAATTAATTAACTTCACTTTTTATTTCCAATAAATGTAAATTTTCCTTTTCTGAAATATTAAAACGTTAACAAACACTGCTTCTTTATTAAAAAATTGGAGATAGGAAAAACCGAAGAGAGAACTCGAATTCTCTCAATAGGCATAAAGCAGAAAACCGAAAAACTGTGCTGACGTCCGCATTTCATGGAAGCGATCATGGTGCAGTTTCAGGAAGGGTAGAATAAGTGCTCTTTCCCAATGACATGCAATGCTAAAAAAAGAAAGCGTCTTACGGAGAGTCAGCGCTCACTGCTGACAGCAAACTGCTTTCATCGGCATTTTGAAGCGCTCCTTTTCCCACTGGGTATAAGACTTGCTGAGGAATATACAAACATTTAGACGATTGTGAAAAATGCAGGAAATAGACGAGTCGGTTAGAGCTCACTCCAAACTTCAGAGGTTGTCGGTTCGAATTCCGACAAAACTGAATTTGTGGAAAAGTTATTACAAATGTCTCTAAGAAAATTCTAAGAAAACTAAAAAAATGTGCAAATAAATAATAAAGCACAGTAAAAAAACAAGTTTTTTAAAATATAACCCTTTAACCGACTAAAAAGCAGAAAAAAAATGTCCTTTAAATTAATTTCAGCAATTTCGATTTAAAATTAACTGCGAACCTAAGTAGCTTACAAAATGCACCCCTTTCCAAAGGGTACAAAATTTCATTTTTTCAATAAGAACTCACACTTGTAGCTTGAAGGAATTGGAAGTTATGCCATGTTTAAAAAAAAGCGGTTTGAGTCCACCCACGGCCCCCTACGCCTCTGATGGACCCCAATTTAATAGAATGCATTGTCACCGGAGTTCTATCAGTGTTCCAAATTTCAGGTCTCTAGCTCATGTGGAAGTGTATGAAAAAGCTCGCCGCAGATTTCAGGATATATATATAGTCCACCTAAAGGGTTATAAATAAAAACAGAGTAAAAACAAAGTATTTTAAAATATAACCCTTTAACCGACTAAAAAGCAGAAAATAAATTTTCTTTAAATTAATTTCAGCAATTTCGATTTAAAATTAAGGGTTTTTGGGTACTTTCCTCCGAATATCATTGCTGATTTTTTAGTCGCCAAAAACCCTTAATTTTAAATCGAAATTGCTGAAATTAATATAAAGAAAATTTATTTTCTGCTTTTTAGTCGGTTAAAGGGTTATATTTTAAAAAACTTGTTTTTTACTCTGTTTTTATTTTCCTCTTTTTTTTTTTTTTTTTTTTTAAATTTTTTTTCTCCCCCCTTTTTCCCTTTTTTTTCCCCTTTTTTACTCTTTTTCCCGAATGCGAACCTAAGTAAAAAATTTCAGCCTTGTAGCTTACAAAATACGAAAGTTAGGTCTTTAAATTGGCTCCATCCCGCTCCCCTTTGCCCCCACACCCCCCTTTCCAAAGGGTAAAAAATTTCATTTTGTCAATAAGAACTCACACTTGTAGCTTGAAGGAATTGGAAGTTATGCTATGTAGCTCATGGGGAAGTGTATGAAAAAGCTCGCCGCAGATTTGAGGATATATATATATATATATATATATATATATATATATATATATATATATATAGTCCGCCCAAAGCAAGTTAATATAAGGGTTATAAAAAAGAGAACATTTTTTTTCGCACTTTAAATAATTAAAAAAATCTAATATTTCCATATTTAATTCTAATATTTCCATATTTAATATTTCCATATTTAAAACAGCTTAGGAGCACTATCAAATACGTTTATAATCTCACTCTTTTTTTCCCTCAATGTAGAAATGAGCGCTGTTGTTTTTATAGTACATAAAAATAATTTAAAAAAAAAAATAATTTTTTTGTGTTTTTTGTAAGTTTTATTGCAATGTGAGAATGCATAGAGGATGTAAAAAGAATCTTTAAAAAAAATAAATTACAAATTGACGCTAAATACGAATCAAATATTTGATTTCTTTGTTATACTTTTTCAAAAAAAGTACCAACAATTACAACTCTGTTCTATAAGCCACGAAATGACAGCAAATATGCTCAAATTTGGAGAGAATTCATCTACAAACACCACCTGGTTCTTGCATCATGGAACATGTTGAAGTTTACAAAAGCGGCAATATCCAGTTGCCTTTGACATTTCGAAAATTCTCTCTTATTCGAATACGCGCTCAAATTCGGAACAAATACTCTCTTGCACTTTAGCTTCGGCTGTCAAAAAGGTACAATGGAAATTCTCATGCACTTAGACATTACCTGGAGGTGCGAAGGGCATTGCATAACTGAAAAGTTTACAATTTGCAATTATTGCAATAACATAGTGAAGGTGTGCCACAGCAAATTCGTGTAGTGGAAATGGTTAGATGCTAATGGTTCATTGGCCTTAAAATTGTATAGAATTGTGATGAGGTACAAAAAGGACAAGGTAAGTGAACAGAAGCAGAAAAGTGTCACACTTTGGCGATGAATAATGATACTTCTTCTCCTTCTTTGCTACAAGGGTCTTACATACGTCTCTATCATCAAAATAGCAAATGACAAACTATAAATGCAAATTTACCAAGATTAGAGCTGGAAATAGTTTCATTAATTTACAAAAAACACAGCCACAGTCTCATTTTATTGTGCGAGTACGTGCGTTGTGTTCTTTCAAAAGAAGACATCTTTTATACGATTTCAAATTCATGAGTCATTCGTATCGTCTCTCTTAGTGCTTCGATGTTCAACAGTTGCACAAATAAATGAGTGTATTACCATACCCGTACATTTGTGTACGTATAAATGATACTAAAACGAGCGCCAGCGAAATCAGAGCACGTAAATTGAACTCGTTGGGAGCCTTTGGCAAGGCTACAATGCTGAACTCGATGCTGAATAACATTACCATGAATAATTGCATATTTATGATATACCCGCAGCATGTGTGCAGGAAATGTGTTACGAGCATGTTGAATAAATCATTGCTATGATTTTAATTCAATCCCGACACTGAAACAACTCCTCTAGCATGTCATTTGTTACAGCATGCGTCAGTGTAGATATTGAATAATCTCCAAATACATTTGCAAAGACTGGCTGATTTACGTTAGTGTTAATTCCCCCTTAATTATCGCAATGCAGATTTTAGCTGGAAGACACACAAATCACTAATCTCCTATCTCCTATAACATTTCAGTAGTTTTTGTACTCTAGAAGCCATTTTATTTGCAATTAGTATTATGCAATTGAGTATGAACAGGCAGTACAAGTATAGACTAACTGAAGGCATAACGGGACGTATGAGTAATATTAATTGCTAAACCATGTGAAAATTAAATCCTGAACATATGCCAAGTTAGGTTAACCTCAACATAACTTACCATCCGTTGGTGCAAGGTCGCTAAGTATTAAGCCCAACAGAGAGTATGAACAGGCTGCAGCTAAGTATTAAGATCAATGAAAAGCCAATTCAATTCACCCATACCACATATTATACTCTAACCAAATGACTCTTTCTCTAACACATAATAATAATATTTCTTTTCACCGGCAATTGTATGACTCTTTGACAGACCAACAAGGTAAAACATTATTACAGTCACGTAGTCAGTGGCTCAGATTGTTGTCATGTCTTACTTTCGTAGGAAATTTATGTCCCATAATAAATAGAAAATGTCTCTAATTTGGCAACTGTCAAAGCGACTAAAACGAAATGTGACATTAATTTAGTTGACCTGAACGTCGTAGACCGCAATGTGGACACACAAGTGACAGCCTAAAGCCAATTTAGAAAATGGCATGGAAGTTTTTAATTAGGCGTTGGCCCGGGCATCATTTCATGAGGTGGTAATGAAAAGTTGAGTTTATTTGCATGTGTCAAGGTGAAGGAAAGCTTTAGGCGACAGAGAACCGAGAAGCGACTACATGGCGCAAGTGAGATAAGGGTAAGTTTTACTAAGGAAAAAATATGAAAAGCTTGAATGCAAATTTAATTAAATCAAATCCGGGGTCAGTTTCGTTCCGCTACATATAGACTTAAAAGAGAAAAGCTTTAAATTTGAAATTTTAATGCCACGCCAAAAGGAGGAAAAAACATGACGGCAAGCAAGCAGGAGGCCGGTTGTTGCATTTACTGCGCCACACCAATGCGAAGTATTTCCACTTATTGCGTGAACTCAATTTTCCATGTCAGCGCGCCCCAAAATATGCCAACAAAATTTTCCACTTAAGCCGCACGAAACTAAATCGGGCCAAAATTATGACAGCAGAAATGTTGAAATTGACATTAATCAATGTCAAGCGAATGAAGTGGGCGGAAAATTGCGAAGGAGGAAGTCGGTTAAAATTGAGTAAATAAGGATTCAATACTTGCTTTGTGAGAAAGTGAATTACTTTCTTAAAATACTTCCACCAAATGGAAACAACTCTTATTTGCCAACACTGTCAACAAACAAACGATGGGCCTCATTAATTGCGCAAAACAAATTCATGATTTTATAAATTAGGTGTGAAACCTGTTCATCGTACGATGAACAATGTGCGCAGTCTGGAAGGAATATTTTATCGAAGCAATAAACAATATTACAAGCGGAGCATAAGTAAAATTTATTGCTTCAGCAATCAGGACCGACAGATCAAACAAACGCCAACAGAAACACACTTTAGCACACAAATAACGAAGCAATGGCACAAAAAAACAATTGCAGAAGTTCTAACGGCTGTCACAGCATGTGTGTATGCTGAAACGTCAATTTTTTTATATTTGTGTTTGTTTGATGTGGCACAGTATGCCATAAATAAAATTTAACTTACACCGACATAGAAGCAGAGAAGCTAACGTATGCACACTCACACGAAAGGTTTGGTTGATTGATTTACGACAGTTGAATTGGCTGCAGGAACTGTTACACTTTTGCAAATGAGATAAGGGAAAAGTGAAGAAAAAGGAACCACAAGTTGTGCGGTTAAGGCGGCATGTATTTTTGTATGTCTATAGTATGGTGGCGTATGAGTGATATTAATTGCAAGAGATTGATGTAAGGCTCCTTCACAGCGTAAAATGGGGTTTTCAGTAAATAAATCCACATTTCCTCGACAAATTAAAGCTGGATTTAATTCGTGTTCATGTGAAAAGCTCAACGCTAGAAATATTCTCATTAAAAAGTTACCCACACTCAAATTCGCAAATTTTCAACATAACTCGAAACCGACTAAGCGCCAATCCGCAAAATAGTGTGGCCAATAACCCACCACACACATGCAACTCGGTTGCGTTTGTACGAAATGAACACTTCGCAACCGCCAAATGCAGTCAAACCATTACACTAATGCACAGCGTGACGGAACCACCGTCAACTTTGAGCATCGACATTGTACAAGTGCGTGCTTCTGTATTTCGTATTTCGAAAACTTTCCGCTACACGCGCCTTCCTGCAATATTGAAATTGGTCCGAATCTGGTCCGAATCCGCTGTTGGATGTGTTTGACTTTTTCTACATGTGGGTCAGTATTTGCATTAAGTGCAACTTTAATTTCGATTGTGTGAGTGAGTGTGTTGGCATGTGCCAAATGTTGCATGTAGTTTTGCGGTTTTTCTTCGCCATTAACATACAAATTACCGTAATCATCCCTGCGGAACATGTTTGTCGGGGAGTGTGTGTGTGTGTGGCAATAGGCTGACCACTGGCATTATGGAAATGTTTGTTGTTGTTTGTGGTTATGCGATTTATATTCACTCAGCTTTTGATGCTGAAATTGTATACCCATAATATCTTGTGCCTTTGCATACACATAGGCCATATTGTCTGCAAAATAAATTCTCTTCTTCAGTTTATGGGCCAAACTTCAAGTGTCACGTCTCAGCAAGTGAACTTTGCAACTACTTAAGCGCTCGAAACACCTTCCAAACCCGTTCACACATCAACTAGAAACAAGGTCATCTAAAGTAAGAAACTGCTAAACAATAGCGTTAATGTGCATGTTTTGTCGTGTGCCCCGCCATTTCAATTGTTTTAATGACATACCCCAACACCCCTGTGGCATAGAATATTCCTCGTTCTAGCGCCTTCTCATGCTAGTAATTTTCAACACTAAATTGCTAAGACGGCAGCAATTGTTGTAAATGTTTTGTACTCACTCGCAGCGGATGTGCCATTTCGGAACTACTGTGACAAACTTTTTAAGCCCAGTTAAATGTGAAATAATTGCGGTTTTCATTTTTATCTGCCGCAGCAAATCGTCTTTTAATTGAAACAGTTTCAACTTTAATTGAAATTTACTCAAATGTCCTCTTCGCGCGGCGCACTATGACACCATCCCATTTGGCTTAGACTCGAATGGAGGTTGACTTTTTGGCGCCAAAGTGAGGTCATGGAGCATCAATGCTTGGGATAAAAGAAGATGCTTTCCAGAAGGCAGGCAGGCAGAGTTCGAGATTTCAATTTAGATTTGTTCTACTGTGCAATTGAGAAACTTTTCGGTTTCTAAGTGGAAGGACTCACAAACTAGACAGTCGAGTACTTTGCGATCGGCAGACCACTAGGCATTGTGTTGAAATATTTGCATATTTTCAGGAGATCAAGAATTTTATTGCGCAAAATTTTTGGTCAACTCTGCTGAAGAACTTGAAATAAATTATAGAAAATTAGGAAGTCATAACATATGAATGATAACAATTTTAAAAATGGTGCATTAAAACTTTCTAATTTATGTTTCAGCAAAGTTGGCCAAAGTTTATGCGGTTAGCGAATCTATTTCGAAAGTTCATTTTTATTAATATTTTTGCGACGTTTGTAAATGAGATTTCCTACAGTGAATACAAATTTTTCGTTGAGTGTACGAAGAATGTCGCCATTGACCGCAAAAGCATTCTGAAGCACGGTGACAGAAAAATCCGCAACCGGAACACAACATGCTGTAATTATTCTGTTAACAAACTTCACTGCGGCAGCGCCAGCGGCGGCATTTTGCTGCCTCCCATTCCGCGAAAAGTTTTTCTCGACCTCTTCATTTTCGTCGGTGTTAAAAATGCATGAGCTTCAATTGGGCGGAGTGTGGCTACTTTGTAGAAATGTTTTTTTTAATTGCGGTTTTAATAATTCGTTGCATTGGCACTGGAATCGCAGAAACACAAAGCTGGGCAATTTGTTGAATTTTCGCTTAAGCTCCTTCAAAAAAATCCTGCCTTACCGCTCCATCAGTGCAAATGCAATTTTAATCCAGAAAACTGCAACAGTGTCACTTCCACTGTGTTTTTTTATCCCTTCCATCACATCACATTGCATTTCCGTTTCCGCTTGCAAAAGCATCCGCTACATACACACATCACACCATCGCCCAAACGTTGACTTAACTCCCAGAAATGGTCAAAAGTAGGAACGACAATTGTACTAGAAAATGCGCAGCAGCAGTACCATTTTTATTCGCCCGTACTGCGATAGTAACTGTTTTCTCTGTAACGAAGGCCACACCAACAACAACAACGAAAAACAATCCGCTTAACGATAACTAGAAAATAAATTACATTCGGTATTGTGCAGGTCGCGTTAATAGTGGGCGAGGCACAAACACATACAAACAAAGGTGCTCTAGGTATTTGCTACTTTGGCGATTGAGTGGGTGTGTCCGTCGACTGTAAGTACTGCTCGGCAAATGCAACGAATTCAATTTTTCGCTACAACTGATAGTCGTCGATGCGATTGCCTATTTGCGGAAGGGATTTGTCATTTCGCCGGAAACAGAAAATACTCGTTTATGTAGGGTAATGGCAACTAGGGCACGGTGGACTTTTGAGTTATTAGCCTCGCTGGGCATAAATTAAGTTATTTACGTTTTCCTGATTTTTGCTGTCGTATTATGGTGTGCTGCTGCGTCATGCAAATCCTTTCCGCCTTATTATCCCAGCCGTGTGATTGTTGTCCTTGCAAGCAACTCATAAATCAGTTAAACCGGCATTCATCGATAACTTAATCTTTCCGCCTCCCCAACATTTTATCTGTCAATGAGCTGCAAAAAATTCCCTTTCGGTGTTTTGCGTCATTCCAGTCACGTTCTCGTTTCACCCTCAGGCAAACTGTTTTAAAGTGAACCGAAATGTTTTCAATTCGATTCTTGGTCTTTATGATGTTAGCCAATTACGGTAGATTCTGTTTGGGCTTTTTCATAGGCAAATTGCCAATTGGTTTTCTTAGCTGTCCTATGCAATGGAATGGAATGTGTTTAACTTGAGCCAGTGGGGCGTATGAGTGTTTGTATTTTTTCAAAGTCTCTGCTTTACTTGTAGACAATTAGTATGAATCTAAAATATTTGTAAGGGATTTGTGTAGAAATAATCCCAGTGAATGAATGTACAGAAAGTAAAGGAGAATTATTAAGAAAAAGGTGTTGTCTTCGGTTTGAAATTGGCCTCAAATAAACAATTGCAAATATTGTAAAGTAGAATTCAATCCACTATTCCTGCATTCAGCCTACCAACCCATTCGAATTACTTTCATTCGAATGCCAAAATCAACAACAATTTCGGGAAGCATTAAAATGCAAATTACCAAACCGGAAAATGAAATCCATCCAATTGGCCATTATCAAGATTGAAATCGAATTGTTCAATAAACAAAAGTCCAGAATGACAAATAAATCTGATACAGAATCCGACAGAGTGGTAAGTACAGCAACGAAGCACAACATGGGCATTAAATGCAAATTTTAATTGTGCCAAATTGAAAATGGCAATTTGCATGACAATTGCTAGTTAAAGTGCAGCACTGGTGATTGCAAAATTTGTTTACGAACGAAAGTTTCGAATTCGATTAGGGCAAAACTGCAGCTAAATGGATTTTGGAAGCACAACTAAAATCAAATCAAATAAGTTGTTAACATTTATTTGCTCTCAGCCTGTTGCAATTAATGTCAACACCCTCGACAGCTGACAAAATGTAACTGAAAAACTTTGCACACCAAGCTGTGGAACGTCGACTTTGTTGTTAACTTCAAGCTAATTTAGAAAGTTTTAGGCACCCATCCAAACTGTCATAATTAACAGCAAAAGTAGAGCCGCTACACGGAGGGAAATGCTTGCTGAAATCATGCGTTATAGGAATCAATTAAGTAAAAATTAGTCACGATATTGATCCATTAATTAGAAGTCAATAATCAAGAATTCTTAATCATAAGAACTGTTAAAAGTGAAAATCATAGTTTGTGATTTTTGTTTGCTTGATTTGTTCCACTTAAACATGAATTATTATTTTCACTTTTGACATAATCAATGACCAGATGGAATAAATTGTGCAACAAAAATCAAAAATTATGATTAAAAATTCATAATTTTAGGCTTAAGTGAGAATAAATGAATCATTCGTAATAATAATTTGAGCACATATTTACAATTAAATAAATTAAAATTTTTTTTATTTGCTAATTTTTTACCTAATTATTTATTTAATTTTACTTTTTTATTTGCCAACTTGCTTAGAATAATTTGTAATAACTTTTTCACAAACTCAGTTTTCTCGGAATTCGAACCGACATCATCCTCTCCAGTCCGGACGCCTAACCGATTCGGCTACTCTGGCATTATTGTAAAAGCGTCTAAATGTATTGTGTATTGCTCAGCAATTCATCACAATCAACCCAGTTACTCATAATTCATGATAACACGTGCAGTTTCATGATCTAATTTATAATCAATTATTCTTCAAGAATAATTAAATAAATCACGAAATTCATGAACCCTTATCATAATGTATTCACAATCCATATTCATAGTTTATGTACGAATTTGCATAATTTGTGACTAATATTCACAATTAATGATTATAGTTAGTAATTAAGTAACAATAATTTTATGGACTCCATAATCGTAAATCATGAGCCAACATTTCTCTCCTTGTACACACATCCAAACGAGCCAATTTTTATGGCCTGAACACTTTTACACAGGCATTGGCTTGAATGATATGCTGGAATGTAGGCTACTAAGGAGCTGCTCCTTTCCCAATAGGAACTTAATTGAAAGTGTGAAAAGACAATAAAAGCCTCGCGGATTACGAATTACGAAAATGCTAACTGCCTAAATTGAAATGTAAATTGGATTCCCATTTCTTTTTCAAACTCAGCTGCGCGGCTGCTCTTCCAATGAAACCGAAAGAAGAACAAACTTTAACTCAAATAGAAATCCGCATTTTAGCTGCTAATCGCTTTCCGTTCATGCTACTTTAGCGCGTAAATGTAAAGTCAGTAAATGTTTAATTTTGTCAATTTCAAGATCAGACTTGGTGAAGTCGGAACTATTTCAATTATTTCAAACACAATGGAATACTCCCTCTCCTATTAGCTTTAAAGTTTCTTTAACAAACCATTCCATTGCTCATTTGTTATATTTTTCCCTTATGAAGTTTATTGTTCAATGCCCAAGGTAAGCTTCATTTCCGCTTTCGTCTAAGTGCATTCAAAAAGAAACTTTTATCAGCCCGAATAATCGGAAAAACGTTTCCAATTATATTCTTAGCTGGGATCTAAACAACTTTAATCTAAACAACTTCCGACAATTTGTTAAGTGGTGACGTGCGGGGAAGCGATGCAATTATTTGTGGTTTTGGGGCTGGTGTATTGTACAACGTAACAACAACAATGAAAATATGCCAAGCAGATACTTGAGCTCCATACAAATTGTGTTCGGTTTCTTTTCTTTGCAGCACGGTAGCACTCTCGAAAAGCATGGAGCCCATAGTCGAAAGTACCCTGCATTTGCTGTAATCAAACTTATGGCAAGGAATGTTGTAACAACAATCGACCGACGAGGCAGCCTTGAAAGTTTAAGCGTTAAATTATTCCTGTTTCAGACCCCGCGGCTTTGAGAAATCAACGGGAACGTGTTTTTTCGTGTTTTATCTTCGGCTGTCTAACAAATTATACACACGATGCGCCCTTAAATTTGCATGGAAAATGTGGGCGATTAAGTAAATCTGTGTGTGCCGCAACAAATGAGCAGCGCCCGTCTTAAAGTATTCAAAGGCAAAATTGTTGTTTGTTTCTTTCAAATGAGGCGCGGCTTTGTCTCGCCCTTTCAATTCTTGAAAAAGGAGATCAAATTGTGCTGAAGAATAAAAATTACGTTTGTAAGAACGAAATGTGCAACAAAAGGAAAAGAAAAAAATTTACGGAAAGGTACCTAGTTGAAAAGCTATTTTTTTTAGTTTGGCGCAACTATCTCAGTTCATTCCACTGCCACGAATAACAAAAGACAGGCGAATTATTTCACGAGGCATATAACAGACAATAAGAGAAAACACAATGGGGAAAAAATAGCATCGGAGGAGTAGTTGTTGGAGGAAAAGTAAACCCTCGTATGCCATTAGCCTTGAGGTAATATACCCATTCCTCCTTCTACCTACCGCCTTCATGCTTATGTCGACATTAATTCAAGGTAGAATTACACTTTGGGGTTATTAACCGTCAAAATGGGTCCAATTTGTGCAATTTGATGACAGTTTGCTGCGTTAATGAGGCTCGAGTCCAATTAGGAGCGTTTTGGATTTCTTTCATTCTTATACTTTCGTCCGAGTTGCCCAGAAGGATTAGCTTAGGCATTAGCAATGTACGATTGCCGTAACACGGATGTAAGTACTTCCAATTAGAGTTTAAAACTTTTTGAAAAATTTTTGTTTTCTTCGTGCAATTTAACTCTTCTGTAATACTTACCTGCTCAAAGTTATCGGCAGTCTCTGCCCACTTGCGTCTTTATTCTACGCATCTTTTTTTTTTATTAGTGACAAGGTGTCAGATTGATATTGAAATTTGTTTCTATTGATTATGTCCAATAAGCAAGAACATCAATAAATTTGTTCGGAAAGTGTTTTCTGAAGCTCTTGAGATAAACCGACTATACAAGGTGACCAGAGGAGAACTTACTTCCAAAAAAATGCGGGCGTGGTGCAAGTGATAGCCCTACGAACGATAGATTCGGTATTACTTGCAATTCTCATATATACACACGCAGAGAAAAAATATGGTTGGAGCATGATTGCAGAGATCATTCCTTTTTCGCTATAATAATATTATGATTGTAGCGACCATAGATGGTTGTGATGAAAATACTAATGCTATTTACATGATTTCCGAGATCATAATATAATTCCAGAGAACATAATATGATTGATTTCAACCATTCTAAAAAACATGATTATGGTAATAATGTTATGATTGGATATTTAGCAATAGTGATGACTTAATTTTAGGTACTCATTAGGTATTCGACATTGCGTGATATATGTTTTTCTATTTTCAATACGCTATATTCGACAGTATTATAAAAAATTTGAATTTCTGGGACAAGAAGTACGCGTAAAAACTGCACTTGGACCTGTTTTTGTCAATGCACCCAGAGAAATCTTCATGTATTTTAATTAACACTATTCATGTTATATTTACATGAAAAACATTTGTACGCAAAACAAAAACAATTCCAAAAAACCACAACTACATTGACAAAAATCGAAGCAAAACGCACACATTCACAGAAATGAGAAAAAATTTCCGAAGCAAAACGCACACATTTACACAAATGAGAAATTTTTTTTTCGAAAATTCTGTCAAATGGAAAATTTGAAAATAAACAGAAGAAATTTTTGAATTTCTAAACAAATTTGTTTTTGTTGACCTGAACGAAAGAAGCTCAGTGGCACAGCGTGTAGATGCGGAACTTATAGACATTAGGTCCCGTGTTCAAATCTCGTCTGAGTTGAAAAAAGTTTTGATTTGAATGAACGCATATTTACCAGTTTTCCCAGTTTAATCACAAACCTCTTCACACGTACACGTACACATATAGGAGAGTGTCATTTTTAACAATAGCATCTTGTTAAAACAACCTGAAAAATCGGTTTGAAAAATATTAACCACAAAATTGGTTAAAAATTGGTTAATTTAACACGATTTTTTCTCTGGGTGTGATTATGCAAAAATCAATACAGCTTTGAGTATCGATTATCGAATAATTTTAGAAATAACTATTCGATTGGTAAATGTATTCGACAAGTATTATTCGGCACATCACTAACACCATCGTGCGCGGGCGTCCACAAATAAGTGTTATTTTGACGCAGAAAACAATTAGGAATTGTTTTTCAATAATGGTAAGTATTGAAATAAAATTATGTGTATTTCACAGCTACATTTTCGCGCAGAAGCATAACAAAAGTGCGAAGCTGCCGCGAACAGCGAAACCCATCGCACATATTCTTTTGTTTGGTGGAGGCGGCGCGGTTTGCTATTCGCGACAGATTCGCGGACTTTTGTTTCGCTTCTGCGCGCAATGTAGATATGTGTGAAATGCACTTGCAAAGAGTGCTGGTGGCGCATAGACTACCTGCGTTCCAATTCGACTCAGCGCAGTCTATGCGCTATCTGCGCGAATTTACGTTTTGTTTATTTAAAATTTTAAGAAATTTTCAGTTCGCAGGTCTTGTTTGCGTTTCATTTTCGGGATTGGCGCAGAGTCGCTGGCTGTGGCGCAAAATACCTGCTGCAGCTGTCCGTGGCTCGATTCGGAAGCTCCGTTCATTTGTGGGTGATGCAGCCAATTTAATTCTACCACGGACACACCTCTATTAGTGTGGTGCTGCTGTTGTCAGCTGGAACATGTGACACCCCCAGATTGAAAAAACCCTGAACAAAATGTGTTTGCGAAAAAGCCGTGGAAAAAATTGTGCATGAAGAAGCCGTGCAAAGTGAACGAGAACGAATTTTGGTGCAAGAAAACTTAGTTTGAAAAACTGATGGAGCGGCCATCAGACTTTTACGCTAAAAAGCTTTTTATTAATTTTCGGTGAAAAATTTTGTTATGCAGAATTTTTTCCAAAAAGCACTTTTCATAAGAATTTTGTACAAAACATTATTTTGAAGAAATTTTGAGCTAAATATTTGTTAATAATTTTACGGCTTCATTTTATTTCGAAGCATATTTAAAATTTAGATATATTAATATTATCGCGTTTGTGAAAAATGGAAACGCAAGTTTGTTAGCTGCAAGTTGTTTTGTATTGTTCGCAGTGAATTTGGGTACAAATTTTTATATTTTGGTTTTTGGGTTTTTTTAGTTTGTAGGAGTTTGTAATTTGTGCAATGTTCGTTATTTATGTACACTTGGTGACAAAATTTAAAAACAAAAATTCTTTCAATAAAATTTTAATTTAAAAAAATTTGTGTTCTTCAATAAAATTTGTCAAATAATTTTCGTGAACATTTATTTGGTTTTTTATTTTCTACATTTTTGGGAACATAGCATGTGTGTTTTAAAGTGTATCGATGTATTTATACAATTTTTAAACTTCCTGCAAATAGCATTTCATGTGATCACAACCATTTAACAATAAATTGTGAATTATTGAAGTTTTGTGTATACATAAATGCATCCAAAATACTTTCTTCTCTGGTTTTACTACGCGCATAGAAACCCTTTCAGTTGTGCGTATTAAAACAAAAGGAAAAAACCAAATACGCTTGGCTGAAAGAAAACAACAACAATAAACGCACAAGTGTTCATGTCACACATTCCTTCGCTTGATCACACAAAACAAGAAATTGCTTGTTTATGATTTACATTCCTCCAGTCGATGGTCAATGCTGGCGCAGCGAATTTCAGAAGGAAAACAATGCGCGAACTAAAAATGTGTGGAGTCTGAAAACCACCCTTATTTTTGTGCGCAATTAGGAGGTACTTTCTTGTTGCGGCGCGACTTGATCTTGGCGACCATGTGGCGTGGGTGCGTAGACGACCTGTTTACATGTAGAACAGACAAGTGGGCTCCAATTTTCATGCTGCTTGGGAATTTGCGTGTGTGTTTGGTTGTCTAAGAAATTCTTTCTTTGCGAAGACTATTTAAGTTGTTTTGGGTTAGTGACGCATATGGAGTGAAAGGAATGAAAACGAGGATCAACATTTCATTGGGATATACATTCGATGCTAAGTGCGACTTAAAGACAAATTACAAACTCCTACAAACTAAAAAAACCCAAAAACCAAAATATAAAAATTTGTACCCAAATTCACTGCGAACAATACAAAACAACTTGCAGCTAACAAACTTGCGTTTCCATTTTTCACAAAAGCGATAATATTAATATATCTAAATTTTAAATATGCTTCGAAATAAAATGAAGCCGTAAAATTATTAACAAATATTTAGCTCAAAATTTCTTCAAAATAATGTTTTGTACAAAATTCTTATGAAAAGTGCTTTTTGGAAAAAAATCTGCATAACAAAATTTTTCACCGAAAATTAATAAAAAGCTTTTTAGCGTAAAAGTCTGATGGCCGCTCCATCAGTTTTTCAAACTAAGTTTTCTTGCACCAAAATTCGTTCTCGTTCACTTTGCACGGCTTCTTCATGCAAAATTTTTTCCACGGCTTTTTCGCAAACACATTTTGTTCAGGGTTTTTTCAATCTTAGGGTGTCATGTGTGATGTCTTTAATTTGAGCTTTGATTTGGGGTAGCTTCCATTTGCTAAACGAAACAAAGAACTAAAATACATATTTTCAGGTTGGATGCAGCGGAACATCAATCCATCTGGGGAAATTGCAAAATTCTTTGTAGCTGTCAAAATCTTGGACTCGCTTTTATTACAATTGCGGCTGGCATTATTGTCGACAAGATGGACGGAAATTACATTTGGGTTGAACTGTTTTTCCTTTCCTGGTTATCACGTATGTATTAGTGCGATGCTAATTTTTTGTATACTAATATCAAATTTTGGTTGCAGTTGCTTTCATTGCTACCTGCGTCATTTCTGCCTATGACAAGAAAACCAAAGGAAACTTGAACATGTCTCACTCTCAGCGAATCGAATATGCTAACGCAATGTATGTATGTTATGGTTTTATATTAATTTTGCATTCTTTGTCTAATCGTTAACGATATTAAATTCTCTATAACAATTGATACCCATTCTAAAAATAGCTTTATTCTTGTTGTGATTGTTCAATTTTAATTTAACTTTTAATAAATCCCTATCCCTATATATATTATAAAACTGAGTGTGTGTCTGTCTGTATGTCTGTATGTCTGTCTGTCTGTCTGTCTGTTTGTCCCTCAATCACGGCTAAACGGCTGTACCGATTCTCTTGAAACTTTCAGGATAAATTCTATAGGTATCGACATGTAACATAGGCTATATGCGGTTGGGATTGGACAAACGTGCGTGGCACCTCCCATACAACACAAAATATGTCTACAAGGTAATTTAGTAACTATTGAATTGAATTTGAATAGAAAATTGAAAAATAAATACGAAATTTAGCACGAAGTTGCATAATAGCTTTTCCAAGCTTTATGCCAAATATGAGCATAATTGGACAAGGGGCGTGGCACCGCCCACACAACACATAACTTAAATACCAGCTAATTAAGCAACTATTGGATATATTTTAATGAAATTTGGAATGGAGCTGTATAGTATGTTTTCCCAGATATGTGTCGAATATGGGAATAATTGGACAAAGGGGCGTGGCACCTCCAACACAACACATAACTTAAATACCAGCTAATTAAGCAACTATTGGATATATTTTAGTGAAATTTGGAATGGAGTTGTACTGCTATGTGTCGAATATGGGAATAATTGGACAAGGGGCGTGGCACCGCCCATACAATTTTCTACCCCATATCACGGCTTTACTGATTTTATTGAAATTTTATTGTAAAATTGTGTTAGTAATGGAATTTCCAATAGGACATAAGAGGTTGGATTTGGACAACGGGGCGTGGCACCTCCCATACAACAAAAAATATTATTAAAAAGTAACTTAGTAACTATCGAATATTAAGTGGTCCATGCCACCAACTGCGCCCGTGCTAATTTTTTGGATGAATCATACCGGGTGGGATTACAACTGCCACCAATTGTGTCCTTGGCCTTTTTTGGCTGAATCATACCGGGTGGGATTACAGCTGCCACCAAGTGCGTCCTTGGACATTTTTTGGGTGGCTCATGCCGGGTGGGATTACAACCTGGCACCAAGTGCTTCCTTGGACTTTTTTGGCTGAATTATACCGGGTGGGATAACAACTGCCACCAATTGCGTCCTTGGACATTTTTTGGGTGGATCATGCCGGGTTGGATTACAACTGCCACCAAGTGCGTTCTTGGACTTTTTTTGGCTGAATTATACCGGGTGGGATTACAGCTGCCACCAAGTTTCACGGAGGGAATAAACCATCAACTACAGCGCCATTGAAATTGTCGCAAATTCCTATATATATTTATTTTAAAAATTTAATCAACCCGTGCAACGCCGGGTATGTAACAGCTAGTATATTATAAAACTGAGTGTGTGTCTGTCTGTCTGTCTGTCTGTCTGTCTGTCTGTCTGTCTGTTTGTCCCTCAATCACGGCTAAACGGCTGTACCGATTCTCTTGAAATTTTCAGGATAAATTCTATAGGTATCGACATGTAACATAGGCTATATGCGGTTGCGATTGGACAAAGGGGCGTGGCACCTCCCATACAACACAAAATATGTCTACAAGGTAATGTAGTAACTATTGAATTGAATTTGAATTGAATATTGAACAATAAAAACGAAATTAAGCACGAAGTTGCATAATAACTTTTCCAAGCTTTATGCCAAATATGAGCATGATTGGACAAGGGGCGTGGCACCGCCCACACAACACGTAACTTAAATAACATCTAATTAAGCAACTATTGGATATATTTTAATGAAATTTGGAATGGAGCTGTATAGTATGTTTTCCCAGCTATGTGTCGAATATGGGAATAATTGGACAAAGGGCGTGGCACCGCCCATACAATTTCTACCCCATATCACGGCTTTACTGATTTTATTGAAATTTTAAGGTAAAATTGAGTTAGTAATGGAATTTGCAATAGGACATAAGAGGTTGGATTTGGACAACGGGGCGTGGCACCTCCCATACAACAAAAAATATTATTAAAAAGTAACTTAGTAACTTTCGAATATTAAGTGGTCCATGCCACCAACTGCGCCCTTGCACATTTTTTGGGTGAATCATACCGGGTGGGATTACAACTTCCACCAATTGCGTCCTTGGACTTTTTTTGGCTGAATCATACCGGGTGGGATTACAGCTGCCACCAAGTGCGTCCTTGGACATTTTTTGGGGGCTCATGCCGGGTGGGATTACAACCTGGCACCAAGTGCTTCCTTGGACATTTTTTGGGTGAATCATACCGGGTGGGATTACAACTGGAACCAAGTGCTTCCTCGGACATTTTTTGGGTGGCTCATGCCGGGTGGGATTACAACTGCCACCAAGTGCGTCCTTGGACATTTTTTGGGTGAATCATACCGGGTGGGATTACAACTGGAACCAAGTGCTTCCTCGGACATTTTTTGGGTGGCTCATGCCGGGTGGGATTACAACTGCCACCAAGTGTGTTCGTGGACTCTTTTTTTGTGAATCATACCGGATGGGATTACAGCTGCCACCAATTCCGTCCTTGGACATTTTTTGGGTAGATCATGCCGGGTTGAATTATAACTGGCACCAAGTTTCACTGGGGGAATAAACCAACTACAGCGCCATTGAAATTGTCGCAAATTCCTATATATATTTATTTTAAAATTGTATACAACCCGTGTAACGCCGGGTATGTAACAGCTAGTATATTATAAAACTGAGTGTGTGTCTGTCTGTCTGTATGTCTGTATGTCTGTATGTCTGTATGTCTGTATGTCTGTATGTCTGTATGTCTGTATGTCTGTCTGTCTGTTTGTCCCTCAATCACGGCTAAACGGCTGTACCGATTCTCTTGAAACTTTCAGGATAAATTCTATAGGTATCGACATGTAACATAGGCTATATGCGGTTAGGATTGGACAAATGGGCGTGGCACCTCCCATACAACACAAAATATGTCTACAAGGTAATTTAGTAACTATTGAATTGAATATTGAATAATAAATACGAAATTTAGCACGAAGTTGCATAATAACTTTTCCAAGCTTTATGCCAAATGTGAGCATAATTGGACAAAGGGGCGTGGCACCTCCCACACAACACATAACTTAAAGACCAGCTAATTAAGCAACTATTGGATATATTTTAGTGAAATTTGGAATGGAGTTGTACTGCTATGTGTCGAATATGGGAATAATTGGACAAGGGGCGTGGCACCGCCCATACAATTTTCTACCCCATATCACGGCTTTACTGATTTTATTGAAATTTTAAGGTAAAATTGTGTTAGTAATGGAATTTGCAATAGGACATAAGAGGTTGGATTTGGACAACGGGGCGTGGCACCTCCCATACAACAAAATATATTATTAAAAAGTAACTTAGTAACTATCGAATATTAAGTGGTCCATGCCACCAACTGCGCCCTTGCTCATTTTTTGGGTGAATCATACCGGGTGGGATTACAACTGCCACCAATTGTGTCCTTGGACTTTTTTGGCTGAATCATACCGGGTGGGATTACAGCTGCCACCAAGTGCGTCCTTGCACATTTTTTGGGTGGCTCATGCCGGGTGGGATTACAACCTGGCACCAAGTGCTTCCTTGGACTTTTTTGGCTGAATTATACCGGGTGGGATAACAACTGCCACCAATTGCGTCCTTGGACATTTTTTGGGTGGATCATGCCGGGTTGGATTACAGCTGCCACCAAGTGCGTCCTTGGACATTTTTTGGGTGATTCCTACCGGGTGGGATTACAACTGGCACCAAGTTTCACGGGGGGAATAAACCATCAACTACAGCGCCATTGAAATTGTCGCAAATTCCTATATATATTTATTTTAAAAATTTAATCAACCCGTGCAACGCCGGGTATGTAACAGCTAGTAAATATATAAAATACATATAGACATAAAAAGTGCGTTTTATTGATCACCATCCACATGTTCAGTTTGCAACCATGTGGATGGTTGGCTGCAACCATGTACATGATCAGTTTGCAACCATGTGGATCGTTGGCTGCAACCATGTACATGATCAGTTTCCAATCATGTCGATGGTTGGGGCAATCATTTCGCCAATCATAATATGGTCCCCTTAAAATATGATTGGATCAACCATGTTTTTTCTCTGCGTGCATATAATCTCTATCCCATGTCAATTGCATCAAAAAACTCGGCCTAATCCAAAATAAAACCAATAGTAATTTAAAGAAATTGTAAAATTTAACTGATCTGGTCACTCTTAAACAAATATTCTGCTTCACAACCGTTGAAGAGTTTAAACAAGAATATGATAAGGAGAAATCGTTCATAGAAGAATTTCCATGACAACAAAATGGAAAAGAAGAAGCAGCTGAGTGTTTTTTATGCACGCGATAATGGAAAAATGTATCACTGAGGAACGAAGCCACCTTATAACGTTTTGATATATTTTTTAATACCAACGATTTGCTGCCGAACAAATATGACGTGATACCGGCTTACGAGCAACTTACTAGCGTCACGATACGCACTCCCTCCGCATTCTCCTACCAGACGCTCAAACTTTTCACTTTATTGAATTGTCGGTCGGTGACGTCGGTTGTTGCAAAAAAACAGACAAGCAAGCCTGTTCACTGTTAAATAAATTGCTCGTAAATATGAACAATGAATTCGGACACTTGAATAAATTAAAAACCTAATCCCTTATCAATTTGAACCGCCATTGCAATCGTTGTTCTTTGTAGTGATTGTGATTGACATTACTTAAGTGCAAAATAAATATATAAGAATGTGAAACTGATGCGCCCTGCTACTTACCTGTGTGTCGCGCCCAGGAGGATAAATTTACTTACTGCACGTGTGTGAAATTTATTATTAAACGTGGGATAAATTTAAAAAACTTAAGTGACTTTCCTGCTCCTCAACCACTTTGTGTCTTTTACTTAACCAACATATTCGCTTAGCATGGCGCACCTTCCGTTATAGTCAACCATAAATTCTACGTTAAAAATTCATCAGAGAATTTATCGCTGATGTTCCCACATCAGGTACGCAGTACTTACTTTCTGTTATTGTTGTTGCTGTTGTGTACAGTGTACACTGGCAACACATACATTCATGAAAATTATTGCCAAAATAAGCAAAGGAGTAGAGGAAGTGCAGAAACATCGACGACATCAGCAACTCTTCCACTGCATTAAGCAATATGGCGGCGCATATATCAGTCAAGGCTATTGTTTTGTTCTTCGTGAGTAGTTGTTGTTGTTGTTATTGTTGTGTTTTGCTGTTCTGTTGTTGTTTAGATGCAAATGTCGCTTGGTAAATGTTGCTGACATGTAAGCACGTTTTCATAAGCTGCTTTTCGGTTTTTACTGTGCTTTTGAACATTTTGAAGAGTTTAAATTTCGTATGGAACATTGATAAAGCTCAAGGATTTCTTTTGAATTAGCAACAGAGCCTCGTTGCTCTACATTCCTGCAACCTTGTCCCCTCTGTCACTCATAAATCAATGTCAATCACGTTTCACTTGCAAAACGTTTTCATGACCATTGATTTCAGCATCTTTTGCAGTCCTTGTTTCCCTTTGGATTGCTATTGGCTTTTTTACCTTTCTTTGTTGCCGTTGCTTTAAAATTTTTCTCATTTTATTGTCAATTGTCAATATTGTCATTTCAGCTTAACCACTCTCATTCCACTACCTAATGTCATTTGAAGTGTAAATTGTGCTGAGGCCCAAAGGAAAAACACATTTTCAGGATTTATATGAAATTTTATTTATTTAGTTTCTACTAGGCTGCCAAAAGGCCTTAGCACAGTCTTTATTCAAACAAAAATTGAACGTTTAATCAAATGCAATGAAACGAAATAAGGTTTAAATGTTGTTGAAATTAGTGTTAAAAATGCTTCATTATTGTATCCGAAATAAATATTTGATGTTGAAATTCAGTTAAATTCACATAATCTACACCCAGAGAAAAAACAACCTAAAATCAAAAATAACAACCTTAAAACAAGTAGAAACGGTAATGAAAGTCTGGTAAAGTTGGAAATTTTAGAAACAACTACGAACAAACTTGTTTTCGTTTTAAAACTTGAATTAAAAAAAAAACAAACTTATTTCAAAGTTGTTTTCCGATTATTTCAAAAAATTTCCAATTTATATTAAGTTTGCCAGACTTTGATTCAAAATCGTTCAACTTTGTTTCAACGTTGACAATAGTTATTTTAAGTATTTTTCTCTTTATTTCAAAGTTGTTTCCATTAAGTGGAAAAAATGAAGGAGTAAATACGATCGTACTTGATTTTACTATGTTTTTTTTTCCCTGAGTATAGAAATAATTCCATCGACATTAGTCCAAAACCAATGGAGTTGCAATCTTTTCCATAAACTCTTTATTCAAATAAAAATTTATGCAAAGCACTTAGAATGAAGAAGTCTTCCGAATGCATCTCGACGTATGACTCTGGCTAGGTATTTTCCTACATTATCCACTTGTGCACGTTCGCACATAACTACTTCGACATTTTGTAGCATGCAAATAAACACTCAACAGCAGCCCTCAAGTCGAAAAGTGGACATATATGCATTCGTCTGCCAACACTTCCGTCAGCCCAAGCAATATGTCCCATATCCCGTTGCACATAAAAGTTTATTTTCCTGTTTTCCCATAGAAAATCGAATAGTTGTGCGAACAAGCACTTTCAGTTGAGCTGGAATTTGTAGCGTCGGCACCAGTGTTGCCTTCATCGTCAGTCGTTCGGTGTTCCGCTTCGGTTGCCTGTCACCAATAGGTCTGCCTGTCTGGCTGGCATCTCCGATAATCGCATCGAATCTGGGCACGTTGTAAACTTATAAATTCTTTTGATACCACACTGAATGCTCTGAGTGCAGTTGTGCTTACTTGTGAAAATGAAAATGAAAATGGGAAAACTCCAAGCTATGAAATTCTTCGTTTGCGAGACCCTGTTGAAGTGATATTTCATTTGTGTATTGTGGGTTGACCACTTATTTGTGCTCGTGTTCATGTGGTTAGCAAGTATCAAGTTGGTAACCACATGAAATCTACATACTCAGTTGTGGCCAATATCCTTTCGGTGCTTATTATATATGGGCTATAAATTTTACTTATCATTCGGCATAGACACAATTTCAATTTGAGGTATTAACAAAATTGTGGCCCTGATAACGTAATTTATGCAGGACATTTTTGTGGCAAATAGAAAAAATCTTGAAACTTTCAAATTATTTTTAATGGAGAACATTTTTATCATAACTTGCACAAATGCGGAATTAGAAATCATAAATTGCAATTTAGCCACTTTCGAAATAGAATTAATATTCGTTTTTGTTATATTTTCAACATTTACCTTTTCTCCCTTAACATCGGATCGTGTCGAAAACCAAACTAAAATTATCAACAACCAAATATACTTGTCAAAAATATACTCCACAGGGAAAAGTCACATTTAATCGAACATAAAAAGAAACTGACAGTAATCAAATGTAAACATGCTATGCTTCAAATTCCGACTATGTTCTAATGAATTACTAACAAAAATTAAGATTTTATGATTTTAAAAATTGTCCAGAATGTTTTTCAACTCGTTTTTTCCCGGGAAAACATTAATTTCAATATTACAATATAATTGTAAACTTAATAAAATATTGAAATATTGCTTTTTGTGAAAGCGCGATAGTTTTGGGTAATGAATGTAATATATATTTGCAGTAGAAATGATGTTGCCCGACCAATTTGTGCACAGAAATGCAAATAATCTCGTTTTTAAAGTCTTGCATCAAATTAATTTAAGTTTCATAAATATTTCAATACAACATATCTACAGATATGCCAAACACATCAGCT
This sequence comes from Heteromyza rotundicornis, assembly GCA_951394025.1. Lineage (NCBI taxonomy): Eukaryota > Metazoa > Arthropoda > Insecta > Diptera > Heleomyzidae > Heteromyza > Heteromyza rotundicornis. The sequence continues at coordinate 35,259,042 of OX596013.1, forward strand.
ATCTTTTTCTTGCATTCTTTCTCTAATATGTATTTATTTATTTTATTCGCTCAATTTCATTATGACTTTCTCTGTCTTCTATAAAGTAAAATACGAACTATTTTTTTTTGTACGCCAACAAATTTTTACTGTACGCGAACCACTTTGAGTCGGTTCCATTTACCACGTTTTTTGGTTCCTGCAATTTTAATCGTCTTTTTTGGTTAGGCTTACCTACTTTTTGGGTTTACACGTCTCTTTTATATATATAGATGTATGCAGTTAGAACATTCCAAAAGAAACAGCGGCAGGCAAGTGTGTTAAGAGGCGCGTTTATGAATCCGAAAACCCAGGGTTCAAATCTCGGTAAGTAAACAAAAATGTATACATTTCTTTATTTCAAAAATAAAATATAACAAAAAATTATCAAAAATGTTGTTACAAAAAAAGTTAATTCTAAAAATAGGCCATTCCAATAACCATTTTTTGTATTTTCAATACATGAAATCATAAACATTTCAGTCGCAAAACAAAAATTTTCAGACTTGAAACAACAACATTTTAATCTCAATTCATCAATGTGCCGTTTCAATTCATCAAAAGACAGTCTCAAAAAAATTTAAACGTTTTGTTGTCAAAATCAGAACATTCAGTTTTGGCTGGAAATTGACAACGTTTCGTTTTTCTCAGTGCGGGTGTTGCAGTGTGCGGTATAGTATTCCTTTCCCGTGGAAAGGCAGAACCTGCCTCTGTGCCTAATAGATTATTAAAAACGTTTTAAATAAAATGTATAAATTTTTAACCCAAAAAAAAATTGTTTCGCCACAAGACACATATTACCATAATTAATAATAATCGCTAACATCGAAAGTGATGTAATTTTTTAATTTCCCTGCCACATGTAAAATGTGCGCTTTATGTCCACTTCCACTTCCGGTTTCACTTTCAATTTCCTGTTGCCATGACCGCTAATGTAAAATAATGTATTTTTGTGCCATAAACAATGGCGTTAATAAACAATCACAACAACAACAACGTCAGCAGTGGAAATATGCACAAATAGCTTGCCTGGCTGCGACCGCAGAAAATTTAGGCCAAAGCTGTAAATCCCAGAGGTAAACACACAAACGTTACCAACACATGATACATATAAATGCACACCAACAAACACACATGGACACTGGACAACTTCTGGTATTGTCGTTATGATTGTTGCGTTGTATGCATTGTTTTCACACCAGCGAACTCTTGTAAATTAGAGGTGCATAATTTAAGGACTTAATTTTCATTCTTTGAGTTTGCATGTATTAGTGTCAACGCAAGTTAACCATTTTGTTCGCATATTTCGGGTTTATGTACACTGAAAGAAAAATCTACTGTACTGGTTTTTATAATATAACTTTGTACTTTGCTTTTCCAGAAGACTCTTTAGTTTTTGGTATGGAAATTCCTATAAACGTGAACTATCTTCCGACACTGTTCAACAAGGTATTTAACTATTATCGCTACCACTCCCTTTCAAAGAGAATCAACAGGCTCTATTTCGCTTGAATTGCCTTCACGTTGCCAACCAAATGTCTTAAAGATTTGTGTTACCCGCACACAAAGGTGGTTTAATGCCCGCTTACTTTGATAGCTAATGGCCACAGTTGCGGCTTCTTATTTAACGCTGATGTCATACTTTCTTGCTTTCATTCTTTATTCTTTTCAATTCTTCTCTTTCGTTAAAGAAACATATTCTTTGTATAACTTCTATGGCCCCTTTGATTAGTCTTATTTTGGCAGAATGACGAAAAACGCTAGCAATGTTGTTTCCTTATTTTTTGTGAACTCCACTAGCGGGAGTGAGGGAATTCTCAAGCGGGAAGATCAAAAATTATTAAGAAACTTTTAGTATGTAGATGTGATCTGTTTCAACTTAATGTGTATTGCTTTTGGCTACAGAATTAAAAGGCTAAACTATAGGATGTTTTTTTGAGCTTTACAACATAAAAGTTTAATAAAATGACAAAAAAGGCATATATCCCGTCATATGTCCGAAAACTTTTTTACATTAATATTGTCATAAATAATTCTATATAATATAAAAAAACACCCTATATAACACCCTATATAATAAAATCCAGACAAATCTCATTTTGCATGAGGCAACCCTAGTAGAAGTTAAGCATTTGAGAAGGGTAAAACGAAAAAAACAGAGATTTGTGTTGAGCTCATTCACAGTACATAAATACTAATAAAAAGTTTTTTAAAAAGTGATTAATTCAACATGGTTTTATTATACAAACTTTAATTCTGAAACACTATTAAATGGAAATAAATAAATTAAATGAAAATGCATTCTTAGAACAATAAGTTGTAAGTAATGAATGATTCGCAGTTCATATTGCAGTACTGTAATTGTTGGTGTTCTTGTTATTTTGCATTTATTCTACAGCTTAGCTTTTTAGTCTTAAGCACTTCTACTTACAATTTGCAACGCAGAACCCTTTTTCTCACCATTTTCCGTTTGGATAAATTTGCCAATAAATAAAAGCAGACTGAAGTTGGCAATAAATTTCAATAGGACAGCTGTGAGGAAGAAGGAGCATTGCTGTAGGGAATTCGTATTCATTTGTCAATTTATGTTTCAGTTCAGCCAACTTACAGCGAACGGAAGCATAATAAATGGAACAGCATTTGCCAGTGCTGTTGACAGACATTGAAATTCTTGTAATTTGATTTAAAGATGTTGTTTAAATTTAATACATGACAAAAATACATAAAATACTCATAATATAAAAATACATTGAAAAATTAAAAGGTAATTTCAATTCATTGCACGCTTAACTGCAAAATTTGTTTGTATCTTCAATTTTCAATGACTGACCCACTTTACAGTTATAATTTTTTTATTTAGCTTAAGGCGGACATTTTAATTGCAGAAAAGTCCAAGTATGTACCCATATTTCTAATGGCTTACTGGCCGTTTAAATATTTTTTCCAACTACACACAAAAAAAAAAGTAGGTAAATCTAACCAAAAAAGACGATTAAAAATGCAGCAACCAAGAAACGTTGTAAATGGAACCGACTCAAAGTTGTTGGCGTACAGCAAAAATTTGTTGGCGTACAATTAAAAATTGTTCGTATATTACTTTATGGAAGGCAGAGAAAGCAATTATCCAATTGAGCGAAAAAATAAATAGATACATATTAGAAAAAGAATGCAAGAAAAAGATAGCTGATGTGTTTGGTATTTCTGTAGATGTGTTGTATTGAAATATATTTATGAAGCTTAAATTAATTTAATGTAAGCCCAAGACTTTAAAAACGAGATAATTTACATTTCGTACACAAATTTGTCGGGCAACCTCATTTCTACTGCGAATATATATAATATTCATTACTTAGAACTAACGCGCTTCCACAAAACGCAATATTTTAATATTTTATTAAGTTTACAATAATATTGTAATATTGAAATTAATGTTTTCCCGGGAAAAAACGAGTTGAAATACATTCTGCACAATTTTTAAAATCGTAAAATCACAATATTTGTTAATAATTAATTATAACATAGTCATAATTTGATTTTAAAAATTGTTTTCGAAATATCAAAAATGTAAAATGTAAACAAATTCGTCGCCATATTTTAGTGCTGCGAAAATTCGATTTTTTTGTATTCGATACAACCGGATACTTTCTTGTGAATACTTAATACTTTTTACGATAATTTTCATTCAATTTTGATTTGAAGTAAAATCTCTGAGTAAAGTAAATGCACGTAGCAATTGCTCTAAGACGTTTTTATTATTACGACCCAACAATTTTCATACAAACTTCCCTAAAATACCAATAATAGTATCGCATACTAATGGAACCAAGTACTTCATGAGTCAAGTGTCGAATATAAATTATTCATATATTATGCAGCACTTGTTGCTTTGAGAGCGTAAACGAGACAGCCATATACAATAATTTTTCTCTCTTGTATTAAATGTCATGCTGTTTCAAAATTATGAAATATTTGCGGCATGGTTGCATTTCTGCATCGAGCGATGACATTGCGAATCATATGCCGAAATACGACCGTGCTGGCAAATCATTTAACAATTTTTTGACGATTAGATTAACCACAACAATTGTAGTTGTTGTTTGTGTTTTCCATATAAAATAAAAAATTGTTTTTTTACAACGTTTTTTGGTTAGATTAACCTATCTTTTTTTTCTGTGTAGTTTTAAGCTCTACTCACAAAGCTCTGCAAAAATGTTTTTCTTTCAAAGCGTTGTCCCTACACCAGAGCAGTGGCGTTCCTGGGGGGAATGAAGTTGTCGGCCCAGGGGTGCTATCCTAAAATATTTACAAATTAGTTTAATTGTTATAATATCAAAAATTTAGTAAACATGTAGTTCAGTAAACTTCACAACCAAAAACAAAAATTAAAAAAGGAGGAAAAAAAAAGAAAGAACTCATTGTTTGTAATCGCATTGCATGGTTGTTGCATTGCATGCCGTAAAATCCACTCTAAGCTTCTTATTTCTATTTTTTTCTTAAATGTATTTTACTCAACAGAATTCCATAAACTCTCACCAAAGAGGGGGAAACAAGCTTAAGCACCACTTAGTTTATAATGTAGTTTCAAACTACTAGATTGTCTTTGGTTGTGTGCAACGTAAACTGCTGCCTGATTCATTTGCCTACCTTGTTTAGTTGACTGTTTTTGTAATGATTTTCAAGAAATAATAAGTACACCGAGAAAAAAGATAGCAGTAGAAATGACAGTCGTTCACTGTTATTATGTTTTCAACAGAATAACTGTTGTTTTTAAGTAATTTTGTTTGATTTAACAGTTTTTGCTGTAGAATTAAACTTTTTTCCAACTTCTCGAACTGTTAAAAAAAACTGTCAATTCTGAACACTATTGAAAAAAAAAAAAAAAAAACAGCACTCAGCGAGATTTGAACCCAGGCATCCCGGGTAGTAACATGGCCTTTCAACCAACTAGTCCAAATGTCAACAGATTTAAAAACCATCAAAATTATGTTATGAACCGCAGAGTGTGTAACAGACAGTTTAACATATAGGAGATAGGTTTTCTGTTCTTCTGATACAAACAGTGTTGCCAGGTTTTCGGTAAATTCGTCTCCATTTTGTTATACTGCAACTAAACCATTTTCCCGGTTTTACTTATGTATGTATTTATTAAAGTTTTCCCACATTTTCATGAATTCCTTGCCCATTTCTCATTTTGATGGGATATTTCCCGGGAAACCAAGGAAAGTTCCTTCAGCTGGCAACTCTGGCTACTCTGATAGTAGAGAACAGAACCTGTTCAACAGATTTAAGTTATTAATTTATTGCCATGCCCGCATGAATGGCATCATTGGCGCGATGGATAAGATGTCGGACTATCAACCAGAAGCACGCAGGTTCAAGCCTTGACCAGGGCGATTTTGGAGTTGAGAAAAAACGTTCATAAAAGTGAAACTTATGGAACTAAAAGAACAATTTAAAGAAAAAAAATAAAAATTACAGTGAAAATTCTTATTTTTTTTTAAATGGCCGTACCGGGATTTGAACCCGGAGTTCCCGGGTGGCAGTCGGACATCTTCCCACTAGGCTACGGTTATCAACAGGGGATCAACTGTCAATTTAACAGGTTTGACTATCGAATGGTTTTTAACCGCGAAAACTGTTAAATTTACCTACTTTTTCGTTGATTATACAGTTTTTTTTCTCTCAGTGTATTAACGCAAATGGACTATGTACGCATTAGGTAAGTGGAACACTTACCAAAGTACAACATCGTTCGTAATTATAGTTAGCATTTAAACAGATTGTTGTTACTTTGGAAAAAATTAAGTGGGTATTACATTTCACATATCCTGAAACACTTCACGTGAAATTCGATCCTTCATTCAAAGAACATACAATTTCCAGAGTCCGCAAAGAAGGGAGAATCAAAACTAATGACATGTAATGCGATGCTTATGTGATTAGTGATAATCCTCATACCGAAATGCTACACTAATACACTGCAATATGTAGTAGCATCAGCGGAGTTGCCATTCTGCACATTTCCGAGAACGATTATGACTATGAGAAAGGATGCGTTGCTCTAAATTAAACTTAACTGAAGCTGAACGTTAAGTTGAAGTTTTTCACATTTTGATGTGTTTTTATGAGTCTCCCTTTACGAGTTAACATTAAAGCTTCAGTTAAGTTTAATTTAAACTAGAGCAACGCATCCTTGCTCATAGTCATAATCGTGCTCGTAAATGTACGTTAAAAGTGCCGGGCTGCGTTTTAACTACAAAGTAAATTTTCCCAGTAAAAAAGCATACAATAAAGCATGCAGGCTGCTGCACACAAGTTTTATTAAAAAATGTGTGTTTTTTTTCTATCAATTATAAAATTTTTTATTTGAAACTCATGGTTTTTAGTCTGTTCGGTACAGCGAATTGTTATGATAATGCTAGCAGCTTTTATTAGGTACTATATGCGTTCACTACGCGCCATGTTACATTTATAATGAGAAAACTTTTCCCTGCAAGGGTTGCCGCTTTCATTCGTTATCAATTTCCAGTAAACTTTTGGCGGCGCTTTCATAATTTGTTGCGAACAATGAACAAAATGCTTTATTGCTTTAATTTTGTTTATAGTTTTAAATCCACACATTCACCGTGGAGCAAAATGATATTTATGCGCTTAATTTGTCATATGACAGTTATCGTAATACCCACATGGAGGGCCGTCGGAGTGCAATGCATTCATCTTTGTCACCTCGGGTAAGTGGCAGTGAGTAAAAGAGAAGCAGCACTGCCGCCGCTTATGATGATGACAAATGTGACGAGCTTACTTCCACGTTTAGTGAAATAGAAACAAGAGCTGCGTAAGTGTTGAAGCTTTTATTTTGATTGATTTTCCACCGTTGGTAACCGTAATTCAAAATGGTGTTTCTTAAATGAGCTGATTTATTATTTTTAGTTTTTTTTTGTTTTTGAATTTCGGATTCATCTACACTGGGAGGAAAATGTTTTGAAATTAAACGAACATTTTTTAAAATTTTGTTTTTAAAAATGAGCTTTGTACAGATTTGTTCAATTTTAAAACACGTGTGCTTAAAACAAATTTTAAAACATTTTTTTCAAAGAAAAAATATTTATTTTGTTTGCAATTATTTTATTTATTTATATTTAGTTAACTTTTATTTTCTCAAATTCGAGACCGGGATTCGAACCCACGCCTACGGAGTTTGGATGGCGCGCTTAACGCTCAACAGGTTGGTCTACTGTTAACATTATTTAACAGAGTCTAAGTGTATTATATATACATATTTTGTACTAAAAGCATACTTTGCATTTTTTTAAAAAAACGCCCTAAAACTATGCTTTGATTTTTGGAAATATACTATGATTTTTTCAAATAGAAAAGAACAACAGTATTATTAATTTCAAACGACTAACGAAAGAGCAAGACGATTGAAATTGAAAGCATTTGTTTTAAAAATGAAAATGCAAAAAAAAATATTGTTTTCAAATGCAAATTTAAAAAAATTTTTAATTTTAAAACATGTTTTTTCTTTTAGTGTACTATTTATTTGGTTTGTTGTTTGCTGTGTGTTTGGCTTTTGATGGACTCGGACAATGCAGCCAATATTTTCCTGCTGACTTTGCCACTTTCAATATAATTCTGACATTTCTATTTATTTACTGCGGTTTGCAAACCATTAAATCAATTAAAATTGTGTGGTGCAATGCAGTTTAAATTAAAAAATATATTAAAAATGTTTGTATTTATCTGCTTGATTATAATTTGCATTTGAAACAAAAAAAACTCACATTTTTATCATGGCGCGTCACTACACACATTTCCGATCTGTATTCATTTTGCATTGTTTTGTACTTTGCTTCCGCTTCCGTAACGACTGCAAATTTCTCCTACAACCTCTATGTACGATATTGCTATTGTTATAGCTGTTGTTGTTGTCAGCTATTAACGTGATTTCACCACTGGCCGCCGCCACTTATTTCCGTGCTGTGTCACGCTTTTGCCCGGTTTCGTGTGCGTGTGTATTTGCGTGGGGTCTACTTCGTTTTCGCTTAAAGCCCTACAATGGCCCCTAGGACAATAATACAAGAACTTAAAAGCTACTTCGCTTTCCACTTCACCCCATGCCATGCCACGCTTCATTCTCCGCTTCGTGGCTTTTGTTTGACTTTGTCATTATCAAATACGCCTCAGCAAAAACGCACTCAGCGGATTTGTGTGTGTTGTAGTTGTTGTTTCTGTTTCGCTTTTCACTTCCGTTTATTTATTTTTATATTATTCATCATTCCTTTAAGGGATTTTCAGTCTAAATTTTTAGTTTGGAGTGCAGTAGTTTAGTTTGTAAATAAGAGAAAATATTTAAAATAGTCTCAACTGTCTTTGCCTAAGACTTCTTGCTCATAATAGTTATGCGGCAACGTAAAAAAATATTTTCAAACCATAACAGTTGTCGGCAATGGAAAAAATATAAATTGCAGTTTAATAGTTATGGTGCAACTTTTTGCGATAAAACTTATAATAGTTATGTCCCTGGTCTTAGGAAATTGTTATGAATTGTCTTGCAAATTTAGCTATTCTGAAAATACTTTTATAACCTGATGGCACAAGAACTTCTCAGAAGAAATATTTCATTGAAAACTCTATTATTACGGTTTTTGCATAATTCGTCCAAAGGTGCATACCGCAAAGAAACTGATAAATTGTGGTGAAAGAGAAGCCATCTGCAAAAAAGTGATACTGCTTCTGTGAAGTGAAACTGATAAGAAAATTACATGGAAACTGTTGCAAAGTAAAACGAGAAGGTCGTAAATAATACACAAGAAATTGATATTAAAAATCCTGTGAATGTCCTTGTAGGAGGGTCGAAGCGGAAGGGATAAGTCGAATCAACAAAAGGTCGTGTACACATGAATTGTTAGTCAAGCTGCAATTGTGGCCAAATTATTTGACCTTCTCTCATATTAGTGAGTTATTGTGTTTGTGACAAGTGAATGAAAGCAATTTTAGAGGAATTTCGTTTTGTACTTTTTGAAATTAATTTTCAATTTAGGTATTTCGCAAAGAGTACCTATATACAATGCGTATACATTCTCTCTCTGCCTCCTTTAACTGTATTTAATTATTGAGCCATAAATAAGTGCAGCAGCACAGACTCCCATGCTGCAGCAAAGAAAATGCAATAAAAGTTTTTATTGCAATAGAGCTTATGGCATTTCGCAGCGAATTGTCCGGCTGAAGGATACTATTTTCTACTGCCATTTGTCGCTACTAATTCCTGCACTGTACGTTTCACAAATAAAAATGCAATTAATTTATTATTGGAGTCGGTCCGAGAGCCAAGTGACCCAAGTCTCATTCGGAAAACAGTTGTGCTTACAAAGGTCCTGTTGGACTACAGCAACTGTTGTCGTTAAATAAACGTGTCCGGCTGTACTTTTACGTTCTACAGTTGATATTCCCGTTTGACGGTTGGCATACGAAACGGTCTTCGAAATGGCAAAACAATTGCAAATTTAATTTGATAGCAAGTGAAAATGCTTAAAGGGACTTTTGATTAAATTGGAGTGGATTGCGAACGCTTTCTTAATTTCATAGGAAAAGTACTTATCATAATTGACAAATGCCAATAGAGATCTGGAAAAGGTTTCCACCATAATTCCTTATTCACGTCAGACTTTCAATAATAAAAAAATCCTATTCGCACTTTTCTCATTTGTAATTCATTCGTTCTAATGAGAGGCACTTGCTCCATTTCCCAACACATCAATCAATTGTTTCATTTCTTAACTTTATGCAGCAAGGTATCTTTCACCTGCCCACGTGTCGATACCACTTTTCCTCTTTTTTTACACGATTTCTTGTGCAGGAGTAATGATCATGAAAGGTATGTTTATGCAACAACAAAAAACACATAAAAAGAAAAACATGCAAAGGCCTTTAAAAAGAAATGTTGGAAGAGAAATGCTTTGAATATCAATCAAGACAGTCAAGTAAGAATGTACAGTTGTGGTACTCTTCGACAGCCCAAATAGTTCTGTCTAATTGGGGTCGCTGATCACGAGTCTGAGATACGCCTAGAATCGGAATTGATTTTATCCACACAGATTTTCTTTTAAGACACTTTCATCCCAAAATTATTTAGGACAGTCATCCCGTCATTTTCGTTTACCACAATAAAATGTGACAAAATGTTCGCAACAAAATCATAATAAAATTACGCTCACCAAGCCTAACACACATACACTAATCACTGCATACATAAACATTTCCCCTCACATTTTTTTGACAATACTCTCAGCTAACAGCTACAGTTTCCGTTTGTTATGGGCGGAAATTGCGCATAAATCAAGAGTGCATGGGAAAAAAAATGCTCACAATTCTGGAAATTTAAAATGCAACCATATGTAAATGTGCGTATGTGTAAGTGCATATGCGTGTATATGCGTGTATACTCATGCAATATGTGGTAGTTGCTTGTGATAATCAAGAAATAAACTGGAAATCGATTCACGCTGTCGTCATCGGAAAGTATTAAAATTAAATTCTATTGACAGTCACACAAGCACACAAGCTCATCGGAACGTGTTGGTGTTGAAATTGTCTGCACGTTGTGTATGTCTGTACGTCGTGTGCTGCGTTTAAAATATGTCTGCTCATTTTCGTAGGCAAATTTAGCAATTGAATATTTCAATGCATTCAGGTACAACAGGGCGTATGAGTGATATTCTTGAATTGCAACATTCAAATGTAGAGATTTGTAATAGTTTGCATTGGTAGTGACAGCCCTTCTCCTTTAATTTCTAATCTAATCTTTATAGCTCTGCTTTGCTATATTGAGTAGACTAACCACGGTCGATTATACAGTTTCAATTCTGGTACATGAAAGCACGAACACCACAAACTGTGTTTGTTATATTTGCACAACACTCCTCATTATTGGGAAACTTCAGTGAAAATCCATCCACCATCAATGGCTAACTAGGAGCGAAACTATTGAACCACAATATGGAATGTCAATGCACGTACACGCTTTAATCGTTTTAAAAGTCAATGGCGAAAACTCTACGCAACTCTAAGCTCGCCCACCTCTCATCATCAACGTCACTACTTTGATACCGAAACTAAGCTGGATGTGATGTCAGCAGTAATTAGTGTAGAACGTACACCTGAAAACACAAACTACTCTACTCTAATGCAATGGGCGCTGTGAATTGTGGAATTTAAATTAAAGGCCTACGCTGAGTGCTGAGCGGCATATAATTACGATAGACGGAGAGGAGTGTACTTGCACTTACTGCCCATGCTTGGGTATTGTAATTTCCGCTTGTGTTCAATGCACCTTGCTGCTATGTTGTTGTCTATTTAAGTTGCTTACTGTTAGGCTTACTGCTTCGCTTGTTTCATCTGCTGTTGTTGAGCGGATTTAGGTGCTCATCAATGAGTGTACAATGTTCGTGTGAATTATTGATTTATAATTAAATTATTGTCGCAAGCGATTATGTTGGAGATGTGATTGAAGAGCGAATGCGTCCATCGATGGAAATTGTGAATTTATTTTTAAACAAACAAAGTGGAACATGCTGAAAACGTTTTCAAAGTTAATCGAAGAGAAAATTCTAATTCAATTAAACTGAAATCAACCGAAAACAAACAAAAGGCAAAAGCCTTTAATAGGCCCATAAAAAGGCAAGAATAAAATCAGCTTACACTTACATACGATCAATGTGTGTGTGTTCATTTGAATGTGTTTATTTAAATGCTTTTATCAGTTTGTGAGCAGCAGAAACACGCATTCGTCCTACATAAGCCAGAAATCCTTGGGTTGAGTAACTTCCCAAAGTAGTTTTTGGGGCGAGTTTGTTTGCTTTTATTAACTGTAATTTTTTATCTGTATATCGCTCATTCCCTGCAATAAAAACACAACTCAAAATTCGGGTGTTTGGAGTTATGAATGTGTTCAAAGTTAATTGAACAGCGCGAGAAATGGAAACCAAACTCCTCCGTTTGGGTGTAAATTCAATTCTCGTTTTATTACTGCCCAACGTCGATATTTATACAAATTCCTAAAGACTATAAAAATACGCTATAGCGTTGGTCTTCTTGTGTACATACAGTGGAATTGTTATCAGTTATACTCGCAACAGAATACCAAATATAGTGTTGGTACCCGTATGCTTACATTGGGAGATAACAATTCTTTTCACCACCAAGGGTCCATATGGCAATGCTACATGCGCGAGTCGATAAGAAATATAATTCAAATTTTTTGATCTTACATGCTTGGTATAGACCAACAATATGTTCAAGAACTATCGGACAGAATGTCACTAGGATCCTCAGATCTTAATCTACATGCTGCCAAAAGACAGAATTCATATCTTTAGTTTTTGATGTATTTTAAATGTTTTTAAAAACTTTCAAACTGCGTAAATTTATATGAAATTTTCAAAGTTAAAATTTTAAATTGTGATTTCCCAACCATATGGTTTTTTGAGTTGTGTCTTTAATGCAGGGAATGAGAAATATTTGTGTTTGCGTGGCATGTCTGCTAAGCATGCGATTAAGGCATTAAATTGAGCTTGAAATTCGCTCAACCCGGAGTTCTTCTTTTAGCTTTTGTTTGTTTTTGCTTGCTTTTCTTCTTCTTTTTTGTAAATTACGACCAACAATTTAAATAATTATTTGAATTTAATTGTGCGAGAGGAATTAAGCTTTGAGCTGATAAAAATATTTCACTCCGAAACGGAAATGAAATGCACGAAGGGGATAATGGCTTTTAAATGTGGCAAAATTGCAAAGCCGCTGCTTCCGATTTTGCTGCTGGTGTGGATGAAGTTAAAGTAGAGATGAGTAATTTCATTCTTTACACACAATAAATACAATTTTCAACATATTTGCGGCAATAAAAAATAAATGCTCGTTTGCCAAGATTTGCGGTTGGCTTTTGAACAATCATCATGGCAACAGATTCCATTTCGGTCAATTTAACATTTAACTTATTGCACATTTTGACCCTTTTCTACTCTTGTTGTCGGCCGTTTCGACATTTCTGAGTATAGTTTTATGCTTTATTGCGTCTGTTGCCACAAAAAGAAAATTCTCTTTGCCATTACTTAAATATTTAAAGACTTCCACAAAATACCAATGACCTTTTGTCCTTTCGGACGTTTCTTTGAATTTTATTCACATTTACAGAGTTTTTGATTTTCTTTTTTACATTTGCTCTAATCCTAAGCCCGTGTAGCTGGCGGCGAAATAGAAAAACTGTGAAACCCTTTTGATAAAAATTTCAGAACGCAACTAATTTGTCTGCGTTTTTGTAAATTTTAATTAAAGTTTTCGTTCCAAACGAATTCAAAAAGCAAATTCTCAAGAAAAAAATTTTGCCTAATTGCATAATTTCTCTCTCTCTATCTACCTCTCCGTTGACAATCAGTTGGCAATAGCATTTTGGCACGGCCAACAACAAGTGGTGCCAACTCAACGGGTTTGCTTAATGATGGAACAAGCAAAAAAGAAATAGAATTGAATTAATGTAGCTACAGTTCAGCTTTAGTTGGGCAAAACTTAAAGCAGTCAGTATGAAATGAGATACGCCATTATTTTAAGTATTTTAAATTCAATTAGCAAACATCACAAATTACGCCATTTTGTGGAACGTAAAAACTTGTTTCCGTCATACCTGATATGCATTCTGTTGGGTGAAACTCCAACGCCTGCGGTGAATTCCTGAAAGCAAAAACTTATTTTACTTTACTTAACGTTGGAAAAAATTCCCACAGACATCCGAAGAAACTCGCACACACATAATAGCCACATGACATGGTGGAAAAAAACTATTTGTGCTATGCCGAAATGTCGCCATGTTCTCAGAAGCGCAAACAAAGCCAACAAAAGAAGAAGAACAAGAAATATATGTGATTTCTACTAGCGACAAATTAAAAATAAAATGGCGCTGCGCTGCATGAATTTCGCTTTTTACTTCGCCATTAATGTTCCATTCCGAGGAAGATGATAATGAAAATGGCAGGCAACGAAGTGGCAATTACCTGATTTCAATGTCTGCGCAAAGCGAACACCATTTCATGGTTGTTCTTGTGGTTTGTTTTCTTTCCTTATTTACTTTGCATTTAGATGTGTAGTCACAAATTATATGCCGCTCATGATGATGCCCTAGTTATAGAAATATTATTTGTTTGCCCTTCAGTTGCTTTTATTTGCTTTTTGGCCTGATATATCCCCCCTTTGCCTATCGCAAATTTTTCCGCTACAGTCGAACCCGCTTAACTGAAACACGAATTTGTCATTTTGTTTCAGTTATGCGGGTTCGACTGTACTTGTAAATACGCCAAATCGAATCATCAAATATTCATTTTCCAATATTTTCCATCAATTCGTTAAATTGAAACCGAAATGCCAACCGGTTTTCACTTAGCTGGCAATACAAGCCATTGATTATGACATAATGAAAATCATGCATTGCGAAAATATTGAAGTATGCGATTTGAATTTGAATTGTTTTGACCCTATTGATTGTGGTGTTATACCAGTATTCGTTGCCGTTGAGTCTAATTTTAAAAACAAAAACCTATTAATTTTGTTGAGGCAATCGGTTTGCCCGACGATGCTCGGCGCGAAATTGAAAAAATTCGAGGGAACGAAGAATCTTTTGAAAAAATGTTCAATGAATCAATGTCGTTGGCAGACAGCCTGGATGTAAGACTTACAAGAACTCTGAAACAAAATGGAGCTGAAGGAAAGATTCACAAATCATAAAAATATACCAACTTGGTTTCGGGCACTTTTTAATGATGGAACCCATCCAAACACCACCCCCCCTCCCAAATTATTTCGCATTACCAAACCAAAGTTTAAAATGGACAAATGATGATGAGTTTCATGTACTTTTCACCAAAATTGCAAAAATATACTACGATGCAAAAAGTTCAATTTTCAGATCTAAAAAATTAATTTTTGTATCAAACTACAAATAATTTTTAAATTCGATTTCAAATCAAAAAACCACATTTCATTTTTTCGTGTAATAAAAAAATTTTTGATTTGATCCGATGCCTTTAATTCTCAAATATTTATTTCATATCGATATCTTAAAGCACAACCATCCTTGTCCATTTTTTCAAAACTCTAGAAAATGAAAAACAAGTAAAATTGGTATGTTTTGTATGGAAACTGATTTTTATGTCCTCATTATACCCCCACACTCACTGTGGCAGGGTATACTAACTTTGTCACAACGTATGGAAAAGTATATATGTTCTTGATCAGTATCACCTCCTGAGTCGATTTAGCGATGTCCGTCTGTCTGTCCGTCCGTCTGTCCGTCCGTCCGCACGATAGCGGTCGCAGTTTTGGAGATATCGACTTGAAACTTTGGGTACATGTTTTTCTCGTGAATACTGAGATCAAGTTCGAGAATCAGCCAAATCGGACAAAAACTGGGCGTGGCTCCCATACACCGAAAAAAAGGTCAACATTTTTCAAGTCTTTTTTATTGCTGCATTCGATTGGAAATGTTTAGAAACGTATTTTTGACATGGTCCGAGGTTCTGAAGCCACATATATAAGGGTCTAAATGGGGTCTTGAGACCAATTTTTTTTTTGGTGGATTTGATTGGAAATTTTTAGAAATGGATTTTGGACATGGTCCGGGCTCCAAAACCTATAATTGGCTCAAAATAGGGTCTTGAGACCACATTTTTTATGTTCGAGGTACTTCTTCCTACTGTGTGGGGGTATTTCAACTTCGGTATAGCCGAAGATAGTCCACTCTCTAGTTTTTCAATTACTTTCATCACGATTCCCACAAACGGAATCGAAAAATGCAAAAAACTTTATTTTCATGAAAACGCACATAGGATGGTTGTTTAAAATAAGTTTATGTTTCGTACTGTAATGTTCATGAAATCATCCAAAATGTTGTATAACACCGTTCGACAAATATCAACTTTTGCACATGATCGGGACGAATAGATTCTGTTAGAGGGGGTTAAAAAAGACTACCCGTGTTTCCCAGTTTTTCTGGATCAACTCTTAAAACAGTTTAAATCGCATATTTGCATGTTGCATTTTTCGCATGAAAAATTTTGTATTCCTGAGTATTTTGGGGTTTTTAAACAAAGCCTATTAATACAAACATTATTTTACGAAAACTCAGTATTATAATCTGCTAACGACTAAACCTTATCTTCTAGCTACAGTGCTATTTATAAGTATTAAGTTGCTGACAATAACAATTTCTCGTTTTCGGTATTTTATTTTTCGGCCGAAGCCGAAACACGGCCGAAACAGCTTTTTTTGGCCGAAAAACCGAAACCGAAACCGAATTTCGGTCGGTCTCTATGAAAATACAAAAAAAATTGGAAAATATGGATGAAAAATAAAAATGTGGAAAATATGGATTTATGCCTAAAAATTTTAAAAATATAGACTAAAATTTTTTTTATTTAAATATTTTATATTTTAAAAAGGATTTTTTTCATAAACTCCTCTTCGGGTTTTCTTAAAAACTTTTTTTTTTAAGGGCAAATTGAAAGATTTATTTTGAAAGAAAGAAAAACGGTGTTGTTGTTGATTTTAGTTTTGTTTGCATTTTATAGTTTTTTTCTTCTGAATTCTTAAACAAATTTTTAAAAACCCCCCCCCCCCCCCCCGAAATTGTTTCCTGGTTACGTCTCTGATTGCTATCGTTGCCTAATTCCAAAACTGCAAAAACTTTAATCCATTTTTCAATATCTAATTTCCACTACTTGCATTTGTAATTGAATTTAATTCATACTGAGGCATATTCCCACAAGAGGGCTTAAGTCATTTTGTGCCGCTGCTCGAGTTCTCCAACAGCAATAGATAGGGTTACTGTTCGAGAACAGCGGCACAAAATGGGTTAACTACTTTTGCCAACATTTCGCGTGATTGAAGTCACCAACACACACATACTTATTACATTCTGGTGTTGAGAAACCCGACTGCACGTTTGTCAAAAGTACACAAAAAAAATGTGCTGAATAGGCAAATGACAAGTCGATGAATGCAGCATGGAATACCTCCTCGCATTTGACACACTTACTGCCTGACGTCGCACAAAATGAGTGACAAACTGACTAAATGATGTTGAGGGGTACGCAGCTTAATAAGTAACATGCAGTCAAGGAAACATCAGCAGCATCATCATTAGCAGCCGAAGCACTTTCTGGCCCTACATCAAATTGAAGTTTATGCTAGGCGACAAGTACAACTTTCTTCACGAAGTGTTTTCTGAGAGTTCCCAACTGTGGCTGGCAACTTTTTCATTTCACTTTAAGTGACCTGAAAACCTAAAATTGGAAACCTTAATTTCAGACAATGACAGAGCAAGTCATTTCAGAATGCAGAATGGTATAACTGCCGCACACTGGGGCAGACTACCCACTTTTTGTCGCCTAATTAAAAAAATAAACAAGTTTTTTAAAATATAACCCTTTAACCGACTAAAAAGCTAAATATAAATTCCCTTTAAATTAATTTCCGCAATTTCGATTTAAAATTAAGGGGTTTTTTGGCCACTTCAAAATCTGACATTACGAACAAACCAGCCAAAAACCCTTAATTATACCCCCACACTCACTGTGGCAGGGTATACTAACTTTGTCACAACGTTTGTAACGCCCATAAGGAGGCGTGTCCGGTATGGAAAAGTATATATATTCTTGATCAGCATCACCGCCGGAGTCAATTTAGCGATGTCCGTCTGTATGTCCGTCTGTCCGTCCGCACGATAGCGGTAGCAGTTTTGGAGATATCGACTTGAAACTTTGGGTACATGTTTTTCGCTTGAATACTGAGATCAAGTTCGAGAATCAGCCAAATCGGATAAAAACTGGGCGTGGCTCCCATACACCGAAAAAAAAAGGTAAACATTTTTCAAGTCTTTTTTATGGTTGTATTCGATTGGAAATGTTTAGAAACGTATTTTTGACATGGTCCGAAGTTCCGAAGCCACATATATAAGGGTCTAAATGGGGTCTTGAGACCATTTTTTTTTTTTTTGTGGATTTGATTGGAAATTTTTAGAAATGGATTTTGGACATGGTCCGGGCTCCAAAACCACCTATAATTGGCTCAAAATAGGGTCTTGAGACCACATTTTATGTTCGAGGTACTTCTTCCTACTGTGTGGGGGTATTTCAGCTTCGGTATAGCCGAAGATAGTCCACTCTCTAGTTTTAAATCGAAATTGCGGAAATTAATTTAAAGGGAATTTATTTTTTGCTTTTTAGTCGGTTAAAGGGTTATATTGTGAAAAACTTGTTTTTTACTCTTTTTTATTTTGTTTTTGGTAGCGTTTGATTTAAAAATATAATTTCTTACTAAGTAAATATTTTTCCATGTAATATTTTGTTCTTAGAAGTGTTAAAGTGTAATTGAGTCGTCAACTGCAGGTATTTCCATGAATAATTTTCAATGGGGCATTTATGGAAAATGTATACAAATATTGTGTAAGTCAAATATTAAAATATGTTAATAACAGCGATATTTTTCGCATATATATATAAAGAAATAGTTATGATCGGAGTACGGTCGGGTATTACTTCTTTCAAAATTAAATAACATGGGTATCTAACTAAGCGCTGTCAAAATATCTAAGTGCCGGTTTTTGCCGGTTTGGAGAAATCGCTATTTAACCTAAACGAAATCATGTGATCCAATTTTCGTGGAAATCGTGTTTTTTAACATTGTAACCCAATTTTGCTTATTTCGAATTTGATGTTAAAATTTCAAAATTCAAGATGACGGATCCAATATGGCTACCGAAATTTCTAGATTTTATCGAAATAGTTTGATGCTTGGTATGGGGGGGTTTTTGAGGTCGCTGACTACTAGAGCACCCATAAACTTTCGCATTTTCGGAAAGGTGGGGCCTAAAAATACCATCTGCAAACAAATTTGACTTCGGTAGTGGAAAAAAGCCAGGCCGACTGGACTTTTGTTTAAAAATTTACTAAAAATAGTATATAGCTTTATCTATTGTGCATTGGATGTAGTTTATTTCAGCATTTGAAATTTTGGAAAAATGTTAATTTTTAGTGAAAAGAGAGATTAAAAAACCTTAATTTATTTCTTTTTTTTTATTAGTAGGGGAGGGTGCCCATCTATTGGCACTTCCCAGCTACTGGCACCCATCAGTTCTGACGTTCGTGGCGATGACAGCGGCAATGTGCATAGCATTAAAGTGTCATTTCATTAACCCTTAACTTTTCATAAATCATTGAGTTGTATGCACATGTTGCTGTAGTCGCGCTGTCGTCGAAATGTAAAAAAAACGAAAAAATCGAGCCTGTTATAAAATTGTTCATCTTTGTTAAGTGAATTGTCAACTGTTTTTCATCAATGTAGGAAGGGAAAATATGATTGGAATTGTTAGATTGTATGTATTCTTCACGTTTTCGACAAACAATGGAACAATATTGTGAAATGGGGATGAGGATTCTGGGATTCTGTCAGAATAGCAAAAGTGCCCACCTACTGGCACCCTTGACACAACATCGTGTAAGCATCGTGCTGTTCACTTCAAATGTGTCAACATGCTAAGGAGCTATTTCACTTGCAAAAACTAGGGTTCTGAATATTAGGGGGAAGCTGAAGGCAGCGAAACATAATTTAAAACCCACATTTTGACTTATTTCCATTTATTTTGCTAATAAAATCTCACGAATCCTTTTGTTTCAGTTCAAATGGTCAGAGTGAACCACTGAAAGAATAAACAACACATACAAATTATATACTAGGGTTAATGCTTCATTTTCGATTGTTTACAGAGAATTGTAAATGGGTGCCATTAGCTGGGCACCTTTTTTGGAGGGTCGACTTTGGAGACTTTTGCTAGATCTACTGCCAAAATCGTAGTTTCCGGAATTTTTAAGTTCCATTGAAAATTCTTGTAATTTATTGAACTCAGCTTTTAAACGAACCCGAGATCTCCGCAAAATTATGGCTCAAACGAAAGTTATAGCCTCAAAACCTTAGGGTGCCAGTAGGTGGGCACCCTCACCTATTGAAAAATATGAAATAATGTTGTATCTACTTAATTTTTTTACCTACTTATTATTTGCCAACCACCTAAAAACCGTGTTCACCCCGAACACGACAGCTGGTGATATCCCAATACCAACATTAATCCCACATAATACCTCTTGTACAATCGCGATTAAAAAAAACTAACTTTTGGAGGCAATAAACAAAAGCTTGGACCCGAAAAAAGCACCACGACCGGACTTGATAACGCCAACTATGATAAAAGAACTGCCAACAGTTGCAATAACCCACTTATTGCACATATTTAACGCGATTCTCAGAACATGTCACTACCCAGATGATTGGAAACTATCTCAAGTTACAATGATTCCCAAACCTGGAAAAGATCCCAGTAATGTGACCTCATACTGTTTTCCTCGATATCACCCAGGCCTTCGATAAAGTCTGGCACGAAGGACTTATTTACAAACTACAGCATATTCTTCCCGCTAATATGCACTGTTTACTCAAAAACTACCTCACGAATAGAAAATTTGTAGTAAAATACAAAAGCTTTGTCTCCCGAAAATACGAAATACTGGCCGGAGTACCACAAGGCAGTGTCCTCGCGCCCCTGCTATATATTCTCTATACTGCAGATATGCCCAAAAGTGATAGAACTCTCATATCGACTTTTGCTGATGACACTGCTATCATGTGCTCTCACTCAAACCCAGACATGGCATCTCTATACGTGCAAAAACACTTGGACACTCTAAGTAATTGGCTACATCGATGGAAAATCAAGGTCAATGAATCCAAAAGCTGACACTTAACCTTCACTCTAAGAAGGGGCACGTGTCCTGCTCTGAAGATAAACGGCCAAGTCGTCCCTGAAAGTTCCGAAACCAAGTATCTTGGAATGCATCCCGATCGCCGACTCACATGGCATAAACATATTGAATCCAAAATCACTCAGATCAAATTAAAGCAATTGGAACTAAATTGGCTAATCTCAAGGGCATCAAAGCTAAATCTCACATACAAAGTCCAAATATACAAAAGTATAATAAAACCCATATGGACATATGGAATTGAACTCTGGGGCACTGCCTCTCCCTCAAACGTGGAAAAACTCCAGAGAGTCCAATCTAAAATCCTGAGACAAATTGCCAGAGCCCCTTGGTATATAAAAAATACTAACATCCACAGAGACCTGAATATACCTGCAGTAAAAGACGAAATTCCGAAATTTACCTCGAAGTACAAGCAGAAGCTCATGTTTCACCCAAACATTCTAGCTAGAAATTTACTGAGACCTCTGAATCCCTCACGTCTCAAACGAAACTAATATATTCCCCATATATTAGTTACGATAACTCTACATTGCCTAAATCAATGGATATAGGGCAAATAGTTGTAATCTGAATATTATAAAAACTAGAGAGTGGACTATCTTCGGCTATACCGAAGCTGAAATACCCCCACACAGTAGGAAGAAGTACCTCGAACATATAAAAATGTGGTCTCAAGACCCTATTTTGAGCCAATTATAGGTGGTTTTGGAGCCCGGACCATGTCCAAAATCCATTTCTAAACATTTCCAATCAAATCCACCGAAAAAAAAAAATTGGTCTCAAGACCCCATTTAGACCCTTATATATGTGGCTTCGGAACCTCGGACCATGTCCAAAATCCATTTCTAAAAATTTCCAATTAAATCCACCAAAAAAAAAAAATTGGTCTCAAGACCCCATTTAGACCCTTATATATGTGGCTTCGGAACCTCGGACCATGTCAAAAATACGTTTCTAAACATTTCCAATCGAATACAACAATAAAAAATTTTTACCTTTTTTTTCGGTGTATGGGAGCCACGCCCAGTTTTTGTCCGATTTGGCTGATTCTCGAACTTGATCTCAGTATTCACGAGAAAAACATGTACCCAAAGTTTCAAGTCGATATCTCCAAAACTGCGACCGCTATCGTGCGGACGGACAGACGGACAGACGGACAGACGGACAGACGGACAGACGGACAGACGGACAGACGGACAGACGGACAGACGGACAGACAGACGGACATCGCTAAATCGACTCAGGAGGTGATACTGATCAAGAATATATATACTTTTCCATACCGGACACGCCTCCTTATGGGCGTTACAAACGTTGTGACAAAGTGAGTATACCCTGCCACAGTGAGTGTGGGGGTATAATAAGCTGAATTTCTGAATTTTTGAAAAATCATTGTTAGACCTAAGTTATTATTAGGTGATTCAATTGAATAAAATTACTATTAAAAAAAAAAAAAAACTTATTATTTTTATATGTATTTAAAACAATAAATTAATTTAATAGTTATGAAAAAACTAACTTTAGTTTCAGTAACAAAAGATGAAAATTCTTGTTTTTATTATTGAAATTTTTAAATTCTACTATGGGTAAAGGATCGAAATTACCTTTATATTGTGAAAGGTTGGTCACGAATTTATTCATGTTTAACATCAATTATTAAAATTTTCTTGTGATCAGTGACCCATATTAGAATTTAAGAACAAGGCCACAAAAGACCCATACAAAGAGGAGTTAAAGGGTTAATGTGTTTCAGAAAATGATTCCTCATTAAATTCTACTATAGGTCGCTGAACTCATAAAACGTCTAAAAACCAATATTAATGAGGAAGAAGGAGTAAAACAAATTGGTATTTTGGTACTGTACTTATATATTTAAATAGGACATGTACTTACAGTAGTGGAAGTATCCTACCGTGAACTTTCCCGTGAACCCTCTGTGAATTCCCCGACCATAAATAACTTCAAATACGAAATCAGCAACCTCAAAAACCAGCCTAAACCAAGTTTCGTAAATATAAAATAAGATATTGCCATATTGCAGTTGTAAATTAAAAGCGAGTGTATTGCGCATCAAAAGGTGCAAAATAAAAACTTTAGTTCACTTGTAAAGTACTGTAAAGTACACATGTGAAATTCAATTACGTTTGTTGGCTGCAACAATTGCCGCTTGTGCACACTCTCATGCACATACAATGGAATGCAAACACAATTGCCTGCCAGCCCGCCATGCTCAGCGTGACGTATGCATTACTTTTAATTCAATATATTCTTTGTTACAGTAGCGAAATTTCGCGCTCATTCGTTCTGCTCTGCCATTAATCAAATATGGGGTTTAATTAAAAGTTTTTAAATTGTTTTTTTTTTTTGGTATTTACATTGCCAAGCGTGTGGTTGCCAAATATTTGTTGTTACTTCGTAGGCAGTTTTTTTTTATTTATTTCGGTATTTATTTTTTGGGTGATTATGGTAGGAATTTTTGGCTTTAATTCAAACATGAGATATAAGTACACTTTCATCAAACGCATTTTTCATGCCAAAAAAACGAATTGAAATTGTAATAAGATTTCATTTCACCCTTTCAGTGCACTAGAATTTCAAATGCGTCACTTGGTCCTAATTTATACGAAATGAATATGAATAAAGGGTTTACATAGTTACATAACCCACATCAATGTCAACTGTTATGAGCATTCATTTAGGCCACTTGTAACCTTTTCCAAGGACAAACCGAGAAAAAGAGTCTGCTCATAAAATGTGGCGAAGGAAGGATTGCTTGGAATGTTATGAAGGAATGAGAGAAACTCAGAGCAAGTGAAACAAATAAAATTAATATTATAACGGTTAAAATACAAGGTTTGGCACAATTGCCTTAGACCGCTTCAATTTATAAATTTTCCTATTTAAAATTGAATTTCCGTTACGTCATTCTCCATTCACTTCTTCCTCCTAGCCACTACTTCAGGAGTTTAGAAATTCCGAAAACTTTTCAATTAAGGCAATCAGACAAGCACTTTCCCCACACACAAACTCAAAGCTAAACTTATTGCCCTATGAATTCAACACTCCACTTATGACCCTTCTTTCGAATACTTGTACTTACTTCTGTGCATTTCACTACTTTCGAAAGAACTGTCAAAAATTTGAAAACTTTTGTCCAGGAAATTTCATTGCAAAAACAAAACCGGAAAAAAATAGCGACTCCAACTTTTTCCGTACAATGGTCGAGTTGATCGTTTTTTCACAATTGACATCGTGCACGTTTCGGCATAGAGCAGAGCGAAAAAGAGTGAAGGCTAAGATAGACATGGCCGAGAAATTGAAAGCTTGTGGAAGAAAGGATGGAAGGGAAGCGAAAACCAGACCAAAGCGAAAGTTCAATTGAATTTGCAAGTTGCAGAAGCGAACAGTTCACTTCACGCTAACAAAGGAAAATGAGTTATTGAAGAAGTTTTGATGATAAAAAAATTTTTGCCACTTTTAGGAATAATGTCCTACATCGGCTTGATCCTTGAAGATTTTTTGTAATTGAATAATAACTTTCATAATACTTTAACCATGGGCACAGAATTGAAGCATACTCGGGAAAACAGTGTTACCTTGTATAATTTACCATCTTCATCGCTTAGTGAGGCACAAATAATACTGTAGCCAGAACTTCTTCGAGCGTAGTAGATAACTTTGTAGAGGTGGTCGTCGAAGACCAACCAAGCCGAACTTTGAAGCACTTTCCAACGATTGCGAAAACTTTGAAACACTTGACAACATTTTTGCGTTGATGCTAGAGAAAAGTGTAAATGATTTTTACTGGTACATAGTTCGAGCGCAAGGAATAGGATTAAATAAAAAAATAAGTGGAAAGTAAAAAGTGCAGCACTTTAACGAAAATGGTTTGGTTAAGAAAGCTATTAAGATTGCAGAACATTTGGTTGTCCTCAATATTTACATATTAGCGAAAGTTTTTAAGCAAAATATCGTATAAGGGAAGAAAAGAATTTTGTAGCATTTAAGTACCAAAGAGAAAAGATGTACCCTTTTCTTGTGGCTGGCAAAACACAATTCGTAACTTGCTTAATTTTCAAAATCAACACGAATGCATCAGACTTATCAAAAAATTGCCACGCCCCTCAGCATGTCATTCAGTATTCAGTGCGACAACTGCTGGTAATTTTCCTTATACATTTCGCAAGTATATCCCGACGCCACTCTTCTCAGCAAATCTAATTGCCAAAAGGATTCCAACTGACCCAAGAGAATTTCAGTTCAGTTTTTTGACTTCAATTATTTTTTCACAAATCAACTCAAATTGAATTTGAATGCGTGAGGTAGTGATTGCAATATACCTCAATACCTCTGAAAATTTACTGTACCTTTAAACTTATCCATTTTTAAAACTAGTAAGAGAATTATCTTCGGTCTGACCGAAGCTAAAATACCCTGCACATGCAAGTACGATACATTCTTCGACCATGTGTTAGTAATTTGATCGAAAATCGGTATTTTATCGATAGTTTTTCGATATTTTATCGAAATTTTTCTATATTTTATCGAAAGGCAAGGATTCGCCACTGGGGCGCATATGCCACCCCCACTTTTTTTAAAAACTAAAAACTCTATGAAATTGACGGTATGGGTAGTTTGTGCATATATCGATAAAGTTTCTTCCCTAAGTACATGACCTTTTTACCCCAATCGTGATCACGGCGAAACGAGTTTGGTTGTTTTTAGGGGTGCTGCGAAAATTTGTTTGGGTAAGTAAGTTCGACTTGATTCAATTTCTTAAAAGTAATAATTTGAAAAAAGAATTTGTGTGAGTGGGAACACCTGGGGCACATTCGCCGAATCGCACCTTGGGCACATATACGTATAAGTCAATGTATTTGTTATTAACAAAACTGACCAAAAAAATTATAAAAATAACCACAATTTCGCAATACTTTTTTGTTTGTTTTGTTTACAATATTCTTAATTCTAAAAACAGGATATGCCAAAGTCATGCATCCATTCAATTTTTGAAAAACTCTTTTTATGTTATTAAAATAATATTTTAAAATCAATCCGGGAAACTTGTATTAAACTCGACGGATTTTTCATCGAATTTGAAAAATATTGGCATTACTTCTACCACGAGACAACCATATACCAAGATCAAGAAGGATATCAGCACATATGACGACATGACGTTTACCGTTCGGATCGCCATTTTGTCGTGACGTCAGCAGATACTTCTTGTCACACGAACAGCTGTTCTTTGTTTACGTTTTTCTGGCAGCCAATTTATCGTTGAAATAATTTATCGTTGAAATAATTTATCGTTGAAATAACTTATCGTTGAAATATCGAAAAACTATCGATAAAATACCAAAAAAGGTTTGATAAATTTACTCGCATGTGCAGGGTATTTTAACTTCTGTCAGATCGAAATTAATTCTCGAAACAGTTTTTTGATAAAAAAACCCTACAATAATACGGTGGTAAACTTTTTCTTAATTTACGAGGTCGAGCTCTAAACTTGTTTGGAATTTTATGAATTTCCGGTTGCCTGTGATCTTTTGCTAACGTCGATTTGGATACAAAAGTTTTAAGACTTCGATACCTTAAAGCACAATCATTCTATGTCAATATGTATGGAAATGGGCTTTTATTTCCCCATTTTTCAATTGCTTTCATTACGAATCCCACAAACCACTATAGCCTATCAGATGCAGCTTCTTCTCAGGAATCTAAAAATCTCAAAAACTCGATATTCATGAAAGAGGCTTAGAATGATAGGCCCACATTCATAGTCAAATAATACACTGAAATGACAGCTTCAAAGCTGCTACTAAATTTTACTATAAATATGCGCCATTGTTCTTTAAAATATCGATTTCAAAGCAGAAAAAATATTTTTTTTTCTATACGGATTTTAGTAAAATCATTTTACGGGTTTTTTTTTTTACTGTAAAAACAAGAAAATCGGATTTTTGGGGGGGGGAAATCTGGCAGCACTAGTCGATGATAACTTTTTGCCCCATCACTATTATTTTGCAGAAACTTAAGTCTAGGGATGGGCGATACATCCGAAAATATCTATATTCTAACATAGTTTATTTTTGTATCGATGTGCAAAATATAGCATTTTTAAGTATCGAATATTCAAAAAAAAAGCATAAAGGCCTGCGCACACAGAGGCGTTATTCGTGCCGGAGGCGGTTTCGAAATTAATTTTGTCAGAAATCATTGTTTTTTCGAAAATAGAGCGTTTTTATACAGCCTGTTTCCATAGCAATACAATAAATAAGAAACAGAAAAAGCCAGTTCCAAAACCAATTCGAATCAGTTTCAAAATAAACTTTTTGACTGTTTCCATAGTAGTCTAATAAATAACAAACAAAATAGTCGGTTTCAGAACCAATTCAGTCAGACTTTTTGATTGTTTCCATAGCAATATAACAAATAACAAACAAAATCTATTGCGACGAAATCGCTGCCTGTGTGAGGCACTTTGCGTTTTCGAAGCTAGATTTTTTAAATATCGAAATGGTTATGAAATTAGATATCGCATTTGTGCGCAGGCCTTAAAACTGATCGATATA
This sequence comes from Heteromyza rotundicornis, assembly GCA_951394025.1. Classification (NCBI taxonomy): domain Eukaryota; kingdom Metazoa; phylum Arthropoda; class Insecta; order Diptera; family Heleomyzidae; genus Heteromyza; species Heteromyza rotundicornis. The sequence goes on from OX596013.1 coordinate 35,286,493, forward strand.
TCAAATATCGAATAAATTTCAACAAAATAAAAACAGTTTTGTGATTTTAAAAATAAATTTAAAATTAGCTCCATATTTCTGGAGTTATGGACGAAAAAAAATGCAAGTGTGATAAGTGGTCACCAGTGAGACGACTACGTAAGTCAAAGCAAATAAAAATTACATTAGGGCGATTCATGTAAAGTGGGAAACCCCTTGGAAACGATTCAATTGTGCAGATGAGTAGTCAAAATATATGAAATTTTACAGTTCTTTTAAGCAACTGCGCGTTTTCGAGGGGTTTCCCACTTTAAATGAATACCCTTATTGAGCCTATTTACACTATCATTTCCATGACGAAAAATCTGACAAAGAGCTAATAAGACCTGCGGTAGTGAAAATGAGATAGAGCCTATTTACACAGTCATTCCTATGACGCATGGGCATGCCGTTTTTCGAATTTACACTGACATGGGCATGAAGAAATTTGACAGTTTTTATATGAAAATTTAAATAAACGAAGCATAAAGTTGCCACCTTTTACGTTTTTTGTATGGATTTTCGGTGCAAAATGTTCTATCCCGTTTTCACCACCGCAGTTCTTATTAGCTCTTTGTCAGATTTTTCGTCATGGAACTGATAGTGTAAATAGGCTCATAGACAATTTTGCACCGAAAATACATACAAAAAACATAAAGGGTGGAAACTCCGTGCTTTGTTTATTTACCTTTTTATATAAAAACTGACAAATTTCGACATGCTCAGGTCAGTAAATAGGCTCATTGAAATTAAAGCACTTACGCACAACGTTAACAATTCTTGTTTTGACGAAAGAAGTTTATTCTTCTTCGCATGTTTTGTGTATACTATGGTTATGTCTTTCTCTCACAGGTTGTAATAGAGCCTATTTACACATAAAGATAAAGAGCTAATAAGAACTGCGGTAGTGAAAACGGGATAAAAGGTGGCAACTCCATGCTTTCTTTATTTACATTTTCATATAAAAACTGTCAAATTTCGTCATGCCCATGTCAGTGTAAATTCTAAAAACGGCATGCCCATGCGTCATGGGAATGACTGTGTAAATAGGCTCATATACATTCTTGAATGGAAGCCATATTGTAAAATTTTTGGTTTTGTGCTAAAAAATAGTGGTGGAATATCGTTTGACCCCTCGATTATTATCGAAGATATCTTATCGATACCGATAATATCGGCATTTTGAAAAATCATCGTACAAAATATGACATTTTCTCATACCGAATATTTGTTTTCGATATATCGCTAAAAATATCGACATCGATAGTATCAACCGATATATCGGCCATCCTTACTTCAGTTTGAGAATTCTATGAAGTTGATTTGCAATAAGAACTACTACAACTTAAATTTATCAGTTTAATTCTATCATTATCTTGGTTTAACATACATATCGGAGCCGTAATAGTAAAAATATTAAAGCACATACATATCCTCACGCACTAACTTGGAAAATTTCAGGACCCACAAAAATGTAAATGGCGTCAATTGATGTCCAACCGAAAAAGGTCATAGAAGAGAATTGCAAGATGGATCATGAATATGCAGTATTAAAGCTCAGGTAATGACTGAATTTTGGAATATAAATCTTTCGGGACTCACACTTCCTTCCCTTTTTTTGACCCAATCGATTTTTGCACTTTTTTTATTTTTGTATTGTATTTTGACGTTCTAAAACGGAATCTGCAAACTTTTGGTCGGCAAAATCTAGTTTCCGGAAACAAAATTTTAAAGTTACGATTTTCTCATATAAAGTGTTCAATTTGTTCTTCCTTTATAAAAAAAAAATGTGCCTTCATTAATTTTGGGCACTATTAGTATTTTGATAATTTTCAACCATTACAACAATATCAGAACTATTTTAATACAGTTACACGCTGTTGTTGTCGATGCTTATTGCAGCCTTGTTGTTGTAATGTTTCAATGATTATTAAAGCTTTGTTGTTGTCATTTTAGTCTATGTTGTGGTTTCTTTTGCTCTAACAACCTTATCAAAAAAGTTCGGAAATCGCGCGAATTTTTGTTAAAGATTTTTATGTTTACATGGATGCGTTTTAGTGTTATTGTTGCTTGTTTAGTTTCAATATATTACACTGTTTTGCGGTGTTGTTACAACAAATTTACAACAACATTACAACAACAATAATACAACGGCATTATTGTAATTGTTGTAATCTTGGAAAATTTACCAAAAAAGCGTGCCTAAAATGACTGAAAACACCTTCTGAATATGTCACCAATAACAGTGCAGAAAGAAGAACTAATCGACATTTTGTATGGGAACTTCCCATACAAAATGTCGATTAGTCCCATTATGAAGTTTCTGAACTTAAAATGCAAATATCTCGAAAACCATAAGCGAGCTGGGCAAAACTCTTTCGGATTTCGTTTTGGAACGTGAAAATACATAAGACAAAAAAAAAAAGTTCAAAAAGAGTACAGGCCAACTTCTACACCTAATCCAAATTTTTTTTAATGGTTCAATTTGAGGAAAAAATTTAATTTTTTAAAAACATTTTTTTTGTAATAGCCAAATATTATGATTTTCATACAAAAAAAATTACTAACTTAGAAATAATTAAAATTTTTCTAAAATTCATTTGAATTCAGCGGATTTAATATACATTTAGAACCTTAGTTTCAATTAATTCAGAATACTCCTTCGGTTTTTGTCCCAAGCTTATATGGAGATAAATGACTGCGCGATGGCGTCCTCATAATTTTTTTTTTGACTTATTTTATTATAAACAAAGAATATATATTTTGATGTAGCTGCTCCTAACAAACCAAAAAGTTATTGCAAAATAATTTTTCAAAAAGATCTTCGAATTTTTTTAATGATTTTTTGAATATTGTTAAAATTCTTTGTTTTCTTGCAGGCATTTTCTCATTGTTCTCTTTTAAAACTACAATGTGAGACAATCTCGTCATCACTCTAATCCAGCTCGAATGCATTTAGATTGATGCAAACGCCAAAACTGAAAAATGGAAAAATTACATTTTAGCAATTTTCACCACTACTTACATACGCTTGATGTGGCCTTGCTGAGTTTTAATGTGCCCGACCGTGTCAGTGTCAGAATTCAGCTTGCGTAACTTGTGCAACTTGTCTTCCCTTACGCAGGATTACTTCCAGAAATTTTATCTCAACACTCCTTTAATCATTGCAGATCTCGTGGCCTTGGACTCAATTAACTGCAAGGTATATTAATACTTATTTCGCAATTTAATTGATTATAAATTTGTGCAGTACTCGTCAAGTTTTTGTTTACTTGCGACTCCTCATTGTTTGTTTTATTTTAATTTGAGAAAATATTTTTGCAGAATCATTTGCAGTTAATTCTGTAAATCTCATCCGCGCACAATGTATGTATTTGTACATACATTTCAGCTACCCAACGCTATGGTCTCCAAGTACAACATCCATCGATGCAGTGGCACAAAATGTTATACAAAACTATCTGTAACTGAATGGAACGAATCTGTGGCTTAGAATGGATTAAAATATTCTAAGTTGACTTCAAAATATGTCCGAGAATTGAGTTTAAGGTATTGACACTAATTTTGTGTTTTTCCAAAAAGGGTAAATTTAGAAAATGTTCTTTAAGGATATAACAATCAAATGCTGTGCAGTGCGCACAAATGTGTTAAGTTATTTGTGAATACAAATGAGCTAAGCATTCGCCTACCACATTTGTGCGCTCAGGCATCACTATATTTATGTGAAATATTCGAAAATTCTTTAATCTTGAAATATTAGTATAATTGTTAAATTATTTAACATTTGTTATAGTCTTTCAATAGCAATCTTTATTACAACATTTATAATAAAGGTTTCCTCTTGTGGCCTCCTTCCTAACTGTTAAATTCTTGTCAATTTATGCATTGTTTACGCGGTCCCTCAATACTAACCTTACAGTGTAATAAACACTTCATATTATATACTGTCGATATTTATTCGGACATAACGCCCTATTCGAGAAATCAAATTACAACTTATCACGAACTATATATAAATGGTGACAAATCTATTGGGTTTATGCAAAAAATTTACTCTGTCACGGATCGAAGTGGAAATTAATTTGCCATGTTACAATCTGAACTCACTTTATTAACTCAATTCGTATGCAAATTTCTTAAGGTTTTGATTTTAATCGACTTGGTTGGAGGTGGCTTTGTTACAATCTGAACTCACTTTATTAACTGACTCTTAGTATTTTATTTCGGTTGCTGCCAACCAAGCAAAAGTGCTGACCCAACAATCTCGCAAGTGCATTGCACCTCGATCGAGTCAAAGTCATGTGTTTAATGGGCCACAACAGCCCCATAAAATCCCAACACAAATCCCAAAGCAAATAGGAGAATTTAATTGGAAAATGTATGAAACGATATTACGTTTCTGTAAAAAACAATGATTATACAATGAAAAAGAACTAAACTATTGCCTTACCGCAGTTTGCACTTCTGGCCTTATTCCGTGACTCTGTTAGAATGAAGAGCGCGAAATTATGCGAGCTTTAGAATTAGGAAGTGCAGACTGCGTTTACATATAGGCGAGACAATTATATGTTTTAAATTGCAAATGGAAATAATAAAGGAATACGATTAAATGACAATTCACAACATCACTATGATGTATTCATATATGATGTATGCGAAAAGATTTATACATGAACCACTTCGCCCTGTCTTCTAGCGACAGCTGGAAAATCATTTCGTGTATTGCCTTGTCGCTCAGTATGGTTGGATGTAAATTGCCTTTGAATAGATCATCGGTGACTGTGACCATTTTCATCACCTGCTGTCCTTGAATTTCGAGTAGTCCAATTTAAAATTCCATTTGAAAGTGCAGTTTTTTCTGACAACCAGAAGCTTGTGTTGTCGTTTATGATGCTTTGCTGGTTGATATGTATTTTTATGTAGTTGTTTGTGGATATAGTATTTTATATATGACTTTACTTTAAATACCACTACCAACATAATGAATACAATAACTAAAGTTACTGCCACTATGGTAAACGTTTCCGGTGCTTGTTGATTGTAAACGGAAAATTGGTGGCTTTGTTTAGATTCCCATAATCTTGCCCAATGAATTCATAAACAATATTTCTTATTTCCGAGGGATTAAATTTTTTTTATTATGCCAGTGGCCCAGCAAACTGGCTGTTTGATTCTTTGAACCATCATACCACTGAATATGTCTGTCATAGACTATATACTCAGTGATACACTCTACTAATGACCTAAACTTATTGCCTACATCTAATATGCTTCTTACTTTTAGTGACGAAATCTCCCCTGTTATTGTCATCTGGTCCATCGATTGCTGTGCTTCACGATGCACCAACGGTTGCATGACTCTAGCAATAGTTAATCAGCTTTTAAGCATGTTCGAAACCGTTATTCAGGGTCATCACAAAAGCAGTAAAAGATATGCCATTCGAGTATTAATATAAATTCAAACACTTAACATTTAATAATTGGTTGGCTACATTTTCGAAGGACCAAATGTTTGGGTGGGTGGATGCTGGCATTGTATCGACATACGACATTAGACTGTGCAAAAGCATTGGTTGCCCGGTCTGACCCTCCTGGTCGTTTATCTTTTATTGCTTTAACAACAAAATGAACTTATCTTGACCAGGCAGGATGCTGGCCCTCTTCCGACACAGCATGCATCAAATGAGTGGTATCGAATCTGACCTTTATTTAGGCTAATCTGCCTTTGTATAGTAAATTCTACTTAAGTAGATTCTACAAAACTACCCCCTACCCTTTGTGTACATCTCACCCGTTTACAGGTGGATATGGTAAAGTAGGGTATTAACTTGCACAGTACAGGGTGCTTATCATACTCAATAGCTTATTCTATTGATATGACATGCACTAAACATATCACATTCATAAAATTAACCTTCACTATAATGATGTCGTGTATGATGAGATAAATCACGTTTTACAATTTGAGATTGAAACATAATGGTAAAAATTTCCACCACCATTTCCATTTTTGGCATATTTTTTTTTGAGGATTTTTTTAAAGCATCGATCTATTTTTTGAGGTTACTACTGAAAAAGGTAACTGTATTTACAATTTATTTTAGAATGAAAGTAAATAAACTAGGCAATTAAAAATTAAGGAGTTTTGGAATGTAATAAAAAAGTAAATTATTTAATTGTGTACTTATTATAAATGTCATGTGAATTCACTCTTCATAGCGCCTTGTGTTGTAGGTTGTAAAAATTGTAAATTTCATATCGATGGTCATAAGTTGATACCTCGCAAAAGAATTTGTTTCTTTGAGTTAGCTACGTCAAAAAATGTTAGTTACAAGGTGTCAACGTATGACCATCGATATAGGAACATTTATCGACGTTTAAAATTCGTTGGCACATAATTATGGTCAAAATATAAATATAAGTTTTAGTTCATGTTTTCAAATATGCCATTAAGTTATACTTTATATTGACCGCATGCGTTTTGATTTTGTAACTCGAAAACATGCAACGATACACTCGAAATGTTACGAAGAGTGAATTCCCCTAAAGTTTGTAATATATTAAATATCAATACCTTAAAGCACAACCATACTATGTCCGCTTTTTTCGAAATTGAGTTTTTGACATTTTTGGATTCCTGCAAATAAGCTGTGCATTGTATTTTGGATAAATAAACAAATTCAATTTCAAAGAGCACAGTTATACTATGTCCCGAAAATTGTATTGGACATGGTATAGTTGTGCCTCTTAGCACTCAAAATAATTAAAATTTGTATGAAAACAAATTTGAATGTCATATAATTTAAAACCACACTCCAAAGATGAATGAAGCTACAGTAATGGACCCAGAAAACAAAACTGCAATAATAACGAAAAATTAATTTCCAAACTAGTTTTTTGTTTTCTGCAGTTTTGGAAACATGGACATAGGACGGTTGTGCTTTAAGGTATCGATGTTTTGTTTGTATTGAAGAAATGTAAATAAAAATAATAATAATTTAAATGAAATGAAAGGAAATGCATTTTTCATTTTTGTTGTAGGAAAAAGGACATGATTTATTGGATAACTCTTTTCCGGGCTTGATTCTTCGTTGTCAAATTCAATAAATTTGATTTAATACAAACTATAACAATTACAGTTGAGTTGAAAAGAAAAAAATGAAATATATTTTAAATTCTAGATAAAGTAATCAAAAATTTTAGAAACACTGTGGAACATTTTTGTTTTTTGTCGTTTTGTATGGGAGTTTCTTCCTCGTTTCGCTGCGATTGAGCTGATTCCAGTTTAGAGGAGAAAAACATGTACATAAAGTTTCAATTCGATATCTCCAAAACAGAGACCGCTATCGTGCGGACAGACGGACATGGTTAAATCGTTCAAACTTAAAGTTTTAAATCGATCCACTCTCTGCCGTGCCCACCAAAAATAAAAATGTAAAAACGAAATGGTTTCCTGAAAATGCTATAGCTCCGGCCCTGGAGCACCGACTTGGCGGACATTTGGTGGACATGAGTACTACTTTGACAAAATTCAAAATGGCGGATCCAACATTAAATGCCTTTTTTCCCTTTGCAAATACAATCTAAATTAAGCCAATCTCGGCCATATACAGTCCATTTGAAGAGCTGAGAAACTGGGTTTAATTTGCAATCTTTTTGTCCAAAAAGAAAACCTTTTTTTTTGTTAAATTTTTATTTTTTTTTTTACTAAAATTACAAATTTTTTTGTTCACAACAATTGACATTGACTAAATTCTAAATTGCTAGTGGCTCTTTTTAAATCAAAGCATAAGTAAGTATCGTATTTTGCATAGTACTGTGGCGCTCTCCGCTCTCTCTCCCAAATTAAACCAGCAAAAGGTGGAAATAAACAGAAAAAAATAATTGGTAGGTACGCATTTGAATGAAGCCCACAACGATGGCAAATTTCCATTTCTTCTGGCAAACCGAACAGAGGCAAACTAGCTTCTGCCATCATAGCGGCAGATTACGGAAAATGTGGTGCCACCTAAACGCGTTCCCCACCACTGGTTCTTGATGACGGCCAACTTGAGCGTCTCACAGTTGAACTTCGCATAAAGATTGGTGTGCAGAGCCCGTCCCATGCCCTCCAAAACGAGCAAATCAGTCTCATTTGTGCGTATGGCATCGCATAAGTCTAGCGGCAGCTTGCGCATATCCAGACACGGCCCGCGTTGTCCATTGCCGTAGACTAGCAGTTTTTTGCTAGACCAAGCCTCGGCCAGAACACTGCAATGGCAACTGCACGAGTCCAGTAGGACGGTCAATTCAGCACTGGTGACGTCGTTCAGCGACGGCTCGGTGTTGGCGCAGAGTAGCACTTTGGTGCCGCGTTTCAGTAGCTCGCGGACAAATGGCAGAATTCCGAGCACAATGTCAGCGCCGCTATTGTCCACAAATAAGGCAGCGCATTTGTGTGGCTTATCACGCTGGAGCCGCTGCAGCCAACCGTCCAAGTTGTCCATCAGCCAGGGACGCTTTTCTATTCGCTCTAGTGCCGCATGCAAGCCAAATTCTGAATCATTTTCCATTATGTTGACCGCCTCCTGGGCACCCCAGTCGAACATGTTGCCAGCGAGTACGCCCCGCACCAGCTCAGTCCAGCGTTGGTCGGCGTCCGCAATGCAGTCGACTTCCTGCAGTCGTTTCTCCAGCAACCTTATGGCCGACTCATTCTCCAGCTTCTTTTGTGTTTGCCAAGGATCGTCGAAACCGAAACGTTTCAGCTCCCGTTCGTGCAATTCCAGCAACTCGCGTACACCCAAAACAATACGTTTCGCTGCATTTGCTTCCGTCTGCTTTTTGTAATCTTCCAACTTCTCCAAATATGCTTGCCGCATCTGTTCGGCTCTATCGACGGCCGTGCTGTCCAGATCTCGCTGACTAAACGAAACACAAATTAGCACCCGTTAGGGATTAATTGAACAAATATGCAAACCTCGCTGCGGCCTGATTTGCAAACTTTTTAATCATTTGCCCGAAACAGGGGAACCAGAACTCGGCCGCCTCGACATCCTTGTTGAGATCAAGCGTGTCCGGTTGGTACGTCGCTGCGTCTTGCAGCAGCCCACAGCACTGCAACTCGCACATTCTGCAGACGTTCCTTTGAAAAACTTTGTTACCGTTGTGTGTAATGAATTCGAATTCAGGATTGCAATAGGTGCAGTTGTTTCGAAAACCGTTGCTTACTTTACAGCATTTAAGAAAATACTTTTTAGACAGTTGGACGTGGGAAAGTATTCATCACACAAAACGTTTTCATTGCTTGGCGAAATTACTTTACTTTATGTGGATGAAATAAAAATAATAGGAAACAGATGGTCATTTGACCAACGTTCGGAAAAATTCTAATTTTCAATTACATGTGAAATTTTATTGCTTGCGTCTTTATACTTTCTTCGGTGCATCGGGGCTGGTTGGATTCTAGATGTCAACAAGTGCGTACTTGTAAATTTGTTGGGAGAATCATGGCAGAAGGCCTTACAGCTGACACCAGGAGCGTCTTAGGACATTTTTATGTGAATCATGCTAGGTTAGGATCACAGCTGCCACCCAGTGCATCCTTTGACATTTTTTAGGTGAATCAAGACCTGCGGAATTTGGATGGTATCCAGCTGTAATCACAACCACCATGATTCTCCCAAAAATGTCAAGGATGCATTTTGCGGCCAAATCTCCTTCTTATTCCTTTTATTTTATGCACATAAAACAAAGCAAGCATGCCAATTATTGAGAAGGAAGCAGTGGAAGTAATATTGTGTGATGAATACTTTCACGCAGCTAACTGTCTAAAAAGCATTTTCTTAAATGTTATAAAGTAAGCAAAGCCTTTCGCAGACTTCTTTAGATTAAAGCAATTAAAACGGGTTTATGGCTTTCGCTCCTTTGCTTAAAGTATTGGTCACTACTTTTCAGTAGATTAATCCAAGTCACCACCTCAAGGTTACTGCCCGTTGACTTGTATTATTCTAATTAGCCTTAATGGTCTAATTAGAGTAATGCAAAATCACCGGATTTAGAATTTAGTTTTTTTTTACCAATGCCAATTTGTAGTCCTTTGCGAACGGGAGTCTTATGTTTGTTGTGTCGTATACTTCGCAGTTTGTTCTCCTGTGCAGCAATTCTGTAGTTACGCGCGTTTTATCAATAATTATATACAAAATTATTTTTCTCCAAACTAAACTCGCAAAGTTCAACTCGCTCAGCTGTTTATCAAAATTTGCGGTTTTGTGCAGTGTTGCTAATAGCTATTTTAATCCTAATGAAATTAGTGTTGGCGTACGTTTTGCTGAACGCAACAAAATGTTTAAATAGTAGCTAAGAAAATATTATTAATGCCAGGTGCCAATTGGAAACTTTTTAGCAGAAAATAAGTTTTTGACAGTTCTACGACAAATTCGGACACCATTGTGGTGACTATCATTGTTAAAATTTCTAATGGCTTAGGGACTAGATAAAATTTTGACAAGTGGAAAGAAGAAATTTATTTTTTCAAAAGTTAATTCGAATGAAATGGTGAGCTCAAATATTTGGTATAGCGAAAATTAGGTAGAGAAAATTAGGAATGAATAAATAGAAAAAAGTCGCAAAAAATCCAAAAAGATGTGAAATTTTGCCATACTTATTTTTTCTTTCGCGCAAAAACACTTTTTGATAACACATTTGATAAGAGTGTGCTGCTTGCTTGCGGTATTTATGGAAATTTATTTTCTAGACTATCCTCAAACCGCGATAAGTTTTTATTAGCGCGAAGGCTGCTTATCTGCAACTTTTGTGTGCTAATGACTGATATGTAAAATTAACACCTAATTGGAAGCCACACAATAAACAAGTGGGGCCTTTGTTTTAAATATCAAACAATCGCAAATACTTATGGTATATTCATAATTTAAAAGTACATATGCGTTCTACTCGGACTTTCTTCCTTTTTTACTTTATTCCTTATGGTCGACAACAGTTTAATGGGTGCACATGTCTGAAAATTTCAGTATGGGAAATGCTAGCCAGTGGACTTCAAAGTTCGGGTTTTAGCACCAAAATCAACTATTTGAAATCTGCATTATAGCTACGTCTAAACAAATGAATGAATTGAAAATTTTCACAAAAATCTCACATTAAGTCGGTATGTAGATGCGACAAAATTCCGTTTTGGAGAAATGACATATATTTTGTTTTGTGTAAAGTGAAATGTTTTTGGACATTTCAATTTTAGAATTTATTCATCAGAAACTATTTTCTTTTTCCAAAACAATAATTTTGAAAAAATTCTATTATAATTTTTCTGTACGTATTTCACGGATTTTTTTACAGTACAAACTAGAAAATACGGATTTTTGAAAAAAAAAATCTGGCAGCAAAAATTGTCAAAAATGACAGGTGAGACTAGAGATGAGCGGCGTTCTTAGTGAATGTGATTTCTTAATCACAAACCGTGATCACGGTTTGTCGGTATGGAGTAAAATTGCAACAGTAATTTTCTTTTCCTTGTACAACGTTCTTTGAAATGGTGATCCTAGCCGAATATTTAGTTGGGCTAAAAAATAATAACCCAAATAATAGCTTAACCAGTAATTTAAAAACCATACAATTATTAGAATTACCTTAAGTTAAATTTATGTATCGGACTGCGGTTTTGCAAAATTTTTGGTAGTAACAACGTTCGGAAAAATTCTAATTTTCAATTACATGTGAAATTTTATTGCTTGCGTCTTTATACTTTCTTCGGTGCATCGGGGCTGGTTGGATTCTAGATGTCAACAAGTGCGTACTTGTAAATTTCTTGGGAGAACCATGGCAGAAGGCCTTACAGCTGACACCAGGAGCGTCTTAGGACATTTTTATGTGAATCATGCTAGGTTAGGATCACAGCTGCCACCCAGTGCATCCTTGGACATTTTTTAGGTGAATCAAGACCTGCGGAATTTGGATGGTATCCAGCTGTAATCACAACCACCATGATTCTCCCAAAAATTTCCAAGGATGCATTTTGCGGCCAAATCTCCTTCTTATTCCTTTTATTTTATGCACATAAAACAAAGCAAGCATGCCAATTATTGAGAAGGAGGCAGTGGAAGTAATTTTGTGTGATGAATACTTTCACGCAGCTAACTGTCTAAAAAGCATTTTCTTAAATGTTATAAAGTAAGCAAAGCCTTTCGCAGACTTCTTTAGATTAAAGCAATTAAAACGGGTTTATGGCTTTCACTCCTTTGCTTAAAGTATTTCACTCCTTTGCTTAAAGTATAGTAACATGTTTAGCCGAATGCCAACCATTGAAATATTTCAAACACAAAGAAAACTGAAACAACAGCCAAAAAACGAATCGCTGTAAGCGACTATACAAACTTGGAAAAAAGAGACAACGAATTTGCCAAAAAATGAAATATCGGATCGCAGCAATATCATTTCTTTCATATATCACTGTAACGATACATTACTCGTTCTGTCAGCCAAAGAAAGTTTACTGAAAGCATATAAGTATATATGCATATATATTGCCAGTATCCTATCTCTGCAATGTGTTTTGAGCTCACTGTAAGAGCGAAATAGCAAGCATTGAATTTTGTATTAGTTTGACAGAGAAATCCGAACTGCGAATGTACTTTTTCATATATTTTGTCTCTTGATATTAGTGAATGTACTTTCACTATACTGGCAATATAGAATTACATATATGACTGAAAGAACGATATTTTGAATCACGGCGATTTTAAATATTTGATCACTGCAGTTACCAGCGATTTTTCAATCACGCTCATCTCTAGTTGAGAGTCTCAACTGTCATTTTTGACAACATTTTTGTCAAACGCCGCCAACTTCATGCGATTGGCCTTCTCTTTCCGGTTGAAATTTTGACAGATCAACAACTAAAAATGGTACGAAAAATTAAAATCGAGTAATTTTGCATAAATCCTATGTGGAAATATAAAACATGTGAAAGAAATGCTCAAAGCAGCTATTGTGAAATAAGTGAGCATCGAAATTGTGCGCCCATTTTTCCACATTAGATGCCGAAAATCGAAACGAAATTTTCCAGTGAATCTTGGAAGAATCTTTGTTTATGGAACAAATTTTTTTTCTTGCCAAACACCAGTGATTTTGACTAATGTGAACTCTTCTTTTTTCGTCTCGACTCAGGCCAAACGCACTAAGAAGGTTGGAATCGTAGGCAAATATGGTACCCGTTATGGTGCTTCGCTGCGTAAGATGGTGAAGAAAATGGAAATCACCCAGCACAGCAAATACACCTGCACCTTCTGCGGCAAGGTAAGACCACTTTGTTTTCCCAATCGTCAGCAGCAGCACTTGCTAATTTGTTTTCTTTTCTCAGGATTCGATGAAGCGCGCCTGCGTTGGCATCTGGTCCTGCAAGCGCTGCAAGCGTGTTGTGGCCGGTGGCGCCTGGGTGTACTCCACCACTGCTGCTGCCTCTGTCCGCTCGGCTGTGCGTCGTCTGCGCGAAACCAAGGAACAGTAAACAGTGGCGAGATTGCTACTTGCTACGCTGTTGACGGGAGTTTTGTAGATTTTAATTAAAAATTAGTATGCTCCAAATTGGGTGTTGGACGTGCTGTTTGGCCGCCGGCTTACGAACTTTGTAAGATGGAAAAAAAATTCAAAATAAAAGATTACAACTTTTATAGTAAAACAAAGCTTTGTTTTAGGGGGGAGGGTGTGAATTTGAGAACACTTGAAATCGAGGTAAACAATGTTGATTTACTATTCCGGTTCTTCTTTAAATTATGTGATACTTAAAGAATTTGCAAATGTTTACCCTTGTATCGCCGTGGGATAACATACAGATCTATTCTGGTTACAGCCTTGTGACTGACTTGGTTACACGCTTGGTACGGTGACAAAAGTTCCAATTTTTGTTACTTGAAGGGGTCTAAGTTAAAATGGTGTAAATCCACTTTTCCTCTTTTCGAGTTAGAGAAGGGTTTGCTGAAACCGTTATTCTCCACAGATAATTTTTAATTGGTTTAACTAATTGCAATAAAAAGCCAACATCTTCTGATCCTGTTTCGGTCGTCACAAATAAAATTTAAATAATGAACTCTTAAAGTGACAACACGGAAACTTTTTGCAAATGTACGGGCCATCGTAAGGCCAAGAAATGGTGTCTTAATCGTTTACCAACGATTTACCTCATTGGAAACTACGAAAGAAGGCGAGTTACACAACTTTTACTTTTAATGAATTCGAATTTTCGTTTTCATGCTGATTGTTGGCAAAAAATTTAAACATGACTACCACAATTTGTTCTTCTTGGGTACATGTTTTTCTTGTGAATACTGAGATCAAGTTCGAGAATCAGCCAAATCCTTCAAAAACTTGGAGTGGCTCCAATACACCGAAAAAAAAGGTCAACATTTTTGAAGTCTTTTCTATTGCTGCATTCGATTGGAAATTGGGTTAGAAACGTATTTTTGACATGGTCCGAGGTTCCGAAACCACATATATAAGGGTCAAAATGGGGGCTTGAGACTTTCTTTTTTTGGTCGATTTGATTGGAAATTTTTAGAAACGGATTTTGGACATGGTCCGGGCTTTAAAACTATTTATAGGTGGCTCAAAATGGGGTCTTGAGACCACATCATTTTATGTTCGAGGTACTTCTTCCTACTGTGTGGGGGTATTTCAGCTTCGGCATAGCCGAATATAGTCCACTTTCTAGTTCTTTTGCAAAGGGGTTTGTTTAACCCCCACGAATCAAGTTCGAAAAGTAGGTCCATTTTCAACCAGGGTTCTCGAAGTGTACGCAACTGATTAACGAGACCTGGTACCCATTCGAAAGAAATTGAATAGGCCTTTCCAATGATACCACTACCAATTCTGTTAGCCACTGTACAAGGAAAAGAATATCAATTGAAATCTGCAACAGATGCCAAATCAATTCAAAAATAAAAAACATTAATTAAATGTTATTATTTGGTCTTTTTCATATATGTAATACTTCTATTTTGCTAGTATAGTGAAAGTACATTCACTGATATCAAGAGACAAAATATATGAAAAAGTACATTCGCAGTTCGGATTTCTCTGTCAAACTAATACAAAATTCAATGATTGCTATTTCGCTCTTACAGTGAGCTCAGAACACATTGCAGAGATAGGATACTGGCAATATAGAAGTATTACATATATGGTCTTTTTTTTCAGGTGTAATTTTTTTGTGCAATTCCAACTGAATGTAACAAATTTTATTACAAAAAAACATTGAAAAACGTTAGAAAAAATTCCGGGATTGCCAAAACAGTTCGGGATTGACAGCCCTACGCACGTGGGAGCTGGTTTAATCCCAGGCAACAAGTTTCTTCCGAAAATTCCCAAGGACGCTCTTGGGAGTTTGTGTAATCCTAAGTGATCTGCCATGATTCACCCAAAAAATTCCAATGATCCATGCGTACGTGATTCACAATCAAAATTTTAATGTTAATGTCAAGAAAATTTAATTTAATTTTAATTATTAAATTGTAAGGGATTGTCATTTAAGTTGGGACGCCGTATAAGAAGGGACTGGCGACACCTACATATGTTATGACTGTCGAAGTTATTACGCTTTCAAAGCTAACGTTAAATGTAAATTAGAACGAAGAACTCCTGCTGATTATGTGTACACCAAGCAAGGCGTAAATTGTTGTATAAAAAATATCTTTTCTATAATTTCTGCATCATTGTGATTTGCCAAATTTAAATCCATCGTTTCATTGCATCAAATGTGCCGTCTATTCAGTGTATTTCCATTTCGTGAGAAGCTTGCAATTAATGCGGTTACAAGGTTATAACAGCGCAAGAATATACCTAATAATTAGAGACCGACCGAAATCGCTTTTTTTAATTTCGGCCGAAACCGAAATGGCCGAATTCTCATTCTTTTAAATTCGGCCGAAACCGAAAAAATAAAAGAAACAATTGTGAGTTTTAATGTAATAAAGTGGTACATAATTAAGCTTATCAGTAGGCTGAAATCGCTTAGTCGCTGCCAGTTCAGTGTATTATCGGTCAACTTAGTAGAATACTAAAGTTAAGTTGGAGTTTAATTTGACTATGAATATTGGCCGATCATTTTAAGTTCAGATCATGAATTAGATTAATTTAGCAAACTGTCAAATGCGTGGAAATCAAGAGTAGTAGAAATTACTGTCAGGGTAGTAGATTTCAAGAGAGGGGAGTAGATATGGGTTTATGCGTAGAGTACTAGAAATTCTACGAGTTGTAGAAATTTCTGTCGGGGAAGCAGATTTGTAGAAAGAATAGTACTTTTGCATTGTATGAAACTCACATAATATTTTGAGGAGTAGATTTCTTACCATAGTAGTAGAAAATATCTTGAGGAAAGTAGAAAAATCTGCTACCGTAGTAAAAGAGTAGAAATTTACAAATCATTGCGAGAGTATTAGATCTACTCCGATAGGACATGTCTTCTTTGTCGCTTCTGATTTTTCGAAACTATGATCAATGTTTAAATTTGTGTTACATACCGCTTTTATCCACTTGGTTGTTCCTTATGTATTTTGATACGCTAAATCCGGAAATAAACTTTAAATTTTTCCAGCACGCACATTTTTCCAGCACATTTTTCTGCAAAAGCCACAAAAATTGCATTTTTGGTGCTATAAAAATTTCATAATTTTCGTATCCAGCGTGTCAAAATACATAAGAATTTGTCTATCATGTATATTTAACACACAAAAAGTTCAGTTTTGTCGAAGCGTAATCTTTGTTATTTATTTGTTACATTTTTCTATCAAACCGAAATTTTCGGCGGAAATATAGAAATTTCGGCCGAAAATTATATTTTATTTTTCGGCCGAATCCGAAACACGGCCGAAACACGGCCGAAATTTCGGTCGGTCTCTACTAATAATGTCAAATGACATTATTTCCGTAGACATTATTTCAACTGACATTACTCTCAAACTCCGCTATTTGCTTCAGCAAAGCTAACTTTCCACACCCCCTTTTTTCGAATTACCACGCACCCTTTCAACTCTCTTGGTCCACTGGTGTCCTCTGGAAGGTGAGGACAGACAGACAAACAATGGGATTTTATACAGGGTGTCCCTTAATAAATGGATAAATCTCCGACAGTTGATTCCTCTGGTCGAGAAACGAAAAAAATTTTACTGGGGGAGGGACCGCAAATGAGCCTGTAAGGAGTTATAGGGCTAATTGTGCGAAAAAATGGAAAAAAGGTGTTTTCACTGTTTTCTTTCTTACTTTACTTTCTTAGTTTCATACTGTAGCTAGAAAGCTATACTTGGGCGGATTGAAAAGCTAATTCGACAACGAAAATAACGGTCTAGAATACGCCAAAGTCCGATCATTAAAAATAGCGGTAATTTATTATTGAAGTCAAAAAATATATTTTGTAAAAAAAAACTTCACTAGAGTTTTCAAAATTACCATGCTTCAACACAAAATTTCACAAAAAAATTTTTTTTACTTTTTTGATAATAAACACTGTGTGCAGCGAAATTTCTCCATCGCAGGAAACATTTTTTAAATTCGATTTAAAAAAGTTACCATAAAAAATGTTGGACTTCTTGAATTTTTGTTTTTGTTCTTTTGAACTCGATGAGAGGGACAAAAACCATTGTGATCAGGACTCCAAAATGTATGAGATCAAAAAATACAGCGGAGATCAGAAAATCCCTGTATTATTTGATATGACAAACGGTGACGTCACCTAATATTAATTTTTCCATATTTTACATCAGTTCGTTAAATTGACAACGAAATGCCAACCCGTTTTCACTTTACTGACAACAGAAATGAAAACCAGACTTAAGGGTGACATCAAATAGAAAGACTGAAATAATACACTCAGGTGACTTAAATGTTTTAGAAAATTTATTTAGCTAAAGTTTTTAGTTTTAGTATTTTTTTACAATTAGTTAAATTAATTAAAATAAATTCATGTTCAGTTTTGCTTTTTTTATTCTGTGTGTGTGGAGTGTTGAAAATTGCAAACGGTTTTATACGCGCGCACGTTCATCTTTTCAATGATTACGTACACTTTTTATACTTAGAACTCTCAGTAATGTGGAATATTTCAATACGTTTTAGTTTTCCCGCTATTCGCATATTCCTATAAATTATGTTTCAATTGTATATTAAAATTATTTACACTTTTGTTTTGTTTGTTTGAGCAAATTTTTAATAGAAAAAAAAAGAATTCGAATTCTACATTAAATTTTATGCATTTCCACTTACACGCTAATGATTATGAGTACATAGTCTATAAACTGGAAAAGTGGATTTGAATCGTGAAATGAATGAAGTGAAATTGAAGCATCGCGAAATGAAATTCGAAACTTTATTGCAAAAATGTGGGAGATGGAATTGGTTTCAAGTAGTTAATGATCTATTGTTTCCTCAATTAAAACTATTGATTGATTGTTCTTAAAATACGCTTAAGATATGTAAAAGATTAAGTTTGGTTTGGAAAGATTTCGCTGCAATTCCCCTTCATTCCACGATTCCACGATTCCACGACGACTGCGCAAAGTGAAAGGCAATCTAAAGTTTTTGTATGCCAGTTTTGTTCTGTTTTTTCAGTTAATTTTATAGTATAGTACACATTTTCTGAATATGTTTATAGTGTAAAGAAAAAATGAACAATTAAAATGGAATTTTAGGATTTTCAATTATTTACAATACGGACAATAGTACATTTTCTATTCTCTTAGTTGAAGTTTAAAACGCCTAGTTTTCTATGTATGTAGACGAAATGATTTTATTCATATATTTCTTATTTTCATTTAATTTTTTTATTCTACAAATAATGATATGCGCATGTTATTTTAGAAATGAAGCGTGAGTTGTTTTTTTCTTTCATTTTTTTTGTAAGGTATTCTACTATGTATTATGGTTTTATTGTGATTTCAATTTAATTATTTACTAATTAAATAAATGAAATTAAATCAATCAATCAATGCTTCGTTACAAACTTAAATGATAACATGTGAATTGTTTAAGAACCGTTTTATTAGCACTTATTTGCAAATGTATAACTAGAAGGTAAGAAGGTACACAAGAAAGCAGATGATGTACTGGAAAATGGAAAAGTAGAACATTATACAAAATAAACAAATAAAAGAGGGGAAATTGAAAAAAATTATGAAATACATTTACAACCTTTAACTTATGAAATGCAAAAACCAAAAATATCAAACAAATAGCCAAACTATTTGAACAATTCAATGCTAATGCAAAAACCTATTTTATATGAAAATGTAAGTAATTTCTGTAAAGATGCAATGTTCAGTCATTTGTGGTAGATTGCAGGCCGACAAAAAGAATGTTTTATGACACATAATAAAAGTTATTATTTGTTCAAATTCAAACAAAAACATTTTAGGTACTGACTACTACTAAATGCCAATGTGTTGGTACGCGTTTGTCCGCTAAAAGTATGCATTAGTAGGTTAATCCGCTTAGAAGTGTTGTTTGTCGAATACGTGCAAGTGAGTGTTTGTTAATCATTTCTTTATTCTGCTAAAAAAAAATCAAGAGTACATATGCATACATATTTATGTATGAATGTGTGTAAATATATAAATATGTGTATGTATTATATATATAGACTAAATTGGGAAGACTTTACAGAGAGAAGTTTTTCTATACTTTCAGTATTTTTGTATTAGTTTTGTTTATAAATAAAAATGTATTTAAAGATTTTATAGGTACTTTAAAAAAAAATCAAAATAATAGTAAAAATTTCAACAAAATCAACTCGAACCGAATTTAATAAAATATACATTGTCGCAAGAATAAACGAAAAGATGAATCGAAAGTAAAATACAGAAACTAAACGTAATTTTTTTAAAATATCAACTAACTAGATAATAATTGTGACCGAAACAACTAATGAGCCTGCCACTTGAACTTGGACTCCATTAGCCACTGCTGGCCCTTCGTATAGTCGCAGGGGCGCAGCAGCGGCGTGCTGGCGTCTTCGCGCGTAGCCCGCTGCAGGCAGTTGCCGGTGTTGGTGTGTCGTATCGTTTTGTCCTAAGCAAACAGAAAAAATGTTATTGCCTGGAGACACGTTTTATTCCGAAAATTACCTCTGCATCGTAGACCCACTCCTGATTGCCACCCATATTATGGCAGCGCACCATATTTACCGGTCCACTTGCGTTCGATGCATCCAGACACAAGTCGTCGGACATGATCTGCTGGCGTTTGGTATAGGCGAACACTTGATTGCCGCCCAGGCCGTGGCAGTAGCTCATGCCAATTTTTTCACCGTATTTGCGGCCCATTGTGTCGAGACAGGTTTCTGTTTCGCCATTGCGTATCTATTTTTTGGGTGAAGTTCAATAGGATTTCTTGTAAATTCGAATTTTCATTTCAAACTCCGCGACAATCGCTCACCTCGCCCAGGTAGTAGTAGTCCAGCGGCATCAAGCTCTCCGGGTAGATATTCTCTAAATACCAGCGGAAGCTTTTACACTTGAGCCGGTCGCGCAGTGCTCGTCGATCGCTTACATCGCCCGCTGAAGCTTTGCGCGCTCCTAATGGTTTGGAATTTCGTACAAATTGTTTTGAAGAAAAAAAAATGCATTTTTCTATTAGTTTATATTCGAAGGAAACTATTTGCAGTAGTTTTTAAATGTGTGAGTTTTGTGTGTGGGTAGTGGAAAAAGGACACGCGTGCTCTTATTGATCAAATTTTACTAAAATGTGTTCATGTGTGAGTTTGTGTGTGTTTTTAAGTTTGCAAATTAAAACATTTAAGATTCCAATAACGGCAAAATATTTTATAATTTCAAGTTTAAGAGTGCATTCAAAAGTTGAAACATATTATGTACCGACTATTCAAAAAGAAAATAGAAACTTCGTTTGGAAAAAAAAATGGGCTGACTAAACACTTCTTTCAGTAGTGATCTCTAGAGTACACTACCTTTTTTTTTTGGAAGTTTTTTTGTAAGTCGCGTATATTTAAGTGAAAAGTATTTTATGCATATGGGCCAATATTTAACATTTTAAATTAAATTTGAATGCGCAATTTCATATTTTCGCATTTAACAAGAAGTTCCTACTTTATTTGGCATTTACATAATAATATAACTGATATACTTTAGCTCAAAACAGCTCAAAAATAGTTTTCGATTCAAAAGGTTTTGTCTTATTGAAACTTAATAATGGAGTTCATCAACACCTGTAAATCGACATGTCTGTAAACTTCCTGGCAAAATTTGTATGGGAAGAATTTACGGAGACAAATTTGAAGCGTATACTTCGATGTAGACCTAATAGCAGCCAGTTTGTCGATATTTACAAGATTTTTACACTTTATCATGTTTACAGGTTTTACAGGTTTAGATGAACCCCATTTATATTGTATAATCAGCATGTATAAGAAAGTTTATACTGACTAATCACACTGTATAACCATTTGGAGACTTTTAAAAACCCCCGGGGTTTCAGAAATTTTTATACCATGCACACTAGTGTCCAAGGGCATAAAGAGGCCTCATTTCGCACGATAACTGCCGTAGTTATTGAGCCATCGACTCCAAATCCTCCTATTTTTGCTTATGATTGGAAGGTATTGAAAAATGACAACACCGCACAAGAACCATACAAAATGGCCGCCAAATTTGTATTATTTTCATATAGCTTTAGTAATGAAACTGGAATTGGAACCTAATTTTCAAATGGATCGGAAAATGCTGATCACGAATATGTCATCAGTTTTTTTTGGGGTAACGTCTAGTTTGGTCAACAATGTCTTTTAAAATCTGTATCCTTGAGTATAAAAATATCATAATTTCATACGTCCAGGTTAAGTAAAATTTTAGACATAATTTATGTTCCTTTACAAAAGAAATCATGCAAATACACCACTTCACAAAAGTTCTATCCTGTTTATTTCGGAAATCCAAAATAAATGTTAATTAGGAGAAACTTCAAAAATTCGTATAAGCAAATCCAAAGTAGTTATTAAGATGAAATTTTGTAAATTTTCCCCAGATAACCCAGAAAATACTAGAATAAATGTGTGAAATCCCGGGGTTTTTTTTACTGTTGCACAGTAACACTTTACGAAAAACAAAAAAAAATGTTCCACAAGTTTCTATTTTTGTTTTGTATAGTAGATAATATTGCAAAAAATCAAAGCGTTCGTTTTGTGCTCATGTGATTAATTCATATGTTGAAAAAAGTGCCAATTAACGCCATGATAATACCACAACTAGATAACACATAGATATTTGAGGGACAAGTTTTTTTTTTGCTAATTAGTTCGCACACAATTTAAGGTACCTACTACCTACTATGTATGTTGGTACATCTACAATCTGTAAATGTTCATGAATTGCTCTTAACCTAGTTGCGGTATTATGAGTGCAAGCTTAATAAATATGTTATTAATTGTTAATAGTGCAGTATTTATGTACAATTTTATTTCTGTTTAGTGGCTATAGACATTTAAAAGCATAACAACAAAATAGAACTACTAAAGCATGCAATCACCGAATGTTAGTCAACGACAATTTAGAAAAACGCATTCACCAAAGAAAAATCAATAAACAATGTTCAATCACCAATTTCAAGAACGACAAACGTTTCTATTAAGATTATCAGTTTTCCAAGTTAACAAATCAGCTCAAAGAAGACATTTCGCAGGGGGGGGGGGGTTGGGGGTTGTGTGTTGGGCAAATACTGAAGAATACAGTAGTAGTTTTGAGGAAGAAAGAGAGTTGGGGGGTAGACAAACAAAACATTGCATTGCATATATATAGATATAAAACATCATCGGAAGGAAATAAATATTTAAATATTAATATGTAAAAAAATATACAAATCACTAAAGTAAGTATTGAACGCATGTATGCCAATGCAAATGTGTAAGAAGATGGCTTTTGTACGAGTATTTTGCTCAAAGCTAACATATAACCTGGATAGAAACTGTAGTAGAACTCTTTCCAATCGTCCAGCCACACCTCAACCAGGCGCGCATTGTTGTGATTAACAATTTCCGTGGTGCCGCCGGGGAATGTGTACGGCGTCGATTTGCGGAAAACATGACCGACCCGCGAACAGGGCGCAATCTCAAGAACACCGCCACACATCCAAACCTAAATAGTAACACACAAACAGCCGCAATAACGTAGGGTACATGGGTATGCGGTTTCGCATCGTTTTAATTTGTTTGGTTAATAAAATTGCAAAATTGTTAATGGATCAAAACAAATGATGTTAGGCACAGCCAGCCGTGAGTTGATTAGGTCAATTACGTTACAATACCCAATAAAGCATTTATAATGAAGCGCAGAGTGAAAGAGAGAGAGAGAGAAGATAAAGAAATTATATTTAATTGTAAATATTAAAAAGTTCGATAAAATGTGAATGATGTATTCTTTTTTATTCTATATATATATATATATAACCTCAAATAACCACTGTTAATCATCGAGACTATCATTATTATTAGTGATGATCCATTTCAGTACAGATTTTACCTTAATTAATCCTTCAAACTTTCCCTATCACACCGCAGGCTAATCAAAATCCAATTAAATGCTCACAGCCTTTAGCAAACCAAAACAATTCATTAGTCAGAAAATAATACATAGAAACAAATCATAAAAATGTTCTCAATTAGCAAAATTAAAAATCAATTTAGCTTCATACAAATATTACCAACCAAACTAATTTGTTAGCTCAACAAATTCATGAAATCAAGTACATAGCAATGTGTGTGTTAGTCAATTGTTTAGCAATTCAAGAAATAACAAATTCGAAAAATTCTGCGACAAAAGTGTTTAGGAATGAGCACAAAATTCAACGACATCAAATTAGAAATAATTTATTTCAAAAGAGTTTCTCTGAAGAAATCTGGTTCAAAATAATTGTTTTATAAAAAAAACTCGTGTGCTTTAGGTGAAAAAATTTGGAAATTCGCAAACGAAAAAATTTGCAATGAAAAAAGAAACTAATTAGAAATTAGACACGACAAATCACAAAACAAATTTAGAATAAAGGTTATGTTCCAGCTCTCAAGAAACACAAGAGTGCCCCCAGCAAACATTGAGGTTTGATATCGACTCGAGAACGACTCGGTATTAAAGGTTTTTCCCTAATGTCGAACGTTTGAAACCCAAGTCGATAATCGAGAATTACAGCTTTCTCAATAAAAAGGGGAATTAGTCTCGAGTCAAGAAAATGGTTAGTTTTCGAGTCGGTTTCAAACGTTAATTCTCAAATCGACTTCAAATAAAAAAGTGATACGTGAATTAATTTTAAAATTGTATTTTTGTTGTTATTGCATATTTTATAAGTAGAGGTCATTTTTTTAACTAGACAAAATAAAAAGGTATAGATTAGGACTCGGTTTCAAACATTAGAGTCGAGAACTAACCTATGAAAACGAGTCGAGAATCCCATTAGTTATCGACTCGAAAAATAGGTCTTTTCTCAAACGTTTGAGACTGTGTTTGCTGGGATGTATATAAAAAACGGCAAGTAATGCCCAAGTGAATTTCTTTGACAAAGCGCCAAAGGAGAAGAAGAAATTCTACGACACCGAGTCGTTCTCGAGGGATACTTTCTTAAAGAAAAAGTGGCGAACACAGACAATTTTAATGGAAGGGGTATTTTCTTTAAGAAACAATAGGGGTTTTCACGAGGCCCTGTGTAAGGGAGTAAAAGAGTAAAGTTTAAAATAAAAAAAATGTCTGACAACAAAATCTTGAAAAAAGAAATTCAATATTTTACACTTTACTTTTTTACTCCGTTACACAGGGCCTCGCGAAAACCCCTAATGTATTTTCTTGCGCATTTTGATAATATTGATCATTTTATACTTTAAGAAACATAGTAACATTTTGCGTTAGCAATTATTTGGGCGCTGGAACCTAACCTTATGAAATGAGGCCTTGAAAGGAAAAGTGGTTAGGTTAAGGTATTAGTACACAGAGTTTCCGAAATTGAAACTCTGCCAAATGGTAGGCCCTCTATTCCTTTTAACGTCCTATCGGTTTTTGTAGTGTGATTTATTTTTTTTTAATTTAAATTCCAGTTGTTTTGAGATTTCAGTTAAAACAGAAAAGTTTTCGACAAAAGTATACGATTGTGTAGAGCGATAATTAAGAAAAAAAAGTAAGGGATTGTTAGTAAGTAAAGTAATATAGATTGTGTTTGTTTTTTGTGTTTTTTTTTCAGTATCGAACCTGTGCTCATTGCATAATAGAAATCACGCCACTCATCCAACCACACCTCGGCCACACGCGCCGCATTGTGCAGCACAATTTTGGCCACACCGCCGGGGAATGTGTAGGGCGACTTATCACGGAAAACATGGCCCACATGAGAGCAGGGTATTATTTCTAAAATGCCGCCACATTGCCATATCTAGAGATTTTTTTGGAGTAGTTTTGAGAGAAATCTTTTAATACACTGTCTTTGGAAATAATATGTAAACAGAAAATTAGGTAAAGTTCAAAATCATATTAAAATTTAAATTAAATTAAACATATACGTAAGAACTGGTTTGCTGCTAAGTGTGTCTGTTACGTCTAACACGGCTAAGAATTATTAATAGTCAAATGTATATTCGCTTTGTTGGCCTCCGAAACGGGGCTGCTACTTACCCTAAATGACATTTCTAAGTTTTCACCGCCCCAAATATCCATGCCCTCATCGTATGAACCGATTTCATAGAAATAGTCCTTGTCGATTGAGAAGAGACCGCCCGCCATGGTGGGCGTGCGCAACGGGGCCGTACGATCATTATTGCGTCGCTCCATTTCGCGTTGAGGAACACGGTACCTGAAAGGAAAAGGGAACAATCAGGCATGAGTCGCTCCGTCTGAAATGAGACATGAACTCTCTTCAATTTTACCATCTAAAGTTGAGTTTCCAATTGAAACCGCCCCACGTCGAATCGGACGCTGTGATATACTCGAACGTGTCGTCGGAGATCACGTCGATAATGGGGCAGACCACAGTGCGACGATTTTGTACGATGCGCGCGAGCAGAGGCTCCAGCCAGCCCTCCGTGCACTCGCAATGCGCATCTAGGAATGTAATGACTTCACCCTGAGAGAACAGTTATGTAACTTCGATTGCAAAATGAAATGGAAATTTTGTAAGATCAACCCACCGTTACATGTTCAGCACCAAGTAAACGAGCCCGTATCAAACCCGAACGTTTTTCGGTTCTTAGGACAAATGTGTGCACTGGCAAAGTGGCCACATAGTCCTCCAGTTTCTTGCCTAGGTAATCTGTAAATGAAAAATTTCGAAAATAAAAGCATGCAACCATTTTTTTTGATGGAATCGTGCGTGCGCACTAACCTCTTTCGCTGGCATCATCCACCAAAATGATTTCCTTGAGCAGCGCTCGTGGCGAACGATTTATAACGCTCCAAACGGTACGCAAGAGCGTTGTCCACGCTTCGTTGTGGAACACGATCACAATTGAGGTGGTGGGCAGCTTCGAGGCATAATGCTTCTTTTTGCAGCTTTAAAAAAAAGTCGAAATGAGTTTTGGGCTGAACTCACATTTTTGAATGAACTCACTTCTCATGCCTTACATCGGTCAGTGAACGATTCAATGAGATCATGTCACTGGCCAACAAATTGAATTGATTTTCCTTGAACTTCTCCTTCATGAGGTCCTTCATTTCGGCTGGAATTTTAACAGGTTTGCCCAACTCGCCGGGCTTGCCCTTGGCCTCTTTCACCGTGGGCGCCATAAACCACTTCTTCAGTATCGTGCTGCGATACGTCATCGAAATGCCGCCCGGGGCGAAGCCGCCGCCGCTGTGCGTATCACCGTCTAAGTTTTTTTCCGTATTGATTTCATTGTCATCAACCAGATTCTCATCGATGAGTTTTTGTGCATTGGGCAACTGGGTAATAAAAATACAAACATAATTTCAACAATAAAAACTCAAACTACAACTAATTAAAAACAAAGAATCTCGCGAGCTTTGGAAATCGCATATGTGGTTTCTTATTGTTTGTGTGGCCGGCCATTGTAATGCATATTCACACTCCACGGACTGTGAAGGGCGCCGAACAGTGCTGTTGAGGTAGCTGTTGGCGACCATACTATTTACACAATCAATGTGCGCTTTACGGTGGTTGTTATAAACCGCGGCATGTGCTGGCTGCCACACGACACTCGGCCGAACTCTCGGGCAAACGGACGGATATGAGCGGACGGGCAAATGGCAGACCCTGGCAGACAGACTGGCAACTCTATACATTCTTCAAACGCAAGTTCAACACTGCAAATTCCGATTTTAAGCCAGATTTATTTTGCGTCATTAATTACGACACACGGCGTTGTACGGGCGATGTATGTGAGCGTGTGTGTTTCTGTGTGTAATGTGTTAATTAAAATGTTGCACACCAAAGCCACAAGCTGGCTGGCAGTGGAGATGGGAACTTTAGAGTTTGCGAACATTTTTCATTGAAAAAATCGGTTTGTCTTCTGTTTGCGTTTTTGGGTATTAACTAGGTGTAAAATGCTCACCGTCTTGCCTGTCTGTGCTTTCTGCTTTTAAATACATATACAACTCAGCTCAAAGGATTTAATTGAAATGTGAGAAAACGTTGGTCCTTTCAGGAGCGGTAAATATGGGTAGATTTAACGAACTGGACAGACTTTTCTAGTAATGGACATTGAAAGCTTCCGTTTGTGTACTCACCTCAACATCGAATTCTCCGTTTCGTTTGCAGTGCCAGCCATCCTTGGTGATGCAGTCTGAGTAGTGGGCAATGAGCACGAAATCGACGATCACCCATACCAGAGAGGTGAGCAGGACGATGCGACAGGTATTCGAGCGCATGCGGCCGCGTAGTTTTCGAGTTATACTTAAAGTTGACATTGTTTTTAAGTGTTTGTGTGTATGCAATGCGAAGCTCTTCAATGAGATAGGTTTCTTGTTGGAAAAATTAAAGTATCTTTTTCCAAACGGTTTGTGCTTGGAAATGGCGGGAAATTTGTATGTGTGTCTGTGTGTGTTGAGCCAAATCAGCATCAATCACAAAAATATATTTATATATAAATGTGCAAAAACAAAATTTCCAAAAAATAAATCACGAAGCACTGAAAAGCGTTTGTCGTGGTGCAGCGATCATCAGCAGCATCGTCGAAAACAGCATCAACGGCATCGCCTTGGTCGATATTGCAGTGGCGGCATCTGCGAGACCATGTGTGTGTGCTTTTTTTGTATTGTGAGTGTGTTTAATGAAGCGTGCAACTTGCCGTTATTTTGTATTATTTTGTATCTACAAGATACACAAAGATACGGATATGTTGATATTGATGGTTTCCTCTCGATGTAAAGTTAATGTTACGTATGTTCCCAGCATAGCAGCAACTGTCAATTTTATTAAATTTTTTTTGGTTTTTTATGTGCAACAGTTTCAATTCTTTCTCAGCGTTTTTGGTGTACCAAAACAAAACTGTAGTTTTATTGTGTGCAATTTGTCGTGAGACTTGGCGAATCTCTGGAATGGTTTGTCTCCAATCGTTTGCTGATAATCTCGTTGGTTGGTTTAAATTTTTGCAGCTTGAGTTAGGCTTATTACGCTGTGTTTCGTTTTAATTTCCTAAAGCATACCAAATGTTTGTTGGCTAAACGTATTTTGAGAACTAAGGCTTTTCTGTACTATTTACTTTCGAGTCATCAGTTTTATTTCGCCGCGGTCATGCTGGAGATGCATACGTATGCAAATGCTGGTGAGCACAACAGTAACAACAGCAAAGGCCTTGAAAATTATTCAACTGCAAAAAAATAAACACAAAATCGAAAGTTATTAATTTTATTTACACTGTTAGGCAATAGATTTGGGTCAATTGTCTACTTAAAAGTAAAAATGAAATAAAAACAAATCAGCACAGAGTAAGTGTAGAGAAGCATTAATCATTTTGGAATTTTGTTTTTGCTTCCACGCTGATTTTTTATATATTTTTTTTGTAATGAAATACTACAAAGTAAGCGTTGCGTGAAATTTTACCTTCTATTGTTTACATGTACCTTTTACGCTGATCCCTGGTATATGAGGTAATCATATAAATATTGCATAATTCCATAATGTATGAAAAGGAAATTTCATATATCGAAACATTGCCTTGGCCTTTTCAAATATGTACATATTCCACTATTTGTGACAAAATTATAACAAAACCATAAAATTCATTAAAATTTTTTTAATTTATTCTTTGTGTGTTTTATTGACAAAGGGCTTTATTAATTTTGGCAAATCTGAAATGAAACTAAAATTTTTTGATAGACTAAGGGCCGTTTCATTAGTTCTGGTTATTTGTTTATCTTTCGGTTAGTCGCATAAATGTATGAAAAATTTCCCCCTTAATTGTTTTTTTTAGTGTTTTTTTGTTTAATTAATTTGTACAATTGTGTCATCGTGTAAAACTCAACCAAATATGGTATTTGGTTCAAATGTCTACACAATATCACGGAAAAAGCAGAATGCATGGTCGCACATTTCATAGCATTCACGGAACTGTAAACCAACATCAAAAGAACCACAGCAACAACAACGAGAAGAGCAACCAGAGAACCCAACATCAATTGCATGTCCAACCCACACACTCCACTCACTGACGGGTGGCAATGCTGCCAAACGATGCAAATAAATGCCATTTAACGGTATTTGCCACCACGAGTTTGAATATCTATGAAGCAGCAGAAAAAAATGCGACAATGTAAAAGCCAAAGCCAGCCAACAAATGCAATAATAACAGCATTTAGCTGCCGCCGCCAGTCGAAACCCGTTTACACACATTAGGCGCGTTCAATGGCCCATGGGGGCCACTGGAGGCGCTAGTGTGCGTCTGGCTAAACTTTGCCGCCGTTCTATTGGAGAACCTACATATGGAAAAATGCAAGTTTCATCGGTGATAACTCTGAACTAATGCATTAAAAATAAAATGATTAATATTTTTAAAAAACCGGTTCCAGTGGATTTTGTTCGCTGGAACTGCAAAATGTTGTTGTCTTCTATTCGCAGATGTTTGGGTGAATCGCTCGGTCATTTAGTGATTTATTTGTATGGTTTGAAGTTCATGGAAGCGTGTTGTTTCAACATATTTCTGAAGAGGAATTTGCTTGTATCTCTTTTCAACGCTGTCTTCCTACGGACCTACCGAGTGACCAACCAAACCAGTTTGTTTGCTTTTGATCAGCCTTTTTCGTTTATTAATATTTTATTTTATTAATAACACATTTCGGTTTCACACTTTTCATATTTTATTGCTATTGTTATTTGCAAATTTATGCAAATATTTAAGTTTTATATCAATTCTGAATATTTCTTAGCCCGTTAGCAACTGACATTTTTCAGTTGTCCTTGTGTACAGCGAGACAATCGCTATTTAAAGAGAATTACTTTCAATTTATCTCTTCATTGATTTTCCTTTTTATCATATGTATCTATTTTTAAATGAAATTGTAGTTCGATTGTGACAACATTTCAAATCAAATTCGTTTTTCACAAATGTCAGTTTTGGTTCGACATGAAAATTACATTTGGAATGGCTCTGAAAAAGTCCAATTAGTTATGCGCTACACCAACGGTGCGATGGAGTTAATTTGTAACATACAAAAAGTGGAAAAGAAAGTCATTACCAGGTATTGCTGTTTACTAAACTTTCACATAAATTTGACGTACTTTTTGTTAGATTAGCTAAAATTTATTTTCCTAATTTGGAAAACTCAATTATTGATAGGAATGACGAATTGTGTAGGGTAACTTATGTTACCAGATGACCTCAGTTGCTCCAATTGTTGTTGTTTCTGTTTTCGATAAATTTATTTTTAATGTAGTAAACTGATTTCATTTTGGTTATTTTTATTTATTTATCTTTTGACACATTCTGACGCAACGTAATTATGAAAATTGTTTTGCTATTATATTTTTTTAGTTGCTGGTCCTGCAACAATTAAACTTAATTGCTGCGATTTCTTATCGTTATGGCAAATGAAAAATATAATTATTAAAACAGTATAATCGGACTGAATCTCTACTGAATCTTTGGCTTATGGAGTTTATGTCAATTCCCAACACCTTTCGAAGTCACAAAGGGCAAATTGTTACATTTAATGTATATATGAATGGTTCTAGAGTAACAATGTAGTTACTGACCACAGGCCGGGATGCATTGATCCAATTCTCAACCTTTCACAACTGAAACAAGCCAACGCTGACCTGGTACCCAGCTATGCGTGAAATTGTTACACCAGCTAATGTGGCGTAATGCCATACGAGATAGTCAACAGTATTTAATAAAGTTTGAAGGCTTACACATCAATGGCCCATAATCACAGATACTAAGGTTTAGTAGCGCCTTAATTTGACTATGAATATCTGCCAATGTTAAGCTACACTTTTCGACAAATGAAAACTTTTTGAATAATTCTGGGGTTTTGATAGTGGCTTATAGGAAAATTGGGGTCGCCGATCATAACTCCGGTGTCCTCTTGTCTTCTCTTTGATTTCTGCGTTAAGTGGAGATAGTTCAAGGTTGTATTGTTTTTGTCACACCGTTTGTATGAAGGCGTGTCTTGAACAGCATCACCTCCTGAGTCGTTTGTACGTCTGTCATATAGGACGATAACTGCCGTAGTTATTGAGCTCCCGACTGCATTTCTCGAATAAGAACCATAATTTAAAAAATAATTAAAAATGCGTTTTAGAATAAGAAAAGTACGAGAAAAAAACCATAATTATACATTTGGAGGGGTCGACCACCCGCCCGGACCAAAAAACTAAAATTTTGCTATGTTGGGCTTAAATAAATAAAAGTACAACAAAAACCACTCCCCCGGACCAATAAACCAAAATTTTGCTCTGTAAGTCTTAAAAAAAAAAAGTACAACAAAAAAATAAATAAAAATTTCTTTCAGAATGAGACAAATACAAGAAAAATACCAAATTTATTGGTGTTCCTGATAACCTCCCCTTAAAGCAATAAGACACAACTTTTTAGCGTGGCTAATAAATAATATTTGTATACCCCTACATTCACTGAGGCAGGATATAACGTAAGTGTACCGAATTCCGTCATAGTGCCTAATTCCGGCCACTTTACTTATTTGCCGATTTATCCATCGAAAATTAAATTTCAAATAATTTCTTATGGTAGACCACGCCTTTGCACATCATTCTGCAAAAAAACATTGACAGATTTGTTTTTGATTTCATTACAAGAATTTTCGTTGTCACGAAACGATCGTTTTGAGTGAATTTCAATGTGCAAAATGCTAAAAAGTAGAAAAATTTTAAATCATGTTTTCCACAAGAAAAAAAAGGAAACTGTTAGTTTTTTTTTATGTGGTTCATACGTGTATTATTGAGCTCACAAAAATACAATACTTTAAGTTGTAAACATAAAATACAATAAATTATTAACAAAATAGAAGTGGCCGGAATTGGGTACCACTAAAAAGTGAAGTGTTCCGAATTTCGTCCAGTGGCCGGAACTTCGGTGTTTTCAAGCTTGTCACATTAATGTTTCTTTTTTTCTTTTTTTATTTGATTGTTTACACATTCATGTACATGGAAAAGATTATGCAAAATACTTCTGCGAGTCCCTGCATGATTTTTAAAAACCAAATAAATAAACCAAATGTTTAATAATGAATAATTTTTTATTTTTTAATTATTTTTAATATTATAGTATAAAAAAATAAATTATTTTGCAAATCAATAGCATTTTGTAAGCTAATTTGTCTTTGAAAATCTGGTTGGCCAGAATCAGGAGCACAGGTGGCCGGAATTCGGAACAACTGAAATCAATGTCCGGAATTAGGAGCATTTTTTTTTGTTTCGCTCGCAAAAGTTAAAATTATTTATTTTTATTAGAAACCTCAAACATTTGGAAAAAACACTTATATTTAATAAAAGTTAATACCCGAGAGTATGTGATAAAAATATTCGTTCCTGTTTTTGAATGTTTTAAAAGGATCTTCCAGAGCATTTAATTTGGCCTGGCGATCAGTGTCCGGAATTCGGTACACTTAAGTTATTGCACCAAAAAATGATATTCCCAATTTGCATCCCAATCGGATAACTCTAGACCACCGCGCAACTAAATTCAGTACTTACAAAAACAAATAAATAAAAATGCGTTTTAGAATAAGAAGAGTATGAGAAAAAAACCATAACTATAGATTTTGAGGGGTCGACCACCCGCTCTGTCCAATAAACAAAAATTTTGCTCTGTGGGTCTTAAATAAAAAAAGTAGAAACGTATTTTTGACATGGTCCGAGGTTTCGAAACCACATCTATAAGGGTCAAAATGGGGCCTTGAAACATAATTTTTAAATGGATTTTGGACATGTTCCGAGGCTCCAAAACCACTTATAAACACAGTGTAATCAATCAGTTATTTCTTTCAAATGATATACCATCTGCTTTTCTGTTTTCAGCTTGTTCATACATTTAAATTGAATTTATATACGTGTACTCTTTGTATTGCTTTAATATGATTGTCTTAATTATGAGCTGAATTGTTGCTCTCACGTGATTGCATCTAAATTATCATGAATTTATAATTTTTTTTATTATAATTAAATGAGCTCGACAACTCTCCATTGAACTCCACTCAGGCTCAAGTAAAGCCTGAGCAACTCATATATGGTGGCTGGTAGTCATTTGAACTTGATCTTGTTTATATTTTCAACGAATGGACGGACGAACGAACAGATGAGCTTACCAAGTGACCAGAACAGAACAGACTGTACTGCTGTTCCAGTTCCATTCCATAAACACATTTGTGCAATAACATACAAATGAATAGTTAATAACAAATAAAGGGGCGCTAATGGGTGATTGCACTCGATGCTAAATGTATGCGCTTCAGGGGCGTAGGTTTTGTCATTAAAGCGATATTATTATAACTTTCTGTCAATATTTTGAAACCATTTCGGACACTTAACATTAAGTTAACACTTGAAATTATATATTTAAGAAAAAATGTTTGCCATTCGACCATAAAACACCTTTTAGTTTGCCAATCACGTATCGATCGCTGAATTGAAACTGTCAAACTGTCAACGATCGAAATAACGTTACTATCGACGGAAGTAAAAAACCACAACGAACTAATGGGAAAAAGTGCACAGCAGAACGACGTGCTCGATTCCACTCCACTCACAACGCTGCCCCCACTTTCAATGCCATTTGATTCGAGCGGATTTTAATCTACTAGCTCACTATGTGTTTCAATATGCGAGTGAGTACGTATACAATTTGAAGCATTTTCTGCTTTTGCTATTATTATTTTTTCGTTTTTAATTTTTTTTATTCTTCTGTATTGGCTCTGGTCTTTGGTATTTTAGCGCTTTCACTGACTGATAAGAACGCAGCCAGCAGTCGCTGCCTCATTGTAGAGTGATATTAGTGGTAGGAAATATCACTGTGTGAAGATAGTTGAGAGTAGCGACACAGAAAAGCAATTTTCTAAAGTAAGTAGCGTGGCAAACTTGTCGAAATACCAACGACGTGTTTTTTTTTTGTTTCAAGTTTAGACATTAAAATTAATTTATTTAGAAGTGAAATGCTGTCAATAAGTTGGTGGAGATGTTAAACGAAAATTTTGCAACCAT
Organism: Heteromyza rotundicornis; assembly: GCA_951394025.1. NCBI lineage: Eukaryota > Metazoa > Arthropoda > Insecta > Diptera > Heleomyzidae > Heteromyza > Heteromyza rotundicornis. Next base: position 35,321,134 of record OX596013.1, read on the forward strand.
TTTCGGTCGAATGTTGTGATAATGTTTGAAAGCGGGAAAACATAAAGGAAAAGGAAGTGGTGGAATGTGATAAGTTAGACCTGGGATGAAGTAATCATTTGAAATGAAGTGATTTGAAAGTATGTGAAGTAGAAGTTGGTACACAAAATTAAAACCATTAAGAAGCATTTTTGTACTTATAGAAATAATTGGGATTAAAGGCAGTTTTCTCAATGTTTGGTGGATTTATGTACCTTTCTGTTAGCCGCACAAATATCTGCACAAGTGAAAATCTTCACGCTAAAGTGCATGTTAGTAGCCAACCGGATATTTAGAAATACGATGTAAGTATCTCGTGTTTAAAATTTAATCATAAAATTACCATTTTAAATTTTGCGAAAAAAAGTGTAGCTATGGCAAGAATCTTGTCTTCCTCTGAAGGTCTTTTAATTCGCAATTACTTATTCAATGGGTCTCTCTCTGCTGGGATGTGCAATAGCCTTGGCAGCAGAAAATAGACTGGAATGCAATCAAACGAAAATACTCGGAATGAATTTAATTAACTGCATGGAGCGGCGAATACACGGAATATTTGAATGCTTCTGTGCAAATTTATTTATTTATATTGATACTTTTGGAGTGTGACTCAGATCGAGAAAAAATAAAAAACTAAGCAAGAAAGGAATATCCACAACAGACGGGATGCAATGGCTCGTGTTTCGCAGGAGGTGCGTGTAAAGTGTGTGAAGTCGACATCGGAATTGCATATTTCACTTTCGAATAAGATTTAATGCCACCGAAATTAACGCAAGTGCGAAATTCGGAGTTGAAATCAGAAAGAAAAACGTGCAAAAGCATTTTTAAGCAAATTGACGGCGAGTGGCGATAATTTAAATCAAAAGCAATCTACAAGCGATAGAGACACTTGACGGAACAGAGCAGCGAAGAGGAACAGCATATTGAAATGCAACACAACTCAACCGTTTGACCGTTAAATTTAATGGGACTTTAAGAGCGCTTTTTGTTTAAAAAGAAATCACTTAATTTCATTTAGTGCTTACATGCTTGTAAGAATGCCAGTAGATATTGAGAAAATAAATTTAAATTGATTTAATGGCTCCAAAACAAGTTAAATTTTCGGTTGGGATCAATGAACTGGCGTTGGTTGATGACGCAAACTTGTGATTAAATTAAGTTTGATTATCACGTTGATGAGTTTTTATGGCGTTTGCATAAGAATGTTGACACAAAATAAAAATGAAAAAAAAATGCGAACACAAATCTTATTTGTGGCAATTATTGCTTTGTCTGCTGCAACTTGCAAGTTCAAGAAATGTATGGTTGGCGATGAAATTTCAGAAACGATGCAAGTGCCGACAATGTTGAGGATTTATGGCGATGATAACCATTGATGACCTTCCAAATAAACTATTCACCATTTCAATCATTGTTTCTATTGGATTTTTAAAAGGCTTTGTGGTTTTAATCTACTTGTAGAACTTTGAATGAAGAAGACAACATTTCTCTTAACTAGTTAGTTTGTTTACCATTATGTGTATTTAATTTATACTCCCCATTAAATACTACTTTTGTCACACCGTTAGTTTCTGCCAAACTCGGATGACAGCCACCCCTAACTCACTTTGTTCGCCGACTTTTCTAACTGGGTGGAATCGACCTTTCTTGGCAATGGAACCGGAAGGAATTGGACTGAAACAAAATGCAACTGAAAGAGTACGGAACAGAGCATGAACATAACTCTCATACAAATTTTTCCAAAAATTAAGTCAGACTGTAAACTTTTACATTTCAGAATAAAAGTTTTAAAAAACTTTTATATTTAAAAGTAACAATTAAAAATAACTTTTATATTTACAAGTAAAAGTTAAAAGTTTTTTTTAACTTTTATTTATTAAAGTTACAAATAAGAGTTATTTTTGACTTTAATTTTTAAAATTTTTTTGAAAAAGTTGAAAAAGACTTTTATTTTTTAAAAGGTTTTTTAATTCTCATAAATCGTGTATATGACCTAGAGAGTTGAAACCTGTGCACACGTGTACTTTGGTATTCGGTTAAATTTTGGTTTTTTTTTGAAATTGGTAAAGAAAGTGGGCGGGGCATTTTCAATTTATTTTTTTCGACTCGTGAACGACTCGGTATCAAAGGTTTTTCTCTAATGTCGAACGTTTGAAACCGAGTCGATACCGACTCGAGAATCACTTTTGCTGGAATTTTAAGCTTAGGCTTTCAGAGGTTAGGCACCAGATAAATTACCATCTAGAGAGTTAGGATGCACATCAAACTCAGTTTGAGAAAACATGGACCCAATCCACTATCGAACTGTACCCCTCAATTCTATATTGTATTACTTCGACTTTTGGCTTCGGTTTTAATTTTAAAACCATAATGTAACTAACTACTCGAACGGCACAGACAATTTGGTTCATATTTGCCATTTTACTTGAAGGTTTATAAGCAGTTTAAAAAGTTTTTTTTCACATCTTCGCTGTCTTCTGTTGGAATTTATTCTTTAGAAATGTGTTTTATTGTCGATTGCGGCATTTGCAACAATACAACAGTTACAGAATCTGCCCCTATGTAGCTTCATCAACGACATGTCATGTCCATACTCGTGTCCAGGCCATATGGAGAAGAATAAAAACACAATACATGAAAGCAAGAAAGAAAAGGAAAATAACATAATAAATAAAAAAAATGAAGAAAAGATGAAATGCCCACAACGATTAGTCTGTAATAATAAGGAAATAACATTTTAATGCCATTATACGGGGGAAAAGGCAAAAGCCGAAAAGACAACAAACCACATCAACCAGTAACAGTAACAAATACATGTAAGAAAGAACGAGGATGCACAACGGCAAACACAATGGCGATGACGACGATGGTGGCCAGTGCAAGCAAGCAAGAAGTTGAAAATGATGATGATGCTCCAACGAATTGCCAAACAAGGTATATGTTGCTAGTGTAGGATGTGAGTGCAAGTTGCTTGGCAAAGTATTGTCTAGGTTGCACTATTCGTTTTCTATCTCATTCATTTATTGCGAAAGTTTAAAGTTTAAGCAGCCTTTGCAAATGGCAACGGATTCACATGGATTGGCTTACAGTTTAACTTTGCAAGTTATCAGCTTGAACTTTTGCGAAAAATCAGCAAATAATTTGGTAAGTGTTGAGTGTCATTTGGAATACAAAATTTTGAAGAAGCAGAGATGCTTTAAAAAAGTTGAAATCAGCAATGGCAATGGTATGTATTTTGGCTTACGGATGTTCGCTAGGATCATTTAGGTCATTTACCCACAGAAGTAACAACAGCATTTGCATTTGTTGCCCGCAGAGTGAACAGCGACAAATTTTGCTGCCGCCGTTGAACTTTTCGCGCACCAAACCGTTAATCATTTTGAGCGAAAATTTTAATTAAGTTTTCGTTTACGAGTGCTTTCGTGGCCATTATGCTGTTATTGTTGTTGGTTTGTTGGCTTTGTAAAATTGAATTGCTCACTCGGATTTACAGAACTTTACGCGTAAGTTTTGTTCTCTTGATTTTTAATTAATATGCGTGGCATACGTTTTACTTGAACTCGATTTGTGCAAAACCTCATTTTACTTTTATTTTATTGTTGTTGTTACCAACACACATTCATATGAATGTATATTTTCTACTGCGAACAATTCTGTTAAATTTCAAATTAGTAAAGTTGATTGTGCTATCTGGGCATGACGTGTTGTGTTCTCTGCATATCTGATGAAATATTCTTGTGGACCGGCCTGGTATTTGTGTCAATATGCGCACGTGCGCTGTGAAAAAGAAACGATCTGGAGATAAATGGTTCGCACCTTTCGGCACCTTTCGGCACTTTTCAAATTGTTTTACTGTACGATTTCCAAAATTTTAAAATGTTCGAAAAAAATGTGGTTTGTCAAAAGTAGACCTGACTGCATTTTCTGTCTGTCTGACATCACGATTGCGGTTGCAGATATCGACAGAAAAAATGGCAAAAAATGGTTCCAAAATTGTTTTAGAACAGACATTTTAGACCAAAAGTACTTTTTCTGGATTCGTTTGGAACTTTTCAGAAATAGATTTTGGACATTGTTAGAAGTACCAAAACCACCCATGTCATAACAATGGTCATCATTTCAAAACCACATATAAATGGATCAAATGGAGTCCCGAGATTAAAATTGTTCTATGTCCGATTTTGTGTGTATGAACTCACGAGTTTTCTTTGATTTTGTTAAATTAAAAAATTAAACAGTTACATGGTTACATTTCAAATCATACAGGGAATCATACGGAATAGCACATCATTTAAATAACCGCTTCAAGCAGTCGATCCAAAATTTGATGTTTCGAATGTTGGTCCCGGCCAAAGTGGCTTCTTAGCGTAGACTAAGGACTTGACACAGCCCCAGAGATAATAATCGTGGGATGTCAAGTCGCATGAGTTGGCCCAGTCGTCAAATTTGTTCAACACTTCGAGCGTTGCGTTGCTTGTATGCTTTGATGATGTATGCGATGATGCCGCCGTGCCATAAATCGTACCATTTTGGTCGATACAATACCGGCAATTTCACTTATTGACCGCTGAGCTGCTGAGAAAATGGGTATCGTTCGAGAAGATGATTTTTTAATTAGGAGGAATTTCGATAATATTTTAAAATAATATCCACTCGTTCGCCTATCGTAAAACGATGGATTGTTTAATGGGAAACATTACTAAATATTTCGACAGCTTGATGTCATGGTAACTTTGACAGCTGCTGAAAAATACCAATTCGAAAACTATCATTGCTATCTGGTCACCCTTTATATCACTTCTAGCTAGCACCACATTCGGGAATGCCCTTTCTCCTCCTGCAACTTTATGACATTTAAATTAATTTTCCAGATAATATTTTCAAACTGAAAACCATTTACAGTTTTTTTTCCACCACACAGAGTTGTTGTTGCGCTGCTGTTGCTCCCCCAAGCAGAAGCGCTTTTGCACGAGTAGAGCGTAAATACAATAAATAATAATATCGTTAAAGGAAAGATAAAAATATCAGCACCATTTTAACAGTGATGCCATCCTTGCCGCCAACACCAGCACAGCTACATACAAGTGGTATCTGTAGAACGCGTCTACTTTAAGTCAACGTACATTTTTACCACAAAAGATGCCATAATTTAGTTTACAGAGAAGAGGGCACTTGACAGGGGCGAAATGTTCACATCAGTGTGGAGTGTGGAGAAGCGTGTGGCCTTATTTTAAAATGTGTTTGCGCCATTGATAGCTGTTGACAACTCTAGTAAATTAGTGTATGATAATATCGGGCACGGGGAGCGAACTTAGCAAAATTAATTAGTAATTCGGATGTTTAACACAAAAAGTGCAAAATTTCAATGTGTTCCGACATTTACAAAAACCTTTCAGTGAATTAACTATGAACTAACTAACTACTGTTGCCAGGGGGTACTACTACACACACTAAAGACACTTAAAATAATTAAAAACTTTTAATGATAGACTGTGCCAAATGCACTTTTATCATCTTGTTAAATATTATTCATTGTATACCGTATCAATAACAATTTCTAGTTTGAAAAAAGAAAACACAGTTTTGCTTCTAAATGAAATGGAAAATGTAAATTCAATTACACACACAAAAAGCCAATTCGAATTTCACAGTTCACACTGCAATTTCACTGCTTTCCGAAAATTAGCATATGTTTGAAGTTTCCAACAACAACAAAAAAATGAAATGAAGTAAACTAAACTAAAATAAAAAGTTGAACTCAATTAAAGTGCGCAAGCAGCAGAAACGTTTTTAGAATATAATTAGCCCACGAATTCGGACGCAAACAAATGGGCGAAAATCTCAAAAATATGATACCATCGAAAATACGCTACGCCACAATGCAACAGCTGGGTGATGGGTGGTAATGGGTGTTGGTAACTATGTGTGAGTGTGTGCCGACTGCTGAGTAGTCGAAGTTGTAAAACCGTGTTGTAAAAAAGCACCATGCAGCGTTATGAATTAATTTGCATGTGGCAAATGAAATACGGCAAAAAATAGAAGCAAATAATAGCATTTTGGCAGCAGTGCAAAAAGTGTAGCAACAAACACACGCCCGCCAAAAAAAATAAAATACAAAATTGTACATGAACATGAGTGAGAAAACTCATACATGTGCAATTTTTTGTATAGTTTCAAAAAAAAAAAGATCTGGGAAATTGTAAAATCTACTTTTTTTTAATTTTTCAATTCGATTTTGTCCAAAATTGGAAATTACATATTTGAACTTATTAACACACTTTACTGTATTAAATAAGAAGAGTGCGATTATTATCTTTCTTTTTGGTATTAGAAATACAATATCTATATCTTTGAACGCCTAATTTCTTGCGATTAATTAAAGCAACTAGTTAGTTAGGAACTTTATAATCCTTGGTTTCTATGGTGCTTAGTGTATAACAAACATTTCTTCATAACTTTTTGCCTTTTACAAGTAGAAGCTTGAACTTTAAAAAATTTATGTTTGACTTCCGATTGAATAATTTGGATAATATTTATTTTAAAACTAATGACAAAAGACATTTTTTCTATTAAATGCCTTTAAGCGCTTCCAAGTGTATTTACATAACAAAAAACAGTTAAATTCAAAGATAAGAGTTAAACATTGTTGGCAAATAAATTAACAAACGAAAAATGTTTCTTGTTCACATGCAAAAAAGGCAGGAAGCGTGGCGCAGTAGTTAGTCAGTTACTGGGAAAGGGGTTTGGTTAGTAGACAAAGGCCGCAAAATAAATGTTTAATTTAAACTGACACAAAATTAGGCGACCTTGATCGTGAAAATTAAAAATAGACTAAAGAGAAGAATAAAAGGTAGCAACGCATTAAAATAATCATACATAAGTTTGAATACGTAATGAATATGATTATGATAAATGTTTAGACTAAATACGGTTTCCTCACTTGGTTGAACCAAAAGGGTCACACAATTTAAATGCGAATTAAAGCCAACAACAACAACCAAAAAGATGACAAAACTTTCACACAATTTCATTTCATTTGAAAAAGAAAATAGCAGCAACTTTGTCATTTTCCATAGCAGAGTCAGCGGAAAAAGCCAGCAACTGCTTGTGCTTGTCCAATGCCCACATAACAATTAAAATCCGAAAGACAAAAGGCAACAGCAAATAAAGGAAAGGAAATTTCCAAAATGCGTAAGCGTTTTTATACCGGCATAGTACAAAAAGCTTACAAAAAGAAAAGAGAAAAGAAGTAGAACGATTTGGAAGACCCTACAAAGCGACACTAGCAGCAGCAGACGTTTATTTTTACTATTTTTTGTGCTGAGTAATCTCTTTAACAACAACAAAAAAATCCAAATCCAACTGAAGAAAAAACACAAGTAAGCAAACGTGTACCCAAGTTGGTCAAAAGCAGCAGCAAAAAGAGGCCAACGGCAAGCGAAAATCGCCGCCAGAGTTAGAGCAGTCAAAACAGAAGGTGTGAAGTTGACAACGATTTCAAATAGAAAATTACCAAGTAGCCAAGTACGAACAAAACAATGTTATGAATAAAAAAAAATGCAGCTGAGAAAAAAGTGCGAGCGTCATTTCAAAGTCGAGACTGACACGTTAAAAGAATAGAAAATTACGCTCTAGATTTTAAACTTGAACGGCCATCATCGCCATTCACTCCATGATCACTAGAAGGAGCCCAGAAATTAAATGCACTTCTACAATTTTTTTAAATGCACTTTTTCTTGAAAGTTTAGTTTTATGTTCTTTTGCGGCCGCTCCAACTGGCTTCACCAGTCTGCTGCCTAACTACCTGACAACGGTCTGGCGTGGTTCTGGCTATGAGTGGCTGTGCGAATATTTAAGGCGGTTTTATATTTACGATTGCTGTATATCAGGCAATGGCCTTTTCGCCAAAGCTAGTCCAGGTTAATGGCGGTGGACACACAGACTCACACACTGTGGCCATGGAGCCGAGTTGAAGTTCGAGAATATATGGTGCAAAAGTGGTAGAATGCAATGAGTGACTATGCCGTGCACAGTGGAATGATTAACAATTAAGATGTGTATAGAACGTTCAAAATCTCGGGACGAATTAAACAATTCTTCAATTAATTACAAATATTGATTTATTTTTCTTAATTCAACGTAATTGCATCTGAACTGATTTGATTTGTTCTACTGTGCACTCAGATAATACATTTTTTACTGCTACGACGACTTTATAGCAAGTCGCGCGCTTCGCAAACCAAAACTGATTGTCAGAGTGAATAAATAAAGTTCGTGGAGAAGACGACCGGCTACAAGGCAAAGAGGCTTTTATGGGGAATCATATCTACGTCCAAAGCAACAACAAAAAGTCAAAGCCGCGCAACTTAAATGCACTTAACTGCATTCTTCAAAGCGAAAAGTTCGACGAAGCGGTTTTTAATATTTATGAGCCAGAACCGGTTTGGAGCAGTGCCGAGTGCCGTCCCGTGGTGTTCAGCCATTCCAGCTAGAATCAAGTTCAAAGCTGAAATTGAAGAAACAAAAAAAAAACACAAAAAGGAGCAAACGAAATCTGGGCAAATGTATTTCGAATTTTGTGTGGGTCGTTGCGAAAATTTTGCTAAGCCATACATAAATCCTAATTAATTGCACAAATTAAGAACATAAGAAGAAAAATCACCTTTTGACGTGCTCCAACACCTTTTGTCAAATGCCACCGACCACCGATTTGAGTTGCGTTGCGTGTGTATCCAAATGGCTGAAAAGAAGAAACAGCAGCACGAATCCAAAATTATTCAAATAAGATTCTTTTTCGCTGACGGCCTTTTCCACGGCTGCTGTGGTTTCACCACCACACCTCCAAACCACCTACTTTTCTGTTCGCCTCTTTTTTGGGTTTTTTTCACTTTTTCGCGTGTACAAAAATTTTTCCGTGCAAGTAGAGAAATCAGTGAACTTCCGAGAATATTAACAATTTTGTGTTGCCAAATTCCTCATCAATCCGGAATGCGGTGTGTGTTTGGTTTTCTTAACTCTTTACTGCAAACACTCCACCTTCTTTTCACAATATTTTCCACTATTCAATTTATTTTATTTAGTATACGAAATAAAAACGATATTTCGCTGCAATTTTCGCATTCACTTTTCACTCAATAAATTCACGTTTCTTGACGAAATATTTTTTGTTTCTTATTAGGCCAACTCTTATAAACACTTGATGTATTTTTCTTGAATTAATCAAATTGTATTTGCTTAGGAAAACGATTTTCCGCTTTTCCGCCCTCACAGAAACCGCACAACCATCAGATGAAATGAAGAAAGATGAAAAGATACTAGTGATGTGCCACAAAGCACTAATCGGATACCTTGCACTCGTTGAATAGAAAGTATTCGATATTCGATACTCCAAAATGTATACACCACATCATTGTTTGATTCACACACTCAATAATGCGTAACATGAAGGCCAACTGAAAATATATTTTCTTGTGGTCTATAATACTACAATTATATAATTATTATAGGCGAATACTTCAAGTAATCAAAGTATTCGATAAAGTATTGAGTATTGGAAAATAGTACCCAAAAGTATTAAATTAACCCATCACTAATATATTTGACAACTCACAGATATCAGTGTTGCCATTGGATTAATTTTGAAATTTCCCCAAACACAATCGAAAAAAGTAAAGCAACTTTTAATTTTTAATTTTATAAGTCGTTGGCTTTTTGTCATAGTTTCTGAATTAAGTATTAAGTTGACGATTTTTGTTACATGTTTCGCAAAATTTGTAACTACTATTATAACCAAAAAGTTATGCTTTCATTAATAGTTTCAAACGAAACGAAAAGTGTTCACATTGCCGTTTTCGGTCGAAAACCTTAAATTAGCTGAACACCACAGTCGGAAGAATTGTAAGATTGATTTCATATTGAGATTTTTTAATGGCGTGTGAAAAGTAATGCTGTCAATCCCGAAATGTTTTGGGATTGTTTTTGTCTTGAATTCATTTGGCATCTGTTATAGATTGAGATCATAAGTATTTCATATTAAATTAACTAAACAAAACAAAAAGGACACATACAAACCAACTGAAATAATTACAAAGTGGGGCCAGCAGGTTTTCTTCAAATCAGAAATATTTTATGTTTTAGAGAAAAATTGCAACAACAACATTACTTTTACTTTCTAACACGCTCTCCCACTGACACCAACTGCTGGTTATTTCATCATGATTAACATATACAGTGACTATTATAAGTATATTGCATATTCTTTTCCTTGTAGGGTGGCTCACAGAATTGATAGTGGTATCATTGGAAAAGCCTATTCAATTTCATTCGAATGGGACTCGTTAATCAGTTGCCTACTTTTGAACTTGTTTCGTGGTTAAACAAACCACTTATGCAAAAGAAAGTTTTTTTATAAAAAATCTTGAGAATTTTTTAAAAGGTTAAATGATAAAATTTAATTTTCATACAAATTTCATAAAACCGAATGGAATTTCTATCTTCCGCTTTGGCTTTATGAAGAGTTTACTCCACTTTTAACACCTTTTAAAACACCTTTTACAAATTAATGATTGTTTTTAAGAAGTGTTTTCGGGATACCGGGATTTCTCCCATTCAATCCCGGGATTTTCGGGACTGAAAAAAGTTCAGGATGCCGGGATTGACCACTTCCAGGCCAAACGTTCCGCCATTCTTTTATTTTGTGATTTCTCCGAGCATGACTAATGAAGAAATCCTAGATATGAGCTCTGAAAAAATCACACCTTTTTTTTAAGAAAAAGTTATGTTTTGTATTTGTGATTTTTAGGGTTATTGACCATAAAAGAATGTGATATGTAGAGTTATCAGATTCTATTGAGTAGAAAAGAGTACAGATTGGCAGGGGATCCCAAACTCCGACCTCTTTTTGTAGGACGAAATTAAATTTAGAAACAAAATAGAAAATAGAACAAAATTTCTTCAAAAAAAGTTCCAGAAATTAAAGCCTATATCGATACCTTAAAGCACAATCATCTTATGTCCGTTTTCATGAAAATCGAGTTTTTAGCATTTTCGGATTCCTGAGAAGAAGATGCATCAGATAGGCTATATTGGTTTGTGGGAATCATAATGAAAGTAATTGAAAAATGAGGAAATAAAAATAAATTTCAATAGAAAACATACCAATTTGAAAACTGGTTTTTCATTTTCTAGAGTTTTGGAAAAATTGGCATAGGATGGTTGTGCTTAAAGGCTGATTTACATTGTATGAATTGGTTGATACAGCGTATGAATTGTGACACATGAAAAAGAGATGGGAATATTTTGCATTGAAAAATATATTAGTATGACTGAAACAGAGTTGTCAAATTTTTATAGGACGATAGATACCAAATTCTGTTAACCTCCTCTGTTAAGTGTATGAAATTATAGGAGGAGATATGTTAAATACAACATGCTTGATCTTTCTGTATGAACCGTATCGTCTCCTATAAAAATGCCATAACAAATTTCTGAAGTGTCCATAGAAATGTCAACGTTTTTATTTTCAAATTTTTGAATTGTTTTGATAGCGAAATAGTTCTTCACGCCATTGGCACAAGCGTCGCTCCGCCGCCAAATCCAAATTTTACCGAAGACAACCAAGTGTAATTGGATTATTTGGATATTGTTCCCGAAAATTATTGAATAGCCACCAGCAAATGTGAATTTAAAAAAATGCATTCGATCATCCATCGTCCACAATGGAAGTCTTAAAACTGCTCCCGAGCTAGAAAATAACGCAATAATCATGAAAGATGTAAATATTTACAAAAAAAGCAAATAAACTTTGACTATCTGCACTCTTCTTTGGGCATAGAGCGGATCTTCTCTTTTATGGGAAGATTCATACGCTGTATCAACCAATTCATACAATGTAAATCAGCCTTAAAGCGTGTCAGCCATCCAGAAGGCACGCGTGCGTAATTTTTCTCTCGTGTTTTCATACGTATACGACGAAAGCTGTCGTGTTTTCACACCGACACTACCGAACATTCAAGCAGCAGCGCTCAGTCGATGTACAGATTTCACGCGAGCAGGACCACGCTGCACTATTTATGAATTTAATGAATGCACTAAAAAAATGGGAAGAGGAATTTTTATTTATCGAAATGATTTTGGGGAACCGCAATGTTCGGTTTACCATAGAAAAGTTGCACGGGGACCTACATTTTTATCTAGAAAGGCAATTTAGGTGTCACAATAAAATCACGGAAAATATTAAATTTTTTCTTTTTATTGTTTTTTTTTAATATTTTGAAAAAAATACTAAATATAAGTAAATTATAGTAAAGTTTTCTTAAAATAGTAATTTATTTTGTATCTCAATTTACTCAGTGTACGACATTGAGAAAATTGTGCTGCGCTACGAGATCTCTCAGTGCAGCGCACAGGCGCAATATTTGAATGTATGAGTCTTGGCTGACACTGTCCTAAAATCAATAGGGCGATTCATTTAAAGTGGGAAACCCCACGGAAACGATTCTGTTGTGCAGATGAACAGTCAAAATATATGAAATTTGACAGTTATTTTAAGCAACTGAATGTTTTCGAGGGGTTTCCCACTTTAAATGAAATGTTTTTATACCCCCACACTCACTGTGGCAGGGTATACTAACTTTGACACAACGTTTGTAACGCCCATAGGGGGGCGTATCCGGTACGGAAAAGTATATATATTCTTGATCAGCATCACCGCCGGAGTCAATTTAGCCATGTCCGTCTGTCTGTCCGTCTGCCCGTCCGCACGATAGCGTTCGAAGTTTTAGAGATATCGACTTGAAACTTTGTGTACATGTTTTTCTCGTGAATACTGAGATCAAGTTCGAGAATCAGTCAAATCGGACAAAAACTGGGCGTGGCTCCCATACACCGAAAAAAAGGTCAACATTTTTCAAGTCTTTTTTATTGCTGCATTCGATTGGAAATGTTTAGAAACGTATTTTTGACATGGTCCGAGGTTCCGAAACCACATATATAAGGGTCAAAATGGGGTCTTGAGACCAATTTTTTTTTTGGTCGATTTGATTGGAAATTTTTAGAAACGGATTTTGGACATGGTCCGGGCTCCAAAACTATTTATAGGTGGCTCAAAATGGGGTCTTGAGACCACATAATTTTATGTTCGAGGTACTTCTTCCTACTGTGTGGGGGTATTTCAGCTTCGGCATAGCCGAATATAGTTCACTCTCTAGTTTTCTGAAAATTGCGGAGTGCACTTGATCAATTTCGAAAAATAAGAACCACTCTAATATACACAGAAAAAAAGCACTTACAACTTTCCATATAGCCTGGCGAAATCATTCCCTGTTTTTCCACTAACTACTTTAATTAAATGAAACAATGCACGAAGTGGTGTTTCTACTTAGAATGTTCGTTATTTTTATTGTAGCGTTGCTCATAAAATAAAACTTTTATATTTTTTTATATTGATATAATGGTAATCTTAGCTTTAAAGTAAACCAACATATTTTAATATTTTGATTTATTTGACCATTTACGACTGCTGAATCGTTTAAATTTTTTCCAGAATCGATGCTGCGTTAAAATTTTGATTAAAAGTAAAACGGCCAATTGAAGATTTTTTTCATAAAATAGGCTAGTGTATATTTATTTATTTTAAAAACAAATTTGCGTGGACGTGTTTTCATATAGCAATTTCTATCAATTATTGAAATCATATGAATAAAAAGGTGTTATGAAAATAAATCCATCAACGAAAATACAAAAAAATAAAATTCGTAATTTCACAAACGCCTAGAAACGAAAGCAACTCTTAGCAAAATTATTTTAATTGAATAAAACAAGGATGTAAATTAGTAACTTTACGAACTGAACTCAGGGCAGTTCGTTACACAATCTTAAATTCGTTGAAACCAAAAAAAGCTTAATAATACAATTTAATATTAGTACAACTTAAAAATGTATCTATGTTTTTAAAATATCATTCATTACTTTCGCAAGTCAGATTCACTTGGGCGACGAACGCGCCTTGTTGATGTTCAGCTTTTCAGCCTCGGTAAACTCCAAAATACTCTCGATGGCCTGCAAATGACCCTGTGAATTCTCCTTATCCGTGAGGAAGTAGTAAACGGCGCTCTTGAGGAACTGCAATGTCACTTCCGGATCAACATGGGTTCGATTCTTTTGCGCATCCAAAAGTCGTCGGTAAATTGTCTGCATTTTGCGGCAACAGAAAACGAAGCGAAATAAAAGTGCGCACAGAATGTGGCGGAAGAAATATCAGAGATATGTATGTCGTAAGTTATAGATATATGTAGGTAAAGTTGGGATTATAATTGAATATTTACAATTTGGTTTTTTGTTTTTAAGGATGTGCTAGATTAAATGCTGTACGAGTTAATGAACCTACAAAGGATGTTTGTAAGTACAATGAACATTTAGATTTGATAACTGTATGTGATTGATTATATTGGTTAGATTTGATTTAAGATTGATATACTCTTATGAAAACATGCCAACGATAGTATATATTTACGTAATTGGAAAGTCTAGATGTAAAATATGTATGTAATTACGGAATATTGTATTCAACGCCTACATTGTTATTAAGTTTTACACAAAGTCTGTGTAACTTTACATACCTTGGTCCGTTTATACAAAAATTTATAAAGTTCCAAATTCAAAGTTAAGTAAACCAAATCAGTTGAAAAAGTCTGAAAAGTTTTATAATAAATACACTGTTCGACAGACAAAATTCTAGGATGTGGACTGAATCTTAAGACAAGATAGAAGATCGCGAATCCGAAGGTCTAGAATTTCGGAAATCACTTTGGGAATGCAAGCAATAACTATTGCCAATATTTTGTATTTAACAATTTCCAAAAGAACACTTTTAAAATTGGCCAATCTGAATATTTTCCTTTTTTGAGGTCAGACTCTTATCCCAAATACTGTCGAATTGTGTTAATTTGTATGAATTTAGAAAGATTTGAGTAGAGCCTAATTTGAAAATAATTGAAAAGTTATTCACGTTTCCTGCTTATCTATTCTGTTAGATAAAGCCTCTTAAATCTGCTGAGAGGAAATATTTTTTCCTTATTAACAAAAAAAAGGAGTTCCTTTTTATTGAAGGATGGATCAATTTCAAAGGGTCTCTCGATGAACTCTATCTAATTCCAGTACTAAAATGACGTTATAAATGCACCTTACACCCACCACAGTATGAACGAAATTGGGCCCTGAGATGAAAATGAATTATGACAGCACAACACCGCGGTAAAAGGAAACCAAATTACAAGTGAAACCAATTGATATGTTAAATGAAAATGCACTTATGAAAATCAAAATTTTGAATTTGAGAATTAAATTGAAAAAAAGTAAAAAAAATAAAACAAACTGTACTGCGTGATTTTACAAACCTTCCGCGCGCCAAGAACCCACAATGAAATTGCTTCTTTTGCAGTAAGGAGAGCATGATTACTGCCGCATTCTTTTCTACATTCTGCTGCCTATAAAATATATATATTCAACATAGTACAATAATTTGAAGGAAATTGAAGTGGAAAATAAATTTGTAATTTGTTCACGAATTGCTTACAAAATTGAAACTCAACTCAACTGAACCAAAAATATATATAAATAAATGCAAAATATGTGTTGGAGCAAAAAAACAAAAAAAAAAGAAATCAACTACTCGAGTTTCAAGTTGTACAAGTTCTTTTCACATCGCTATTGTATTTGAGAATTAAATTTAATTATTATTATTAACATGCTATTTAAAAAAAAATAAAAAAGTTCAACTGCTCCAGAGCGTTTTTAACGAATTTAGAACCATGCCCTCCTTTTATTTTTAATGTTTTGTTGTTTGGTTGTGAAAAAAAACTTAAAATTAAGAGTGGCTTGATCAATAGTTACGTGAAAAATGTGTTTAAAAAAAATCGTACTGGAAACATCACAAGGGGCATTGAACAAAATTATGAAATGAAACAAAATAATGTTGAAATGTTTGAAAAGTACTTGGTCATTTTAATAAATTTTATATGGTGAACATAAAAAGCATTAAATAAACATTTTCTATTCTATTCCAACGGAAAAGCATTTTTTGAAGTTTGCTTCTATGTAATGTATATAAGTAGTTGTGTACTATGTATAAGCAAACCAAATGTTTTCGTGTAAGTTATTTCTGCCATAGAAAATTAAATGAACTTGCATGAACATAAAAACGCAGTTATGATACGAAAAAATTGCAGAATTGCAAAGCTCAACACACACACACACATTGAAAACACTATGCAACAAAATGCAATATGCAAAATAATATCGAAAAGAATATGATAAAGACTTTGAAGAATCTTACGCGTATGTTTTCCAATTCGTCTTGGGTACTTTGTAGCTGTTGTAGCAGTTCATTGATGGACACTTTATTGTTCGGTGCTCGGTGTGCCAATTCCAAAGCCTGAAGTGGGTCAAAATTAGAGGAGAAGTTGTTAAAGAACTACTATGCCAACTCACCTGATCAGCTCGAGCAATTCTCTCCGCCTCTTGTCCCTGCTGATACATATGCAGATACATTTTGTTCTGCTTCTCCTCGTGTTCGGCCAACTTGCGTTGCAGATCCTCCAACTGCTTCTCCAACTCGCGTATACGTTCTTTGGCATGCTCGTAATCGGGCACGATATCCGCATAGCGAGTATTACACTCGGCCAGTTTCTGCAACAGAGCCTCAACTTTGTCATTGTGAGTGCGTTTCATTTCGCTAGACGCTGAATCTTGATTGCGAATCAACTCTTCGATGCGCTGTTCATACAAACGAATTAATTCTTGACGTTGCACCTCGTATTCATTTTCGCTCCCGCCTCCATTAGCCTCGCCTACCTCATCACTGCCACAGGCCATGTCATGTGTATGATGGGCGGCATATGAATCCTCCTTGGAATGCACGGACGATGAAGTCATGTCCTCGAAATGTCCGGAGTCGGCAAAGGAACTCTGCATATCCGACGACAGTTGCATGGCATTGTGACAGCCAGCAGAGTGATGATTATGCAAATGTTGTTGATGATGACCGACGCCCACAATATGACGCGGACTGGATTTAGCGGCATCATCTACCATGTCTACAATGGGTGAGACGTCCTGAGAAGTCTTGAGTTCATTTTCGCGTACTGTGACAGCATCGCTGGAGGCCGAACGTTCCTCGGGTGAGGAGAGAGACGCTTTGAAGAGACGCAGTTCAACAACCTCACGCGTGAGCCTTAGGATCTCGGAATCCTTCTGTTCGAGATCATGGCGCGCCACACACAGAAGTTCCTTGAGACGACGTATTTGACGCTGGGCACGCTGGGTGGGTGTTAAATAGTCGGGACCCACTTGACCAGCATAGTTCGAGCAATGGACGACATATTTCATCTTGCGGCCGCTGAAGGTTGTGCCGTTTCTGAAAAATGCATGATAGTTCCATAAATAAGGCTCGATATGTCTTAGGGCAAAGAAAACGCTTACCTGGCAACGTATGGATGCTCGCAGGACATTGTTGAGCGACCGGAAGTGGTTGTTGCAAACGAATACAGCGAATCTAGGTCATCATCTAAGTAGGTGCTCGGTGAATCGGGGGTGACGGGCGGTGTCTTCGGGGTTAACTTCGTTTCGGGCACCGAAGGCAAGGTCGTGCAATGATGGTGATGATGCAGATGCTTCGAGTGTGAATTTTGGTTGTTCAGCTGCTGATGTTCTGACGGTGTTGATGCTGTTGTTGTTAGTGTCTTTGGCGTTTTAGGTGATGATGCACTTTTCGAGGAAGCTGTTGTCGTCACCTTTCCTGTTGCTAGTGTTGCGGGCCTGGATTGCGTCGAAGTGGAAGTCGCACCGTTCAGATTCAAAGACTATTCCAGGAGAAAGGTTAAATTGAAAATAAAAGAAATTTCATTTAAGCGAACGCATTTGGCTTGCTGAAATGGCTTTCTTCGTCTTTTTCTTTTGTTTTTGTAAATGGGCTTAAATGGTTGTTGTGGTTAATTATATTTGTATTAGTTTGGCTTGGTTTGGAAATCTCTGTCCGACTTAAGCAAAGGTATTTTTCTTTCTTTTCAGTTTTGGTTGCTCAATTTTAGACGATCGACGAACGCTTAATGCTTGAGTAAAATTATTCATTCGCATGTGGCTAATTTGCGCTAAAGCACTCGAGCATATTTCACGCTGAAACAGTACAACAAATAGTAAACCAAAATATGGAAAAAAAAAACCACAAAAAATATCTGAAAAGTTGGCAAACTTTCAAGCTTCTTCAATAGCATATTTGTGGTAAATTTTCTGCTTGCTGATGGGCTACCTTAGTAGATGTGAATAATTGATTTCGTAGAATATTTATGAATTATCATAGTGGTGCGCTAATGCCAATAGTGTTGGCCAAATGTTGGCGGAAAATTGCTACGTCTTTCAACATCATCAACATGCCTATTTCGTTGGCCACATTTATTTGGCTCCAGCAACAAAGCCGCACATCATTAGTTTCGGTAAAAGCAAATACGAGAAACGAAAAATGTAATGGACACTTGAAATAGGAAGTCGTTGACCATAAAAGCCACAAGTTGTGACAATTCAAAGCTTCATTCATTCGTTTCAAGCCTGTCAAATCAAGTTTCCGCATTTTCTCAGACCAACGAATGAGTTCACAACGGTTTCACACAAACTGCATTTTAATGAGGTTTTTGCTCCATTAAATTTAAATGTGGTCTTCTAATACAAAGTATTTTGGGTTTTTTTCTAGGCGCATCGATTAATGCGACACATAATTGTATCAACCATTCATTCATATACATGCCGACACTGATTGCGTAAAGGTTCAACGGCAATTCTTACTACAATATTTCCACACAAAAAGTAGGTTAACTATTGTCGGGTTTGCAATGAGTGAGAAGCACCCAAACCATCTCTGTCATGTATGTATGTCTTCATGGTGCTATGAACATACGGCGACCCTTCACTTAAGTGTTTCTACCTACTAAAAAAAACAGAATTGTAACGAAACCTGAATTAGCATTTAAGTACATGTCTTATTAAGGGCCAACTCACGTTCCATAGCAGAGATTCTCAAACAGGTGCAACAGTGAAGTTTGTGAGGAATTCTTCTTCCACATTTAAAAGCAAGCTAAGCTTTAGTTGTGTAGTGAAATACGGGAAGTAGTACTGGAATGATGTGTAATTGTTTTGCATGAGAAAACTCTTTTTTCTATTTTTAGCAACACTATCTAGTCAGTAATAAACACTTTAAATTTCTTTGCAAGGAAACATTATACCGGATATTTATTCAATTTTAAACTGAGCTAGAAAGTATTCAAATTTGAATTTTAATGTTTATAATAGTTAGTTGGCAAAGCCAGTTGACAGTCCTCATTCAAAATCTTTTTTTTAATACATTACGCAATACGACAACCAATTCCCTTCAACGAGCCAAGTGGATTTCTTGGATGGGAGCCAAATGGTGAAAAATTATTACCACATAGTACCTGCCATTTTGGGCCATTTTGTTGTAAATTGTACAGTGAACACAAACGGTAGTAGGGTAGGGAAAATTTTAAGTATATTTTTAAGATTTTTCTAAAATTAAGTTAAAGATTTCAAAAGGATTTAAGTCTCAAAACTTCTTTCCTGGCTTCATGCATTTCTCAAACTGAATATTACATCAAACAGCCAAATAATATTAATTTTGTATATACTATAAAATACTGTACGTAAAACGTGTGCCAAATTTCCATCAACAAAATGTCACATGGACAAACAGCCAGACATACACCATGAATGTCTTATACATACATACATAAAGGGACTGCATTGGAAATAATCGCTTTACCAATAAATTTAAACAAATCATTTACAATTGAGACGTTCACAGGGCAATGAACCGCAGGCAATTTAATAGATTGCAACAATGATGAGTGCTTTCGATAGGCTTTTGGCTTTTCTTCATTGAAATGCAAAAAATTGAAAATAAAATTCTTTATTACCATTAAATGTATCCCAATTCCATTCAGCAGCGCCAAATATTTGGTTATTAACTAATTCGTTAAAAAAATCATTGAGTAAACCTATTCACACACTAAACTATTTTATTTGGTACTTGCAACAAACTTTGCACGCGAGACCTCCAACACTGAAATTCGACTGAATTCCACCTAATACAAAATCGAACAAGGCAAAAAAAAATTAAAATGAATGAAAAATGAAACAAGCTCCAAAATAGCCCCAAAGGGGCGAGTATGTACCAATATTTGTAAAATAGCAACGGTATGATAAAAGAACAGCTTCAACCCTCCCATGCTGATTGGGTGGTTTGTTACACTGTACTGTATACTTAAGGAATGTGTGGTAAGTGAGACCGGAAAACGGAACCAACACAGCAGCTGTAATGGCACTGTTTGTGCTTAAACGAAATGATGACGTCGTTGATGGGAGAGAGCCCTGCTTCTGTACAATTAATGGAATTATTTTATAATCATTCTCTGGAATATTTTTGTAATTTTTCCAATATTTACGTATTAGTTTTAATGTTTCTTCTCCGGAAATAGTGGAGTTCTTTAGACATTTTCTCTTCCAAAAAAATGGGTAGTTGCATTCACTTTTCTAATACGTAACAATTCCAGTAGCACATTTCAACACGAAAAAGGGTGGGTATGTTAAAAGGAGCGTCCGTTTTCGGCATTTGTGTGAACACTTTGCATTTCATAGCAACCGTCAATTGTTCGCACACAAAAAAATCAATAAAAAGTTATGGAACGTTTCAATAATTCCCCAAAACTATTCTTACCATGTTCTCGGCATTTATATTGGCCGTCTTGGTCACTATCTCGTCCATATTTTCCTCAAATTCGGTTTGTTTTGCCTTATTGACATCATCACTTATATGATTGCCATCTGGAACTTCCCGCTCTTGGCAATCCGTGGTGTCGTTGTCCTTTGCATCAATAGCCTTCAATGGGCTGGAGGAATCCTTCAGGGAATCCGTTTTGTGGCTTGTATGGTGATCTCTCCGCAGCGACAATGAACGCGTTAGGCCAGTGTCTGTGAGATTTTGTGAATTCAGCACAAGTTTTCGACGCGGACTAATGCGACCGGTAGACGGTAAGTCGTCCTTTACTGCTGCTGCTGCCCCTGTGCGGGTGTTGACTTCGTTAACCAGTTTCGTGTCCATTGTTCCTATGTTGAAGGCATTGAAATTGGTGAGCAAATTGGATTTGGGACCGCGCAGGCGCAATGAGGCGCAACGGCGGAATTGATTGGTTTTGTTGGTCAGAAGTGTTGTGAGCGGATATGGGATTTTCGATGTGGATTTGGGGGTGGTTGTTGTACGTGTCGGTGTTGTTTTAGTTTTACTTCTTGCTGAACGTGGAGTGCTCGTTTGTATGATATCGGTTATTGGGTTAAAAGTGTTTGCTGTTGCAGTTCCATTGTTTTCATTATTCTTCTCAGGGGTTTCAGGTACTTCTTCGCTCTTTGTAGCTAGTAATGACGTTTTGGATGCTGATGACGTCATCATTTAGCTATGCGAATTTCAGTTGGCTGAAAGAATACATTGGATTTTATTAATTAACGAAAGCAACAATGATTGCACTATAATTTCAAAATGTTTGACAACATTTTAATGTTTATTTTTTTGTCCGGAAAAGAAAATTTAGTTAGACCAGTTTTGAGGGCTTGAAAATCCGCCTTTGGTTAATTTGCACTTAAAATCTTTAGTCCCCCTCAAAAGCCTTTCCAATGTCTATGATGATTCCAAACAACAAGATCCACACTCATACTCAATGAATCACGCTATCGTGTTAACCCCGCATGTCAAATACCAATATTATGTTATTAAAATACAGCAAACAGCATTAAATCGCTGCAAGTCTCTTCGCCGGGCTAATTAAAACTTTCTTCAATACAATGCACTGACTGTAATAATAAAATACCATTTAATCTACCAAAATACATGAATTAATATGAAAGGCTAATCTGTGAATATTATTAATTTTTTTTTAAACTTAGTTTAATGCAACACACAATTTGATGGACGAATGGTTTTCGTTTGGTTGTGTTATCTTTAAATTTTTGCGTATTTATGCAATTTAGA
The DNA here is from genome assembly GCA_951394025.1 of Heteromyza rotundicornis. Lineage (NCBI taxonomy): Eukaryota > Metazoa > Arthropoda > Insecta > Diptera > Heleomyzidae > Heteromyza > Heteromyza rotundicornis. Next base: position 35,343,233 of record OX596013.1, read on the forward strand.
CGCGATTATTTTCTTTTGTTGCAGAGCAAATTGTGAATCGGTTGGAAAAACTAACGAAACAATTCAAAAAAAAGTGAAAAGTAATATTTTCACTCACAAGACAGGCATTAGTTTTAAAGAGAGAAAAACAATTGCATTCTACTACATAAAATGTGTAAATTATGGGTTAATTATGTTTTCAATTTTAATGTTTGTTAAGAGAAATCCGCTACAATTCATAAAAGTCAGTCTTACTAGTGCCTGGTGGTAACTTTGTATAACCTCTTAAATACAAAAAAGGGCCGGAAGCTGTGTAACTTAAACGCTTTAGCTTGTGCAACATTTCCAGTTGGCCTTTTGTATTGCCATCTTCAATACCTTCCGTACTCGAAACGAGTTTTTACGTATTTTGTACAACGTATTTTTTTTCGGTTTATTTGTAAATTTACGAGATTTTTAAAGTCGTCTGACTCCAAATTTCCACACAAGGTCGCCGGATTGCAAAACGTTTTGCAATGTGAAAGTAGTTCATTGCTTTAAATGGGAATTTCTTAGTTTGCAGTTAATATGTAGTTAATTCCATTTTTCATAATTAAAATACAAATAATATTTATGTACTCGCTCACAATTAAATCATACAATCAGTTAAAGCAAATGGTTATTTTTAACATTATAATGATAATGAAATTATCAATTTTAAGTGAGGTTTTTTGAAAAGAAATCTCTATAATTCATAAAGCTCATTATCAATGTCAATAAATAATTCATTTAGCTGTCAAATCGATAAACTGCACTTTTCTGAATTTTTAATATCATAGTTCGAACTACCTGAAAATCCCATAAAAAAAGTTTTTATTCCTTACCACTTTCCATAATAATAAGGATAAATACCACTAGCAAGCTTTTAACCGAGGAGACTACAGAGACCAATGTGAATTAGGAGAAGTTGAGTTAATCGATTTGACCACTGTATAGCTCACATTGTTAATCAATTGCTGATAAATTTTTAACAAATGAGTAAGTTTCAGTCGGTCAAAGCCGACTTATATATACTCTACACCTACTGGCCATATTGGATCCGCCATCTTGGATTTTGCAATTTCGAAATTAGCAACCCCAAAAACCCCCTTATACAAAATTTCATACTGTTTTGATGAAATCTTAAGATTCCGGCAGCCATATTGGATCCGCCATTTTGAATTTTGAAATTTCGACATAAAATTTTAAATCAGCGACCCCAAAAACCCCTAGATACCAAGTTTGGAACTATTTAAGCATAATATATGTGTAAACACGGTTTTGGATAAATTTGAGATCCCTAGCTTTCTTCTAGCTCCTGCAATCGTGTTTACAAGAAAAGAAGACGGACAGACGGACAGACTGATAGGTCTAAATCAACTCAGGACGTGACGCTGATCAAGAATATATATACTTTTCCATACCGGACACGTCTCCTTCTTGGTGTTACAAACATCAGACCAAAGTGAATATACACCTCATGAGGTGTAGGGTATAAGAAATGTTGTGTATTCTTTTCAATACTCACTGTTGCCATTTTGTTTGACGCGACTTTCAAAGCACAGACTGTTAAGTATTTTTATTTTTTTTTGTATATTCACAGCGATTGAAATTATTTTTTGATTTACTTATTTGTTATAGATATTCGTATAACAAAATGATACCACTACGCCTCAGAGCCACGTTATAGACTGATTTTTAGCTTTCCAAAATACTTTTCATATATTCTTGTTCTTAACAATTTGCAGGTCTTATCTACACAAACGAATACGAATAATTGATAAGAACTTTAGTGAAAATGACAATGTCATAATATATTATGAGTGGCAGAGTTTGTATAATTGTTTGGTGTTAAGTGAGCCAAACAAAATATTCGTAAACAAAAATAGGAATTCAGCTGTATTTGCAGTTTGCACAATCAGTTAGAAACTGTGAGGGGGCGGAAAGATTCTTCTGGTTGGTATTTTTGTAGATAATGTAAAAAAATGTATACTCGATTAGTCTAAATAAATAGAGCGTGGCTCAGTGCGAACCACTTTACTTCAATCTGATCAAATTAATTATTTTTCTAAAGCCGGGTCTTTTTTTCCAACTGAATTTGTCACAGACGATATGGAAAATCACTTACCAGATTATCGCCTCCACGTTAGTTCACTTCCCAATTATAACCACAGACCACACGCCAGTATATTGATTTTGGCTACAGTTTTCAAAACATTCTTACGATAATAACAAACAATTACAGGTCCCTTTCTTAAATTGGATTACAATAGCAATCAATGTTCATAATTAACACATTCAAGAGCACAAAATACTAATTCGTAATTTATAAAAAGAAAATACAAATAATTTCGACGTTATCTAACGGTTTTTCTTATTCATTTTCAAAAAGCAAGAATGGAAAACTTTAAAACTTCATCACTTCACAATTCAACAATACTCATCCACAAACCAAATGCAACTGAAAGTTACCTGGCCATTTTAGCATTCACGCGAGGCAAAAAAAATATGTGTTGAGAAAATTACAGCAACTGAAAATGATGGAAAAATATATTACCAACAAACAATAACAGGCAGGCAGAGCGAGTGAAAAAGTCAGGCAGAAATTATGTGGCAAAGTAGAGCTTCAAAATGTATAAGAAACAACAACAAAAACAAAATATAAAAATACAATTTATAAAAACAAAAAAAAAAATGTTTGTAATTACGTACTGAGAGACTGGAGACTGTTAATGCAGCCAACCTTAAGTTACATTTTGCGATATAGAATGGACTGAGTCTGCGGGGAGACCGACTTTAGAGGATCGTGCATCGTGCAGAATAGAGACGGTCCCGTTGAGTATTTTTAGAAAGGCAACCTAAACAGAAAGTAAAGTAATAGAACTGTATATTTACACTGTAAGTTTTACCGCATAAAATGTAAAGGTAAGTAGTGAAAATAAGCTATAATATTTTTTCTTTTCTTAATACATAACAATTACATAGTTCTAGTTTTACATACTAATATTTATTGTTTCATTGCTTCCATAGTATTGTTAACAAATTCCCTCTGTACTGATCTCAATAAATTAATTAACTGTAACCAACACCGAGCCATGTAATGATTCGCGGTATTGTTTTTGTTTTTCAAGTATAACTACTTCAGTTCAAAGTACATTTTTAATGACTGACTGAGAAATCACCTTAGCGGAGTTGTTTTTTTCGTTCGTTTCGCATGTCAATTACCTGTGCCTGTGATATCTTGCGGAACGAATTTTATTTTGAAAAAATAGTATAAAAAAAGTATGTATTTCAAATGGTGAATGGTAAAATGCATGCGCCTACATTGCCTCAAATGCATTTAAAATACTTTACAAGAGTGTAGTAGTTTGGCAATATCTTTGATAAATTTAATTTTTTTTTAATTTCCAAAATAATATATTAACGGTATTCACAATGTAATATATGACAAATTCCCGTTTATGACGACTTGTGAATACCCTCATTGTTGTATTTGTTGTATTGTTGTTGTATATGTAGTAATTATTGACTTATCGATATAAAATATTGGCAATTTCTTTGTTTTTTGGATAAAAAAGTGGGTCTAAAATTTTTAAATGCTTATTTTTACTTGCCTTGGTTATCACGTTACTTCATAGTTACTTCATTTTAAAACATCTCACGTGAGGTAACTTCTCACAGTAATACAAAATTCTCACAGCAATTAAAAAATCTCACTTCTCACAATCCATAAAAAAAATCAAAATCTATAATCAGGCAACCATGGGTTACGTAAATAAAAAAAAAACAAATTAAGGACCTCATAAAATTAGAGGTTGAAGGTGGACAGCAAACCTAATAAAATTATATAAATTTTAAATGAAAAATAATTCTTTTGATGACAAATTTTTTCAAATCAGGCTCAATAGGGTGTCATTGTGAATCAAACTTTTGCGATTACACAGCACATTTCCGTCTGGCATCTGTCAGATAAGTTGAAGAAGAAGACAAAATTTGCTGTGTTGTGATCAAGTAAAAACTAACGCCGCAAATTTACAAGAATTCCACATTACAACTAAAAAAAATCACAAAAAGGTAAGTGAAAAAATTGGAAAGAGCAGTTTGCAGATTTTAACAATTTCATCCAATCCATGAAGTACAGAATGGATCGCTTATTACGTTTGGGAGCAATGAACGGAGCAATGCCGCAGGCACCACCACCAACAGACGCTCCTGTCGTTGACACTGCCGAGCAAGTGTACATCTCCTCGTTGGCATTATTAAAAATGCTAAAGCACGGCCGTGCCGGAGTACCCATGGAGGTGATGGGTTTGATGCTGGGCGAGTTCGTCGACGACTACACAGTCCAGGTGATCGATGTGTTCGCAATGCCACAAACTGGTACTGGAGTCTCTGTCGAGGCTGTTGATCCTGTATTCCAAGCGAAAATGTTGGATATGTTAAAGCAGACTGGACGCCCTGAAATGGTGGTGGGCTGGTATCACTCGCATCCGGGCTTCGGTTGCTGGCTCTCTGGCGTCGACATCAATACACAGCAATCGTTCGAGGCGCTCTCGGAACGCGCTGTGGCTGTTGTCGTCGATCCCATACAGTCGGTGAAGGGCAAAGTTGTCATTGATGCCTTCCGCCTAATCAATCCGAATATGCTGGTGCTCGGCCAGGAGCCGCGCCAGACCACCTCCAATTTGGGTCACCTGCAGAAGCCTTCGGTGCAGGCCCTTATACACGGTCTGAATCGTCACTACTACTCGATTAGTATTAACTACCGCAAGAATGAGTTGGAACAGAAAATGCTGCTGAATCTGCACAAGAAATCGTGGAAGGATGGTCTCACGCTCGCCGACTACAATGAACACTGTTCGATCAACGAGAGCACGGTGCAAGAGATGTTGGATTTGGCCAAGAACTACAATAAGGTACTTACTAATTGTTGAAAGGTTCAGTCAAATGCTTCATATTCAATTTTGGCGAATTTGCTTCTTTCAGGCTTTGGAAGATGAGGAGAAAATGACGCCCGAACAGTTGGCCATTAAAAATGTTGGCAAGCAGGATCCGAAACGCCACTTGGAGGAGAAGGTCGATAAAGTAATGCAGAACAATATTGTCCAGTGTTTAGGAGCGATGCTCGACACAATTGTATTCAAATGAAGAGCTGATCTAAAGCATTTTATTGTAAAATTCACGCAACATAACGACTTGTATGTCGTTCATTATTAAAAAAAAAAAAATAATGAAATAAATTTTCTTTTTTATAATTGATTGGGCTGTTTCCTTAAATAGGCGCTTAAATAACGCGTTTAATATCAAGAAAGAATATTTCAGTTTAGGACTCGCAAACAACCATTTTCAATTGGGTAAACAAAGTATTGCATTAAAATTATACAGGCATGTTCCTGAATCCGGATGGAATTGCTTCGGAAGTGGAATGAAATTCCACAACAATCGATTGATTTGGTCATTCCTATTCATTGTACTGCCTCAACAAAGCTTCGTTTCATATCGTTTTAACCGAAACCTTTTGTTCGCCGAGGTTCGAACTTCAATTAGCCGCAGCTCTTCGCTCCATCAATTTGATCATTGTCCTACTCTGTGTTGGAGTTTTATTTGTTCCCCTAAATAAAGTTGAGTTTAGCGTATTTTTAAATAAAACACAAACGTGCTCTTTTTTGTCAGATTAAAAAATTCACAAGCATTTCCACAACCTGTCAGCTGATTCCACAAGCAAGTTTCGAACTCGATACATTTCCGAACCTCGGAATACAGAACACCCATCGGAAACAAATCCACTTCCGTGCGCACGGATTCTAGAACATGCCTGATCATTTTAATTTGTTCTGCTTATTTTTCAATTGTGGTTGGCAGCACTATTGTAAAATGTGCAACAATTGATTGGCAACTCCAACAGCTGTTTTTGTAATTGATGATTAACTTTGTACTTTGTTGTGTTTCTGCAAAAAAAAATTGATAAAAAATATATACATTTTCTGGATAGCAGAGCAACGGAATACTAAAATGCGTTATCAGCAAAACTAAACTAAAAGAAGAAGTGTAGAACACAAAACGTCGCTACACAGACTGTGCATTGGAGTGAAAAGTGTCGAAGAAGGGTGTGAAAGGGTTTAATGTAAAATTAAAAAAAACTGCTAGCACAGTCAACATGGGATCCAACACCAACTGGCACGAGCTGTTTCCCACGAAACTCACCTTGGTGATTTTCTTTTTGTACATGTCGCTTTTCATCGGACAAGGTAAATCAATAGTTCGTATTTTACTGCGAAGAGATTTATTTGGCCAACCGTGAGGTGCATTTGTTATTATATTCCTTTCATGTTTCATGGCAGGCATTTTTGTAACCGCCTCCCAAGAATCCAATAACTCGTATAGCTATAACACAATCACCGTGGTGCTGCTGACGGAAGTACTGAAATTGCTAGTTTCCGGTAGTTTATATTGCAAAGAGTACGTGGCTCTGTTTGCATTGAAAATCTCTTCTCCCTAACAAAGTTGTTTTTTTCAGAAATAGCTTCAAGTCTTTGTTGCGCGATGTACGCAAGGACTCCAAGGTGATGATGCTGTACTTTGTGCCGGCCTTTCTCTACTGCCTGTACAATAATTTGGCGTTCGTCAATCTGTCCACCTTTGATCCCACCACGTATTATTTGCTACTCCAACTGCGGGTGGTCATTACGGGAGTGCTCTTTCAGGTCAGTTGTGGAACATAAAAGCTTATTAATCAATCTTCAATATTCACAACAACAATTAAGTCTAATTTTAAGTCATTTTATCATTTGTGCTTTGATGGCCATAATATATTTATCACAAGAGCCATTGCATTGGCACGTTCATTAGCTAATTGGCGACCGAGAAGGGCAGGTCTTCATTTCAACCATTCGATTACAAAACACACAACTGTTATCTTCAACGACAATTGAATGGTTGACGACGATCGAACTACAAATACACACAATTGGAATTCCAATTAATTTCCCAGCAATCATATATATATATTTATATACAGGGTGACCAGATATTCGAGTAGATATGACTCGAGAACCACTCGATATCAGAGGGTTTTCTCCAATGTCGAACGTTTGAAACCGACTCGACAACGACTCAATTCGACCAAAGGGTTACTCTCGAGTCGACTTCAAACCTTAATTCTCAAATCGACTTCAAGTAAAAAAAAAATTGAAACGTGGGTAAAAGTTATATTTTTGTTTATATTGCATATATTGGATAAGTAGAGAAAATGTTTTTTAAACGAAACCAAATAAATAAGTCTCAACAAATTGGTTATTATTTTATATTGATAAACTAATTTTTGTAGAGACCGACCGAAATTCGGGTTTTCAGCCAAAAAATCTGTTTCGGATTCGGCCGAAAAATAAAATATTGTTTTCGGCCGAAATTTCGATATTTCTGCCGAAAATTTCGGTTTGATAGGAAAAATGTAACAAATAAATAACACAGATTACACTGATCGGCAAAACTGAACTTTTTACTTGATAGACAAATTCTTAGGTATTTTGCTACGCTGAATACGAAAATAATACATAAGGAACAACCAAGTGGATAAAAGCGGCATGTAACACAAATTTAAGTATCGAAGAATCAGAAGCGACAAAGAAGACAAGTCCCCAATTTGTATAAAAAAAAGAAAAATTTAAAACTTTGAAACTTATTTTCTTGAAAGAATTTGTATGTTACATACCGCCTTCATCCATTCACTTCTTCACAGCGTTCTCACTCTTCTCCTATCGGAGTAGATCTACTCTCGCGATGATTTTTTAATATCTACTCCTCTACTACGGTAGTAGATTTTTCTATTTCCCTCAACATATTTTCTACTACTATTATAAAAAAACTTCTCTTCAAAATATTATGTGAGTTTCATACAATGCAAAACTACTACTCTTTCTACAAATCTACTACCCTGACAGTAATTTATACTGCTCTCGTACCATTTCTAATACTCTATGTAAAAAAATTAAATCTACTCCCCTTTCCTGAAATCTACTCCCCAAAAATCGAATATCTACTACTCTCGCCGAAGCAAAAAGTGAATTCATCTAATTCATGATCTGAACCTAAAATTATCGATTTCAGCCTACTGATATGCTTAATTATGTACAACTTTATTACATTAAAATTCAAAATTTTTCCTTTTTTTTCTTTTATTTTTTCGGTTTTGGCCGAAAAAAAAATAAAAAATTTCGGCCATTTCGGTTTTAGCCGAAATTAAAAAAACCGATTTCGGTCGGTCTCTAAATTTTTGTAATGGTTATTAATTTCTTTGAGCCTATTTACACAGTCATTCCCATGACGCATGGTCAGGCCGTTTTTAGAATTTACACTGACATGGGCATGACGAAATTTGACAGTTTTTATATGAAAATGTAAATAAATGAAGCATGGAGTTGCCACCTTTTACGCTTTTTGTATGGATTTTCGGAGCAAAATGTTCTATCCCGTTTTCACTACCGCAGGTCTTATTAGCTCTTTGTCAGATTTTTCGTCGTGGAACTGATAGTGTAAATAGGCTCTTTCATAACATTCAGTCACATTTCCTACGAATTTACAAAGCATTCGAGTGCTTAGCACTTTAAAGTATTCCAATGCATCAACTCAGAAACAAAAATATTTGAGATTGATCTGGGAACGACCTTTGATTTCGAATCGAGAATCACACCAGTCGGGAAATAGGGTGTGTCTGCCAATTAATGTTAGTTCTTTTTATCTAAAAGGGTTTTTGTTTTAAATTGAATTCCTACTTTCGGTTCGCTTTCAGATTATCTTCAAGAAATACCTCTCACGTCGCCAATGGCTATCGCTGATCCTGTTAACGATCGGTTGCATGGTCAAGCAGCTGAATTTCAACAGTTTCTATGGGGACACCAACGACGACAGCGAAGCGGCGGCCATACAAATCCGCAATAGCACTGCACCAAATTTAAGCGCAGCCTCGTCGAAAGTCAGCGGTAAAAATATGACCGGATTTGATTTCAGCCTCAGCGCTCTCCTCATACTCGCTCAAACGGTCTTCTCGTGCCTGGCGGGCGTCTACAATGAATATCTGTTGAAGGACAAGGGCTCCGAGGTGAACATCTTTGTGCAGAATGTCTTCATGTATATCGATTCGATAGTCTGCAATGCCGCCATTCTGCTGGTACGGGGAGAGCTCATGGCGGCCTTCACAAGTGACAGTTTGGCGGCCATATTCCGGTTCAATGTTCTGCTGATAATTGTGAATAATGCCGCAATCGGCATTGTGACCAGCTTCTTTTTGAAGTACATGAATTCGATATTGAAGACGTTTGCCAGCGCCTTGGAGCTGCTCTTTACCGCCGTGCTGTGCTATTTCCTCTTCGCCATACCGATTTACATGAATACAGCGCTGGCCATAGCTGTCGTGTCGCTTGCCATCTACCTCTACTCACAGAGTCCGGTGGTCAATTTGGGCAAGGTGCGGCCGCTGACGAGCATGAGCGACGCTACCCAAGCGCCGGACAAGCGAAAACTGTTGGACTCTGACGGCGATACGGACTTGGAAATGGATATGGTGTAGCTAGTTTGAGTTGAATGTTCCTGCATATTCAGTTGTACATTGATGTTGTGTCTTAATATTAGAGGTTTTTTTTCACGTGTAAACATGTTATTAGTATTGTACCTTCTTGGGTTCTTACGTGTACGTGTGTGCGTCTTCAAAGTAGTTTTAGATTAGATATTTTTTTGTATCTTAACAGCCCGGCAAATGAGACTCGGAGCACTCTTCGATCAGTTCGCAGAAAGACTCACTTGGGGAACTTTGCTAGTCTGAACATTTGCTGGGACACAATGTGGCTTTACTATGACAACAATTATTTTTAAGTTTATTTTGATAAAATCACATAAATGTTAAATGTTAAAAAAACACAAACCCAATTCTTTTTGCTAATTAATTTTTCAAACTTGCAATATGTGCCTCTCCCGTTTGATACAGATTTTTGAAGTTATTGAATTTTATCCACAAACTATAGCACTTCCACAAATGGACATTTTCAAAGAAAAGTACAGAAACGAGTCAAGTACAGATATCTGTACTATCTTGGGCACAAATCAGCTCGGCTACGTCTTGATTTGGAAAATAAAATTCTTTCTGGAAATTGGCAGAATGTGCATGTCTGCATATTTTTTTAATATTATGTGTTTTTAATATAGAGCAAATATTCAACATATTAATGGAGTCACAAAATGTAATCCAAAAATCGAACTTAAACTAAAGATAAGGTGGACAGGTTTTGTTGACCATTTTATTTTATCCATTTTCTACTTTATATTATTGCAGATGTGGAAGCAAAAAATCTAGACGTAGCTAATCAGTGTGCTTGTGATCATTTGGCTGTAGAATAGTGTTTCCATTATTATCAAAATTATTATTAATTCAAATGCTCCCCGAGTCCTAGTTATGGCGTGCCGCTGTTGCATTTACTCTTACCCACAAAATTGCGATATTTTCTGAATTTTATAAAAATCATTGAATTCAACACAAAATATATATTTATATTTTTATTATTCTTATTATCAATAATGTATTAAAGCTACGCTTAGAGAACTTTTGTTTAAGTTTACATTTGAAGTACAGTGGACGCTATTTTGGAGCACATTTTTACTAAAAATATATCATGTATTCCAAGGTAATACAAAAAATAGTGACGTAGTTTCATTTGTAGTCAAGCTTTTTGGTCGTCCTTATAAATAAGTGAAAAAAAATTATACGAAATTCAATAGAAAAGAAATGCATGGAAGCTTTCAAATGATTTTATGGAAAGTGATAATGGCTGTAATGATCAATCGACAAACATAGAAAAATCGTAGAAAATCCAGGAACTAAAATGTTATATCTACATATCAACAATAGGTAATTCATATATTTTTAGTCCCTGAGCTCGGAGCCTACTAATTGTCCGTATGCATGTATGTATGTACTTTCAAGTTAAAGTACCTTGAACCTTATCCCTAATCCATCCCTTCATTCGGGCGACGACCGCGCTCAGCCATCTTTATGTATTTGGTGCTGTTGAAGCGATGGTGTTCTTGGCAAGTCTCCAAATGCGACTCCATTGTCCCAATTGGTACCAAGTGAGTTGCATTGAAGATACACTGATCTAACGGTGGTCTAGACGAACAGAAAACACAAACAAAATAACCGAACTGTGGTATTTGGGAAAACACTAACAACCTTGACTTACCCGTTGTAGTTTTTGCGACACTTGAGGATGTGGGAGGGAATTCGAAATAGCACAATGCGATGTTCCCTGTTGTACGGGCATGTCCCATATTCGGATTGGTACATTTTTAGTTGGGATTCGTAAAAAGATTGGTAAATATGAACGTATTTATCAACGAAAGTTTTGCCACCAGTTTTATGCTAGTGATTAGGGATGGGCGACACCGACCAGTGTTTCGTAAAACCGGTGTTTTTGAGTTTTGAACACCGGTTTTTTCGGTGTTTTTTTTGCATGCCAAAACACCACTGAACGGTGGAAAATGCCGAACAGTGGTTTTTTATTTACTACATTTTCAACTTGTTTCATCAATTTTTATTTGTCATCGCAATTAAGTTTTCGATATATCGCTAAAAAATATCGATTTTGACAGCATCAACCGATCAATCGCCAATCCCTCTTACAAAGAAAAAACCCATTTCCTTCTGGAAAAAAAATGCAAAAATGAATAGTGAAGTAAAATTTTTCCCAAAAAAAAAACAAATATGCGCAATGCAAAAAATATATGTAAATATGAGCAATGCAATTTGTTTCTGAAAAGCATGAAGTTGGGGCATTGAACCTCCGCCAGCATTTGGTGAGCCCCCATTCTGTTAAAAATTATTTACTTTGAAATGATTTAACACCAAAATGTAGATACATTTTTAGAAAAAAAATATTTTATAAATATTTAGATATCGTGTATTTGAAACGGTTTCAGACTACAAATGACATCCTTATAGTTTTGCCGTAGCCAGAATCAATTCCCATGTTAAAGAGCTAATGAAAAAATGTCGATGTTAGGGAAACCGGTGTTTGTGTTCGGTTTTCCGCCGGTGGAAAAAACCGAAAATTTTCATCCCTACTCGTTATCCGCTGAACATTTTTATGGATTTTCTGCGGATTTTATGCTATTGTTCGAAGAAGGGGTTTTGAAACCGTCCCAATTATGAAGATATAAGTAGAATTCGGAAGTATTTTTTCGTATACTACAATAGGATGCAACTTAATTTTAAAACTCCGTATATTTAACCACACACATAATCGATTCATCGCAAACCAAAATAAGAATACTTGAAGATTGTTGTTGTTCTAAATAAAAAGTATATTATTTCGCACTTTAAAAATTGATGATACATTTCAACGAGAATAGTTAGAAATTGAGGTAATTTCACTATTCAGCACAAAAACTTGTTTTTTCCCTTGACAACTTCTACACATTGTACGATTGCCTCTATTTGACATCCTTCGCATCCTTGGCGTTTTGCAGAGATTGGGTAATGAACAGTTTGGCCAACGACTGCGAGCAGAACTGAGAAATGTGTTGCGAATAAGTGTTAATCTGGCCAGAAGTAATGGCCGCATTGAGCCTGGGTGGCACAGGCAATGGTCGGAATTGCTTCAACACGTCATCCTCTGGTACTGGCGATTCGCCCTTGGAAACCCGTACGGCATTTTCGGCGGCTTGCTTGGCCAGGGCGCGATGTTTTTCCTAATTTAATGAAATTAATGATATGTTAATAGAAGGTGCGTTGCTATTGAAACGAAAAAATGTAGCTTCACGTACCGTCTCCTGCTTGAACACCACCTGCTGGTATTTGTTGTAGCGTATCGACTCCTGGTACAGCTCATCGACACGTTCGATCAGGCAGCGCATATGGTTTTCCAACACCGAAGCCGTACCCAAGTCCAGGAAATTGTGACCCTGCTCTTCCGGCAACATTTCGTTCAATTCGCTCATCATGATGTTGGTCAACGGCGAGTTCTTAATCACGATTGGAATCTCGACAAACAGCGATTCATAGCCGACCTTCAGATTGCGCAAAGCCTCCGGCGTGAAGTCGCCATCCTTGTACATTTGAATGGCTTGCGGCGTAAGGCGATACGCCTTCAGGCAAAGGAATCCGCGGCCCGACTTTTGGGTGTCGTAAATGACGACCACCGACTCCTCGATGCTGGTTTGGTAGTGGTATTGTGATTCGAGCAAAGCCATCGACAGGAAGTTGCCAACATCGGAACTCTGATACCAGCCGACATGGAAGTGGTCCACATTAACGCGGCGCAGACGACGCATCATGCTCAGTTGGTACATTTCCTCGTCCATGCTATCATCACCGCTCTTGGGAAAGGGGAAGCAGTTGGTGATCTCCAGACATTTGTCAACGACAAGTCCTAGGAGCGCACCCTGCGCCAGGTCCATGTTGCTCGACTCTTCATGGCAATGTTTGACCATTTTCATTACGGCCTGGAATGTGAGAAATGGCAAATTAAGAACTTTGGTCAAATAGTTGGCAACGTACAAAATTGCATTTGTGAACGTGTGAATTTTTCTGACACACCGCTGTAGCTGTGGCTGAAAATGCTTTTGCTTTTTCTGCATTAAATTTAGCACTTCACATGCCACTTTTTGCATCAAATTGTGGCAAGAGCATTAAATTCCACATTAAACTCACCAATCCGTCACATTGTACGTAATTTATAGTATTATCAGCGTCTTCAACGCGACCACGATTAGCACCACGATTTGCCATTTTGCCCTGTCAAAAATCGAAAAGAAACAATGATGTGAACTTGGTTGCACTTGGGCGCGGAAAAATGATGTAGAGAGGAAAAAGTAAAAATAAGAAAAAGTATTAAAATGTTAAGCTACGATTACATTGACCCGAATATTCACAATGGAAATGTCAAACTACATACAAAAAAAGTAGTTAGCTATAGAGTTCACTACTGAAAGGAGTGTACCAGGCATGTAAAAGTAGGTACAACCGTCCCATTTTAAGTACAATTATAATATTTGGGGTAATTTTTGTTTTTTAATTTTTCACAATTTTTTTTATAAGAGCCTATTTACACTATCATTTCCATGACGAAAAATCTGTCAAAGAGCTAATGTGAACTGCGGTAGTGAAAACGAGATAGAAAATTGTGCACCGAAAATCCATACAAAAAACGTAAAAGGTGGCATCTCCATGCTTTGGTTATTTACATTTTCATATAAAAACTGTCAAATTACGTCATGACCATGTCAGTGTAAATTCTAAAAACGGCATGCCCATGCGTCATGGGAATGACTGTGTAAATAGGCTATCAGTTCCATGACGAAAAATCTGACAAAGAGCTAATAAGAACTGCGGTAGTGAAAACGGGATAGAACATTTTGCACCGAAAATCCATACAAAAAACGTAAAAGGTGGCAACTCCATGCTTCGTTTATTTACATTTTCATATAAAAACTGTCAAATTTCGTCATGCCCATGTCAGTGTAAATTCTAAAAACGGCATGCCCATGCGTCATGGGAATGACTGTGTAAATAGGCTCTAACAGATTTACAAAACAGTATGTATTTCGGTACTCAATTAAGGACAGTACCGAAAAGAAACTGCACACCTTAATCTGCTTATAAAATAAAGGTTTTAAATTTTGTTCGTGAAACTTTTTTTTAAATTGAAAAGCAATCTATTTTAATTTACTTTTCATTAACATTTAAAAAAAAAGTTGTTCTCTTAATTTTTGCCGAATTTTTCGTGTTGCTCCCTCTATTGAACTCCACACAACGGCTTTAGTAACGGTACTGCTTGCATTACGCAAAATTTTTTGGAATTGTTTCACGTCACTAGCAAAATTACGGAGCATTTAGTGAGTTCTCTTTTTTTGTTATTTTACGTTATTTTCTTCTAACAACACATGAGTGTCGTTTATACTACGATAAACGATCTGTGTCGTTTTTTCGATCAAATTTCTATCCACTGCGTATCATCGATATCGTTTTTTCCGACCCGTGTCGTTCATACTACGTTTTTTTTGTAGTTCGAATTTTTGTGATCGATCAGATATTTTTCTTAAGTTTTTTCATGAAAAAATTAAAGTATTTAATGGAAAAATATTTTATTTTGTTTGTAATTTTCATGAAGGATGCAAGTAAGAAAGTAGTTAGTTTACAGATCATTGCCGATGACTTTTTCCAATCTATGTTTTTCTAAACTAATTTGAGGTCGCTGAACACGAAAATCGCAATTATTTTTTTTCCTTTGTGGTAGGATTTTTCCTTACTTGAAAATATTGAAAGAACGGTAATTTCGATAGAACATAACTTTATACCATTAAAAAGAAAATCAGATTAAAATAGACTAATCTATGAGTGCAGAAAGTTCGATTTTATTGAATGTTCGTCTCGTCACCATAAAAGGCTGGAACCCGCCACCTCATGAACAAAATGTCAACCTTCTATCTCATTCTACTAAGGCTGTCAATCCCGGATCCCGGACTTTTTTCAGTCCCGAAAATCCCGGGATTGAAGCGGAGAAATCCCGGGATCCTGAAAATTTTGTATACAAATTAACCTTCTTAAAAAAATCATTAATGTGTAAAGTGTTAAAAGTGGAGTATACTCTTCATAAAACCAAAGCGGTAGATAGAAATTCCATTTGGTTTTATTATCTGACTTTATAAAATTTTTATGGAAATGAAGATTAGCATTATTAGCTAAAAAAATCAAATTTTCAAATTCTCTAAAAATTTGGTATATTTTTTATTACAAAACTTTTTTTTTGCATAGTGGGTTGTTTAACGTTCTTAACCCCGCCATTTAAATTTAAATTTACTATGGGAAAACGTCTATTGGTGAATGAAAAATAAATTAAACCCAAATAAAGGAAGGGTTGCCCTCTTCTGTGTCACGATCGAAAGGTATCGGGTTCAATCCCTACCCGGGGAAAGTTACAGAAAACATTTAGGTTAAGTTTAGGTTAAATTATTGAAACGTATACAGAAAAAAAAGGTCGGTAAAATTAACCGAAAAAAGTGGTTGACGTACAGCATTTCAAAATGTATGAAAATTGTAAATATTTTTTACCGAGCTCGTCGGTAGATTTAACCGACAAAAAATGTTAAAAAAAAATAGTTGAAATAACCGAAAAAAATTGTTGTTGTACAGAAATTTTAGATTCTTTTACAGCAATTGTTGGTTAAATTTGAATTTTCACCAACTTGTGCAATTTACCATTCGCGCAACTTCAGTTGAATCGTTGGGCTTCAAAGAAAGAAGAATTCCCAATCGTGTTATGAATGTTGTGCCTTATAGGCGCAGCTTGAGCAGAGCCCAACAGCGTTTTTTTTGCAGAGTTTACTGCATTTGTAATACTAATTTTGGAAAATAAGACCTTGTGTCAGTTATGCGCTCAAGCTAATATTTTTTTTTTTTGTGTTTAATATGTTTTTTTTTGTTTTCAAATGAAAAAGAAAACAAATTCAACGAAAAACATTTACTTACTAAAAAAATATGTATCGAAACAAATTTTTGTTGTATGTTTACAATCAAAATTGTAAGCCAATAAATTGTAATGGTTTTCTTACTAAAAAATATATATCGAAACAATTTTCGAATTGTAAACCAACAAATTATTAATGTAAATCAACCACTTCTCGTCGGTTAGATTAACCGACGAAGAAGGGTTGGAGCGTTTTTAACCGTCTTTTTCGTGTCAATAATTTAGGCTTTTTTAATTCAGCAATTTAAAATGTACAGTGCGTCGAAAAGTTTACGTACACCCCTTTCCGTATGTGTAGTGGCTCACTATTCCACTAAATTTTGAGAATCGATATTGGTATCAATCATACACGGGCAGTATCAATTACATTTTGTAATGATTAACCAGCTCAATTACAATAAGTGTAATTGTAATTGAAATTTTTTCAATTACAATTACATTTCTCGAAAAATTTCAATTACATTTTCTCAATTACATTTGTAATTGAAAAATGAAAGAAAGTAATTGAGAGAAAAAAGTGATCATTACTTTTAAAAATACATTAATAATTAATTACATTTTTTGTAATTAATTACATGAAAAATCACGGATTACAGGCAAATTAAGGAAACAATTTGAAACAATTGAAACTTTTAGAATAAAACACTTGGATTTATCATGGGTGAATCATACCAGGTGGGATTGTAGTTGCCACCAAGTGCGTCCTTGGACTTCTTTGGGTGATTCATGGCAGTTGGACATGTCCTCGGACTTTTTTGGGATGAATTATGCAGGTTGAGATTGTAACTGTTTCGTTTTTTATTATGAACAAATAAGTGACTACACAGCTTGTCGGTTGGTAGGCGCTAAGTTTTTCATATAAAAAAAAACCAAACTGCTAGAAAACGTTTACAACCAACCCCACATACATACATACATACTCACGAAGAGTTTTATATAAGAAAAGATATATTTACAATAGACGTTTTCCCATAGCAAATTCTAATTTTGTTAAATTCCAATGCTATTCCAAATTAATATATTAGTTTTTATTAAAAACTAGAGAGTGGACTATATTCGGCTATGCCGAAGCTGAAATACCCCCACACAGTAGGAATATCCTGTATACCCTGCCACAGTGAGTGTGGGGGTATAAGAAAAACATTGAAAAACGTTGGAAAAAATCCCGAAATCCTGAAAATTCCAAGGAAAATTTTTTAATTTTATGAAATTACAACGTTTTTTAATATTTTCTTTGTTTTTATCTTAAAATCAGTCCCAATCTCAAGTTTCCACTCTTGATAGTGGACAAACTTTTCATTGTCACTGCAGTGCATGCATACGCTTTTCAAATGTAAACAATTTCGAGGATTCTCTCAAACACTGCCGTTTCCCAATATCCACCCCACATCATCGTCCTCGTTGTATTTTCTTATGTTGTAGACTGCGCAGTCGTTGAACATTTTTTGAAGAATCCGCACCGACCGCCTTTCAGCGGGCGGATGTGAACACTCTGAGTTTTTCTTATTCTAATTTTGCGTGTTGTTGCTTCTTTTCCATAAAACATAATCTTTAATTTACCAATTTAACCAAAAAGCTACAGGAAATGCTTTAATCGTAATAATGCTAAGCGCCTATGATCTAAATGAAGCTCTGATGGCTGCAACTATGTCGAGTAACTATGACGAAGCCCTCCATTGCCTTATGGAGGGAGCGAAGGCTGCACTTGTTTCTCCGGCCAGTGGCCAAACTGCGGTTGGACTTGCGGCTTTGGTTGGTGACGTCGAAATTCTGGAACTGTTAATACAATCGTGCGAGGAACCGGGCTTAGATATTTTCAGGAGGAAAAGTGAGTGTAATTGAAGTACAGGGGGTGATGGTTTGATTTTGGGCAGAAAATCGATAATTCGCATGCATACCATTAAACATTCAATTATATTTTTTAACATGCAAACGTGCATTTAAAAATTGTATTTTTACCGGCCCCATGAAGCTCGTTCCAATTCAATTGAAATGGAAATTGATTCTACGCCGGATGAATCGATGGACAATCTTGAATGGGAGGATGAGTTCAATGGTGATGACTCAACCACGACTGAAGACGCAATGGAGGAGGAACACACATCGCTCTACTATTATTACGCCAAGACATTCGAACGTACGGGAGCGATAATGGACGATTTCTATTCGGAACACAATCGACACGACACGGATTATCAGGATGCCATGCTAATTGATAACATGCAGTGGACACCATTGCACTACGCTGCGGCATGTGGACATTTAGAATGTGCACGCATTCTACTGGAACATGGTGCACGAGTGGACACCCTCAATGTGGAGGGATTGACTCCATTACACGTGGCAGAGAGCACCGAAGTCACTCGTTTACTATTGAAAAATGGCGCCAACCCCAATCTGAAGACTCTAAACACGGGCGAAACTGCACTGCATTTGGCAATACGATCGCGCCAAATATCAACGGTTAGTTAATATCATTCAACTAATCCTTATCCTTCCTTATCATCATCATTACTATTTATAAAATTAAAACGCCAGTGGGGGCATAAACCCACACACACTGTGGCAGGGTATACTAACTTTGACACAACGTTTGTAACGCCAATAAGGAGGCGTGTCCGGTATGGAAAAGTATACATATTCTTGGTCAACATCACCGCCGGAGTCGATTTAGCCATGTCCGTCTGTCTGTCCGTACACACAAAAAAAAAGTCGGTAGATTTAACCGAAAAAGACGGTTAAAAACGCTCCAACCCTTCCACGAGCGAATGCTAGTAATATATAATATGGCCAAATTGAATGTATAATGAGTCTAGACCAGTTGTGGTTATTGGGAAATTCTATTTCAAGAATTTAAAATTTACAAATTGCGGGCCCATACTGAGTCTTGGTCTACACTAGGGGTATAACTTTATTGCAATCTCATAATTACATAGCACTACAAGATGAGAAATTGTGAGCAAATAAAAATAAAATAAACAAAGACGATTTTTAGGAAATGGTGTCGGGAACGGAATTGGAATAGAACGAAATGGAAACGAATCAGGACAAAATGGAAAAGGGCCAAAATAAAAATAATCGAAAAATTACCGAAAAATGTTTGAAGAAAGTATTGTTACTCGTATGAGCTGGGTATTTACTTCGGTCAGGCCGAAGATGATTCTCTAGCTAGTTGTATTCTTATATCGTCCCTACAGGCCAATATCATAATGCAGAGCAATGTGAATTTCAATGAAACGGACGATGCCGATCAGACACCACTAATTTGCGCTATTGCCAATGATCTCAACGACATAGCCACGCTTTTGATCGATAAGGGAGCTCGCATTAATCTGCAAGACAACGAAGGCAATACGGCGTTGTATGCAGCCGTAAAGAAGAATAACGTGACACTTGCAAAAGCGCTGCTGGATCATGGAGCACGACGGGTGGCGTCCCATTATTTACTCCATCACTGTGTATGCTACAATTTTCGCGAAATGGCCGAGCTGCTAATTAACCACGGCCACGGCGATAGTCTTAATGTTCGGAACAAAGATGGAGCCACTCCGATTCTACTGGCGATTCAGGGTAAAAAGGCCGACATGCTGGAGTATTTGCTGAAGGTGGCCTCCACCCAGACTCAGCAGGGAAAATTTGTCGATCGCGTCGAAAACGAGCTGATCATAGCAGTGCAGTACATCGATACCTTGGAAGATTTTAAGGCAATTGCACGTCTTCTCTTGGCTGAAGACAGCGGTTGGAAGTCACCACCGCTTGCACCGTCCTCCTCTTGTTATATACCCTATTGCCAGACTCCACTTGCCCGTGCCATTATGCTGAATAAATTGGACATTGCCGAATTTCTGATCAAAGAGGGCGCAGACATTTCCCAGATTTGCACCGATCATGTTGTGAACAACTTGCGTTCCATGGCGGTGACAAAGGGCATTTTGGAGTTAGCCAAACTATTAGGTGAGAGAATGTGCGCGTGCACTAATTCAGCTAACAATTCGAACACATTTTGTTCTTCCAGTTCATGCAGGCTTCAAATACCCATACAGTAAATTGCCATTTCCCAATGCCTGGAAAGCAGAGCGAAAGAATATGGAAGATTCGATGCTCCAGCTCGGTAGCAAACCGTTAACTCTTCAGTCGTTGTCGCGCATTCATATAAGACGTCATATAATCAGGATCTTGGCCGCATCCAGCGACACGAAAATCAAATATCACGCAACGAAACAAGAATCCAGCCTGAGTCGCATGATCAAAGAGCTGAGAATACCAAGAATTCTGCAGACATTTCTAATCGATTTCGACGACTGTCCCACTGTGATGAGTTGCACAGCTCGTGCATTACCAAATGCACCAACATCGTTCGATGACAACTAAACGAAACAATTACATTTGCGTTTGCCCTGTTTGCTGCACGTTTATAGTTCAGTTCTTTCAAAAACCCTTTTTTGTAATGCATTTTTATATATCGTATATCGTATATCACAAGAATCAGACTTAGATTAGAATTTGAATATGTTTTTATTTAATAGCAAGTATGTATACTCTTTTGTTACAAAGTTTCTTTTCTTCTTAAATGATATCGGCATTTTGCAAAATGTCTGCTTTGCAAATTACAATAATGACTTCATTGAACTAAAATATGTATTTGAATTGTTGTAAAATTTAATGCATTTGTATGTATATAGTATATATTAATAATTTATACAAATATAAATCGAAATTATTTTTTTTTACCAAAAGATTTTAATCTATAAGTATCTGTAAATTTTTTTTAATTTAAGAGTTTCCATTTAGGTTCAATGTTAAATGTAGAGACAAGTTTTGAGATTTTGAACCAGATATCCAGTATACAAACGAGATAACTACATTTGCAATAGAGTAACAGTTTCAAAATCCTTTAACTCACAACAAATACTGAGAGAAAACCAAACGTAGAAAGAAAATGTTCAAACTTTTTGAGAAAATTGAGAAAAATGTTCCACTTAAGAAATCAAGTCAATAAAATGTAATTACTATGAAAATTTTAATTTATTTGCGTAGTTTGATTCTTTACCGGCGTTCTCTATGGTTTAAGCAATATCTTGAAGTCATCATTGGCATTCTCCGACATATATTCATAGGGTATTTTGTCCTTCTTATCCTTCACCTCCTTGAGAGATGGTAGTTTTGAAATCAGATATCTACTGACGTCCAAATGCCCGCGAGCAGCGGCACGATGTAGAGCCGTTTGACCACAATCATTTTGTAGCTGCAAGTTGGCTTGGGCATCTACCAAAAGTTTAACGATATCCAAGTGACCTGAAATTAAATAGTAAATTTCAAATAACTGTTGAATGTAAAAAAGCGTCGTTCATGATATTCACCAAGCGCCAAACAAACAAAAAGGGGGCCTAAGACCCCAAAGGAAAGGAAAATATTAAATTCCGTTTTTTTTGCTGTATTTTTGGGCTGTACACATAAAAAAAATGTTTGGGCGAAATTTCCTTTTTCATTACGAAAAAGGGTATTTAATAAAATAGTTATACATATACACGAATTGGCAAAACAATTTGACTAGAAGCCATGATTGCGCCCGAGATATCCGCTCTTTAATAGGTATGCATTTTTAATTACTTGCATTCATTTATAGAATAGAAAAACTTTACACAAATATACGCATTGTTGAAACCATCTGACAACAATAAATCGTTTCCCCAGAGATATCCACCATTTGATAAGCTTTCAAAGAGAAAAGGAATGCAGTTAAATTTGCACATACATATATAAAGATTTTATTTAAAATTTAACAAAACGCTTGAATGTAACTACATTTTTACAAATGTTTGTATAATATACATGGTACATGATACATCCTTCAAAAATTAAAAATCGGCGAAAATGTTGGAAAAATCACCCACAAATTTTGCGCGATTTTTTATATGACGTGCTCAGAGAAAAAGATCGTTGAAATGTACTGATCATCGCTTTTTTATTATGAGCGTGTCATATGAAAAATTACCCAATTTTGTATGAACAATTTTTGCGCGATTTTTCATTGACTTTGAAAATTTGCGGTCCGCCCACTGCCACGCCCTAAAAAATTTTAAGCTTGTTACTCGGGTCCTATTCAAGGGATTTCGCTGAAACTTTGGATTTGGTGCTGGGAGGTGAATGGGCAGAGAGATGACTTGCAAAATCTATTTTTATTTCAGTTGCTTAAATAATACATATAACATTTCTACGTTAACATGAAATTACAAAATTATTGCGAGCGAAGCTGTGGGTATAAGCTAGTACTTTTATATTGGTTTTGCATAACAATCCAAAATATGGCATGAAAAAGATCATATTGCGGATTTATTCATTAGTCATGCCCCTTTATCGGCCCACAAAAATTGAAGCAAATCGGAAATATCACCCTTAAGTCACAGCCGTTTTGGCTTGGAATCGGACAAAAAAGAGGCGGGTCCCATACAAAACGCGAAAATTTGGAAAGTCTTTTTAAATTTGTCTTAAAATTAAATATAAGGGGACCAAAATGGCGTCCTGGGAGCAACATTTTTTTTATTCGAGGCACTTCCAAATGGGCTATATTGTAGGGGGGCATTTTAGCTTCGGCATAGCCGAAGATAGTCCACTCTCTAGTTGTTTTCTGGTTTTAAAATTATTTTTTTTTTTACTTTTGTGAACGGACTTACCCATCATAGCGGCTCGGTGTAGCGGTGTAGCACCGCCTTTGGTCATTGCATTCACATCCGCCTTACCCTCGTTCAACAGCAATTTACAAATTTCCTCGTTTCCATTGCGTGCGGCATAATGCAGTGCGGTATAGTCGCAATTATCGCGGTCCATCGATTTCCCTTTAGCTATGAAACCACGTACGCGGTCCGATTCATTGTAGATTGCTAAGAAAAAGGGCAAGAATTGAGTATCTACAGAATGACACACTGTTTGAAATGGAAATATCCATTTACCTGCATTCCAAATGCCCCGATCGAACTCCATATCGGAGAGCGTCTGCTGGGCAGGGTGTGACTGTTTGTGGCACTTGCAATTGTCTGCTTGATGTTGGTCCATTTTAGATGGTTTCGGACTTAAGTTGTTTTTAAGAATTTTTTTAAGGAATTTGTATAGTTAAATTTTAGTGTTATTAAATAACCGTCTTTGATTTGTTCAATGATTTATGTTTAACGAGCTGCACTCTCTATTTTCTTTTTTTTATAATAGTTTTTTTTGCATCAAATTTCTAGCAGAAAAAACAAATGTTTACAATTTTCTTACATATATATATAATAGTTGTGGTATTTGAAAAAAAACACACCATAAACAATTTCTATTTGCAATTTTAATAAAAAGTCTATAACGTTTCCACTCAAATGCGCTTGTCGTCCGTTGCCGTTTTAGATTTCGCGTTGCATTGTCCAGCAGATTTCCGCTTCGCCACAGCTGCAGATAACCTTGTAGCTCAGCTGAGCCAAAGTGTTCACCATGACCATGGGCGGAACCGACACCATAACACCGTTTACCACTGGTCGAACGCTGTTATCGAATCGCTTCGAAAGCGCTTGAATTTCCGCTTCGTTCAGCCCGAAAATGGCGCAGGTGCGATCGTGCAGTGAACCTTTCACAACGATGTACGTATAATTCTCTTCGTTCTGGACAATCGGCACGGGAATGGTCACGACATTGGCGGTAGTGCACGGTTGGGCTTGGGCTGGCACTGAGCCGGTCGAGGGGGTGGTTGCGGTGGTACACTGGCACGGAGCACTGGGGGGACTCGCTTGGGCAACAACTGCCGGTGGCGCTTGAGCCTGATCTGGGGTGGTGTCCATAGTTTTGGTATCTTTTAGAGATTTGAAAGTCTACTACACACAATGTTTTTTTAGTGAGTGTGTGGAATGAAAGATTCAAGGAAATTGTTCGAAATGCTTTTAACCCAATTGAAAAAGAATTAAAAAATAAAGAAGAACTATCTGTATTAAATGTAATATCTATCTTACATGCATTAGTAACTTTGCATTTGCATTTGTGTTGAGACTAAACGTTAGTTTGTTTTTTTTTTTCGTTTTTTCTGAAAGTCTTCTGGTAATTTGAATTTTTTGTTTCTTTTTTATGGGTTGTGTATGATTTAAGGTTGGCTTTCTTTTCTATTTGAATTGAGATGCACTTTTTGTTTTTTAATTCGGCACACACTACACTTATTCGGGGGAGTCGACTTTGTGATAATTACTCAAGCTGCTGGCTGCTTCGCGGCCAATGTTGGATAGATTTTCTCGTACAACGGATTCAGTTTCGAGCGGCTCGGGTTCGTGAAACTCTTTTCGCATTGTCCACATGTACTCGTTGTAGTCCTGCTTAACGGCTGTCGACGATGAGGCGACAACTCGAAAGCCCAAAATCTGCAGGCAAATAAGGAGAGTGGACGAAATTTAATAATATTCACAACAAAAACAAAATGGTAGGCGATTCTGCTAATGGGTCTTAGATACTTTTGCAAAATTACCTCAAGTGCTGACAGAATTCGACAAGGATGCACCAGATACACTATTGTGGATTCGTCACTGTAACCGCCGCATGAAAACTTATTCAACTGCTCAATTTCATCAGCTGAAAATGGCAAAAACAATTTTCGTAAAAAAATACGTTCAACACCGGTCTTCTTTCCACTTCCAATAATTATCACTTCGTTATCTCTTCATTTATCTTTTAAACGAGCAGAAAATTAGCAGAAAATAAGATAACAAATCATAATCACAGAATGAGTAAACATCATATGAGAAGAAGAAGCACTTGGGCATTGCAAGAAATGACCTCATCATTTTGAAAGTAGAAAAATTTTTTCTTCTAAGTAAAAGTAAAAGTTCGAATTTATTGATAATGAAATTTCACCGCGAATAAGGAACAAATCAAGAGAGATAATAATTCCACAGTTCATTGGCGCACAACTACGCTGTATGCAGCAGCAATTGTGCAACGTTTGTGAGAAAAACACTGAAAAAGTAAATAAAGGTAAAAGTCAAATAGCCACACCTGCTCAATATTTGCGACGTATTAACTAGAAGAAGAAGTTGTGCTAGTAAAATGTTTTTGGCTAAAACTGGAAATTTTGAATATTTTCCACTTCATTTGCTGCTGCAAGTTTCAGTATTAATTAATTAAAGTACTCACACAAAAACCACACACTGAAATGTTGATTGGAATTTTCATTTAAAAACAATTTGTATCTTAGTCATAGCCGAACGTAGGAGAGAGATACTACAGTGTGCGCGCACTAAGCAAAGTTCACAGTCGGAATGGCAAAACAAAACTCATTCGCTAACGATGTTGCCTTCGCTCTGGAGTCGACTGTGGCTCCCATACTCTACATGATACCGAGTACACTCAACTCTCTCAAATCTCTTCTTAATGCAAAAATAGTGACGTAGATTTGGAAGTAGTTTTAGTCAATATACTTAATAGTTATAAGCAAAATAAAATTGCTTTTGATTATGACGAGGCGTAAATTGGTTGTAAACCGTTAAGGGCTTAGATAGGTTAGTTCAGTAACTATTCCACAAATTGTACTTTTTTCTCTCAACTGAGACACGTTTACTTCTTTAAAGATATTTACTTTCTATACAAATTGAAATAATGTCAAGTATACGCCTCGCAGCTCGTACGATTAACTCCAAATTACAAAAGAAAAAATATCCCGCTCCTGTATATGGAAACACACTGTACACTGTCCATATTTGGACATATACTTATACTAGCAGCAGCGAAATGAGCACACCAGACAACAACAAATTTATCGATTTCAACTATGGAAAAGTTTTTGAGGTGTGAATGGTATTGGACAATTGCCTTCCCCAAAATTCGTGCGAACATGTCCGAGCTTAAATGTGAAACTCAGTGCCCCTGCTAGCAAACAAAATAAGTGTACAATTAAAAAAAATTTATGAAATTGTCTACAAAAATAATACTTAAGTAAATATTGATAGATAGTATATACAAAATAGACATTCGTGCTGTAGCGCAAAAAAAACTTGCTTGGCAAAATTAAACATTTTTCATGGAAGCACAAAAAAGAGCAGAGTTCTTGTTACCTTTCAATCCGGAAACCAGTACACGCCACGGATATTTGTGACTGTACGAGGCTAAATTGCCGCGGATTATGATGTAGGGCATTTGGATGAATTACGTTTGTATCGAGTTAAGTGAAGAGCCTTCAATGCTGTGTATTAAGAGGCGCTTTAGTAGCGATTTCTAAAAACGCTTTATCAACGTTGAAGATATCTCAGCGACTGAATTTAGCTGAGGGCGCACTGCGGTCGTGTTAGGTTTGGCACGGAGCACGTAGTTTTAGTTTATCCACTGTGGAAATGTGGTTGGTTTCATTGAACATTTGTTAGCAGCAGAGTTGGGAGAAAATATGAAATGTTGTTAGTAGATGAATTCAATTGTGGGCTATGGGCCGTTATTATGAGCGATGCGAAGAGGTGTACCTAGTTGAATTTGATGTTGGAGGCCGGGAAATGTTTAGTTATGTGCGGTTTGAATTAACAAGTTGAGTGATTAAGACTTAAATTGAAATTAAGGTACCAGCGTTGAGCGCGGTCATGTGAAATACGTATTGCCGAATCATATTCAAATCTATTTAGTCAATTTGATTAAATTAGGACTTAATAGATTTTCCAAAGTATTTTTTTTATTCCGAAGAAAATTTCAATCGATTTAATTTTCCCTCTATCAGAAATGGTGGTAGTTCAGTTTCTCTCTCTAAGTGACCAGTTGCATGTTTTACTTCGAGAAGGTCTACTGAATAATAAACAATACAACAACACACAGCAAAAGTGTGGGTGAAAAATTAAATGACAAACCCCTTCTCCTGATTTAATTAACATGACCGCAGTTTGTGGGCACAGTCATTCCTCCCCCCACCTACGTAATCGTTAGTGTGCGCTCTCAACATTTCCATTTCCATTTGCGTGTTATGAAAGGCTTCAATAAACGGAAGCAAAAATATAAGCGCAAATTGGACGTTTTTGCGGTCGTGGTCTTCTTGGAGTTGTAAAATTACCATTTCAGCAAATAAGGAAAAATTAAAAAGGCAATGATGTCATTTATCATTTACATTTGTCAATTTACTTCAATCCAAAGGTTCTAGGTAGAATTAAAGTCACTATCAAATTAAGTTGTCCACTGCTCGATTCTTTCCAATCCAAAATTATCCACAAAAAACCAGGATGGATCACTATTTCAACTATTCATTAATGTATTTATGGCACTTACCTTTTAAGCTTTCTAGTTGTCGATTGCCGATTCTTTCTATAACCAATTACACAAGTATTTAGAAATTTTTATTAAATTAATTTTTTTATTAACTTTTTTTAATTTTTATCGCATGTTTCCACCTTTTCACTTTTTTCCACTCAAAATGTTATAAAATGTCAAATAAAAAATTGCACCAAAGGGTTGCCAGATTTTTAACGCATTAAATAAATAAATAAATTCTGTGGGCATTTGGCAAAACAACGATAGTGTGCCTTTAACACTATCATTTCCATGACGAAAAATTTTGTATGTCAATTTTCAAAGTTTGCTGCGGTTAAATCACTGTCCGTGTGAGGTAACTTCCGTTTTCAATATAGAATTTGTTGACTTTGAAAAAAACAAATTCAAAAAAATTCTTGCATTCAAATCAAAAATGTAAAAATCCTAACATAAAAAAATGAAGTCGCAGTGTCGCATTTTCTTGACAAATTTACTCCAATTACTAAATTTATCAAATATACCGAATACAAAGCCATATACTCAACACGTGAATACCACTAATGTATTTAAATTATAGGGCGATTCATTTAAAGTGGGAAACCCCTCGAAACGATTCAGTTGTGCAGATGAGCAGTCAAAAGATATGAAATTTGACAGTTCTTTTAAGCAACTGCGCGTTTTCCAGGGGTTTGCCACTTTAAATGAATACCCTTTATGTATTTAAATAGGGGAAGACTAAGACTGGTTTACTTAAAATACAAATCACAAAAGTCGCAAATCTGGCAGCCCTGCGTCATTAAAATCCCATCAGCGACATCTACAGTGGATTCTTGGTGTATATACAATAAAAGTCCCTTTACAGATAAATTAAAAGTATATATTCTAATGAAATATTTATGTCCTAGTTTGGACGTAAATAAATATATATATAATTTAAAATCGAGTAGTTTAAGTTCTCCGCTATATATTTGAGGGTTTTGCTCAAATAATGACTTCAGCGACAAAATGGAGAAAGTTCATTAATATAGCCATTCCGCAAAAAAATAGTAGTTTCCGAAATTTCAAGTGATGGCCACGTACAATTTTTTGACGTCAATACGTAAAATGTACGCGTCAAATTTTATGTGTACAATTTTTTTGTTCAATACTTTAATTGTGCTATATTATTAAAAATATGGGATGATAAGCTCTTAAACGTAATATTTATTACTTATATTCAACAAAAGAACAGATCTAAATTAGCCAACAATACAACTTTATGCATTAACAACATTTTTTCAAAAGAATTTTAAATTAACCGTCAATTTGACTGGATCGTTCGTCAATTCGTTCAGACGTTACCGCTCTTGAGTACCTGTTTCGGGTTAATTTACCCATTTCAGGGCGTTGGCAGATCCACAAAGGATATCTTGAAGATCTACAAAGGATATCTCGTCGTTATCCTTGTCCTTATTCATGTCCTTATCGTTTTCTCTCAATGGTTTTATAATATTTCGTAGTTTGTCTGAGCAATGAAAAAAAATATACCTGTAACTTGAAAATCTTAATGCTTGCGCACTTGAACGATTACCGTTATGTATATGAATACCGTTAGATGAACAAAAAAATTTGTTTGTGGAGAAATATTAACTCAGCCGAAGGATAGCGAACCGATCGTAAAAACTTATAGCGCGCTGCTATTTTTTGCTCGCAAACGTATGTAATACTTCTATATTGCCAGTATCCTATCTCTGCAGTGTGTTTTGAGCTCACTGTAAGAGCGAAATAGCAAGCATTGAATTTTGTATTAGTTTGACATAGAAATCCGAACTATGACTGTACTTTTTCATATATTTTGTCTCTTGATATCAGTGAATGTACTTTCACTATACTGGTAATATAGAAGAATTACATATATGGATAGTTGACAAAATTTCTTCGTTAATTAAAACAAAAGATTTGTTAATAGCAAAAGGACAATGCTGCTCATTGTGATCGACACAGGTCGTTTATCTTTACTTGTATACAATTCTTTGTTAGTTTGTTTGTTCCCTTATAACTCGTATGTTTGTTCCTTATAACTCGAGAAATAGTTGACCGATTTTAATGAAACACATATCAAAATGTAGATAATTTTATCATTGCCTACATGCCATTTCATTAACTTTGGGCGTTCGAGGTGGGCGTGTCAAAAATTATTGTAAAATTCTGTAATTCATGCAGTGTTTTAAATTTTTTAAAGCACTGTAACTCGGGTCCTCTTCAAGAAGGTGATTGTGAAAATGTGTGATCTGCAAAATTGCCACACCCCAAATTTGTAATGAACTTTAACTCGGACCCTATTCGAGGGATTCCGGTGATATTTTAGATTTGGTGTTGAGTAGTGAGTGGGCCGAGAGATGACTGGCAAAATCTATTTATACATTTACATGAAAATATAAAGTAGTGAAAACTTTTCACTCGAATATTCACAATAGAAATGTCAAATTACATACAAAAAAAAAAGTATTGTGCTCTAGAGTTCACTACTGAAAGTAGAGTTCACTCGTTTCATGCATACAGCCCAATGTACTCCGGAAATATGTCTATACATTTTATTTTGAATGGACTTATTCGAACTGTCTATAGTATAGACTCTATACCATCAAAATCATAATTCGTCTTTAGCTCACATTCGAATTAGAAATTGAAAATACGACTTTTTTCATTTTCAAAATGGAAACAAATCCATGTAGGCGTTATTGGAAATAAAGCTTTACCCCGTAAAGTTTACGGCCTTATTTCAATCGACTTTAATGCACCCCACCACAATAAACTCTCGCAATATGCCTCTAAATTTTATGTACATGCACCTATAAGATGCAAAAATCAGAAATTAATGCATAAATAAAGTAAAGAAGAAATACGAATATAAATCAAAGCAAAGACTGAAAAGATATTGTTTAGAATTGAAGAAAAAGAGGGCAAAAAGAACTTTTCGCTGAAGCAGCAAGCAGGATAAAAATAGTTTTCAACGAAAGGTTATAAAGAAAACAACGAAACATATGGCAAAGTAATTAGCATAGTATATCGATTCTTTGCCAAAAAATCTACAGATAAACTGAAGAGCGATAGGTCAAACGAGTTCATCATCATCGCCCTCTGTTCTGACGTGGTGGTTCACGGACCGATCGCTGCCAGATAGAACTAATTTTCGTTCGCTGCTATTTCATCAACACGTACAAATATACAAGACAGACTAACAAAACCTTACATTCTCTCAGTCTGATCCCGGCCATCATAGAATACAAACGTTGAGAGGAAAACGAAAAACATTCGCAATTGTTTAAATAAAATCGAAAGACAAAAACCACATTGCCAAGCACTACGCATTTTCTAACTGTGTTGAGAATAAGTGAAAACAAGTGAAAATATGCACAAGTTTCCTTTGCTGTTAGCAGCGACTGCATCGCTGCTGGTCGTTTTCACTATGCCCGCCCATGCCGGCATGGCCCACAAACATGAAAAGCACACAAGCAAGGAACGCCTAAAAGATGGTATTTATGCAGCGCGCGATGCTCACCACAATGACCATGGAGAACATAATGTCGAATTCGACCATGAGGCTATTATTGGTAAGTAACATTTGAATTACTGCTATACTGCTGGCTATAACGGAAAATAGGTTTACAAACAACATAACGTTTCTGATCTACTGACAAAAAAAGTCTTGCAAATGGAAGAAACCTTTTTTTTCAAACAACAACACAACTGTAACTGTAAAAATACCAAAAAAAATGTTCAAATTTGGTTTTCTATAAGATTTTTAAGACATGGGAGTTTTTTTTACCCAAAATTTGATTCCAAAAACCAATTGCATTTCAAAGTATTCGTAGAACAGTGTAGTGTTTTAGTTCAACAACGGAAGTTCACTACCTAAAATACCGTATGAACATTTGTTTGTTTCTGTTCTGCAACATACAAGCATACACTGTTCAAAATAATCTTGTTAATCGGAAAGCCCAACACCGTTCAAATGGGCTTCGCGTAAATAAACGTTATATAATCTTTGAATAGAATAAAAACTCAAAGAAGAAATCCACACGTCATAGAAATTGCCAAAAGTGAGCTGTCTTTTGTGTACACACGTGCGTCCCCATTTATGCCTTTATTAAAATCCAAATTGAATAAACACAATAATAGAGAAATATTTTCCGGCCAACTTGTTTAAATACAATTTGTCTCATTTGACTATACAACGCATAAATGCAATAAAAATGTTCTCTCCTTTTTTTCAGGCAATGTCAAAGAAGCCCAAGAATTCGACACACTTTCCGCCGAAGAGTCACAGAAGCGTTTGGCCATTCTGATCAAAATGATGGACTTGAACAGCGACGGGTACATCGATCGTCATGAGCTGAAAGCATGGATTTTAAGGTCTTTTAAGTGAGTTTGTGTTGTTGATTAATGCTTGTGCTCTTTCCTCTAAAAGAATTTAGCTTGGCTAACAGCTAGTAATGATGCTTCATGTCATGCCAGTTGCTGTAACACATAAAGAACCAACATTTTTTTGCCACGCATATTTACCAAGTTTGCACGCGCGCCTTACATGTATACTAGAGTGGACCTATTCGATTTACTTTCACGCCGCGCACTAAAATGATTGCAAATGAAATTACAAATTTATGTCAATTGCTCCAATGGAAATCGTAGCACATGGAAAATTGAAAATCCATCAATTGAATGGGTGATCCATCTTCGTGCAGCAGTTTCATAAAAGGGTTTTAATTTTAAAATGTGGAAAATGCGATCATATTTTATGTTGACCCATATACCGCGTTTGACCTGAATTTTGTCATCTCCAATGATTTTACGAAAAAAAATTAAATATTGCCTCAATAAGGTCTACTCTAATACAACCAAATTTCTTTAAGACGAAAACCAAAGCTGGGCATAGTTAATAGAGAATTCAATTTTGTTAATCCGAAAATAGTTAATCAAAAATTTAACTTCGGTCTATTGGAAAGTTCATTCGTTGAAAAGTTACCTTCGTTAAAAGTTAAAGTGAAAAGTTAAATTATCTAAATTTAAAAAAAATGTCCACAAAACACATTAAAAAAAAAAAGAGTAAAAAACAAGTTTTTTAAAATATAACCCTTTAACCGACTAAAAAGCAGAAAATAAATTTTCTTTAAATTAATTTCTGCAATTTCGATTTAAAATTAAGGGTTTTTGCTACTTTGTTCCTAATATCATTGCAAATTTTGAAGTAGCCAAAAACCCTTAATTTTAAATCGAAATTGCAGAAATTAATTTAAAGAAAATTTATTTTCTGCTTTTTAGTCGGTTAAAGGGTTATATTTTAAAAAACTTGTTTTTTACTCTTTTTTTATTTTCCCCTTTTTTTAAAAAAAAATTTTTTTTTCGGTGTATTTCTTTCCCATTTATATTTTGCCCGAATAGTTTTTCTTCTTAAATTTTTACATTTAAAAAATTTTTTTTGGTTTAAAAAAAAAAATTGCTCCCCCCTTTTTTCCCCCCTTTTTCCCCCTTTTTTTTCCTTTTTTACTCTTTTTCCCCAATGCTAGCCTAAGTGAAAAATTTCAGCCCTGTAGCTTAAAAAATGCGAAAGTTAGAACTTTAAATTGGCTCCATTCCGCTCCCCTTTGCCCCCACACCCCCCTTTCCAAAGGGTATAAAAAATCATTTTGTCAATAAGAACCCACCTACCAAATTTCATCATTGTAGCTTGAAGGAATCGGAAGTTATGTCATGTTTAAAAAAAAAAAGTTTGAGTCCCCCCACGGCCCCCTACGCCTCTGATGGACCCCAAAATTTAATAGAATGCATTGTCACCGGAGTTCTATCAGTGTTCCAAATTTCAGCTCTCTAGCTCATGTGGAAGTGTATGAAAAAGCTCGCCGCAGATTTGAGGATATATATATATATATATATATATATATATATATATATATATATATATATATATATATATATAGTCCGCCCAAAGCAAGTTAATATAAGGGTTATAAAAAAGAAATATTTATATATAATCAAAATCCTGCACTCACATACTCGTTTTCCGAGCGTTTTCAGCCCTCTATATTAAATTTGTATTTAATTTGTATTAAATTTGAATTACCGAATACTGAACACGCTCGGAAAACGAGTCTGTGAGTGCAGACCTTTAAAATAAATGCTCCAAATTTTTATCGAAAGCGAAATGAAACATTCTTTATATTCATAAAATTTAAAAAAATAATGAAGTTCGGTTAAAGAAAATATTTCATTATTTTGTTAAATAATATTCAAATTAAATGACAAGTAAAATGGACATGCTCTGTGAAATATTCAATTAGATTTCTCCACCTCGATTTTACGCAGTAGTTGCCTTTCAGATCAAGCAACATTTGAACATTTTTTTTTATTATATTCAGTAGTAAAAAAGTAATGTTCCTTTTGAAGTTAACAAATACTAATTCTTCGAACAAATTTAACTTAACTAAATGAAAAAGTCAACTGAAATGTAAAAAGTTAACCAAAAATGAAACTTCGTTAATTAACTATTAACTAGTTACTGCCCAGCTTTGACGAAAACAAATAATTTAGATAATTTAATCTGCATCTTTCTTTTGATTTACTGATTTGAAAATATTAACTGCATGTAAACAAACTAATACATTTTGCGGTGATCTTCAACACATGCAGGAAACTGTCCGAAGAGGAGGCTGCCGATCGCTTCGAAGAAATCGATCAGGACAATGACGATAAGTTGACTTGGAAAGAGTACCTCCAAGATGTGTACGCAATGGAAGATGAGAACTACAAAAAGGAAGTCATCGATTTCGATAGCTACGAAGAGGAACAGAAAATGATTAGCGACGACAAGGAGATGTTCAATGCGGCCGATTCCAACAAGGATGGCGTACTCAGTCAAGAGGAATTTGTATTATTTCAGAATCCTGAAGAGCACCCACAAATGCTACCAATTGTCCTAGAGCATACAATGCGCGAAAAAGACAAAAACCATGATGGAAAAATTGATTTTCAGGAATTCGTCGCCGAGACAGCAGAGCATCACGACAAAGAATGGCTAATCTCGGAAAAAGAACGTTTCGACACCGATTTCGATCAGAACAAGGATGGCATTTTGGCGGGCAATGAGGTGCTCAACTGGGTGGTGCCGAGCAACGATGAAGTTGCTAAGGATGAAGTCGATCACTTGTTTGTGTCAACAGACGACGATCATGATGACCGCTTGTCGTATGGGGAAATTTTAAATAACTACGAGACTTTTGTGGGTAGCGAGGCGACAGATTATGGCGACCATTTGACCAACATTCACCACTTGTCAGATGAGCTGTAGACGGCTGTTAGTTATACTTTTATATAAATGTAGTCTAGTAATTTATAATTTACCAATATCTAAATTTTTCCTTTTTTTCTTATCATTTGCTAAATTTTTGTTAACATTTGTGAAGTCCTTTACATCTTACATATTAAAGTCCAGTCTTGTATTTTTGTTTTATTGTTTAAAGTATCTGATAGTTTTAGTTAATCTTGTGCTATTTTAAAGATTGTGTTATTTCAATTATATGTACGCATAGAATCCAAGTATAAATTCAATAAAATATATAAAAAATAAATTTGATGTTTCAATCTCCATTCGTCAAAAGTCACAATCGGTTCAGTAGTTAATGGAATAAAAACTGGCAAGAGTATTATTTTCGGTCTGACCGAGTCTGAAATGCACTGCAAACAGTACTACGACAGAGAATCTCATTTTCGTATCGAAAGGTGTACTAAATCGATTCAAAGTATACTGAACGATAATCAAGCTATGTAAAAAAACAAGGAAGCGAAAACCAAAGGGAATTTCCATTTCGGTTGACATAGGCAGACGAAGCAACAACCGCGGTACTTTTTGAGTATTTTAGAGTGATATTTCGACAAACCGTACAGCGAAATCAATATGTTGCTTTGAAAATAACTTTTATTAGGGCAGAATCACTCAATCACTCACAATCACATATTTTTTAACACTTTTCACATTTTTATTAAATTTTATTCACAAAATTCAAAATTGAAGTTGCCAGAAAATATTTTACTCTATAATTATGTAATTTTTCCACGAACATTTTTTTCATCTGCATACCGGGCTTTAATAGGAAATCTAATTAAAATTCGTATTTAGTAGTATTAATGAAATTATATATCAATGGGATACAAATTCACTAATTTTTATAGAATTTTTATAGGATTGCTTTCTTAGTTTTCTATATGCTTCTTCAGTATTTAATTTTTTTTATTGCCAATTGCAAAATCGAAAGATAAATTAAATAATCACCTAATCCGTCCAAATAGAAGCAAAAATAAAAGTGAGAACAATAATTTGCATTTTTCCTGCACATTTATTATTTTGACTGGTCTAATGCTTCCGTTCTATTTTAGCAGCAAAAATTTTAAAATTTTCACACTGCCAAAAAAAAAAAATTAAGTAAGTACCAAAGCTGGGCATTAACTAGTTAATTAGTTAATAGTTAATTAACGAAGTTAAATTTTTGGTTAACTTTTAACGTTTCAGTTAATTTCGAAAACCATTAACTTTTTCATTTAGTTAAGTTAAATTTCTTCGATTAACTAGCATTAGTTAACTTTAAAACAAAAAATTTTTTTTATTATTGAATGTAAAAAAAAGTTAAAATTAAGAATTCATACTATTTTCGAACTGATACTTAATTTAAAAATTATTTCACAAAACAATTAAATAACCAGGCCGATATATTTCGAAGTGTTCTATATTCTATAGAACATTCTAAACACAATGGCGTTCTCAGCCATTACGTGAGGTTTACATCGTCAGGATGTTTACATCGTATTTTCCATTTCTCAAGATTCTCAAAATGGCGAAAAACTGAGAGCGCCATTGTGTTTAGAATAGCCCGTGCTATTTGTTCTTAACCAATTTTCATTAATTTCATTATCATTTTTTAATCTTCTAATAAAACTTGTATGCCTTCATATATAGTTTCATAGACAAAATTTTGCTTTTGATAAAATTTTGTATAATTTATTTTAAAGCAAATTTGCATTGCTGAAACCGATTGGAAAAAGGGTCTGTGAGTGCGGGCATTCAATTGAACATAGTTAAAATGTATTTTTTTGTTTTTTGTAAAAAAAAATATTTTTTTTTGTTTTCTATAGGAAATTTAACTATTTAATTTAACTTTTAACGAAGTTAACTTTTCAACGAAATTAACTTTTTAATTTAACGAAGTTAAATTTTTGATCAACTATTACCGGGTTAACGAAGTTAAATTCTCGATTAACTATGCCCAGCTTTGGTAAGTACTATCTTATACTGGTCGAAAATAATTTTATACTGCCGTTGTTCTACAGAATTTGTCAACGGTGAACGGTGTAGACTGTTGAAGAATAAGAATAATTGTTTGCTTTAATTGTTTCTATCTAGCAAAATATTTGCCTGATCTACAGTTGAAAACAATATATCGATGGTCATACGTTGTCACCTCGTAACTAAAATTTGTTGACGTTTACACCTCAAAGAGGTATCAACTTATGACCATCGATATACATATATATTTTTTAATTCATTACATTTAATTTTATTACACCAATTTGATTACATTTAAGTATTAATTTTATTTATACACTGGTTTTGTTTTTAATTTACTATACGATTCTTTTTACCATATTTAACGAAAGTTGAACCGGATACAATGACTAGATTCCACTCGTCCTTTTGAACATTTTTACAATTAAGACTATGCGTTTTTTTTATAAAAAACACAACGTAGTAAGTATTTGAAAAAAGTGATTCGGTAAATGTAAGAAAACATTTTTTTAGTTCCTTATGCTTATAAGTAAATTTTTATTTTTCATATTAATTTTTAAACATTTACATCACAATATTGCACCTAACTGGCCTGTTTTTATATTTATTTTTGAATTCAACTAAACTTACACTAAAAGTTTGTATTGAAAAGCTTAAGCAATGTCTTTTTAATTCATGAATAAATGCAATTCTAGTTAAGAGCTTAAATCTATTGACTAGGTGGCCTTTAAAGCCATTTTAGACTACTGTTAATCTTATAATATAGGTTAAAGTTTTTGTTACAATGTGATTATCAACATAATTAATATAATCATAGTTTAGTTCCATAAAGTTAAATTATCATAAATAAAAACAATTAAAAACGTTCAACTAAAAACATAACAAAATATCTATCAAAATCCTTGATAATCTGATTGGACAATACTTATATGTTTTCCATGATCACACCATCTGGAGTAGCCTAGACTAGAGTCCACATTTGCGTGGCATTAGTCCAACCTACCAGTTCACACATACACATATGGCATTAATATAGATTCACGGATGGTGTATGAATATACAAAAAATGAATTCCAAAATAACATTTCATACCTAGATGCTCGCATGCATTCCTCCATTGTCACTAATCCATTCTATATCCTAACACAACTCGCGATTCCTGGCATGTAATCATTTGGAATATTGCATTTCTCTTTGAAAGCAGAAATGAATTATGGTCATAGACATGTCCACATGAAAGCTGCTTGAGCATAATGATTTAAGTACAAAAGCAATTTTACCATTAAAATCTCCTTAAATTTACAATTAGTGTTAATTTATACCTAAAACGTTGCAAGGTATTCAGGCAGGTTCCATCTATTTTGGGCCTTTCTTTACATTTAACGTTCACTTAAAAAAAAATAATTTTGGTGTGCTTACATTGAACACTCGGTTTCAGGAATACCAAAATTTAATATTCTTCCGGATTCGTGAACCTGCCTGATTATCATAAATAGATAGATATACTCCCACTATATACTTTACTTAGAAATCGCACAATATATCGTAATTGTCGACCTGCCGCAATGGAGCCATATCGTTGAAGACCTCGCTTAGGTAATCCCTTATCATAGGGGGCAATTTTAGATTGGCCAAATCTTGGCGTGTTTTTATGTGCTTCATTATCTCTGCACGGCAGCGGTCCTGCAAATTGACAAAGTCTCGTCGCGCACATTTCAGCGTCATTTCGGTTTTTGCAGCAGTAGAGCAGACAATGGGGTATAGAGGCTCTTTGACCTAGAAAAGAAGGCAAACACAATTAATTATTATGATAATTCAAGGAGAGAAATACGAGAATCCTTGCCTTGTCCAAGCCCCTGAAAGCCACTCCCAAACACTTGCGATCCTTGTAGTAAGTCAATGTCCCCTCAATACCATCGAAAAGTATGCCAATTATGGTAGCATGATTCTCCTTGAAGCGCTTCGTGTATAACAAAGCCACGCCCTTGTGCCTTTTAACAAACATATTTTTTAAAAATTTAAATGCAAGAAATAATCACATTTCCACATACCAGAGTACCCCTTTGTGTGACATGCCCCAACCATGTTCGTTCTCGCCCAACATATTGCGAAACGAGTTTGCATGAAGACGCTGGAGTTTGGTGCCAATACCTATGTATGTTTGATCAAAAAATGTGAACATTTTGTTTAGAAATTAATCCATCGAGACGTAAACTACTATTCGCTTTGTCGAGAAGTAGCCCTAATCAATATACTTACCAAACATTATGCTTGTGCCAAATACACGCTGAGACACATGCAGCTCCCAGTAGTAACGGCCATTGTTTAGAGGTCGCTTGCCCTGCACTCCGGCGGTACCTTTAAATGTGAAATACAAATTTTTTTATTTGGTAAAAATTAAATGTCCTTTTAAAATTTTATTTAAGAAAAATTTTGAAAATATTCGTATATTTTTTTAGGTTTCTCTTAATTAAAAATAACTATTTCAGATTTTCGAAATAAGAAGGATAGAACTTTTGTGAAGTGCTCTATTTATACGATATTATTTGTAAAGGAACATAAATTACACAGGTCGACAGTACTTTTGTTAAATGATAAAACTTGGTTGTTATGTTTGGATTCAGCGTGAAAAAATACATAAAAAAAAGTTGTAGTTTCTCATTTAACAAAATGAATTAGCATTAAAAGGAAAATTCCGTAATTGTAAAAATTTGTTATTTTCTGCGTTTGAGTTCTTGTATCTTAAAAACCATAAAAGATACAAAAAATGTATGTTCGACAAAGTTGTATGGCTAACCATTTTTAGATTTTTAGAATCATTGTATCTATCTTAAAGTTACAGTATGAAAACCACAATAAGGTAATTTTTGGCGTTTACGGAAAATTGGTGCGGATTCAGCGTGGCAAAATACATAAGAATTTGTCCATCAAGTCCATTTAACACACAAAAAGTTCAGTTTTGTCGACCAGTGTTATATCTAAAATTTAACTTCATGTGGACTTATGTAATTCTAGTGCTTTTTTTAAAGGACATCTTTGACTTAACTATAAGTTACCCGAAAAACACGATAAAATATTCGTTATCAGCAGGCCTGAAAATACTAGAAAGCAGAGAGAGAACTATCTAGATATGCCGGAGCTGAAATTCCCCTCACAACATGGCCCGGACAGACGGACAGACAGACAGACGGACATGGCTAAATCGACTCAGGAGGTGAATACATAAAGAATATCCAGAAATTTATTAAAGTGAATATTCCCTGCCACAGTAGTGGGTGGAGGTATAAAAATGTGGAAGCCTACTATTTGTTGTATAGTGTAATTTTTATTCAATTGGTCTGATTGCTTGGTCTTCCTTGGATCTGTTTACACCCGGATATTGCACTTCATTTCAATGGCACCATTTTTAAGCTGGCCTTTGCCCTGTGGTGACCGTAGTTCAGTGTGTAGCTCAGTAGTAGGATTTTATTTTTGTTTAAAATCCTCCACTTCTTGTCATGCAAA
Organism: Heteromyza rotundicornis; assembly: GCA_951394025.1. Taxonomy (NCBI): domain Eukaryota; kingdom Metazoa; phylum Arthropoda; class Insecta; order Diptera; family Heleomyzidae; genus Heteromyza; species Heteromyza rotundicornis. The sequence continues at coordinate 35,383,787 of OX596013.1, forward strand.
GGCAAACTTACAAGAGCGTAATTTGTCGTGAAGAAACATGACTTGCCGTTCGCGGCCAACACTGAACAGTAGGGCCCCTGTTACTCACAGATGCGATTTCGGGTTCTTTGAATTGTAGAAACGACGTCGTTTCTGTAAGAAATTGCAGCTAGAAAATCGGCCAAGATCCCTCGAGGGTCGTAGTCCAAATATGTATATTTTGAATACACTGTTCTCTTTTGGCGGCTTTTGTTTACCCAGCCGTCACTTACACTTACCTTTGCTCCAGTTGGGATGAAAGTGAACGGTGCGATTGTTGGGACCGCTGAGCACAACCTCTTTAGAGCGATGGCGTTTGCTCCATGTCCAATTGTCCTCACAGCCGTGTTCGAGTGGTATCACTTTTTTTGTGGAACTGCGTCGTGACGATGATGGCGATACGGCCGATGACATGAGAGGTGGCGACGAGGGTGCGGCGGCTTGTCTGGGCGAGGAACTTCGTGAGTTGTTGTCGTCGTCTGAAGTCATGTTGGTGCTTTTTTGTGTGCTTAAATGCTGCTTTGCAACTACTGTTTCAAATGTTATTCAATCGCTTCTTGGCTTCTACGTTTAGTTCTGTGTCGATTGGTAGTGCATTTTTTTCAATTTTTTGTTGATGGTTTAGTTTTTACCTTTTAAGAAGATTACTTTAACTAAACGATGCATTAAACGTTTACGCTTCCGCCATTGCAACATTTATGTCTGCTTTTCGAGTAGCTTCTGCGACTTTGTTATCTTCAATAACGTTATTCCACTGGGGCATGGCAAATCCTTTTAGGTGTTTGCGAAGCTTCACAACATCTTCGATTTAGTGCAATGGATTCTATCTTTTGTTGTTCGATGACCTAATATAGAATTTGTACATACATATGTAAAGGGGTTCAATTATAAAGTGTTCTTCTACGTAAGATTTCTATAAACTCTACAAAAATATAAGAAATGCATTAATGTTAATAAAAAGATTTGTAAATGAGCAAATGACCTAGTAGTAGGAAAGTATCAAAGGACTTTAAATCTATTGGGTTAATTTCAGCTGGTGAATAATAAACACGGTCTACACAGAAAAACAGAAAACAAATTACTGCTTTTGCCCAAGGTGGGAGTCGAACCCGATACCTTCCCATCGTGAAGCTGAAATCTTAGCCACTGCACCACGGCCGCGTTAAAAACTAGTAAAAATACCTTGACCACTCTTCGGCAATTTTATCAACTATTTTTCGGTATTTCATCGCCGGTTTTTCGATATTTTGACGATTGTTTTTCAATAATTACACAGGCCGACATGGTTGTACTTCTATATTCTCGTATAGTTTTTATATGTAAATTAATCATTTTAAGCACAATGGCGTTCTCAGATTTCACGTTCGTTTTTTTGAGAACGTGAAATCTTGAAATTCTTTAAATAATGCAACGTACAAAAACAAAAATAATATATATAATTTTTTGTAAGACTAGTTTTTTAAAAGGGCATTTTTTTCATAGATCTGATGCGGTATGATCCAATTTATTTACAAAAAATTTAATCACTTCAAATCTTACCGATTTCCACTTCTCTATAGAAGACACTACGGTTTGGAGAACAACCAGTTCTACCTTTAAGTGTTCTACAAGTAACTGGAGGATATTGTTGATTGTGAGGGCAAACTATCACTTGGGGATAATGTGGATGGGGGCTCGAAGTAGTAAGTGCTTTCCACTATTGACGGAGCCGCGGGCACTGGTTCCACCAAGGCGGAATCAGTTAAAATATCGTGTACGCTGTTGTCGACCGAGGAAGCAATATCGCTGGAGGAACTTGGATTGAGCGACGAATTCAATATTGCAGACGATACGGTATGATAACCGCTATCATCCGTTATAGTTTCCACAGAATCGAACGAACCGCCACCTGTCTCAGTTGAGAACGTTGTATACGTCTGAGTCTGCTGCTGCTGCTGGTGATGATGATGATGGTGCTGTTGATGATGGTGTTGTTGTTGTTGTTGTTGTGTTTGAGCGTTCAATCGATTTTTCAAATTCCGCTTCAGTTCTCGATTAATTTTGCGCAATTGTCGTTGCTCCTGTGATTTGTCGCTGAGTGGATTCCACGAGCGTTGGTGTTGTTGCTTTTGCAATTGCAGCTCCTGCAGGTGAAAATGATGACGACAATAGCCTTGCGGTGCGTTTGCACAAAAGCGACACGTCTCGGCCAATAGTCCCTCCTCGGTGCCAGTGGTAGCGTAGCGCTTCTTCGTACGTTTGCCGTGCGCCTTTTCGGTTGTTGGTGGCACGGATATGGATCCTTCGGCAGCTTCCTTAATTAGGCGCACATTTTTCGGATTGATCCATCGGTCGTGTATGTGCAGGACGAGGCGTTGACAGTACAAGCAGATCGATTGAAAGAATAACAACAGCACGATAATCATATAGGATTGGTATAGTCACTTGATATTTTCTACTGAAGGGGTGGGTAGTTGTCGGTTCTTTGTTGGTGGTGCTGGCGATGATTTGGGGGTGCTTTCGAAAGTGCTTCGTGTTCTTTTTTAGTTTTTGCTTTGTGGGGATGGTGCTTCTAAATGCTACGTATGAGATTCCTAGGAACTTTTTCCTCTTGTAATTCCACTATCTTTTCACAGATGCTTTTTTTTACTTTGCTTTACAGCTTTTCGGTTAGTAGAATTTCAATTAATACATTTTATTTTTTCTTATTGGGAAAATAACTAAAAACTATTAGGAAAATGTTCTATTTTCCAAGTCTTATCCACAATTTCACTCCGCAACTTCTCGGCCGCCTGGCTTACTCTATTCTAATTTGACTTCTGTCTGACATAGCGTATTTTTCGAAGGGCGCATCTACCCTTATTGTTGAAAACGAAAGTTTTTCCAATAGGTATTTTCTTTATGTCTTTTTTGTATGTATTTTCCACCCCCAATTGGATATTTTTTACAATTCAGCCATTCACCATTATCTTTGCATCTTGTATTTCGTTGTGGATTTGTATCGGTTTTTGTTTTGTTGCCGGCATTACACATTACACCATAAACTCATGGTATCTGCGCAGCACATACTTTGGTTGGGGTTATCTTTGCGCAGTGAGTACAAGTGCTCTAGGTTTGATATGGTTTCCATCCCTGTCGCTTCTTGCTTCGTTGGTGTAATTTCGTTGTCATTCTGGACTACCGAAGTTCTACAATCGGTTTATTAAGTTGTTAAAGGAATGGTAAAATGCAATTATGTACACCGTACATTTGTTCGCTGGAAATCTACAATTCCACTCAAAAATTTTCATTTTTCAAGAAAAAATTCTCAAAAAAAATTTGGACCTCCTAGCTCGACGGATTTCCCCATATAAACTTAAGAGTTTTGGGTGTATTAGCATACCACTATCGGAAAAGATGTGGCAAATTTTTGGACACCTCTGTAGGGTAGTCTTAAAAAAAACAGCTACTGTTGACATATTTTCTTCTGAAATAAAACTATTTAAGGAAAATTAGGGATTTCCAGCGCAAAAAAACTGTTCGCCATACGAGGTTGGACTACGCTACTTTACATACTTAGCTACTTTAGCTTGAATCGGAATTTCTACAATATTTTGTTTTGCAACTTAAGACAAAAGAACCAACAACTTGTATTATACAATATTTTTTGACGATTTTCATGAAAACTATAATGTATTACAATATATTCAAACGGCACAAAAATTCATATTTTACGATTTTCGTAATTTACAAAGTTTTCTCTAGAAAATTTAAAAAAAAAGTTGTGTTTGAAATCGCTAACAAAAAATTATAGAATTTTCAGAAAATATTAAGTACTTATGGGCTTCTATTGTGATTGTGTTGTAATTTTCAATTAATACAATTCGAAGTTCAAGCACGTTGCGCAGATAGGTTGCTAGCAATATAGAAGTATTAAATACAGTCGAACCCGCTAAACTGAAACACGAATTTGTCAGACATTATTTCACTAAAACGAAGTACGGTTTAAGCCAAAATTATCAGTTTTTACCCAAATTGTTTTCTTATAAATGGGATAGTGCCAAGGGCAAAGCCAGGATTTCATTTCTTCACACGTTTGTGTTCCAAACATTTATGGATGAGAGACGAACGTGTTTTTTTTTACTTTGACTATAAATTTTCTTTCATAAACTTAAACTTCATTTTGTATTAAAAAAATATAAATTTCAATTAAAATAAAATTTTTAGGTCGTGTTTCATTTATGCAGAGTTAAATTGATATAATTATTGATTTGTGAATGAAATTTTGTTTCAGTAACCGGGTTTTTCAGTTATGCGGGTTTCAGTAAAGTAAATTGTGTGAAAAAGGGGAAAAAATCATGGGGATTAAATTTTTGTTTCACTAAAACGGCTGTACGACTGTATATGCCCAAAACCGTATTTAACTTTATTTTGAGTATGATCCTACTTATTTCTAAATTGAATTTTTTTTCTGAGTGTACTAATTCTAACACAAAACCACATACAAAATTTCAGCGAAATCGGTTAAACACTGCATGACTTATAGCATTTTTGAATAATATTAGACACGCCCACCTCGAACGTCCAAAGTTATTGAAATGGCATAAAGCCAAAGCTGGGCATCAACTAGTTAATTCGTTAATAGTTAATTAAAGAAGTTAAATTTTAGGTTAACTTTTAACGTTTCAGTTAATTTCGAAATCCATTAACTTTTTCATTTAGTTAAGTTAAATTTCTTCGATTAACTAGCATTAGTTAACTTTGAAACGAAAAAAAAATTTGTTATTATTGAATGTAAAAAAAAAGGAAAAATTAAGAATTCATACTATTTTTAATAATCTACCTAGCCACACTGTTGAAAAATTGTAAACACAGAACTCTTTCGTGTTGTTGACAAAAATTTAAAGTTCCAAGTCGTCGTCCTATGTATCGGCTTGGTCGGCGGCGAAATATTGAGTCGATTGTGTCGGCTCAACCGATATTGACATCGATTTGTTCGCAAGCCGATTATGGTCGGCGCGAAACTGTTTAGCCGCCGCCGACATTTTCCAATCAACTTGGAACACTGGGTACGTAGTGACAATCAAAAAAAAGCGCGTCGGCAAATTCGTTTTGTAAAATTTGTACAAAGTTTTAATTTTGTAAGTTAAATTTGCATATAGAGGGCTGAAATCGATCGAAAAAAGGGTATGTGAGTGCAGGCATTCAATTGTATATAGTTAAAATGTTTTTTAAAGCGTTTTTTGGAAAACGCTTTAGAGAATTTAACTATTTATTTAACTTTTAACGAAGTTTTTTAATTTAACGAATTTTAATTTTTGATTAACTATTTCCGGATTAACGAAGTTAAATTCTCGATTAACTATGCCCAGCTTTGCATAAAGCCTATGTCGGGGCCATTTTGATATGTGTTTCATTCATCAAATCGGCCAAATATTCCTTGAGGGGTCATACATACTCACAAACAGTTTTATATAAGTAAAGATATTTGTAAGATGTTAACAATTTTTTCCAATATTTCTCACAAAAAGGTGATAAGTACAAAATGTTTGTTTTTATTATTATTATAAATTTGGTGATATTTTGAATACAACATGATGGCAAATACATAGAACTAACAATCCCCATCATCACTTGTACATTTGACACGCTCAGAATAAAAAAGCGATGAAATGTATGGAGCGTCAGTACATTCCATCGCTCTTTTCATGTCGTTTATCATTTCTTCTTTTTTTTGTGAAGATTTTTTTTAATTTGTGACGCATAATAAAAATTTAGTAGAGAGAATTTTTTGGGAACATAAAAGGTCGGGGATCCCGATATTAAGTTCCATAGTACATTCATATATCTAAAGAAATAATCCCAAATCCCAAAGTACTGTATGGCGTTTTCAATTCGAGTACAATACATTACCCACTTTCAAATTGAAACAAACGATTTCTTTTTTAAATTTCCATTGATGTGTATTATCCATAATTGGTTACAATTAAACATTCATATTGCATCAGTTACTTAATACAAAATTTTGTCCTTCGTATGCAGTTTATAGGTTGTTATAGTAAATCGCGTGGCAGTACAAAGGTTCGTATTCGTTACAAATATGAGAGAAGAGAGAATACAGTTTATAACAATTTTAAATTTTTCGTTTTATTTGGTATTTGGTGTAAAAATATTGCCTAAGTATGTACTTTAATCGGAAGTAATCGGTATTTCTGTTTCGTTTTATTATTTCATATATATTACACGATTATTACATTGTTACTACTCATATTTCATATTTCATTGTTTATTTTCTTTTACTTAAGTTTAAGCGCTAATATTACATTTAAAAAAATTAAAGAGAGAATTTTAAATTCGTATAATGGCAGAAATAGTTTTTTTGTTGGACACGTTTACACTTGGAACAAGTACACTCATTTTTTAGCATTAATTTTTGGTATTCGGTTATTTATTTTTATTTTTTTATTTCATTTAATTTAACATTATTTTAAGGAAATTGTAGCAAAAGGTTAAGGATTCTTTTGGTGTTTTTATTTTATAATTATTAAAATTATTTTAAATTTAGTGAAATTTTTATATTAGAAAAAAGACCAACAGGTGCAACTTATGATGAGTTCTTTATACACACTTGACATCTGGAAACTCGTTGTAGCAAGTTGCCAGCCTTTAATGTTTCCATCTTGGGACGTGAAAATTGTTCGTTGTCCTCCACGGTGACAAGCCAGAAGCTGGTCATTGTCTCGTAGAAGTGGCAGTGTCCCTTTGCACCGTTACATTCGATGAAGGGTGTGGAACGGAAATCTTGCAAGCAAGAACCAGGCGACGACAGTGCTTGACCGCCACCACCATTGCCAACGGCAGTGTGCTATATGAGAAGGAAGACAAAAGATCTTAATAACAATTCACAATATGAGAAACGAGGAACGTACCATTGCAAAACTGTAACCCAACCAGAGACCCTCCCAACCGGATGGGCATTCTGGTACATTAAGTGTCTGACTGTGTACAGCGATCACATTAGCTGGGGCCTCGCAGACCACACATCGAGAGATGTATTGGCGCATTTCGTGGCTGTTAACAGGCATCATGGGGAGTGGCGCTGAAGTGGATAGCCAGAAGGTTTTCTCGTTTCTGGAAGCATAGTTGCAGATATTGTTCTGACCGCAAGCCATCACAGGCAGCGTAGAGAAGCGACGCACGCAAGAGCCAGGTGAACCCAAGTCTTGATTGTGAGCATAGTCGTTGCCATCGACATAGAGCAGAGAGTAGCCGTTCCACAATTCTACGTGTCCATTTTCGCATTGTGGCACTTGTTCTGTTTGACTGTGCTTGACCAATAAAATGCCAGTTAGGTAGTCCTGAGCTTGGGAGCATGACGCGCCCTGATTACCCTTCATGCCAATCAAACCTGGTGAGCCTTCGCGGCCCACAGGACCTGGCAGACCAATTTCACCTTTTGGTCCGGGTCGGCCCATTGGACCAGCAAGACCTGTCAAACCCATTTCACCCTTTTCACCACGTTCGCCTTGTAGACCGACCAAACCACGCTGACCCATTGGGCCACGATCACCCTTCAGACCATTGTTGCCTGGATGACCTGGCTCTCCCTTTGGTCCTGGTGGAGGCACTAAGCCAGGCTCACCCTTTTGTCCACGGAAGCCGGGTACACCATCGCGTCCATCACGTCCCTTGGGTCCTGTGAATCCAGTTTCGCCTGCTGCGCCCATTGGTCCTGGTAGACCATCCATACCTGCAGGTCCAATATCACCCTTGAGTCCAGGAAGGCCATTCCTGCCAGGAGCGCCTGTGATACCTTGATCTCCCTTATCTCCCTTTTGTCCTTCAAATCCAGCCAGACCACGTTCTCCTTTGGGACCTGGGAAGCCCATGTCACCTTTCATGCCAGGAGCGCCAGGGAAACCATTATCTCCGTCTTTGCCTGCTCGTCCCATAACACCACGTTCGCCCATTGGACCAGCTGGACCAATTGGTCCTGGCAAGCCAACTAAACCGTCCATACCAGGGAGACCAGGAAGACCCTTATCACCCTTCATTCCGGAATGGCCAGGAGCACCTAAAATAATTTTCATTACAAAAAGGAAAATTTAAATCAAGTTAATTTTTACTAAATACCTTCGCGTCCTATCTTGCCAGATCGTCCAGGCAGACCCTTTTCACCCTTGATTGCTATTCCAGGAGCACCAACATCACCAGTTGGACCCATATCGCCTTTCATGCCGGGAGCGCCATTCATACCGGGCTGACCATAAGGACCAGGCAAACCACGTTCACCCTTAAGTCCGCTAAGGCCAATAGGACCTTGATTACCCTTTAGACCTATTTGACCGGGAAGACCGATTATGCCGAACTCGCCCATTTCTCCCTTGTCGCCTTTAATTGTGATTGGCTGAGCATTAAAACCAGGTTTGCCAGGATTGCCACGGTCACCCTTAATTCCAGCTGGACCATCGAAACCTTGGAATCCGGATGCGCCTTTGTCGCCTTTAGCACCATTTACACCAGCCATTCCACGTTCACCCTTAGAGCCCTTGGCACCGACGTAGCCCACTGGACCAGGAGCACCAAACTCACCAGGAATTCCATCCAAACCAGGAGCACCAGCAGCACCGATTAAGCCCATGGCTCCCTTATCGCCTTTAGGTCCAGTTTGTCCAGGGAAACCTGCTTCACCCTTTTGACCGGGAGTACCATCGCGTCCATCAATTCCATCGCGACCACGATCACCCTTCTCACCTGACGCACCAGGGCGTCCGTGCACAGACAAGCCAGTAGCGCCCTTATCACCAGGAAGACCAGGAGATCCGGATAAACCATCTTGTCCACGCAAGCCAGGAGGTCCAGGTTCACCCTTTTGACCTTTTTCAGAAGCTTCGCCAGGTTCACCTTGCACTCCATCAAAACCAGGCAAGCCTTGATTACCCTTTTCGCCATCTAACCCAGGACGTCCATCCGTACCAGGAGCACCGACAGAGCCAAAGTCGCCCTTAACACCCATAAGACCGGGTGGTCCAGGTGGACCTCTAGGGCCAGTCGAACCATCGATACCGGTAATGCCTCGTTCACCCTTATCGCCCTTCATACCTATTTTTTCAAAAAAGTTCTCTTATTTATTTCTTGTACTAATGAAAAGTTGATTTTAAACGTACCATGTATACCAGGAGTACCGGGAAGACCACGCATACCGGGAGGTCCATTAAGTCCGGGATATCCTCTGGGTCCGTCACTACCTACAGCGCCACTTTCGCCCTTCAAACCAGGCATACCAACTAAGCCAGGATTACCTTGTTCGCCCTTGGCCCCGTCACGCCCTTGTACGCCATCAACTCCAGGTTTACCAGGTGGGCCTTGAGGGCCTTGTGGACCACGAAGTCCAGTGTCACCTTTTGGACCAACTGGACCAGTCGAACCAGGTTGTCCAGAAAGACCAGGATCACCCTTGTCACCGGTATAGCCAGGAGCTCCGTCTAGGCCTGTGGGACCATATGCGCCTGTTGGACCACGATCGCCCTTTTCGCCGGACAAACCATCACGACCTTGTGGACCAGGAGGACCAGCAACTGCAATACCTTGTTCACCTTTCTGCCCGCGTTCGCCAGTTCTACCAGGTGTGCCTCTCAAACCATCTTTGCCTGTGTTACCTGGTGCACCCATGGGTCCTTGGTTACCCTTCTCACCTCGTGGACCTGTCATGCCGCGTGGACCAACAGGACCCACTGGTCCTTGTCGTCCTTCTTCACCCTTCAAACCCATTCTTCCGAATTCTCCCTTATCACCAATTGGTCCCATCGGGCCAGGCATGCCAGGTTGTCCACGTTCGCCCTTGTTTCCTTTAGCGGGTACTTGCAGCAAAGCAGCTTCGCATGATCCAGGTTCACCCTTGGAGCCCGAATTTCCTGATGTGCCCTTGTCACCCTTGGGTCCATTTAAAGCAGGACGGCCAGGTTCTCCTTTAATGCTTTGTCCGGGAATTCCATCACGTCCATCACGACCTGGGTTACCAGGTGCGCCATCGGTACCTGGTTGGCCAGCCAAGCCCTTATCACCCTTGAAGCCAATTTCACCCTTTTGTCCAGGAATACCAGGATACCCAGCTTCGCCGCGCTCACCCTTCAAACCGGCTGGACCAGTGAAGCCACGATCACCCTTGTTACCCTTCTCCATTTTGATTTGACTCAAATCGAGGAATGCATCTTTGCCAGCTTGACCTTCAGGTCCGGGGAGACCAGGTATGCCATCGAGACCTTTGTCACCAATTGGGCCCATAACACCAACAATACCATCAGCACCACGTTCACCAGCATAACCACGTTCGCCAGGTGGACCACGTGGACCCTGCTGGCCGGGAGCTCCATCCAAACCACGTTCACCTTTATCGCCTTTGAAACCAGGAGGGCAGCTGGAACATTTACCACCGGCATCACCTTTCGATCCCATGTCACCCTTTTGTCCAGGAGTACCTGGACGACCTTGATCGCCATTTTGACCGGGGGCACCAACACGACCAGGTGTACCAGGTCTACCCAATTTGGAGTCTCCAGGAGCGCCAGCATTACCTTTGAAACCGCGTTCACCCTTTGCACCTTTATGTCCCGGATATCTGCAAATATAAAAACAAATTCAAAAGTCACTAGATAGAAACAACATCAGCACAAAGCATATTAATCCAAGTAGGAGTGATTTTGACACTTCTCTCTTTTTCTTCATTCATATAATGTCAAACTTAAAAAAAAATTTGATATTTGATCCGATGCTTACCCATGAATACCGTCGTCTCCCTTGGGACCCATTTCACCAATTCCGGGATATCCACCTTCACCTTTCTGACCTTCTGGACCGGGTGGACCAGTGTGACCAATGGGGCCGATTTGACCAGTAGGTCCAGTACGACCAGGAAAACCCTTTTCTCCCTTTTCGCCTGGGGGCCCTTCAACACCGAGACGACCAGACAAACCTGGACCGCCTTTCGGGCCGGGGAAACCTTGAGAGCCTGGAGATCCATCAACGCCATCCAATCCTTTAGGGCCTGGGGGACCATGGTAGCCACGGGGACCCTTGGGACCTGGAGCACCAGGAGATCCACTTCCACCGCCAGGAGGTCCGGCCGGACCAACTAAACCGCGTTCGCCAGCCCTTCCGGCACGTCCAGGTTCACCTTTTTGACCTGGCTTACCAGGCAGACCGTTCAAACCAGTTTCACCGCGATCGCCCTTTTGGCCAGATGGGCCGGGAGGACCGAAGTTACCTTGGCGACCCTGAAATAGGAATTATCTTAGAATACAATATTTTGTGCAAGACAACCATTCATACTCTATCACCAGCACCGCCAGGAAGACCCTTCTCGCCTTTCATGCCATCACGACCAGGTTCGCCGGAATAACCCACTGCACCCTTATCACCAAGTAGTCCGCTATCGCCTTTCTCGCCACGATCACCCTTTTCACCAGTAATAGTTTCTTTGCCAGTTAGTCTCTCGCGGCCAGCAGGCTCGCCCTTCTCACCTTTGTTTCCCTTTGATCCAGGTTGCGGTGGTGCAAAACAGGGAGCACCTTTCTCACCCTTAAGGCCGCGGTCACCTCGAGGACCGAGCGGACCATATGGACCGGTATCGCCTCGATCACCCTTAGGCCCTTGTGGACCTTCAGGACCAGGATTGCCAGATCGTCCAGCAAAGCCGGGTTCACCCTTTTCACCTTTAGCATAATCACCATTTTCCTTGGCGGGTTCACCTTTCTCACCCTTGACACCGGGTTGACCAGGATAACCGCGTGGACCAGCCATACCGGCCATACCGGGCAAACCACTCAAGCCATCGGGACCGTCACAACCATCCGTACCGGGAGTACCAGCAGGACCAGCATTACCAGCTACACCTTGAATTCCAGCAACACCAGGCATACCATGATTACCAGGCGTACCACGTTCACCCTTATAGCCACGTGGTCCTAGCGGACCGGGATCACCCTTTTGACCCTTATCGCCGGGATTTCCTTCAGGACCAGGGTAGCCAGTCATACCCTTCGGACCCTCTGAACCCTGCAAACCGGGAAATCCGCGATTTCCCTTCTCAGCAAAACATTTCGGAATACAACCAACAGTGCCGGAAGTACAATTTCTAGGCAGTCCATATCGCGTTGTGTTCACACTGTCAATAACGGTATAACTAGGATCTACGGGTGGTCTCGGCGGGGCAACAACCTCGTCTCTATAGTTTTTGAATGAATTGTGAATGGCGCCGGTGTCGGTATTTTTCCAGAATTGCTAAGAATCACAAGGAGGGGAAAGGGGGAAATATTGAAATCAAAATTTATGTTCAAGAATAGTGAATTGAGCGTTAAAGAATATTTACAGCGTTCGCGCCAACTAACGCTCCAGCAATCACAGCGGCTATAAGTAGCCTGCAAGCAAAGAGAAATACACAAATTAACACTTTTATAAAATCAAACAGCTAAGTTCCTACATATTTTTCCAATTTAAAGTAATGTAAAGCCCAAAATACAATATCGCGTCGACAGAAGCAGTAGCTGTTTCGAAATTTTAGAATACACTATTTTGTGTAGAAGTATTCATAATACGGCAGCGGCAGTAAACATACAATTCAGAAAAAAGCGAACAGTTTTACTGCTACTGCTGCTGTCGACGCGATATTGTTTTTCGGGCTTTAGTGAAATCTAACTGCCATTGGAATTTTTTATATCTGGTTGGCTGAATCCTTTGACAACTTCAGAATTAATCCGTTCTAACTTTACTGCTGATAATACAATCATACTTTACGTGTACCATTAAAAGCTCTAAGGAGCTACATACATCATTATTTTTTATGCGTTCAAAAAGTTCCAAATCTGTTGCTAACACCATTACACTACATATACATACATAGACAACATATTGACTATTAAAAAGGAGCCTTAAAAACTAAAAATAATGTCACGACTCTTCATATACTGACACAAAACAACCAACACATTGCAAATTCTATTGAAGATTGAGAGCGGAAATCTCAATCGTTTTTCGAACTGCATGTATTTGTGTGTATATATGTATTTGTGTGTACGAATTTTTAGGTACTTAAGAGAAAATATCGGATCACCGAATGCAGAGTATTCTCTCAACAGAGAATTCGTGTTCTCTATTCTCTTACACTTCTAATAAGAAACGAAATAAGGAACATTTTTGAAGAAAGTAGAATTTGTATAATAAAATATTTGTAAAGTAGCTTCAAAATTAATGGAATTCAAAGCAACGGAAACCATTTTCAAACGTCTTTCATTTTAAACAAACTTTCGACAAAGATTTAAAAATTTGTTTTCAAATTCGATTAATATTGATTTACAATTGGAGTAAGAAAATTTTATTAAAGGACCTGCTTAAGTTACAAAATGTTTAATATTTACTTAGCACATTTTCAATTATATTTAGCTTGAGTTTTATTTTATGTCTATAAAAAACGATCCTTTGTTCAAACGATTTTTCAAAAGCCGCGACCACTGTTGATTTTTCACATAATTGTTAATACTACATACTTAGTAGATTGACAGCAAAGATGTAATATTTAAAAATAATTTCACAAGTTAATACTGAAAGATTTCGATTGTTTAAATTTCAATTTTTGTTGCAAGTGCTTAAAAATTAAAAAAAAAAATTTTTAATATTAATTTTGCATTAATATTTTTAAACGTATAATAAAAACTAGAGATCACTTACCGCTTCCAAAGGGGCTCCATTATCCCCAACGCTCTATGCGCGTATTCCTTTCAGTATTTCTTAGATATTTCAACTTCACAGATAACCTCCTTAAAATAGAAGAAAGAAATTATTACAATTTGTCGAAACAAATTTAAAAGTTGATTTTCTGCAATTGTTCACTCTTAATTTTCAAACACTTAACAATTCTTTCACATAACATCACATATCTGAACTGTATTAACAAACAAAAAGAAATGGTTTATTTTATTACGTTTTCGGTTGCTACTGTGCGATAAAACCAAAATTAATATTAAAAAATATAAAGTTCGCGTTTCGTTCAATTTACTTGTTTTTAACTAGTTTTTTTTAAATGCAAAAACTATTTTAAGTATCTTGTGTGTGAAGAAAAAATTTATATATTTTAAACCCCATTCAATCCACCCTGAGCGCTGAGGGAACGACGGGTTTTCCTTAGGCGATCTAACACTATGGATCGACTGGAGCGTACTGAACGCTCGATTCGCAGCGAGACAAGCAAAATTCCCCAGAAGCACAGCCTACTTACTCTAGAAGGCACCACTCGACTAATTATAGTATAAGTTCCAGCCAGCAATAAGCATTCAACTCGGCGGTCGGCCGCATTCAACCTAGCGACGATCGCAATCGTTGCTGTTTTTACACTGTATAGCGTACGTGTGCACTAGCATTGTATAAGTGCTATCGGTGTGAGAGCAAATGATAACTTCATTCGCTCGATGGTCCAGAGGAACTTGCGACAGCCTTCTGATCAGCATGGATCTCCATTGCTGATTCTTTGCTGTTGTTGCTGTGTGTGGATGTTTGCATGTGGCTGTGTGCGTCGTTGGACACGTTATCAATAGTGTGCAGAATCGGGCACATGAGTTCCGATGGGCTCCAACATAATCGTCGTCGCCGGCGTGTGTTATAAGTCAAGGCAAATCAATGTACAATTTTTCCAAGTATGCTTAGCCGGAAAAAAAATCTAGAACGGGATGTTCAAATCGTACTGTGCTAAATTTGGATTTATTCCATTTGTTCCATTGATAAGCCTCGTATTTGGAGTCAGTTGAAATTGGTAGCAGGGTACGAAAATATAAGTTTTAAGTTGAAAGAAATTGATGCTTAAAATGTGGACATAATGAGATTGTTTGGCGGGATCGTCTCAAGGAGACACTCAATTGATTCAGAGTCTTAAACACATATTTTGTTAATATTGAACCGATCTAAGTACATGGGCATAAACAAAAAAATCACAAAATCAATTGCAAAGAATGCAGCGTGTAATTGCCTTCCTACGGGAGTAATTTTTGAAGAGACTTTGCTGAAATTTGAACTTTGTTAGCAAGGGTTTTAATGAACACCCATATAGAGCTGTGATAAAGAGTGTATCCTTTCCCCCTCAATGCAGGAAGTTGAAACCAATCAAAGGCGGAAAGTACCGATTAGGTTTTGCTGACGGTATTCTCGCAGATGGGAAAGTTTCATTCACATTAAGGGACTCAGTACGGTGAATGCAACAATATCTGAGTGCTGTGGCCCTATTCAATAATGCATACGAATGGTAAACCAATCTGGCAATTTGATGTACCTTTTTTGATAAAATTGGTGAATTTCTGTCTCATCCGTTGAATCATGGTTTTTAATTTGCGAATTACTCACTGTTACAGAACAACCAGAAGAAGAGTGATCTACCAACGATAATGGTATGGAGTATAATGAAATAATACTCAATAGGTATGTACGTTCAGCTGTCGTACATTAAAAGAAGTAAGTAAGTGTCAGTCGGTCAGAGCCGACAAAAACTCCGCTATACGAAGTTACACACCATTTCGTTGAAATCTTAAAATTTCGGTACTCATATTGGATCCGTTTTAAAATTTTTATATCAAATTCGAAATCAACGACTCCAAAAACCCCACTACACCAAACACGATTTTTCAATTGTTTGGGAGGTAGGCGTCTCCACCCATTTGCAATACCAACTCCTTTAAGGATCTAAAAAACGATAAGTCCAAAGTTTTGGAAGCTCGGACCAAAAATCCATTTCCAAACATTACCAATCAATATAGGAGCCCACCCTAGTTTGTCCGATTTGGCTGATTCTCGAACTGGCTCTCAGTTATGAAGTGAAAAACGTGTACCTAAAGTTTCAAGTTGATATCTCTCAAGATGCGACTGCTATCGTGCGGACAGACGGACACGGACACGGCTATAGCGAATCGGTTTTTGATGCGGATCCAAAATATATATACCGTACCGGACACGCCTTCTTATGGGCGTTACAAACGTTGTGTCAAAGTTAGTATACCCTGCCAGAGTGTGTGTGGGTGTATACAATGTGGGATGATGCGAAAAATAAGAATTTGAGAACACAACAGACTTGAGTTCTCAACCTTTGACACAACGTTTGTAACGCCCGTAAGGAGGCGTGTCCGGTATGGAAAAGTATATATATTCTTGGTCAGCATCACCACCGGAGTTGATTTAGCCATGTCCGTCTGATCGTATGTCTGTCCGCACGATAGCGGTCGCAATTTTGGAGATATCGACTTGAAACTTTGGGGACATGTTTTTCACTTCAAAAGTAAGAGCAAGTTCGAGAATCAGCCAAATTGGACCAAAAAAAAGCGTAGGCTCCCATATAAGACAAAAAAAGTAATAATTTTCCACCTTTTTTTATTGCTGTTTTCGATTGGAAATGTTTAGAAATTTATTTTCGACAAGGTCCAAGCATCCAAAACCACATATAAATGGGTCAAAATGGGGTCTTGAGACCAACTTTTTTTTTGGTGGATTTGATTTGAAATTTTTAGAAACGGATTGTGGATGTGGTCCGAAGCTCCAAAACCACCTATAAATGGCTCAAAATGGGGTCTTGAGACCATATTTTTTATGTTGAGGTATTTCTAAACTTCCACTGTGTGGAGGTATTTCAGCTAATGCATTGCCAAAGATAGTCCACTCTCTAGTTTTATCTTTAACTCAGTAAATGTCCATGTCAAAGATATTGGTAATATTTGCAGTTCAATAACTTAACTGTCCTTGTCAATTATTGTTTCGTGTGTAAAAATTGTTATATTTCTTAAGACACAGAATGATTGTGACCATTTCAAGAGTATTAAGTTTCAAAAACTTAATCGCTATGATATAGGTTAAACTGTGGTTTCAATTCAACATCAAGGCTTCAAGATTTCAAAACTGACCTAAAAGGCGCAATTAGATCATTTTGGAAAAGAAGAAAAAATGGGTCTTGATTCGACTAACAAACAACACATAAATTATTCACATATAAGCTACAATGTTTGTTGTTGTTCTGCTTCAATAACGGAAATACGCAGCAATATCCGCCTTATCAGCATTCTAAAACCTTCAACTAATCTCAGAAACTCAGCGTTTTGTAACCGCAGCTGAAAAGTCTTAAGCTAAGCTCGCTGCTGATCTTGTTTCTGAGTTGGGCGCAAGTTTACGAAATCCATTTCCTCGCATCAAGGCAAACTTTTTAACTCGAACTCGAATTCCGTTCGGCCCAGAACATTTGTGGCGGCAACGGCAGCTCCTCGTTCCACAGAGGGCTGCTGCTAAACGACACTAATTCACTCACAAACCCCCACTAACACACATGTAATGTTCTCTGGCATGATTCTTCAGCGGCCCGATTTGCGCTGTGAGCCTGTATGCGTTGGCGTGCCGCTGTGTTGGTGCACTAGTTTCGTGCGCCTGTACGGCGAAGCCAACAATTATGAGCAGCATGAAAATCTTTTGCTTGGCTCGTGTTTAGTAACACTTCGAACGTTTGTCGATCTCCATGTAGGGAGAGTGCTCGACGATCGATCCCCCGAGAAACATTTTGGCTCAAGTGGATGTTGCGAACGTATTCGCTTTCGTCGTCGAGTCGTGTTAGTTTTTTCTAGAATCAATTTGAATATTGCCAGGAATTTTTTTCAATTTCAATTTACATTTCTCAAAAGACGGTTTCTTACTTTTCTAGTGATTTTGTACATACATGGTGATCGTTGCAGGCGAATACGCTGGAACATTGAAAATTTTTTATTGATTGTTGAAAAACTATTTCAAATGTTATTCGCGTACCGAATAACAGAAAGAGTAAAATTTTAAAAGGAAATACGTTTAATTTTGTGTTGTGTGTCTAACGGACAACGCGTGTTTTTATACGATGCAGTTGCCCAGAGGCCGGGTCGGTCTCGTGGGTGGTGATGCCCAAAGGCGAATCTCGCTGACCTATCTGTGGGCGGTGGTATTTGCAGTTTATCTAATAGCATTTGTGCAAAATGATGGAAGTTTCGTTGATGCAAGAGTAAGTAAAAGAGTTTTTTTTGTAATAATGGCGCATATTCATAGTCAAATTTAGTAGCTGCCAATCCTTAGTAGCAGCTTAGAAGCTGCCATTTCAGTGTCAACTTAGTAGAACTAAGGTGGAACTTAATTTGACTATGAATATGGGCCAATAAAATTAAGGCTCTATTATGAATTTGACAAAGTATTGGAAAACAGGTAAAATATTTCACACAAATTTATAATAATTCGGAGCTATTATGAAAATTTCCACTTATTGAGTTTTTGTATTATTTTTTGAAATGTCTGTTACTGACCATGAAGCTCCAATACTTACGCTAAGTTTTTGGAACTTAAGTATAGAATTTTTTCTTAGTGGTGCCGCTACAAATTTGCTGATCCAAAATTATGGTATTTTATGTTTAAGTATCTACTTAAGTTCATAAACGATGACATATCCATACAAATTAAATGAAATACAAGCATTTGGAGGGAAAAGGTGCCTTACCAGATCTAAGCAAAGTATTAGGCTAATTTAACACAGGCCCTTGATGTACCAGAAAGTGGACACAAGCACTAAAAACCGTGAAATCAGGATTACATTTGTAAGACATCAATGACATCATAACAATATAAAAGTTATACATTTATTTTTATCATCAGCATGAAAACGAAACACTTTTGCTAGAAAAATAAATGGCGAATGAAATGCCCAACGGATTCAAGTGGTTCGTCTTCCAAGTAAACAATACTAAAAACAAAGTTCAACACACAAATGGTAATCTTATATCAAAGAAAAAAATAAAAATGAAAAGCAAAACAAGAAAAAACTCCAACACTAAAAAGTGACAAGAAAATTGGGTCACATCAACACTATGCAGTTTTAATACTGCTGTATAAGCTAACAAAATGCGTAATCACAATAGAGCGCACACGCATCTAGTATATTTCCGGAATACTTACAAATAAATATAAGTTGCAACATGAGGCTGCTGGTAATATACTCTTCCTTTCTGATAAAACAAAGAAGATTAAGTGGAACATTTCATTTCAAAAAAAATAATATTTTACATCAGCGACATCAACGTCTTCTCCATTTCAATTTGCCACATTTTTTTTCAAAAAATGTTAAATTTTAATTTTCAAAAAAAATTTGGCATTTATTTAGAGAGTTATCGCCAAAGAGGTCAACATTTAGAAGATAACCTGTGCACAAAAAACACAAAACTTTGAGTGCTTGAAGCAAGAATATTTTGTATATTTCCGGTTAGACTTATTTTGTCAAAGAAGAGCGTTGAATATTGCCAATTCTTTGGCGACTTTATCAAAAGGTTGCATGCTATTCGAAGACCTTTCGAGTGATTGAGTTGACTATGTTGATAAACTTAGGGCGCCTTCATTATCTGTACTAGCCGCGAAGGCTTTAAGAAACTTTTGCCAATTTGACATTTTAATGGGAAAAAAAACTGCGAAAAGGTGTATGTTGTAAGCTAGCATCACCACCCACATAAATATGCAATGATTTCATGTATTTAAGCAATAACTTCCGCTTGAAATGATTGCATATTTTATCTCTATTGATTACTCTATTAAGGGACTCATCCAATTTGTTCAACCTGCCTAGTCCTGTCAAACATTTGTATTGACAATTATTCTCTATTTTCATTCGTGTCTCTATTTACACAATCCCATATGTTAAATCAGTTGTGTCCAAGGGTATTAGGAAAACTACACTCAAAGAATTTTTTCGTTCGTAAGAGACGAAAAATTAGACAAACATACACTCGTTTGTTATTTCGTATGCGACCAACATTTGATAAACGAAAAAGAAAATAATGTTCAACCCTGACAGGATTCGAACGCGGGACGTAAGGTTTATAGGTTCCGCACATACACGCTGTGCCACTGAGCTACTTTCGTTCTGGTCGTTAAAAACAAAGCTTATCTCGAATTCGATTTTAACAATGTAAACGTTTATTAGAAATTAGTTGTTAATTTGCAGCAATTACAAAACGTTTCCAATAAAAGTAAAATGCAATACTTTTATTGGAAACTTTTTTAAATGGTTGCAAGTTTACATATTATTTGCGGCAAAACGACTTAATTTGGAGCAAATGTTTGTCTTTGTTTTTTCGTTCAAAAGAGTGTATGCATATTCTTGATCAGCATCACCTCTCGAGTCAATTAAGACATGTCCGTCTGTCTGTCTGTCATTACGCACGATAACTGCCGTAGCTTTTGAGCTATCGACTCAAAATATCGATAAAATATCAAAAAGCTGTCCGTACTCTTCGGTCCGACCGAAGATAATTTATAGTTACTACAAAGTTTTTATTTCTTATTGGGTACTTGTATTTTGGCTCATACGTATATACAGTGTTTGTGTTTGACATTCCAAATTAACTATCTTCAAAAAAGCGTGTTAGGTTAAAATTAAATTTTAAAAATTATTATATACTGCTAGATTTAGAAATCTGACAGTTTAGCAGGCTTTCACGGTTGTCCCTATTATGTTTACTCTATCATCATGTATGGCTTTGTTTAGATGCATTCTTCAATATTATATTTACTTGGGCATTCATAACTACAAACTAATTCCCCTTACATTGTATTGCAAAACATTGACTTCCTTCCCAAGGCCGATAAATTATTATGCGCACTTCTTTTTGAGCGCATACTTATTATTGTTCAATATTCCGCACCAAATAGAAATCGTGCCATTTCATTCTAAGCTCGGAATTTATTTTTATTTTATTTGTAATCAGTCCCAATTCGTTTAAATTTTATTTTTGTTTAATAATTAATTATGTGCCTTAGCTTATCACAGTGAATATTAAATAATTTTCTGGCCAATGGAATTATTGCTATGTAAGAATAATCATACATATGCTGATTATGTGACATTCGAGGCGCTAAACTCAATTGAAACAGATTCCTAGTAGAAATCTTTCAGATTTGAGTTATTGGTTTCCACAAGTGTTTCATTTCATTCATTTACTTAGCGAAATTATAGGCACATTCGGCTATCATCATTGTTGCTTTTTTCATTTAACCTTTTTGTACGTTTCGAAACTAAAAATATCAAAAATTAAATATGATTTTTTTGTAGCTTCAACTAAGCTGTTCGTTGGCGCATGTTTGACGCTATGCAAAATCAAATTATGAAATACTAGATTAAATTTCCAATGAATTGGAAGTTGTTTGAAATAATTAGCTTTAGATTCCGTTTAAATTTAGAAGTGACCACATATTTCACATTCAAAGTATGCTTATCATTTCAACTATAAACCTATGAGTTGGAAAAAGTGATTTAGTTGCTCAATGTTTCAATGTTTCAAGGAACAGCTTACTTGAAGTGGGTCTCACATCAATGGCTTCTTAATAAACGAAACAGAAAAGTCAGTAGATCAAGTACGATTATGAACATGAATACGGATTTGGTTAATACTTTTTAAACATGAATACGATTCGATTTTTATAATAGATATTTGGTATTAATTGGCTTCCCCAAATCACTGTCATCAATATCATTTTTAAAAGGATCCTCCCGACTCATTTTACAAATAAGCTTTGAATTATCTTCAAAGAAAAGTCAGAGGATCGATATCGTGCGACTGTGCCTCACCAACAATTATCGGCAACCAACGATCGTCTTCGCACTCTTTGTTATTCGCTTAGCTCTATTTTATTGAGAAACTTCTCATGATTGCCAAAAAAAACCATGTCTGATGGCTTTTTTCTGACGGTCTTCTTAAGATTACAGGGCATTTTTCGGTTTTTTTTTAAATTCAGAACCACTTTATAATAACATAAAGTGATGGTCACGTGTTCGCCATCATTTGCATCGCTATGACGTTCAGGCAGAAGGCACAGCACAAATAAATTCACATCTTGTCCTTAGCAATATTTCGCATTTTTCTTCTGCACCTCAGCATTAGAGGCAATAAATTTGTCACATCGCCGCAATGTAATCCGATAGTTATTTCGCACGTTTGGTGTTTGTGCGTTGGCTGAAGTCTTCCACTGTTGGAGGATGTTGCCGTTGCGGTCGAATATGGTAATAACCGCAAGAAGCAAAAGCAGTAGTAGTTCAAGTATATTACAAAGAAACGTCTTTCACTGCCTACAATTGTTGGCATGGCAGAGATATACTTTCAAATGGAACCGGTATTTAGAAAATTCAGAAAAGCGAATTTGCTTTTGAGCAAATGCTGTACACAATCTACATCGCACACAATTTCTTTTTCTATTATGAATTCTTTAATTTCCTATAGCAAATTGCCCTTTACATTCTATTTTTCGTTATCATCATTCTAATAAGCCCCATTTGAGTTGCCATTTCCTCTGGTCTTCATCTTCAATATAAAAAGTTCCTTCAAAGATCACCGCCGCCGTCGCAAATTCCTCTTAATAATTCTCATAGAGAAAGTGCACACACGTACGCACTAAATCCACTGAAGAGAAATTTCAGTATGCTCTTAAATCACTCACTCACACGCATATACAAAATGAGATATGCTTTTTCAGCGTGCAACAAGTTGCACTCGTCGAATCGAATGCTGTGAATGAAGTGGGAATAGTCGTGCGCTTCATGGCTGCAAGACTTTTAGATCATCTTAATATCTTATTAATATCTTACAAATTAGTTCATTTCTTACTTAGACACCCTGTTTGTAGCTGGCCATTAGCACTATAATTCATTCGCTGCTGGTAATGTAACTGATGATCTTATGCAGCATGCAGCAGGAATTCGGAATTCTGTCCTTTGGTGCACTGTCTTTGGCTTCGGTTGTTTTGCTTTGGCGTTCTGCCTCACTTCAAATTGGATTTGGAGTTTTTTTTTCTTTTGTATTCATTGTTTGTTTGGTTTTGCATTTTGTTTATCTTTGCTGTTCTTTTGTTTTTCTTTTGCACATCTTTTTGTTGATTTTTCTTATGGAGGTGCGGAAATTGATTCCAAATGCTTGCTGGCAGATGAAGTCCTTTTTTAGTCAAATATTGCAACAAGTATAAACATATGAAGATTCTCATATTCGATCATATATTTCAAGCGTAATCAGGTGTATTCCTGGGCACCTGTGGGCCTGACGGGGATTTCTATAAGTAAATTCTGTTAAATTCTTCCTCCGGGCAGAACTGGTCAGAAGAGTATTCAAATGACCCTTCTCCAAAAATATTAAAGAATTTAACGATTCTTTTGTTCTCTTTCCATTATTTTGAATGGGCCTCCTCACCCGCGGAGCATCCGCATGAACTTGACATCCGCAAATCACAAACCCAGAAAAAAACCACCTAAAAACAAAAATAACCACATTAAATCAAGCAGAAACCGTCATGATAGTTTGGTAATGTTGAACATTTTTAAAAACAAGTACGAACAACCTCATTTTGAACTGGACAATTTAATTTTCAAAATTCAAGATGGCGGATACAATATAGCCCAGTAGGTGTAGGGTATATATAAGTCAGCTTGCCCGACTGAAACTTACTCACTTGTTATTTGGTGGTTCAATCTCAATTTGAGATGGTTCCTTCTTATCGGCAGCGAAAATAAACCACCTGAAATCAAGCTTGTAACGTTTATGATAATCTGGTAAAGTAGAATATACTCCAAACAAGTACGAACAACCTCACTTCGAACTGGAAAATTTCATTTTAAAATGGAGCGAACTTATTTTGAAGTTGTTGAGTTCAACTCCATTATAATTCGAATTTTTTTACTTAATATGGATCTCAAAACTTTAAAGTTAAAAAGTCATTGATTTCGCTAACCCAGCACAATCGCGAATTTATATTGTTATTGGGTATGTATTCTATCCGTTCCATCTGAAAAACGTCATGCCCGAAAAGTACTGTAGCACAGTGTTATTTATTATTTTAACTTTACGGTAATTAGTAGTAGTAGTAAACAGCCCCGCACCCGCAAAACGACATCCGTCACATCCCTAAATTTGCAATTGTGCACTTACCTATATTTTTTCAATATTCAAAAAAGAACTGATATGTAACGCCAGTTAATTCCTAAAAATTCCAGAAATATTTCATTCATTTCCATCGATGCCAGATGCGATGTTTTGTCTGTATAGGCGTTGCATTCATTTGGCTTGACCCATATTCTGAATCTTTGTTAAACGCATTTCAATTGCACTTATTTTTTGCTTTTCTGTGTTTACAACTTATTAACGCAATTGATTATCCTTGTAAATCAGCAAACTCACAAACAATCCACTTCACACTTATCGCACTTGGATCACTGGCTGTGGCTAGTTCGCTCGTTCGTGTCGATGTGAAAGAAGAGTTAAGCACACACCACGCGCCATCAATCAACAGCAATGATGATCGCATGCATTTTCCATGGAAACCTCAACATAGCTGTAAAAATTAGAGCAACATTTTAAGCGCTGCTTTAGTATGTGTACGGGCGAACATTTTCCAAAAAAAAAACCTTTCACGATTGACATGAAAGATTGAAAGAAAGAAAAATGGTTTCGAGACCAAAAAAAAAACATATTTCGCTTACATCAAACACCGCACGAGCACACTCAATATACGAATGCGCCAATTTTACAATCTTGTCGAATGACATCATGGGTTGTTGCAAAATATAAAACAGAATCGCAACACCGAACAGTTTGTGAATGCTTTCCATAAAACAATTCAACTCTGATTTCACACCCACATGCAGCGCAGCGAATGCACAAGTGCCACAAGTACACATATGCCTTGCAACGGCTTCTGGCACTTCCAACTCGGAAAATCATAATTGTTTAGACATCTTCATGACAGATTATTATTAATTGCAAGTGACACAGTGGTCACCACCACCACTTCCACTGCCTAACATCAGCTTCAGTTTATGTGTGTTCGGCTAAAGTGATAAGAATTTGTAGTCCATTTGTATTTCTATACACATTAACATTTCCACGCTGGACTCTTTATGAATGCACTAATTTGTTTTGTGTGCAACATTTTACTTAATATGTACAATATTTTAATTTCGAAACAATTTTTTAATGGCATCACATTAACTCATTAAATATGGACCACACAGACGCACACGCGCACACAGAAGTCATATGGAATGTTCTTTCTTCTGTTAATGTTGAAAGTTTGGGCATATGAATCAGGAGTGCATCAAAAGTAAGTGCTATAAAAAACGGCAGTTCTTGGATTTCGAGAAAGGTCCTTTGAGGAAAAACCAACCTCTTCTTTCTTAATGAAAATATTTCTTTTTACATTAAAATTAAAGTAAAATAAATCAAATTTTCATTGTTTGTTTATTGAGTTCCACCCATCAATGAACGTGTTTCTGCACTCCTCGCAATTGTTTCTTTGAAGTTGCCAATGCAAAGAATCAAATGCTGAGAAATGTTTTGTTTCACTACTACCGACGATCGCAATCGAATTCGTATATACTGTGCGCAACGCGAATCTCAAAGAACATGACTTCTTAGTGCACACTTGTTTTTGACTAAGTAAATGCGTACTTGAATTGCCAGTGACCGGGGGTTTCGCTTATTTATGTGCACATGAGAATTGAATGCGGAAATTATTTCCACAAATGCAATGGTTCATGGCATGAAATTGCATTGGTGATGCACACGCAAGGAAGTTTTATAACTATTAACAAAAAACATATATATATATATAGAGGATCAGTTAGTTTCAGATTCAAATATTTTCTCTATAAATTGATAAATGCAATTTAAATTTAATTTAGAAATAAGTTTTTTTCTGCAGTCGGACTATCAACAATCAGCGAACTGCAAATAATTACTGAAATAAAATGTTAAAAGTGTGATCGGAATTTATCCAACAGCTTAAGGAGCACTTTACTGTACATGATTCGGACTTTGGGTGTATGCTAGTTATATCAATTCACATCTCACTTTAGCTAACAGTGAAATACACCAAATAGCATCTCTACCGGATGTATGCGACATTTTCATTGACTGGCAACATCATCATTACAATATTCAAGTACACAAATGAGCAAAAAAATTGCTTGGAATCATTGAATTTTTGCTGATAACAAGATTCCAAAGAATTTCAATATAAGAATTAAGTTTGGCACAAAATTACTTAATTTCTCGTTCCCTGTGCGAATGAATTAACGATGCCGCCAAAGTCACTCGATGTGTGGCCAGCCAGTGGGTGACAATGAGGTTATCTGTCTTATGAGAATGCCACCAGCCAAAGACAGGAAATAAATGTTGCTCTTTGTCAAAACAGCACCACCACTTGCTAACCCGCTCGATGATATTGTACAATGAACTCGGTCTCGGCTGCTGCTGCTGCCCGAGTAGTATGAATACTTATCACATCGGGAAAGACTGTAAACAGTTTCAGGAATTTAAAGATTCAGTGGTATGAGAAGTTGGATAATTTCAGAAATTATATAGATTGTACGTACAGCATCTCAAATGACCCATTTTAAAGCAATATCAATAATAACTACAACAAAATGCACAACCCGACCGAATAACATGCAATTTATGAATTTTTAATTTCTCGCTTTTAGTTGGTATAAGGAACTAAAATTCGCGCCAAAATGTGGCCAAAAGAACTGCTAAAGTGGCATTTTTGCATTAGAAGAATTTTTTTTGTTCCTATGTGTGTATATGGAATATTTTTTTCTGTAATTCTATCTTTATGATAAATTAAAATTTTGCAAAAATATCTCACAGTATAAGCGTGTAAAATTAATATCAGTTTTTGTAAGACATTGGATATGCTAGGGTTAATGTCCAACGGTTGGTTCGACAAGGGCAGCCCAAAAATAATTGAAAGGTTTTCCAAGTAGAAATCAGAAACAAGTAGCAGCGAAAAACGCAAAATTAAATTATTTTGTCTAAAAATTTCAATATCAATTAGTGTCAATATCACACAGAGCAGCCCAGCGTTGATTGTTGCACTTTTTGCTGTTGTTTTTGGTATTTTCTGTGAGTGTGTTGCGATGTAGCAAGTGCAACATATTGCAACACTAAGCACTAGCAATTGGTAAATTACTGAGCGGCTATGTCAGTCGCGATACCAGAATCGTTTTACATTCCTTACTTTGTGTGGGTGGGTGTGTTTGTCCAATTTAGGCAGAGTGTTTAACTCGACATCGGGGCATGGAGCTGGATTTGTTCTAACTGCACACAGCTGACACCATTTAGTGCATTGTGTGTGCCGGTGATTTATCACTACGCTGATATGTTTTGGTTTTCTTTTTCAGTTTTGTTCTTTATTTTATTTTTATCACTGGTGATAAAATTGCATTTAAGTAGGAAAAACATTTTGACCTTTAACTATTTAAACAAATGACATCAAATGTCAGCTCGAATCACTCGATGCTTGTGTCATGATATGACTACGATGCGAGACGAGACGAAAAAAAAATAGCTGCCAACAATTGCTCTGGAACATGTGCAAATGCACTTAAATGTGCCACTGACATACTTTAGTGCGAGTGTGCAGCACACATTTTGCTCTACTGTAATTTTTGTTTTGTTTTTGTGCTTTTGCATGTTGTTTTGCAAATGTGTCCCTTGCTGCTGCGTTGACAAAAAGCAAATTGCATAAAAATATCATTTACTACTGGCTGGCGAAGGAAGGCGCACAAGTGTTGCTGCCCGTCTTTACTGACATGCATTTTCATGAGTTGTTGGTGTTGGTTTGTATTTTCGTTAATTTCGAGAGTCAAGTTCAAGGGAAATGCAACGTTTGCAATATGAGTGAAGCGTGGTAGAAAATTGATTCTACATTCATTCACGGGTTATTTGGTTGGAATTCCGTATCTGTTTCAATACATTGCTGAGCTATCAACAAGATTTATGGCCGGCTTTTGTGGCCAGAAAAGGTTATTTCGGAAATTTCTATTACGTAGCTATAAACATATTTATATAGCAGCTAAATTGCATTTTAAAGTTCTTTTTTTTTTCCACAAAAAAGGCATTCAGCCTCAATCGAGTTTATGTATGTATGTTTCGTTTATTATGTCGGAAATTTCCACAAAATTAAATATACACAAGAAATATTTGGAGCAAAATGTATAGAAGAGCTGCCAAACACATGTTAAAGTCCAAAAACCAAAAAAAATGTATGCGAAATTTTGCATTGAAACTGAAAAGCTCAAAAGCCTCCTCCTTAGTGAATCGCTCCAACGAGTAGGAAACATTAAACGGAATTCGAAATTTCAATGCAAAAGTTTATTATTTCAATGCACAAACGAATGTTCAAGCAAATGTTTGTATTTCAGTATATTTTCAAGTCTTCCAAGCGTGGCATTTTCACAGCATGTGCGGATTTATGAATTCTCCAAAACTAATGTGGTATCAACGCTACAAACCATCGTCCATCGTCAGTGTTACCATATTTACAGATTTGTCTTCTTTTTTTACAGATTTCTTGAGCTCTGCCAGATTTCTAAGTTTTTCCTCCATAAACTACAGATTTTTACAAAATAAATTCAACATACTCTGATTTTTCTTCAAATGTATTCTTATATCGATAAAAATGTAATTTGGAGTAACTGAAGATCTTGTAACACATAACTGCAATAGAAGCTAACTTTTTGCACTTGACATGCAAATTTTTTTCTGTAATTGTGAAATTAAATTTAAAAAAATCGGTTTAATCTTATTGTTGCATCTCAATTGCTGGCAAGTGCGGTTTTTATTCTATAAATTTAAAGGCATTTTTATAACAAAAATTACTTTTGTAAAGTGGTTTGTTTTTGAATAGTGCAAATTTTTGCATCCAGGAAAAAAGGACGGAAAGCAGTTAAATATGATTTTCTCGCTAAAGGTCTTGGTACTCATTTGAATGGTGTCCAAGTTAAAATTCTTAAAATTAAATTATTAAAGAAGTCTATACCTAAATAACTGGAACAGTAGCACTGTATGTAAATAATATTTACTAATTGGTCTGAATTTAAAAATATTTTCATACAACAGGTTTTTTTTTGAAAAAAAAATTATTTTTTTTCTTGAAAATTACCGATTTTGGTGAAAAAAATATGGTAACACTGTCCATCGTGTAACGTGTATCTGCTAAGTGCAATAATTTTATTGATCTGAATGATTGCAATGGGAATACACGCACGCACTCACACGTACTGCTTCTTCTTTGAAATCGAGTGCAAACTTATTCCAAACATTCTTCTCCAATTTTCATTTTGTGTTCACCCGCTTTTTTGTTCATCTTCGGAAAATGCATTTCCCGTTTGCAGTTGCTCTCGTTTTTTTTTGTTCGTATGTTTTGTTTCCAGTTTATTTCTGGTTAGATATACTCATTCCCAAAAAAACTTAGTTTTCAATGTTTTTCTTTTGTTTTTGTTTTCCATTTGCATTTTTTGTGTGTTTGTTTCATGTACCCCCCAAAAATTGGTTTACCTCAAAATTTTGGTTGGAATTTTCATGTCTGTGCACCTCAAATGCTTTGTTTATGTTCATGTTGCCATACTCCGTAGCTTGTAAGATCTGGAAGAAAATGATTTAATGTCTTCAGTAGCAGATGGCGTAAGCGATGATTTTGGACAACTTATTGGGATGCGTCTTATTAATTTTTGTTTAAGTTTATGAACTTTTACGTTTGATATTGGCGGCTTTTCAACTGGCCTGATTTACATTTAACGTGCATTGGAAGCTTAATCAAACCTCTTATCATTTCAAAGAACCTTCTTCACCTACGAATTAACGGGTGAGCTCTGTATTTATAAAATTATAAAATTCCAATTAATCAATTAAGTGCGGAGCCACTTAATATATTTTGCCAAGTCAATAGTTCTCAATACAGATTTCTGAAATTGATTACAACCAAATTAAGGTAAACAACCCCATTGAACATTTGGAATTGTATAATTCATAAAGGCGAATTTGTCAAACTGGCATCTTTGTTGTTATATTCGAAACAATTTTGTTTCAAGTTAGCGAAGTATAGGAACAAATATGTAAATGATTGAACTACCGAAAAGTTGAAAAGGAAGAATTGTTTACTTTTGCAATGCGCCATTGAGGCCGCAACCGGAAAACGACAAAAATATTAATACAATGTATACAAGAAATATACCAGTGACGTCTTCCATAATCCATCATATTCATAATTTGGTTATACATATACACTCAGAGACGTAACCAGGAACAAATTTCGGGGGGGTGGGTTTTCAAAAAATTTGTTTGAGAATACTGAAGAAAAAAACTGTAAAATGTAAACAAAATTAAAATCAATAACAACATCGTTTTCTTTTTTTAAAAAAAAATCTTTCGATTTTTCATTAAAAAAAAGTAGATAAAAAATAATAAAAAAAATAATTTCCAAAGAAAACGCGAAGGGGAGTTTGTGAAAAAACGATTCATTCTAAAAACGACGTATTGTGTTCAAATATTTTTGGTTTTATTGCATATATAATTACTTAAGAACATTTTTAAAAACTAAACCGAAGTATTTACTTATTGTTTTTCAAATAAACCTCAAACTGCATTGAAATATATTATTCAAAAACATGTCTTTTTGGATTTGAGAATGACAGTTGATATCTAATTGAGAAAAAACCTTTATGAATGATTTGGCGTCATATTCTTTTTTTGTACATGAAAGTTTTCAATTAAAAAATACATACTGAAATTTCTCATTAGTTCGGTTCAAATTCATAATTTGTTTGTATTATTTTAGAGATTTAATGGGGTTTGACACCCCAACAGGTTTTAATAAAATAAAATATCAAGGAGATACGGAGGTTTCTTTGGAATTCTGTTAAATTTCATAACAATTTAATACATTTTTGTATTACTTCACAGATTTCGGGGGGGCAGGAACACTCTATCAACACCTCCCCCCCCCCCCTCGGGTTACATCCCTGATACGTCCCTGATACACATATAATTTTCCATTACAGATTTTGGCGATGAGGGCACCTAATTTATGAACTCAAAAAACTTCCGTCAGAAACATAATCTTTTGCCAAATTCCTTCGATTACGCCAACTGCGAAACGTCCCTGTTTTGCGAAAATCACATTTCCAGTCAAATTTTTTACGACCATTTTTTTTCTAATTTTTGTTTTTGGAAAAATGGCCACTGAACATACGTTGAACATGTGTGTGAGCGCCTCCTCGCTCGATTTGTTTAGTTTAGTTCAGTTTGGTTCCACAGCTAGCCGTTGACTGGGAGGCTTTTTAATGAACAAAGCCATAAATTTATATTTTAAACGAAATTATGTCAATTCTATTAATGGCTCGTGCGATACGAATCGCGACTTTCGATTTCTGTCCGTGCCCCAAAGTGCAACAAAGCGAAATTGTTGGTTTTTCGCAGAATCAAGTCTCTTCGACCAAACAAGCAACCAAACCAACCAACCAACCAGAAAACAAAATCTGTTTCAAGTTGGAGTTCAGTTATTTTAAATTGAAATTGAAAATTTGTTTATCATTTTCGTTGCACAACAATATATGTTTACCAACATGATATTGGTTGGCACATTTTCGTATATTTCTTTTTATTTTGCGATGACATCAGTGTGCACTCAGTGAGCACTTGGCATTAACTTATCGTGGTGGAAGCCTCTTCCAAGACAATGTACAGAAGCATTCGACATTTTTGTTTAGAGTCAACAATGCAATGGTGTGGCGAAAATTATTTATGATTTTTTATAGGCTACACCTTATGAGGAATGGGCACATTCACTTTGGTTTGAAACTCCCATAAGGCGTCGTGGAAATGTATATACAATATATGTATATTTGTATTTTTGATCAGCATCACTTCAATACAATTGCCTTATGTTCCTAAAATGTTGTTTAATAATATGTGTGCAACAATCCTTTCAATACCTTTGGTTTGTTGTTGAACTTTGATTGCCTTTTCCCCGGTAGGTGTATTGAGGTCAGTCATTATAAAAAAATATTATAAAAAACGAATACAAAAATAGAAATTACTCTGCTGATCTTTCGAAAGCAATCGGATCTATGTACTTTTTAATTAGTAAACTCAATGGATAAAGTGTTTGTTTCAGACGTTTTGTATAATATTTCATTTCTGCGCAAAACAAATGTTTATTGGGGCTTTTTGTTACTCAGACTTAATGATCGCCATGACATATTCAGCGGCCATATTTACCGCCATTTATACATACGTATACTGGCAAAAAAAAACACAAAAATAACACAAAACTGTACAGAATTATCTCGTTGCAACGGAAATTGTGCAATTAAAGCAGAAATTTTAGATTCCTTTCCAGTTTCTCTTCTTGTTTCTGCTGTTTTTATTGTATTTCTAAAAATTGTATTTAAAATGAATTCTTTTCGCGCTGTTGCCATTCAAACACGAATACCAAAAAAATAAATAAATTGAAATGCGGCGAAAATGGACAAGAAAAAAAATATGTTTGCAGAATTTGAAAATTGAAACAATATTCATTGCACATTTCTAAAATGTATTTATGCAAAAAAATTGTTATCTTGCAAACTTTGGAATTTGAAATGATTCGCGGTTTATGTGGTGCATCGAAAAAAAAAGACAAACGCAATACGAAAACGTTTATTATGACTGCCTGAGGATGACAGCATTTGAGTAATTTTTTGTTTGTTTTATTCAAGTAAATTTTAGTATCAACCATTTTACCAGGCAAGTGATACGCATGCATTTATATCGAGAGAAGTTTAGAGAAAAAGTACAAATAGAATTTTTTTTCCAATTGCATTTTGCCAATCAAATGGAACAAATTTAAATTAAATTCTCGATAGAATCAACTCATATTGTACATTAGAAATCAATTACTAAATAAATAAAATGCCAAAAATATAAACCAGTTTTTTGCTATACCAATTAAACCTTGTTTAAAACCGATTCCTATTACAGACAAGAGACGTCAATTTGTACAAATTTCTTATATCAATTCTAATTCCAGCAAAACAGCCAATAGTCTGGCAAAATTATTTATTTTTGGCATGAATATACAAATATTTATACATATCGCTGCCTTAATTTGTAAAGGCCCTAACGCGTATTTTTCAAAATTTTCAAGAGAAGCAAAAAAACGTTTTAATGTATACGGATTCATAGGCAAGGGCTGTTCAGTTTAGATGCTTAATCATAATCCTTCAAAAAATCGATTTTGAAAAAAATGCGTGTTAGGGCCTTTACCAATTAAGGCAACGAAATATAAAACAAAATCACATGTGACGAATATTGGTTCTCTGATGTAAAATTTGAGCAAGTGCTTAAATCTTCAGGGGAACGGAGAAGACAATGTGGATGTATCGCTGGCGTTTTGCCACATGTGATTTTATATTTTAATTTATTGAGCCAAAATAAGTAAAACAAACATTTCACGGTCGAAGAGGAAAAAACTTTGGATGCTCTTGAATGAATGCGTTTTCATAAGCTAAATGAAGAACCACAAAACAAATTGAAGGGGCGGCACCATGGATATGAGAGGGATTAATAGTTTTCGAATTAGTATACTTAATTTAAGTTTCAGGCACTTGTGACTGTTTACTTGGCTGGGGAAAATGACGCCGTGATGTCTGAGGCTGAGGATGAATGAAATTTTAGATGGAGGTATTGGAATATGATTGAATGAAAGGAAATTAGGGGAAATTAACTTTTAAAAACTAAGTTCATCTGCACTTTTATAAGGGATATACCAATTCGAACCATAGTAGAATCCGTTTAGCCGTTGGGTTAAATTAAATATGACAGCTGCAACACATGGCTCCCTTCTATTGTACTCGGACCCTCTTCGCGTAGGGCATATAAATAAATTTGCATAGCAAAACAATTAATTAACTTCAAGCGTCATAGTATCCACTAGCAC
This sequence comes from Heteromyza rotundicornis, assembly GCA_951394025.1. Taxonomy (NCBI): domain Eukaryota; kingdom Metazoa; phylum Arthropoda; class Insecta; order Diptera; family Heleomyzidae; genus Heteromyza; species Heteromyza rotundicornis. The sequence goes on from OX596013.1 coordinate 35,417,579, forward strand.
ATGCTAGTCGGCGGAGTCAGTACTGGTATCCAACAAATTAATTGATTTCAATTGGAACGCATGCCAAATAGCTACCAGCATACACGCAACTCGAAGAGAATTTGAAATATTTGTATACTCAGTGGTGGTGGAAATCTTACTTACTTGGTTACATTTTTCTTTTCAGGAACCAAACAAGTCCTGCAATCAAATTGCATGCGATTGCAAAGGCCTAAAAGGTCCTACTGGTATGATGGGAATTAAAGGTCATCCCGGCCCTGAGGGTCAGGCGGGTGAAGAAGGACCGCGTGGACCAGATGGTAGGCGCGGCGAGTACGGTGATCCCGGTGAATACGGCGAGCAAGGTGAAAAAGGACATCGCGTAAGTTGGTCCACAGAAAATCAAATGGAAATTTTGACTAATCGTGCTTTTCTTGAATCTTTAAGGGTGACATGGGTGAAACTGGCCGGAACGGTAATCCTGGATCACGAGTAAGATATTCAACTCAGATATCACGTGAATGAGAATTAATTGAAAACTATTTGTTAATCGTAAATGTAGGGCCCACCCGGTGAATATGGTACCCAGGGACCGCGCGGTATTGATGGCTGTGATGGTAAGCCTGGTCTGCAGGGTGCTGCCGGTAGACCTGGTGAGAATGGCGGTCGCGGTCCCCTTGGCAAGACTGGTCCAGCAGGCGCCACTGGTGATGCCGGCGAAGGTGGCATCAATTCCAAGGGCACCAAGGGCAATCGTGGTGACAAAGGCTTGGAAGGTGTTGATGGCCAATATGGCTTCCATGGCATGAAGGGCTACAAGGGTGATACTGGATTTCCGGGCATTGATGGCGCCAAGGGTGAGCTGGGTCTGAAGGGCTACAAAGGTGAAATGGCCGAACAAGCTAACTTTGAACTGATGCTGCAAGGCGAACAGGGTGAGAAGGGTGAGCCAGGCGATGCTGAGGAAGGCGAATGGACCTCAATTAAGGCTGTGAAAGGTTATAAAGGAGAACGCGGCTTCAGGGGTAGTGATGGCATGGCCGGCATGCAAGGCGAGACTGGCGATATTGGTCGCACTGGTTTGCCTGGAGCTCGCGGTGACCTCGGAGCTTCGGGTGAACGTGGCAAGCCTGGTAAACCGGGTGAGTCCGGTAAATCTGGTGATAAGGGCGTAAAGGGCGCTCCCGGCTATAATGGTTTGAACGGAGAAGATGGTCTGTTCGGTGAGCACGGTGAGGAAGGAACCGATGGTATTCCTGGTGTACAAGGTCCTGTTGGCTCTCCCGGTATTTACGATCCCACGTTGGATAAGTCATTCCCTGGTCCCCAAGGTCCTCAGGGTGAAATTGGTGAACAAGGCCCCCAAGGTCTCAGCGGTATTCCTGGTCGCCCTGGCCGTCGTGGTCCGATGGGTTCTGCCGGCCCCCCGGGTGATACCGGCCTAGATGGCTTGCCTGGTCGTCGTGGTATCAGCGTTAAGGGTGATGAAGGTGACTATGGTTTTATGGGCCCACCAGGTCTTATGGGTCCCCCCGGACCTGCCGGCCCTATAGGCCGTGTTGGACAAAGAGGCAATGCTGGCTTGAATTTGAAAGGACCTAAAGGTTTCGCCGGTCAATCCGGTGTACCTGGCTCCGATGGATATCGAGGAGATCGCGGTGAAGTTGGGTTACCTGGTGACAAAGGTGCTCCTGGCACAGGCGTAGACATAGTTGGACCTGCTGGTTTCGATGGACCACCAGGTCTGCGTGGTCAGCCTGGTCCTGATGGTACACCCGGATGGCGGGGTATGATTGGTGACAAGGGTATTCGTGGTGATGATTGTGGCTACTGTCCTGCTGGACCACGTGGAATGAAAGGTCTCTCCGGTGACAGTGGATATCCTGGAGTGCACGGTGCTAGTGGCTTGCCCGGCTTGACTGGTGAACGAGGTCCTAAGGGTTTGGACGGAAGGCCAGGACCACGAGGTTTCAAGGGTATGCGAGGCTCTGATGGTATACCTGGAGAATCTGGTCGCACTGGCCCCCCAGGTCGCCATGGTACTGTGCAGCACATCCACAGTATTATGAAGCCCGAGGATGGAGATCAAGGCGACAACGGCGAGCGCGGAGAACAAGGTCATGCTGGTGAGAGTGGTATGGACGGAGTACATGGCGGTCCTGGTCAAAGAGGTGAAACCGGTCCGCGTGGTGATTTTGGTGAAGCCGGACGGGTGGGACGTGATGGCCTACCTGGAAGATATGGTAGGGACGGAAAAGCGGGCAGCAATGCAACAACTCCAAAAGTGTACTTAGTGGGTGATTCCGGAATTGATGGCCGCAAGTAAGTTGATGTGTGAATAATATGAAATTTTTTAAATCTCATTTATCATTCATGTCTCATTTTACTTTAAGAGGCGAGCGTGGTGAGCACGGTGACACTGGTACAATAGGTGACAAGGGCGAACCCAATCCAGGTGAAATCTACGATAACAAGGGTGAACGTGGTGAGCCCGGGTATCCCGGCCAACCAGGTCTACAGGGATTAAAAGGAGAAATGGGCAATGATGGCGCATTTGGTGTTCCTGGTGATATTGGATTACCAGGTCCTTCGATACAGGGTGTTACTGGCGCCAAGGGTTGGCCCGGCCTCGGAGGTGATTTTGGCTTACACGGTGCTACGGGCGAAGCAGGTCTCGATGGATTGAATGGCTTGGATGGTCTTAATGGACGCAAAGGTCAACGTGGTGAACCTGGACCATATATTTTACCCGGTGAAATCGGTATTAGTGGTAGACCAGGTATCAAAGGAGATCTTGGTGACGCTGGATTCCCTGGCTTCCCTGGACCTACTGGCAGGCCTGGTATTAAAGGCATTAAGGGCACCAAAGGTGATGACGGACAAATGGGATTAACGGGCTCGGCTGGCAGCAGAGGTCAACGAGGTGATATTCTTGTGGGCTTCCCCGGTTTGGAAGGTACTGCCGGACGCGATGGACGTACTGCGCCACATGGTCGCAAGGGCCAAAAAGGTGAAATTGGATTATCCGGACCGTTCGGTGTTCAAGGCGTTAAAGGCAATATTGGAAGAGTTGGAAGCAAGGGCTGGAAAGGTGAGCAGGGGAAACCTGGAGAGCCTGGTGTAGTAGGTATTGCCGGTTGGGTTGGTATTCCTGGCGAGCAAGGCGATCGTGGCGATGGCGGTTTCAGTGGCAGACCTGGCGATATGGGTTCACGTGGTCAAGTAGGCAACATGGGTCCCAAAGGTAATACCGACTATTTTTTGTTTAAATATTCTATATTAATAAATTATTCAAATTAGGCGAGTCGGGTAATGTTGGTCCATTTGGTCGTCCTGGCCTTCCCGGTATTACCGGACGTAAGGGAGAAAGTGGTGATCGCGGTTATTCAGGACGACCTGGCATGAAGGGTATAGCGGCTCACAGCGGCAGCAAGGGTGAAGGTGGCGTGCAGGGCTATACAGGACCACGCGGTTTCGACGGTTTGCATGGTCTGAAGGGTATGCAAGGTCTCGAAGGTGACGCTGCCATTGCATTCGATGGCGTGCAGGGAATTAAGGGAGCAACTGGCAATCCCGGACGCAACGCTTTGGAGGGTTTGCCTGGTCTTAAAGGTGAACATGGCGACTACGGACTTATGGGCTTTGCTGGCGAAGTTGGAGAAGCTGGAGCACCGGGTATGCCTGGTTATCGAGGAAGAAATGGTATGCCTGGTCGAAAAGGAGCTGTTGGATCCATTGGCCAACAAGGCCCTATCGGAGAATCTGGTGATATGGGCGATATCGGTTATGCGGGTAGTCACGGACTGGTAGGTGACCAAGGTGATGTTGGTATAGCGGGCAACATTGGTTCTAAAGGAGAGCGTGGTGAAGAAGGTATGCCCGGTCGACCGGGTATCTTGGTGGATGGATATGCTCAACGAGGAGACAAAGGCTCTCAAGGTCTGATGGGTATGCAGGGTCCTATTGGAGAACAGGGTCAAGATGGTTTCCAAGGTTATCCTGGTGCTCAGGGTGAACGTGGCGATATCGGTTTTGCCGGCGCTCCGGGCACTGATGGCTACTTCGGGGCGAAGGGTCAAATTGGCGATAAGGGTTTCCGCGGTCCTCCAGGCCCAGTGCCAGACTTCGTAGAAAACGGAGAGGAAGGTGACGCGGGTTATGATGGCATGACTGGACGTCCTGGACGACTCGGGCCGAAAGGAGCTCCAGGTGAGCAGGGTGATTACGGAGAGAATGGATTAATTGGCATGCCCGGTCCAAGCATTCAAGGACCACGTGGTTCGATTGGTGAAGCGGGTTATCCTGGACCAGCGGGTCGTAATGGCATGCATGGAAATCTTGGTATGAAGGGCTTCCGCGGAGAACAAGGTCTCCAAGGCGAACGTGGTGAAGCTGGTTTCGCTATACTGGGAAGACGGGGCGACACTGGTGATCACGGCTATGCAGGCTCATCCGGTCTCGATGGACGTAAAGGTGAACAAGGCTATATGGGAGTGCCTGGACGTACTGGCCCAATTGGTCAACGCGGTCCTCGTGGCCCAACCGGTGCTGCTGGCTGGAGTGGTATTGACGGACTCGATGGCCTTGAAGGTGAAAAGGGTGAGGTCGGAGTAACGTTCTCATTCGAATTTGCTCGTCGTGGCGATCGTGGGGAGCCCGGTATGGACGGCTTCAAGGGTGAAATGGGAGACATTGGTGAACACGGCGAGATTGGTAACTTTGGCGCACGTGGCCTCAGGGGCTATCAAGGCGATCAAGGATACATGGGAGCTGCCGGGTCAGAGGGACCACAAGGCGAACATGGTACGATGGGACACCCCGGTCCTTTCGGACGCCCTGGCTTGGACGGACCGAAGGGTCCAATAGGTGACCCAGCGCCACCACCACCACGCCCTAAGAGTCGAGGTTACGTGTTTACACGTCATTCGCAAACTGTGCGCGTTCCACAATGTCCGGCCAACACCAACAAAATGTGGGAAGGATACTCCATTCTGGGCAACATTGGTAGCAGCCGTGCTGTGGGCCAGGACTTGGGTGAGTCCGGCTCATGCTTAATGCGCTTCACGACCATGCCGTTCATGTTGTGCGACTTGAACTCTGTGTGCAATTATGCCCAGAACAACGACGACAGTATGTGGCTTTCAACGGACGAACCCATGCCGATGACAATGGTGCCGATTCAATCGCGCGATCTGATCAAATATGTTTCACGGTACGTTCCTGAATGGAAACTGTATTGTCAAGGCTCTTTAATTTTCTCTTTACATTTTCAGTTGCGTGGTGTGCGAAACTACGACACGCGTCATTGCTCTGCATAGTCAGAGCATGTCGATACCAGATTGTCCGAACGGCTGGGAGGATATGTGGACTGGATACAGTTACCTCATGGTAAGTTACCCTATGCCAAACAGATGATATGCGACGATATCAAACGTTCTTCTTACAGACCACAACTGACAACACCGGTGGTTTCGGACAGAATCTGGTTTCGCCTGGTTCTTGCTTAGAGAACTTCCGCTCTAGTCCCGTTATTGAGTGCCACGGCCATGGTCGCTGCAGCTACTACGATTCGGTGGCATCCTTCTGGATGGCGGTTATCGAGGAACATGAGATGTGGTTAGCTCCTAAACAACAGACTTTGAAGGCAGATCACACCAGCAAGATTAGCAGGTCAGTACAAATCGACATTTTTTCTTTTCTTCAATGCAATCTTTTACAACTATATTCCTTCCCCAGATGTACGGTGTGTCGACGACGCAACGACTCCTATATAAGTCGCCATACGCCTGTGGATTCCAGTGCGGCAGCCTTCCGGCGTGGCTATGAGCGCGTAGCTCCAGACCCACGTCAATTACCACCACCACCACAGACACCATCTCGGAACCGCACTCCATACAACCGTCCGTATGTTTCCCAGAACAATAGACGTCCCAACAATCTGAACAGCCAATATGGCTCCTATGGCGGACAAGAAAGTCGCGCCAGTCGAATCCGACGTCCGCGTGAGGACACATATGCGCCATAAATAAACTAAAATCTTTTTAAGTAGCAGTTAAATAATTTTTTTAAATCAAACTAAAGCAAAGCATTTTAAACTTAATTCTAGATTAAAAAAAGTTCAACGATTTGCCATTTCAGTGCCATTGACACGAATAAAAAACTTATCTCCATATAAAGAAATCAAATAAAATGAAACGAAGCACATCATAATTTTTATTAAATGTTGTAAACTTGTGACGATATCGAAAATGAATCTAAATGTAACAACTAATTCCCCCAACTCAAATGCCAACCCGAAAATGCCAAATTCCCTTAATTTTAGTTCAAAACAATTTACAAATAAAACGTACCAATGAATGATGTAAGAAATCTAATTTCTAAATATGCTATTTTTATAAAAATAAAAGCCAAATACTAAATTTATTTACTGCAATCCTTTTTTTCTAAGCCTCCTCCCTCAATATCAATTTTTTTAAATATTTTATATTGAATTTTCACTTCTAACGGATAAGCTCTACAACGAAATACGAACCCACTGCCAAATTATGTAAATATAACAGTATAAACTTATATCGTTTTGGCATTTCGTTGCAAAGCTCGAGCGAAATTAAAATTTTGTTAGTTTTACATTTTACGTCTCTAACCTCTAATTAAATTACCGAAATGAACTCAAATGTATAAAGGAATTTAAATAAAATGAAAGAAATATATGTATAAATTATTTACAATTGATGGAGTTTTTGGAATATCTTGTTAAATATTAGGGGACCTTTGAAGCCATTGAGAATAAACAAAAAGTGTATTCTTAGTTAGTTACGTTCACTGAGTACAAAAACTAAACCACTTTTTCCCGTTTTTCTACTTAAGTATGTGGGTGTTAATGTTTTTGGTAAACTTTGCCTAGGAGACCCCGTTTAGGCGATATACGGGGTTGTATAGGTTAAGATAAAAATATAACTTGTCACCCACTCCCGATTGTTCATTAAAAATAAACCAGATAACCATTTTAATTGTTGAGAAAAATAGGTTTATTGCCATTTAAAAAGTACAAATCTCAAATAAAGGAGCGAAAAATACATACACATAAATTACAATGAATGGTGTTTGGTCAGAACTAAAAGTTTTTATGACAAATACAGCATTTGGGAGTTGTATTTTTATTTATATATCGAAATTCTGTTACATTATTGCGTGGATGTTATTGAAAATGTATTTTACAAACACTCAACACATCATTCCGTTTTTTATTATATTGTTATGTTTGTAAGAATGTATTGGCTTTTGTTTCCATTAATAATTGTCAGACACTATAAATGAATTTGCAAAAATATCTCAATTTAATGAGTAATCGATTAACAAATGCAAAATCGAATGAAAATCTCAACTAAATTTAACTAAATGCGTCATTTTACAAATTAACTATCCAATGTACCACCAGCAAATCGAACGCTTTTTAATTATCAGATTTAGTTACATCATTACATCTTCTATTATTTTACAGCTATATTCTAGTACAAAGATTTAGTGTCGTTATTATTTAACAAAGTCTGGATTCTCTTGGATTTTGTCGGCAAATTGCAATTGATTATCGATAATTTGAAAGAGTTCTTGGGGGGCCGGTATGCGGCCGGTTTGCAACTTCGACCATACGGGAACATCGTTGAGCGAAATCTCGAAGGCACCCGACGAAACGAGCTGGAAATAGAATGGAAAAAATAATTTGTAATTTGCCTTATCGCTCTTATTGCGCTATCTTATCGCACCTGGCCCTCCAGCATGTTGCCCACAAAGAAGATCATCATGCAGGCGTATAATTTATTGTCGATCAAATGCCGCCACCAGTTGGGCGTTTGCTGCCCAATGGCACCGAAAACATCAAACGACGACACAATCACCACAATGAAGAGTATCTTCGCGGCAAATATTATCTTCGAGAAGTACATATTCATGCCGGGTGGATCGTAATTGGCACCGGTTACCGTTATCTCTGGATACTTCTCTGCCAGGATGTTGACATAATCCTCGAAAGCCTTTCGATAGCCACACGAGTAGCTAAATAATTAAAAGGGAATTAGTTTAGATTCGCCCAGAATGTGTGCTTTGTGTGTAAACGCATTCTTACCAATAGAAAAAGGACATAGTTGGGCCTCCCACATTTTGACCGAATTTCGTCGTTACCGGAATTTCTTTTTCTGCATCCACGCCGAAATTTATATTCCCAATCAACACGAAACCGATGCAGATGCACAACACCAACGACAGATTCTTACCACCAAATGTGCCCATTTTAAATTGAAAGTAATTAATTTATATGCAAAGAATTTTCAGATATATGGCGCTCTTCCTCTTCTTTTAAGTTAATCTTGTCAATTTTACTCATTCGTTGTAGTGATGTATAAAATATACTCATCGATTGTACTCGGTACCTGCGGGTATTTTCGATTTATTATTGAAATTTTGACTAGATTTATTAAAAAAAAAAGGGACTTTTCTTATTCGTCTGGCAAATGGCAAAATAAAGGTTTAATAATTTATCCTCCAAAAAAAGTGTAAATAAACACGGCATGTGATAGCACAAGCATTATCAATTGTTCTTAATAAGGGTATTCATTTCAAGTGGGAAACCTCTTGAAAACACGAAGTTGCTTAAAAGAACTGTCAAATTGCATATGTTTTGACTGCCCATCTGCTCAACTGAATCGTTTCCCATGGGTTTCCCACTTAAAATGAATCGCCCTAATATATTTCTAGCATTTTATTTAAATTTTCTTTTTATTTCACTTTTTGTTTCTTTGAGAACTAACAGTTTGTCAAGCTTTTAGCTGTCAAACTGTAAGCTGCTTACGGAAATATATAATATCAACAGATATTTACAGAACAAACAACGATAGGTCCCGAGTGTGTGAGTATTTTAAAAGGATTTTTTATGGTTCGTTGAGGGGATGTTTTTTGTGCGGGAGCAAAAGCATTGACAACATTTCGGTTAACCGGATTTGTATATTTCTTTAGAAGGTTATTAATATTTTTTAAATATTATTCGTATTCGAAAACTGGATATTTTTAGTCCAATACATTTTGACGTCTACATGCAATATTTCCTCGTCTCAGTTCCCTTGCAAATAGACGTCATACGTTTTAAAACAAACAAATTATCGAAGTTTCGATTAAAATGTAGTGAGTACCCGGAAAAAAAGTAGTCTTGATATTCAGAAAGTCTTGAATTTATGCAGCACTATAAATTTTGCAAGTTTTAAATGACAGTTATGGCTGCGAAAAAGAGATGGTTAGATTTGCAAATCATGATAAAGCAAATCCAGTCCAAAAACCGGGTTGCAGGGTTCTCACCAAGCCAAACAATCTGGGATGCAATTATTAGCACCCATAGTTGCCAAATAAATATCTCTCAAAAAATCTCACACTAAACTTAGCAATAAAAAAAAATCTCACACGAGTTGAAACTCTCACAAAAATCTCACAACAATTTTCAAAGTTTTCAAAAAAATTATGCCACAGACTGATCTGGACACATGTCATTTTAAATACAGCACAACAAATACTTTCTCCATGTGAAATGAAAATACACAATCGTGTTCCGTTTAATATATATTTATTATATTAACCACGTTTATTTGTGAATACGTTAACATAAATTTAATTTAAATGTTGTTGTATATTTTAGAATGTATTTTGTGTATTTTTTTAGTCTGTCTGCTGTTTGTTAGATTTCTCATTTAAATTACAAATACAAATTCCTGTTTTTAAAGCATTTCATAATTCGGTTTGATTGAGAATTGTGGAAAGTGGAAAAGGCTCTTTCTTTTTAAGTTTAATGAATAAAGTGTTCATTTCAGCTCATTTGTTGTATAATTTTTGTTATTTCTTCTTTTTTTTTGGAAATTACAATTTTTACTCAGAAAACACTAAACTATAATCTATAATAGGAAGTTAGTTGCTATGCTTTCGTGTAAATCCATTACGCGAATATGTAGGTAAGAACTGAGAAATAGTAGCAAACGATATAATGAATGAAACCCATATACGCATAGGAAATGTTTAAACCAAGGAAATGCGTCCAATGTGAGGCTCTGATTAAAAGTAGCGGCAGCGCTTGCAGTTGCATTTGTTGCGTGCAATGTTGCATTGTGTTGTTTTGAAGTTAATGAATTTGTATGATGCCCGATTCCAAGAGCTTCATGATCTTATCAGCTATCGCCGGATTCTGCAAGTGCCTGCGAATGGAGAAGTTTGATTAAATTTTAGAAAGCAACTCAATTGAGTGAAGGGAGGGGCGAGGCACTTACTCTTTGACTGCATTCGGGTCATTTTGCATCTGCTCGAGTATCATGCGCATGGCCGGGTCTTTAAGTATCGATTGGACTTCCGGGTCGGCCATGGCGTTCTTCCAGACCTCCTTCGGATTCGACTGGAAGGACATGGAGCACTGGCGATAGCCGTCAATCGCCTCGGCATTGTTCGGGTCGATTTCGAGAGCCTTCTGGTAGGCCGCCGAGGCCTTCGATGCCTTTTGCATGCCCTGCAAGATTTTGCCCTTCCGAATGTAGCCCTTGATGAACTTCTCGTCCAACTTGATGCACGTCTCGCAATCCTTCAGGCCCAAATCGAAGGCGGCCAACTTGGTGTAGCAGGCAGCGCGATTGCTGTACAGCTTCGGATCGTCCGGATTGCGCTTGATCGCCTCCGAATAGTGCTTCATGGCGTTACTGTAGTCGCCCTTCTTGAACAGATCGTTGCCCTTTTCCTTCTCCTCCTCCGCCTTGGCCGGGTCGATGTACTCGCGACGCTCCACCTCCTTGATTTTCGCTTCGACCTCGCTGAGCGAACACTTGATTTCGGGAGTGCGGTGCTCGGACATGGCCTTCTCAAAGTACACCTTCGCCTGGCGATAGTCCTCCAGTTTGCGGTATGTGTTGCCAATGCGGGCAAATGCTTTGGCAATCAGTTTGAAGTCGGCACGATTCTCGCGGCCCACCTCGATGCTCTTCTCACACTCCTTGATGCACTCGTCGTACTGCTTGCGCTCGAAGTAGACGGCGGCAATGTTGTTGTGGAAGGTAATGTCGGTAGGGTCGTGGCTGAGCGCCGCATTGTAGTGTGTCAGCGCCGTGTCGAAGTCTTTCTTCTTGTAGGCAGCGTTGCCCGCCTCCTTTTCCAGCTTGGCAAAGTGTTTCTTGCGCTCGTCTTCAGTCATTTCCTCCACCTTCGGTTCGGCTGGCTTGGCGGGCTCGGCCGGCTTCGACTCGGTTGCTTTCGCAGAGGCAGTGGCAGAGGAGGGCGGATCGACATCCATTGGCATGCTGCCCGTAGCTGTCATGTACTGTATCAAGGCGGAGGTGATCTCCTGAAGACCCTGCTTCAACATTGCGTTTTGAGGATCGTGTTTTAAACCTTCGCGAAAATGGTTTTCATAAAAACAGATACGAAAAAAACCGGTTACAATTAGTTTGAGAAAAGTTACATCCCTAGCTCTAGATCGCGCTGAATTTGCAGGTTATGTCAACGATTAGCAATTTCAAAAATCAAGGTTTCGTTCCAAAGTAACAAACCGAAACCGGCTAACTACGTATATCTCTAACAACATTTTCAACGAAAACCGACATGTCGATGTCGAACCCATGACTCACTCACCTTCATTGTACGCTTCGCACGCCTTCATGTAGTCTCGCAGTCCAGCCGCTGCTGCGCCCTTTCGAGAATATCCCTTCGGCCAAGTGGGATTCAGCGAAATGGTCTTCTCTGCATCCTCCAAGGCTTCTGTGTACTTGCCAGCCTTTGCGTAGGCGGCGGAACGATTGCTGTACAACACATGATTCTTTTCATCTAGGGCGATGGCTTCTGTGTAAGCTGCCACTGCCTCGTCGTATTTTTCTGCATTCAACGCTTGGTTTCCCTTTTCCTTGAGCTCATTCACCTGCAATTCAAACCAAAGGACAAACAATTTATCACATTCAAGGCGCTGGAGAGTGTGCTCAGTGAAAAATTACCTTTTCCATTGTTTTCAACACGTTTTTAGTCTTTTTTCAATGGATTACGATATTTAACACACCGTATTTCTTCGACTGCAGACGGAGTATTCTAGAAGAATGCGACAAGCAGCAATGCAAATTAAAATAAAGAACTTGACAGATACGAAACCAGTGTTCCCAGACCGAATTTAGGGAATTGTGAAGCGTTGTTTTCCGGAAAGCTGAAGCAATTTCCCTAAAATATCCTACTGAAAGTTTAAAAGGCGATCACCGGAAATTGATAATTTATTAGATTTTTTTAAGCTTTGCATATTTTAAGAGAAAAAGTTAATTTTAAAAAATGCAATTAAGGACTAAACAATTTATGAAAATGTCACTTATTAATTGCGAAACTAAAATGGGCTCTTAATTTGAAATCAGCGTTCCTGAATTAACACCCCGTCTTAGCTACCGTTCCTCTCATGCCATCTGTCACTATTCATGGTACGCGAAACCGTTATCGCTGGATCTTTTTAAGTGGGCATTTTCGGCATACCGCAGGCATACGAACTGTTTGTAAAGCGCCTGTGTGAAAAAAATCATTTAACAGCTAAAAATGGTATGCAATAACTCGCACACTATATTTCGTACCATGTATCGCATACTTTGTACCATAAGTGGTCTACACTTTAAATGCATTTAGACCGCACGAACTCGCAAACAAAATGACGTTCTTTCGGCCGGTGCAAACACCTCGTGCGCGAACTTGTGTTCGTAGCCGAATGTTAAAAATGTTCGGGCAGTGTAAACACTTAAAAACAAAGAAATCACTAGTTTCCGATGCTTGTTGTAAATGATTGTGCGAACACAATTTTGTTCGCGATTGGAGTTCGCAACAAAAGTTGGGCTCGCTCATGCGGTCTAAATGCACCTTGACGATTTATCGCATTTGATGTAAAGGTGCATTTAGATCGCACGAACGAACGCAACTTTAGTTGCGAAGCCTAATCGCAAACAAAATTCTGTTCTCACAACCGTTTACACTGCCTGAATATATGTTCCCGATTTTCCGTCGATTTTACTCTATGTTGCTCGTTTATACCATGATGGAAAGGTAATTTCCCAACAGACTGTAGTTATAGTGGTTAGGAGTAACTTCAAAAAGGCTTTTGGGCAATATGGCAACACTGATGCTACCAACTTGACAAACTAAATTTTTGCAGCCGTCATTTTCTAAAGCCGCTTGTTCGTTTTGGTGCGGAAAAATCGAGAGGAAAACTTAATTTTCCATTTCCAGCAGAAAAAGCGTGAGATTGTTTATAACCAAATACAAATAAAGGAAATACTTGGCGAGGGCAGCAAAAATTTGCTACTGAAAGCGCAACTCCAACATGGCCGAATATTTGGCGTCCATTTTTGGCACCGAAAAAGACAAGTGAGTGCAAATTTAATGTATGTGTACACGAAACCCTCTTCAACTCGAGTCTTCCTTCTTCTTTCCGCAGAGTCAATTGTTCCTTCTACTTCAAAATTGGCGCCTGTCGACACGGCGACCGCTGCTCGCGCATCCACAACAAACCGACGTTCTCGCAGACAGTGCTCCTGCAGAATCTTTACGTGAATCCACAAAACTCGGCCAAGTCGGCGGATGGCTCTCACTTGGTGGCCAACGTTTCGGACGAGGAGATGCAGGAGCACTACGACAACTTCTTCGAGGATGTGTTTGTCGAGTGCGAGGACAAGTACGGCGAAATAGAGGAGATGAACGTATGCGATAATCTCGGCGATCACCTCGTCGGCAACGTCTATATCAAATTCCGGAACGAGCAAGATGCGGAAAAGTCGGCCAACGATTTGAACAATCGCTGGTTCGGCGGTCGGCCCGTATACTCGGAACTGTCGCCAGTCACCGACTTCAGGGAGGCGTGCTGCCGCCAATACGAAATGGGCGAGTGCACTCGCTCGGGATTCTGCAATTTCATGCATCTGAAGCCGATTTCCAGGGAATTGAGAAGGTACACTGGCAATTCCGTTAATTTAAATGCCATATTGAATGTTTACAAATATTTTTCCAGATATCTCTATTCGCGTCGTCGCCGTTCGCGTTCCCGTTCTCGCTCCTCGCCGCGTAGACGCCGCTCCCGATCGCCGCGCCCTCGGCCACGCTCTCGCAGTCGCGAACGAAGACGTTTTTAAGGACTCATGATTGATAAGGCGCTCGGCTGGTTGCATTTTCTGTTCTCCGTACCATTTTGTGGCAATTTCGGGAAAACGACCCATCGCAACCACTTGGCAGGCAATCCTTTTGCCTTTTTGACAAAGGGCCAATGACACATTTTCACACTTACCTCCACTTTGCGTTAATCCTTTTCTTGAGTTAAATTTTTTATTTGTTGTGCCGTTTCACTTAACAGCGATTATTTTCAATTCTATGTTAATTGCAAAATTGTACTTTCCCACAAATTGAATTAAGTGACAACTGAATAATCAAGATTATGCCCTGTAATTACTATACAAAGATTTTAAATAAATGTAGTAATTGGAAAAAATCGAAATTTATTATATAAAAAAGCCACAGTTTGTGTAAAGAAGTAACAACTTTTCTTGGACTAGCAAAATGTGTGCTCAGCAAGGCACTTGGCTTTTTACTGTTGCCTAGCTGGTGTGCTGGATCTGTGGCTGTTGCAACTGTGGTTCCGCGGGTGCTTCCTTTGCCTCAATGCCCTTCAGTTGTTTGGTCAGGTCAATTTGTTTTTGCAAAGCGTACGTGTTTTCCACCTTGCGTCGTTGTTGCTGCTCGATGTCGCGCACAACACCCTCGTGAAGTTTTTCTCTGAAAAGTACGTTAACCATTATGCTGGGATCAAATGCTTTCATTCAGAATTTCGGGGTTTTCTTCACACGCCTTCCTTACCGATCGGCCGACTGTTTATAGTGAACGTAACCAATAATACCGGTTGAAGCGGCCACCGCCAGTGCCAGTGTCAATTTTGAGGTTGTGGACATTCTGAACTGTGTAAATGCGGTGTCTAAACTAAAACGGATAATTTATTCTTATGAAAGTAAATTGAACTTGGTAAGCTTTGTGAAAATTGGAAAATTCTTTGGCAGCAAAAACAAAAGTCAGCTGTGTTGCTGTTGCCATACAGCAGTGTTGCCAGGGCTTGTGTTATTACGGAATGTTGTGAATACGAAACAAATAACAATTCCGTGAACCCCCAAAACACCAGAGCTAGCTTCATCGGGACAAACACTTTTATATTTGTAATGGCGTGACGCCTGATTTGAAGTTCTCATTTGTACAAATTATTTTTTTAATCAAAATTTGTTTGTTTTGTTTAGTTTTTTTTGGCGTGCTGTAAAAATTTCATTATTATGTTCGTATATAACGTGGCAAAATACATAAGAATTTGACTATCAAGTCTATTTAATATTTAACGCACAAGAAGTTCAGTTTTGTTAATTAGTGTAATCTTTGTTATTTATTTGTTACATTTTTCGTATCAAACCGAAATTTCCGGTGGAAAAATTGCAATTTCGGCCGAAAACGATATTTTATTTTTCGGTCAAATCCGAAACACGTTCGAAACAGCTATTTTTTGGCCGAAAAGCCGAAACAATCACTCAAATATAATAAAGAATGCGTTCGCTTCTTGTTTGTTAAAGTTTATATCAACTTAAGTTGCTATTTAAAATTTTCTTTGAATTAAATTTACTCAAGTTTGGTTCCATCAAAGCTGGGCATAGTTAATCGAGAATTAAACTTCGTTAACCCGGTAAAAGTTAATCAAAAATTTAACTTCGTTAAATTAAAAAGTTAATTTCGTTGAGAAGTTACCTTAGTTAAAAGTTAAATTAAATAGTTAAATTTTTTTACAACAAAAATTTTTTTTTAATAAAAACCGAAAAAAAACATTTTAACTATATTTAAATGAATGCCTGCACTTTTTCCTTTTTCCAATCGATTTCAGCCTCCTATATGCAAATTTGCTTTAAAATAAATGATACAAATTTTTATCAAAAGCGAAATTTCGTGTATGAAACAATTTATTTATATTCATATAAAGGCATACAAATTTTATTAGAACATTAAATAATAATAATGAAATTAATGAAGTTTGGTTAAGAACAAATATCACAGGCCATTCTAAACACAATGACGTTCTCCGCTTTTCGCCATTTGGAGAAATTTGAGAAATGGAAAATACGATGTAAACATCCTGACCAGGGACGTAACCAGGAATAAATTTCGGGGGGGTTTTCATTATTTTTTTTTTTACTTCTACTGAAGAAAAAAACTAGAAAATACAAACCAAAAAAAAAAATCAACAACAGATCGCTTTTTTTTTATAACCCTTATATTAACTTGCTTTGGACTATATATATATCCTCAAATCTGCGGCGAGCTTTTTCATACACTTCCACATGAGCTAGAGAGTTGAAATTTGGAACACTGATAGAACCCCGGTGACAATGCATAAATTTTGGAGTCCATCAGAGGCGTAGGGGGCCGTGGAGGAACTCAAACCAATTTTTTTTAACATGGCATAACTTCCGATTCCTTTAAGCTACAATGATGGGTTCTTATTGACAAAATGATTTTTTATACCCTTTGAAAGGGGGGTGTGGGGAGCGGGATGGAGCCAATTTAAAGTTCTAACTTTCGTATTTTTTACAGGGCTGAAATTTTTTACTTAGGTTAGCATTGGGGAAAAAGAGTAAAAAAGGTAAAAAAGGGGGGAAAAAGAGGGGAGAAAAAAAATTTTAAAAAAGAGGAAAATAAAAAAGAGTAAAAAACAAGTTTTTTAAAATATAACCCTTTAACCGACTAAAAAGCAGAAAATAAATTTCCTTTAAATTAATTTCCGCAATTTCGATTTAAAATTAAGGGTTTTTGGCGACTTTAAAATCTGCAATGATATTAGGAACAAAGTAGCCAAAAACCCTTAATTTTAAATCGAAATTGCGGAAATTAATTTAAAGGAAATTTATTTTCTGCTATTTAGTCGGTTAAAGGGTTATATTTTAAAAAACTTGTTTTTTACTCTTTTTTTTCCAAATAAATCTTTGGATTTTTCATAAAAAAAAGTAAATTAAAATAAAATAAAAAGAAATTTGGAAAAACCTGAAGTGGAGTTTATGAAAAAAATGATTTATTCTAAAATCGACGTATTGAGCTTATATATTTTGGGACGTACCCCTTCATGGGTACGTCCCTGCTTTCATTTTAAAAACACTTTCATTTGATTCACAAAAAAATTTCGAATAACTGTAAACTAAACACCTTGTGAAAGTTTATGTAAATGTAAACCATGATATTCGAAGCTAAATAACGAATGCTAGAATTGGAATTTTTCCAGTTTGTAGTACACGAAAGTTTTTAATGAAATAAAATATCAAGGAGATACGGAAGTTTCTCTTAAATTCTGTTGAATTTCATAACAATTCCATACATTTTTCTATTACTTCATAGATTTTGGGGGGGCGTTTCGTTTCAAAGTTAACTAATGCCAGTTAAACGTAGAAATTAAATTTAACTAAATAAAAAAGTTAATGATTTTCGAAATTAACTGAAGCGTTAAAAGTTAACCAAAAATTTAACTTCGTTAATTAACTATTAACTAATTAACTAGTTAATGCCCAGCTGTGGTTCCAGTTCAGCAGTATTTATGCTACTTATGTTGATAATATATTTTGATAATATATTTTTTATTACAGAAGGAATCCATGTGCAACAATTAAATTAAAGTTTTATATATGTACAGAAAAAAATTGATTTCAAGTTGGCCAATGTTCGTTTTGACGTTTTGCATTCGCAAACTGTGAAAATTGTACCGTCCTATTGCAATTTTCAACTGAGGTATCAATTGAAAATTGAGAGTCTGTTAAGTAAGTAGCAAAACCCGTTAAAAGTCAAAGTCGGGTTTTATTTAACCCGATACAGCATGTATCTTGTTGTAATTGCGAATGCCATATCAACAGATAATTCGAACTTTCAATGGGCTCCAAAAGATGTTGCATTAATCGATAACTGGCTAGAGGATGACCGCACAGTTGACAGTTTTATACTGAAGCTATCTACAGTACTAAGCTCAGCAATGTACTCCTCTTGTGTACATACTGCCATTTGTCATATTGTCATATAATAAAACACCACCACATCATACCCCAAATAAACAATAAATTATGTACTCAAGTATTTTGATTGTCTCCCATGGTAGCCGCATAAACAAAAATGTAAACAGTTCGTTGTTTGTGCTCAAGAAATTATCAAATTATATAAATAAAATACAACAACACTCCATTCATGATAGTCACATTCTATTCGTATAAAGTACAATGTTATCAGCAAAAATTTAAAAAAATTTCGCCAACAGGCTAAAAACAGAATGCGCGATGAGATAATTTCGTTTAAAGCTTCAACTCAATCAACATTTGATTAAAATGAATAACAAGTAGATTCGGTGGGGGGTACTTCCATCAGTGTGGATGGTCAGGTGTAACATTGTTCACCTTCATTAGTTCCAGCGCACATATTGTTTATGTTTTGCTTCGAAGAACTACGGCGCACTCGTCCCTTGTCCCTACTATGCTGCTCCTTGCCGATGTTTCTTCAAAGAAAGTATCAGGCATGCGCATATGTTATAGAATGAAGCCAGGGCAGGCAATAGCCGCAGTGCTACATACAATTCAAAATTGTGGATGGTGCCGACGGGTGGAGGCGAGCAAAACAATGAAGAGTGTATGTGTGTCTGAATGCCGCAACGTCCGCATTTTGCAGTTATTCTCCAGTACCAGAATTGTGTAGTTGTGCCTGCCTTCGATGCGCTACGGAGCTCACGTCG
The DNA here is from genome assembly GCA_951394025.1 of Heteromyza rotundicornis. Classification (NCBI taxonomy): domain Eukaryota; kingdom Metazoa; phylum Arthropoda; class Insecta; order Diptera; family Heleomyzidae; genus Heteromyza; species Heteromyza rotundicornis. The sequence continues at coordinate 35,436,366 of OX596013.1, forward strand.
GAAGCATTGTACAAAGTTTCATTATTGCGTTTTAAAAACGGACCAAAACCAAAAAAAAAATAATAATAATTATATTTAACAACAATAAAATAAAACCGTCACCAAATTCCAAATTCCAAACTTGTGTGCGTAAAAGAAGAGAGTTCCAAGCAACAGCGTTGGAAAAACTGTGTTTAACCTTTTGAACTTTTGTTCACTTTTGTTTATTGATTGTGTATTCCATAGTATATATTTTTACGAACTTAAAAAAATTTGGAAGAAGCGATTTGGTCAAGTGCTGAAATTAAACTCGCTCACAGCTTTCATCATTTTCGTCAATATTTCGGTGCATTTATTCTTTTATTTTTGTGAAAATTGTGTCATTTCCAGAGTAACTGTTACGCTTGAATAATTTACGTTTATTTGGTGTGTATCTGACTGTGGAAGCGTGTGTTGGCGTCAATTCAGCTCAATAGCGTAGTGACTAGTGAGACGAAGCCCCATGGTGGCGTCGACGGGGCTTGTTTATTTATTTTTCTATGTTCTAAGCACATGACCGGCTTTTCCATTAAATATTTATTTGCCAAGGTGCATGCAATATTGCACAGTTTTTCTACGCTTTGTAAATGGATTTGGTAATTTTTCCCATTTACATTTTGCACAAAGTCGATGTTGATGAATGGGAAATTCTTTTATTTTGTAATTTTTTATTTAATTCCATTTTCTATTTTTGCGGAGGCATTCCAAAATTGGATTTATATTTTATTTACATATAAGTGGGGCATTTTTGTGTGTGGCAGCATTGCATTATTTACAAGGTTCAATCAACTTTCAGATAAATAAACTTAACTGAAGCCACACTTCGACCTTATTGAAGTCCACACACACACAGACATATTGTTGCTGTGAGATTTTGCAGACATTTTCGCAATTGACAGAGTTCCTGAGTAAAGAAATAACTAAGAACAAAATATAAAATAAATACAAAACAAACAAAAATTTAAATCTCGCAACATGACGAAGGTGGAGTTATACAAGTCACGCGTCTTCGTCACCATTATCCATATGTTCGCCTTGGGACAGTTTGTCTATGCCCTCTACTTTGACAAGTTTGAAATTCAACGCAGCTATAAATTGCAGACAACGTCCTCCAGTCGCCGCTTGGTGCCCGAAAATTTCCTGCAGAAGACGAAATTCCTTTCATACTGGTGCTTGGTAAGTGCAGTGGTCAATAACAGAATGGAGTGAAAAAGATAATCTATATTTCATATTTCAATTGTCCTTCAACGGACCTTCACCTTTTGAAGCTTGCTCAGTTGTCATAGAAGGAAACAAAATAACAAAAATCCTTGAGAACTTTAGTTTTCCAATATATTTTTGCCCAAAGGAAGCAACAGTTACGCATTTGATTCCTTTTTTCTGCGTAATTTGTGTACTTGGTATGAGCCTCTGAGCGAAATTCATTCCTGGTCGTATTTGATTTGTCATGATTATATTTTTGTTTGGTAAATTGACTTTTGTTTGGTTTTTGCCTTCTCATGCGTGCCACCTGCCGAATATAAACATTTCAGGGAATTGGAAGCCTTGAGGCAGAAATTAGGTTACTCATACGCCCCTCTGTGTAGCATATGGAATTTTTTTTTCGTTGAGTGCGTGCGCCTAAAAGCAGATAGTTTTTGTGTACATACATATATGCCTACATTAGAGTGGCTCTCATTTTTCGATTTTTCGAAATTGAATAAGTGCACCCCGCAGATCCTTTATGAGAGAGGACCAAACTGTCAAATTTTCAGAAAAAAGATTGATGAGCGGTCGCCTCCCCCAGACCAATAAATCAAAATTATGTTTTTAAATCCCTATACAAAATAATATTAACAAAAAAAAAAAATTTAAAAAATGTAAAAAGTAAGTTCTTTTTAAAAATATAACCCTTTAACCGACTAAAAAGCAGAAAGTAAATTTCCTTTAGCTTCAAAATCTGCAATGGTATTAGGAACAAAGCAGCCAAAAACCCTTAATTTTAAATCAAAATTGCGGAAATTAATTAAAAGGAAATTTATTTTCAGCTTTTTAGTCGGATAGAAGGTTATATTTAAAAAAACTGTTTTTTTATTTTTTTTTATTTTCCTCATGTTTTCCTTTCCATTGATACTAAATCGATAATAAAAATGGTGGCAGTGAGCCACTACACTTAAAGTAAGGGGTGTGCGAATACTTTTGTGAGTCACTGTATGTATTTTTGTGTACATGCACAGTGTTGAAAGTTGAAATAAATAAATTGACAAACTTTTTGTTTTTAATTATTTTTGGAAAGTAATGATATTGTAGAATGTCAAATGGATAAATGCATTTAGGGTCAATCTGGAATTCGTGGTTCGTTTAAAAACAAATATATTATTAAATTAACTCGAAACTCGAAGAAAAACATATCGTTCATTACCCGCAATAACGGCACAACTTAAAATTCGCTGTTTTGGAGCTATGAATGCCAATGCTGCCAAAAGACAGAATTCATATTTTCAATTTTTGATGTAGTTTCATTGTTTTTAAAAACTTTCCAAGTGCTCAAATTCATATAAGACACTCAAACATAAAATTTTTAAATCGCGATTTTCCAGCAATACGATTTTTTTACATTTCGGAACTAAAAGTCTCATATTTAAAATAAGTTTTCTGATTTGAAGCATTCTAGTAAAAAATTTGGTGGAGATTGGATAACTTTTAGTAGCTGCGTCCATAGTCCAAATAATTTTTTATCTTGAAAGTTTTTAGGCCAGTCTAATAACCGTGAAACTGTATGGAGGGATGCGCAATAACTGACTGACCCTGAAACACCCTCAAAGACCAATTCTTTGTTATTTGAAAATATTGATTAGTCGACCAAAAAGTTGCTTGGTTTTTTGTTTCCATTATAACCGAGTGATCTTTAAAGCAATTCCAGCATCTGCAAAACATCAGACGGCTGGCTGGCTGGCATCCATCCATGCCAACCGTCACTTTTCGCAGAATCTCTCGAATTAAACAATCTGTTCAATACGCTCGGCCCTTCCTCCGCCGCTATAGAGTATCTTTGCATTAATTCCTGAACTTAAATGTAAATCAAATGTAAACGCACTCGTGGCGAAATTAATTTATGCGAATCGAAGTGTTTTTGATACCAGCTTTTTGTACCTATGTAAAAAAATCATAAACAAAACAAGAAATGTTTCATTATTTTCACAATACCAGTCTACTCAATTGTTTATCGAGATCGCGCGAATTGATGTGTTGTTGGGCATTATTGAGTTTTTACATACATGCATACATGTGTAGTGTGTCTGTGGAATCCGAGTACAACTCCCTTCCGCCACCCCTTCAGTGTATGCTATTCTTAATGGCATCAATAACGAAATCTTGTAGATATTTTTTCGCATTCGAATGCTTTATTATTCGTTCGTTATATTGTATTTATTCGCGCGGATAATTCAACAGCAAAGACCAATTCAAAACGGAACGAAGGCGCGCACATCAATTGCCGGCCGAACTGTTTATTTCGAATTAAAATCTCTGCCAAACGATTCCGTTCCGCTATGTTCATTGAAATATGAATATTTTAGATTTTAGCAATGGTTTTTCGGGAATATGGTTTCGGTTTCTCGCAATTTACAGAACTTATTGTAATAATGAAATAATAAAATTTGAATTCAATAGAGTATATGAGATAATTACCAGATTGTGTTGATACTTCTCTCTCCGCATTGATACGAATCGTGTGTAGGTATACAAACAATATTGGAATTTTGTGTAATTTATTTGCACATTTTATGGCAGTCAATATTTCTCCCATTTTCGCCAATATGACCTCAATGCTGCATTTCGTGGTTACCCATTAGTGGAAGTTCCAAATGAAATTATTCAAAATCCATTAATCCACCACAACGACAGAATTGGCTGGGCCAAAATAAATATACAGCCGAGAGTAATTGCTCTGTTTGATCTACCAGTATAAATAAATGTGTTTAAATAGTTCGCGCCGAACATTCTTAAAACTTCCGCTCATAGATTTAGCATATGTTTAGATCCATCCGCCACCTCCGTCCAACAACAAAACCAAATCAAAATAAACTTTTTCGTTTTTTCAATGGTTTATGGCCCTCGCTGATAGATCTCGATAATTTCCTTGAAATTGAAAGCCACTACCCCACTGTGCGAAAGGCACACGCCTGAAATACTATTTTCATACGCAATCTTGTATTGGCGATAATCTATTTTAAACAAATTAAAATTTTATTTGAATTATTTTTTATTCACCAAAATTATGTGTTTATGGTTAAATTTGATTGATTAGATTCACACGATTCGACAGCTATTGTCTGTCCGTCTGGCAATTGCCGTAAGCTATGTTGAGACAAAATTGGAATGTTTCATTCCTATTCTTGGATATTCCGAATTTAAACTCCAGTATCCTTACATCGCGTCCATAAAGTTGGTTTATACACTTGGGTGGTTAAGGGTACGGATGTCTATAGCAACAATATGCATGAGTTTAAAACTATAGTCGCCCCCTCCAAGCCTTTCAACCCGGTCATTGTTTATTCTTAGCTGACAGTGGTGATAAAACCTCGAGTGAGTATTGATTTTTGTTCTCCTCTATTCACGAAATGTTCTACTTCCGAATTGAAACGCTAGCAGTTTCGCATCATCTGAAACAGAAATTGTTGCTGTTGCACAATGGATACTTTTATAGATACTCTATGTACGAGGCAAGTGTCTGCCTGTGCTTCAGAGTAAGCTGTTAAAGATCCCAAGATGATGAATAAATCGATTTCGAAACGAACTACCTACCTGTGAATGGCTGTTCACATATTCTCATTATCAAGGACAGGCGGTCATGACATTACGTGACTTTAACGATTAGTTTCTATTTCCAAATGCGTCACAAACAGTGATAAGAGCAAATTTCGGGTAGCCAGCAGCAGGTTGAAGCCATTATGGCATTATGGGCTTATCGATTATCATTGAAACAAAAATAACAAAACAGTAAATAAAATGGGAGTACTCAAGTACAATCATCGGCCTGTAGAATTATATTTTTGGAGTAAGAGAGCACACACATAGAAATGCATGAGCAAGTATATAAATTTATGATTTGTGTATACATCTATTCCTTTGTTTCCTCTTCCTCATCGCTGTCCTCATCCGTTGAAGCAGACTCCAGTGTTATTTCCGTAAGTTCTTGTTCCTCTTCGCCTTCCATTGCATCCACTAGAGTAACATTCTCCAACTTGGTGGTGGTGGTGACCTTTGGCTCTTTAGGCCTATCCTTGTCCATTTTGGTCCGAGAACCCTTGGCCGTCTCTTCGAACATGGGATTGTCAAAGGCACGTTCTCTCACCTCGCCGCTTTCAGCATCATAGCCCATGATAATATTCTCCTGCATATCGCTCGCATCGCCACCCACTCCCGGTGCGGCATTATCAAATCTAGCAAATATAAAGGGCGAACGGAGAACCATCGCTCGCCAACGCCGCGGATCATGAATCCACTGGGGAATGCGATTCAAGTAGCGATTTTCAGGCGCATAATGGGCGAATATTACCACCCCCACCACCGAAACGAATATGAGGCACAAAATGATCAGCAATATTGAACCGAATGTTATATTGGGATTGTAGGGCCTTCCAGAGACCACCATTTCCAAGCGATGCGACCAGGCAGTAGAAGAATTCAAGCGTTGGACAAACGACACACTTTGACCGCTATAGGCGTCACGATCAAGGACCATTACCTGCAGGTAGTTGCCATATTTCTGCGAATTCATATAGCTGATGTGATAGTCCAGCTTGTCTTTGAGATCCTCGTCGTTGATTCCTTTGGCAATGATCTTGTGTAGTTCGTTGACCTTGCTATCGTCGCACTGCTCAATCTCAAACTTCAAAACGGAACCACAAAAGGCGCAGCACATGCCATGTGCTGTAGTTACCGGAGACAGACAATGTGGACGCTCACACGTTTGCACAACATTATGACAAATGGGTTCGATAAGTTCGGGGAAGTCCTTGTGGCAGCCGCAATTGTCATTACGATAGTACTCCACCGTTACACCCAAGCTGTTTTTGAATAGCATTTGTCCAACATCAGTTTTGACTAGATTGACTAAATATTCCTTGGATATCAATGAGCCCGCCAAACTCAATTGCCCCATTCGCATGTAAGGCGCATTCTCCAAATCGATAGACAAGGGTCCGCTCGTTCGTTGTATGATTACGGATTCGTTGTTGCAAGGCACTCGCTCCATATCTGGCACGGCTGGGTTTTGGCTGACAGCTGGGTTAGCCCGCCAACTGAGCGGATCGAACCATTTTTTTGTTTTTGGAGGTTTGAGATATGCTTTTCGGCTGCCACCGTTTTCACAATCACGTTTGTTACGTTCGCCTCCTAGGCTTATTGTTGAATCCTGGCTTAGCAGTAGGGCACCTTCTTTCGGCAGCACGAAGCCTTTAACGTCAACTTGCTCTGGTAGGGGCAATATGGCGGAATAAATTTCAGGAAAAACGACTTCTTCCAAGGAGCATGGTAGATATTCCGAAAGCCAGGCAGCAGGATTATCGAAGCTAGGACTATCAATTAGCCATTTGGTGCTGTCGCCTGATGAGGTTAATAGGAGCAGAAGAGCCAGTAATTTGGGCAAATCTGACGACATGTCGAGATGGAGGATGAAAAATAACTGCCGCAAATCTGGTTGCATCGTTCGTATTTTGAATTAACGGGGGCGTATTTTTCATTTAAATACATAGCAGATAATTTGCTGGTGGTAGACTCATTTGTAATTGATATGTAAGTATGTGGTCATGAAGAGATATCGTTTCAAAATGGGAACACTACATACTGGTTTGGTATTCAATAATCAGTAGACAAGTCGGGCAGGAGATAAATTTATATTCATCTCACCACATTATTAGAAAAAGCAAATCTGCTCTTGATGGTCCGGTAATTTAGTATGAAAACATACAGAATCATATTCACGAAATCGGGTTTATTGGATGAACTGATCTGTGGACTATAGAGATATGCGCTTAAGTCGACTTAGGGTGGAATCGAGTTAAACGGCTTACAATATTCTACTTAACAAAGTGCAAAAATGTTTCTTAAATTCTTCAAATTCTAAAATTGTGTTCCATTTCCGACATAATTTGAAAAAAACCCACGTCTAAATCAATCAAATATTTCTCAAGATAAACGAAAGTAACAAAATTTGACGGGCATTTCGTATGGCAGGTAGGCGTGGTTCTGTTAGGAGAAATAAAGGAAAAAAAGGAGGGGAAATTTTTTTTAAAAAAAGAATAAAAAATTTAAAAAAAGGGGAAAATAAAAAAGAGTAAAAAACAAGTTTCTTTAAGTACAACCCTTTAACCGACTAAAAAGCAGAAAATAAATTCCCTTTAAATAATTTTCCGCAATTTCGATTTAAAATTAAGGGTTTTTTGGCCACTTTAAAATCTGAGGAACAATTTCTTAGCCTTACGATGGCCCTTAAATTTGTAAAAAGTTACCGTGTTGTCCCTTTAACAGTTAAAGTCATTATTTAAATTTTATTCGCTTTGAAATTTTCGATTGGTGTCCGAAATGTCGTTTGGCAACAGCCATTCAATTGGAGTTATGGAATGTTTGGATAGTGCCTTTAAATAATAAACTTAAAGCCATCTAAAGCCGAAATCTATGACTCGGTTATTCAAGATTCCACTATCATCCGCGTCCAGTGTCCTCGAAAAAAAGGCCTCGCTTGATCTTCTTCCATACATACCACCCTTTCATCATACTTATTTTTTTTTAATATGACGACCGAAACGGGATCAGAAGATGTCGATCCTTCGAATTAGCATGTTGATGAATCTTATCTACATAAATAAAATCAGTTGTTACCAAATTATGCATTTCTTTTTATAGAAATTGTATCTATTAGAAAATACATTTCCTACTTTGGTGTAACTCCAGTCAATTTTTCATTTTTATTCAACGAAAATATATTTTTGTTGAAAGAAAAAGTTGAGTCCTGTAAAGATAGCCTCATATGTAAATTTTTTCATTTGTCCAGTTAAATCTATGTCATATGCTCCTATTTCAATAGTTAAACAGATTAAGAATTATCTGGGTAATTTATAATAACGGTTGTAGCAAACCCTTCTGTAACTCGAAATGAGGAAAAGTGGAGTTAAACCACTATTACTTTGACCCCTTCATGTATACAGGGTGAAATAATCGAGGTGATCCAAAAGGTAGGAATCGATTGGGGACCCAAAAATATAAAGAAAATGTTATTTGCACTAATGGCGAATTCAGCACCCACTTCATTTCAAAAATTAGGAAACTTTTTCATGAGAAAATTTTTGTTTTCAGGTTTTTGTGAATAACTTCTCCACCATACAAGATAGCAATGCACTCAATTCACAAAATCCGATTTATAGGAAAAACTTTTGATCGTAGGGACAAAATTGCACCATTTATACAAAAATAACTAGAACAGACTTTTCGAAATAATCATGATTAAACACAAAATTTCACAAACAAAATTTTATTTTTTGACTTTTGCTAATTAATTAACGCTATTCATGTTCATCGGATTTCGGCGTATTTTAGACTTCCAACCCGCCTAAGAATAAAAAAGTGAAACACTTTTTTTTAAATTTTTTCGCACAAATCACCCTATAACTCAGGGTAATTTGATGGTAAAGGGTAGGGGGATGGAGCCTTTTCAAAGTTCTAACTTTTGTATTTTTTATGATACAGGACCAAAAATATTTTTTCGTTTATATATTTTGTTGTACTTAGGTTCGCATTCAGGAAAAGAGTAAAAAAAAGGGAAAGGGGGGAGAATTCGGGAAAAGCGGGTTTTTTACTTAAACGGGTTTCACTCAAGCGGGCTCGACTGTACACCACAATTAAAAATATTGTTGACGTCAAAAATTTTCAAGCGGCCACTTTTTCCCGTTAATCCGCTCGAGAAAATCCACTGAACCGTAATTTTTTACTACATTTAAATTCCACCCTGTAAAAATCCACGGAACTGCAACACTTTCAGCTGGGGACCAGGGTGGCCGTTAAACATTTTCAAAAAGATTCCAAAAAAGGAGTTTGTTGCTTAAAAAAGGGTCCCAATAAAAAAATTACGAAAACACTTAACAAAAGTAGCTAAATGTATTTATTTCAACAAAAACTAACAATTCATTAAGGGTATTCATTTGAAGTGGAAAACCCCTCGAAAACGCGCAGTTGCTTAAAAGAACTGTCAAATTTCGTATATTTTGACTGCTCATCTGCACAACTGAATCGATTCCGAGGGGTTTCCCACTTTAAATGAATGGCCCTATTGAGAATATATTTTTATTTTTTATTCTGGCGTATCTGACGATTTGAAATGTAATAAAGTTTTAGATGTATGAAAATTTTGAATGCGTAAATCTATCCATTGCTGCGTAATATTTTTGGGAAAAAAGAAATTTAGAAATTTAACCGATTTCACGCTTGTTTTGCGCAACCGTTACTTTGCAATGATTACTTTTCTTATTGCAGTAAAATATGATTAATGCCTGGTTTTCATCATTTCAAAATCAATGACATCATAAACTTGATTATGACAGGCTTAAGAGCATCGGTTTTTATAACCATTAATATTAAATATTTTTTACCACTCAGTGGACATTTTGGCCAAATTTGGTACATAGTTTGGTATATTGTAAAATTTTTGGTATATTTACAAAAACAGACGACTTTTGGGTATATTTTGAATACCATAAGGTATACAATTGAATTTTGGTCCAAAAAATGTACGATTTTTGGTATAGTTTTTCCTATTTATGCTACAAGTAATACATATTTCATACAATTTTAATCAATTACACAACGAGTTGAGAAGGCATTTATTCGCCACCAATGCAACACTGCTTGCTTTCGTTCTTCTTTCGTCGAAAATTCTTGTTTGTTTCTTTTGCATCCATTCGTTTCATTGATTATTTTTACATTAGTTGTTGTAGTGAAACACCGGAGACCGGATTGGTTTTTTGAAGTTGAAAAATAAGTTGACAATAAAAATACAAAATGAAGCCAAAATCCAATAGTTCCACGGATACGATCTATCGAGGCATCTACCAATCCTTGCGTGTACTAGTGCATCTTACGGCCAGCGTTCAGTTTACCTACGCCATTTACTATGATTACTCCTTTGTAGAATTCCCGGTGTCCGATAAGAACATGCACAGTCCGTTCGGTGGCAAATTTAAATATTTGACTTTCCTGGATGCGGTAATATTGATTAGTCCTATTTTCGCAGCATATACATACATATTTAATATCAAATGTCAAGCGGATTTGATTTATAAATGTCCATTATCTTATCACATTTGAAAGTGGATTGCCCAAAGATTTTAATAGGGCGATAGAGGGGTTCAAATAGCGCATATTTTCAAATCCACAATTCATTTTCTTATCAAAGAACTATTAAACTTTGAAAGCAACTGTTGCAAGAGTTGCCTACTTTTATATCAAAATTATATAATTTTATTTTATTCAATGTTGTTTTTTCTTCCAGATCATACAAGCTTTCTACTTTACAATTTGCCTGATCAATGATTTCGTTGGCACCAATGAAGTAGCACCAAAGAAATTGCCTGCCATCCGCAAGCTGAAGGATTACCTGATGGCGGCGTTGGCCTTCCCGGTGGCGTTAAATGTGGGCATCACTTTCTGGTCGCTATATGCCATCGATCGTGAGTTGGTCTTCCCCCGAGTTTTGGACGCTGTCTTTCCAGGGTATTCATTTGACATTTGGATAAAATCTCGACCAAGACCTTACTACGTTTCTTTTTGCTAATTTTTCTCTTCAGTTGGCTCAATCACATTATGCACACCAATATTGTGGTCTTCATAGTTCTGGAAATGTTCACCTCTTTCCGCGCTTATCCCAAGCGCAGCGTTGGCCTGACTGGTCTCTCCGTGTTCATGGTCAGCTACTTGTTTTGGATACACGTTGTGAAGCACTATTCCGGCGTTTGGGTCTATCCAGTGCTTGAAGTCCTGGCCTTGCCTCAGCGTATTATTTTCTTTGTTGCCGTGCTTGCCTTCACCCTCTGCCTGTACCTCTTCGGTGAATTTATGAACAATACCGTTTGGGCAAAGGAGCTGAAACTGTCTCAGCGCAAAGTGAAATAAGCTGGATGGAGCGAACTTATTTGTGTAGTAGAGACGTCGTGCGTCGTGTGCATTGGAAAGTGGACAGTTTTTAATATTACCTATGCATGTTATCTATACATTTATCATAACACGATTCTTATGATATTCTAAAAACAAACTAGCTTTGCAACCTTATTGCAACTCAAAAAAATGCAAGCCTTTTCATAAAAAAAAACATTTTTTGTGTGTAGTCAATTCTATTTAAGTCTCTTTTATTTATTTGTTGTTTTTTTCTTTCGTAATTTCGAACAACAAATTTCATACAAAACAGTGTAATTATTTATTGAACTTAGCTTTATTATAAGTACATAATAAAAAAAACAAATCAAATCACATAACATTCATATCAGTGCACAGTGTTTGTTTGAATTGTAATTTTTGAGACATTCAGATAATAAAGTTTTTGAATTAGTCGTTTAATTTACATATATGTTTATATTTTTTGGGAAAGACACATGGAAAAAAACAGATGAAAACTGTCGTAGAAGTGAATGGAAATAGGAATATGTATTAATTATGGGTTTTAGCTCGTTTTCCAAAAAATTAATTTTGGAAAGGGAGTACAACAACTAAGCAAAAACTCAGTCTGGCAGAGTGTACAGCTGTTTCGGATCCTCGTCAGCACTCTTTATGCATTCTATTTTATCCAAGCGACGCTATAAGTAAGTATTGGTATGACACACAAGAGAATTAGTTCTCCTTTGCATCACACGCCAACTCACTGAAGCAGCGAATGGTAAAATGCTGCAAACTGAATTTTTACTTGTTGTTGTATAGCAACCTACTACTATGCCTGGTTGAAGAATTTCCTCAAAGTCCCAGCAAGCAAGTTGCATGGCAAATGAATTTTTACATTGTGTGTGCTCTGATACACACACAACAATTCACTTGCCAGAAAATACAAAAACAACAAAATTGTTTTTGGTTCCGGAAAAATATTCAAAATCAATGGCGGATATTCATAGTCAAATTTAGCGGCTACTAAACTTTAGTACCAGCTTAGTAGCTGTCAATTCAGTGTGTTATCTGTAGAGCTGGGAAAAACCAGATCGCGCTGGCTTCATTCTTGTTTTGTTTAATTTACCAATGTTTTTTACGTGATTGCTTGTTTTCAAGTTTTTTTTAAATAAGCTTTTTTTCATACTTTTTAGCAATTTTACCACAAAAAATTTTAAAATTTCCCTTGAAATAATCAAAACTACAAATTAAATTATATTTAAAATTTTTCCTCAAAATTTCGTATGGAATTCAATCTTAGTGAAAACATATTACCTTGCAAAAATAAGATTAGTGATAACATTTTTTCTGAATTCCTCAGAAAGTCTACTCTTAGTGCCAACAACAACTACGTTATTAAGGGAGTTCACAAAGGTTTCATATTAGTCATAAAGTCATATTGTTGTAAAAATATGCAACTCTGCAACCAGTGTTTTTGAAGGTTGCATTAATTCAGATGTCAAATTTATTTATTTTTTTTGTGTACGCAAATATAAATGTAAATTCTTTACTTTATTTTTGCGATCAACTTTAATTTTGCGATCAGCTGTTTAATGTAGAATAACACATTGAAATATAACTGGGTGATCACGCATGCATATTTCGCTCGAATTTCGGGCTTATTTGCTTGCTTGTTTTGGAAATTTCGGTGCTGTTTTTTCCGAGCTCTAGTTAGTAGTTTGTTATGGCGAAGAGATATTCAATTACGATATCAATGTATGTTCTTCTACTAATTTTGCGACTGCGCCGCTCTGGCCTAAATTCCAGCTCCAACTGGCAATTGCGCGTTCAGCATAAATAACTGCTATTCGCAACATTTCGACCATCGAGTATTCCGGGTGTTCCAACACCTTTTTTTTTGGCCAAACTCCCTAATCGAGTCCGAGTTGCAAAAATGTTAAATGAAATATTTAAAATTTTTTTGGTTGCGTCGTATTTTTTTATATATAAGGGCGATTCATTTAAAGTGGGAAACCCCTCGGAAACGATTCAGTTGTGCAGATGAGCAGTCAAAATATATAAAATTTGACTGTTCTTTTAAGCAAGTGCGCGTTTTCGAGGGGTTTCCCACTTTAAATTATTTAAAAAATTATTTAAAAATTATATAGATTATTTAAAAAAAAAACTGTTCGTCGGATATATTAAATTTTTTCAAATGTAATTGAAGAAACCCGGCCATCTTTTTCTTAGTTTTACAGTTTGAGTGTCATTGTAAACACGACAACTCCAAATTTTCTCAGTTGGCAAATCGTCGATAACGAAGTCGTTGACGACTTTTTTATTACCTACGCAGGATATTACTTTTTGCTAGAGAATGACAGTGTGCATTCCTAGTGTCGTTGATGACAAGATGTGTGACATGTCGTTGATGACACAGAGGACAATCGTATGAAAATGTCGTTCTACGGTCTTGTCATACAAGCGTCCACCAGAAACCAGGAACGAAGATGTCAACGGATTTCAAAACCAATTTCCGGACAATTGTTGAGAAAATCTTCAACAATTGGCAAAATCTGCGCTTGGCCGTAGAGCATGGCATGGGCGGACGAAATGGACAGCAGGTGGCCATACAAATTATGGACTACACGTACCAATTAGTCGAATTGCTCTCTGGTAAATTTTCTACGTCGCAAATTTCGTCGTTGGGCAGTTTGACAGTTTAAAAAAGGAGTTGGCAACACCAACACAGGTTATCATATCGTCAATTCTTTATGTCGTTTTTTTCGTAGGTTATCATATCGTCAATTCTCTATGTCGTTTTTTTCGTAGGGGTTATCATATCGTCAATTCTTTATGTCGTTTTTTTCGTAGGTTATCATATCGTCAATTCTTTATGTCGTTTTTTTCGTAGGTTATCATATCGTCAATTCTTTATGTCGTTTTTTTCGTAGGTTATCATATCGTCAATTCTTTATGTCGTTTTTTTCGTAGGTTATCATATCGTCAATTCTTTATGTCGTTTTTTTCGTAGGTTATCATATCGTCAATTCTTTATGTCGTCTTTTTCGTAGGTTATCATATCGTCAATTCTTTATGTCGTTTTTTTCGTAGGTTATCATATCGTCAATTCTTTATGTCGTTTTTTTCGTAGGTTATCATATCGTCAATTCTTTATGTCGTTTTTTTCGTAGGTTATCATATCGTCAATTCTCTATGTCGTTTTTTTCGTAGGGGTTATCATATCGTCAATTCTTTATGTCGTTTTTTTCGTAGGTTATCATATCGTCAATTCTTTATGTCGTTTTTTTCGTAGGTTATCATATCGTCAATTCTTTATGTCGTTTTTTTCGTAGGTTATCATATCGTCAATTCTTTATGTCGTTTTTTTCGTAGGTTATCATATCGTCAATTCTTTATGTCGTTTTTTTCGTAGGTTATCATATCGTCAATTCTCTATGTCGTTTTTTTCGTAGGGGTTATCATATCGTCAATTCTTTATGTCGTTTTTTTCGTAGGTTATCATATCGTCAATTCTTTATGTCGTTTTTTTCGTAGGTTATCATATCGTCAATTCTTTATGTCGTTTTTTTCGTAGGTTATCATATCGTCAATTCTTTATGTCGTTTTTTTCGTAGGTTATCATATCGTCAATTCTTTATGTCGTTTTTTTCGTAGGTTATCATATCGTCAATTCTTTATGTCGTTTTTTTCGTAGGTTATCATATCGTCAATTCTTTATGTCGTTTTTTTCGTAGGTTATCATATCGTCAATTCTTTATGTCGTTTTTTTCGTAGGTTATCATATCGTCAATTCTTTATGTCGTTTTTTTCGTAGGTTATCATATCGTCAATTCTTTATGTCGTTTTTTTCGTAGGTTATCATATCGTCAATTCTTTATGTCGTTTTTTTCGTAGGTTATCATATCGTCAATTCTTTATGTCGTTTTTTTCGTAGGTTATCATATCGTCAATTCTTTATGTCGTTTTTTTCGTAGGTTATCATATCGTCAATTCTTTATGTCGTTTTTTTCGTAGGTTATCATATCGTCAATTCTTTATGTCGTTTTTTTCGTAGGTTATCATATCGTCAATTCTTTATGTCGTTTTTTTCGTAGGTTATCATATCGTCAATTCTTTATGTCGTTTTTTTCGTAGGTTATCATATCGTCAATTCTTTATGTCGTTTTTTTCGTAGGTTATCATATCGTCAATTCTTTATGTCGTTTTTTTCGTAGGTTATCATATCGTCAATTCTTTATGTCGTTTTTTTCGTAGGTTATCATATCGTCAATTCTTTATGTCGTTTTTTTCGTAGGTTATCATATCGTCAATTCTTTATGTCGTTTTTTTCGTAGGTTATCATATCGTCAATTCTTTATGTCGTTTTTTTCGTAGGTTATCATATCGTCAATTCTTTATGTCGTTTTTTTCGTAGGTTATCATATCGTCAATTCTTTATGTCGTTTTTTTCGTAGGTTATCATATCGTCAATTCTTTATGTCGTTTTTTTCGTAGGTTATCATATCGTCAATTCTTTATGTCGTTTTTTTCGTAGGTTATCATATCGTCAATTCTTTATGTCGTTTTTTTCGTAGGTTATCATATCGTCAATTCTTTATGTCGTTTTTTTCGTAGGTTATCATATCGTCAATTCTTTATGTCGTTTTTTTCGTAGGTTATCATATCGTCAATTCTTTATGTCGTTTTTTTCGTAGGTTATCATATCGTCAATTCTTTATGTCGTCTTTTTCGTCATTTGATATCTTTTCGTTCAATTCGTTTTCGATCGATTGATTCGATGTCTTCCGTATTCATCTGATTTTGACGAGTTAACCGCACGTTCGTCAAGCACTTTTCCGTTGACTATGTCGCCAAGACGTGGCCAACTGGGTTATTACAATTTGAAGAACGCGAACGTGGAAGTTGACCAACAATATGACTAAAAGCAAAAAACGTTTACGAGAAACGCAAGAGGCACAATCCATTCATCGCTCTTTGGACCAGGAGTTATTAAGTCGGAACGATGCCTACACACACGGCGCTTTTAAATACCTGCGTTTCTTGGTGCATCTTCTTGGAACCAGCCAGTTCGCATACGGAATATATTACAATTGGTTTTATGTGAATCCGACGGTGGACATAACAGAAGAAGAGGATTTGAAGACGCGATGGGGTGGCAAATTTAAATATTTGACCTTTCTGGATGTGGTAAGTGGCTGGATGGGATGTAAATCGATGGTTCAAGCATGTAAGCAATTCTTTCTCAGATTCTTCAAGCTTTGTATCACTCCATCGCTTTGCTGAATGATATGTTCGGCTCGAATGCTTTGATACCGCAGTCTACCTCCGTACTGCGTATAATCAAGGATTACATGTTTGCGGCCTTTGCCTTTCCCGTAGCCCACAACGTTTGCATATCGTTCTGGGTGATTTACACCATCGATCGCGAACTAATTTTTCCCGCCGCTTTGGATAGTATTTTTCCCAAGTAAGTGCTGTGAACCTTTTGCACTTCTACAGATACTTACCCGCTAAGGCTACCTTGACTTATAGTTTTTTTTTTTTTACAGTTGGCTCAATCACATTGTGCACACGAACGTGGCAATGCTGGCGTTTTTCGATTTGTTTACCTGCTTCCGTCAGTATCCGAGCCGGTTGGCGGGCGTTACCGGCACGATGACCTTCATGATTTTGTATATTATTTGGATGCACATTGTGCAATTCTTCTCAGGCCAGTGGGTGTATCCCTTGTTGGAGATTCTAAATGCGCCTCTACGCTATGTGATGTTCGGCGCAATGCTGGCCTTCACCGTGTTCTGCTATTTCCTGGGCGAATTTGTGAACAACTTGATCTGGGAACCGGAACTGAAACTATTGAAGCAGAAGAAGCTAAAGAGAACCTAATTGAGTGAATATGTTAAGTGGTAACGAGGCATTTATGTGTTATGTACGGTTGGCCATTTTTTTGTTTATTAAATGTCTGTAAAATTTCAACGTACATAGGATAAATTTTTAAATCTAAAGGCACTTTTAAAAAATATAAATTGTAAAATTGTATAATATACTTGAGAGAGCTTAAGGCGCTTGATTAAGTCGTTGACGGTAGTGACTAATTGAAATGTTTTAACCGTTTATGATCCAAAGGTTACACAGGGCAGTCAGTTAAAGTTTTAATACTAAAAAATTGTCATCGTTGCTTAAGTAACTACGTAGAAATACATTAAAATAGGTGAGTTTTTGAGTTGGATGATTGTTAAAAGGCTCATGCCACTTAAATATTACGCTGTTTGACCAATTGAAACTATGGACTTTGGTTAAGTGGTCAGCGAGACCTCGATTCACCTTTAAGACGGTAGGATTTTTGTTTGGCAGTCAAACAGTGAACAGTGGTATAAATGCTTAATTGTACAATTATAATGCGATTTAAATGCCAGAAATGAAGAAAACTACCAAAGCTGGGCATAGTTAATCGAAAATGTAGCTTCGTTAATCCGAAAATAGTTAAGTTAAAAAGTTAATTTCGTTGAAAAGTTCACTTCGTTAAAAGTTAAACTTTCTATAGAAAAATAAAAACATAATAACTTTATGTAATCAAAGGCCTGAACCCACATGCTGGTTTTCCGAGCGTTTTCTGCTATCTACATTTAAATTTGTATTAGATTTGAAATGTCGAAAACCGAAAATGCTCGGGAAACGAGTCTGTGAGGGCAGGCCTTCAAATAAATGCTAAAAATTTGTATCGAAAGTGAAATTTCGTGTATGTAAATTAAAAAATAATAATGAAAATAATGAAGTTCGGCTAAGAACAAATATTTAATTATTTTGTTAAATAATATTGAAATGAAATGACAAGTAGAATGGACATGTTCAGTGAAATATTCAGTTAGATTTCTTCTCTTCGATTTTACGCAGTAGTTGTCTTTCAGAAAAAGTAAAAAAGTAATGTTCCTTTTAAAGTTAACTAATGCTAGTTAATCGAACAAATTTAACTTAACTAAATAAAAAAGTCAATGGTTTTCCAAAAAAACTGAAACGTTAAAAGTTAACCAAAAATGTAACTTTGTTAATTAACTATTAACTAGTTGCTGCCCAGCCTTGAAAGCTATCATTGAAGCCAAAAACTCCAAGCCCTACTTCGTAATTATGAATAAGATAAATTCATGCATTAAAAACTAACTAAGCGCGATCTAACGATCGCATATGAGCATTTTTTGTTTGCTATAAAGATTTGTGCGAGTTTCAATTATTTTTTGATGGCAGATGGCAGCAGTAACATTTTCAGTTTCTCCGATTCGCTCATGATCATGGCCTCCCGGTGTTTGTTGTTGTTGATAAGCGATTGCATTTCCGCGCCATCGCCATCACCATCGTCCGCATAGTCACTTTTGCGGCGATTCATCGCGTTCAAATGGCGCATGGCCAGCTTCAACTCATCGTCACCGTATGAGGCCAGAGTTTGTGTGGCAATTTCATAGGCATTCGCTTGAATGCCCACGTCACAACTTGTCTTGCTGTTTCGGGAGTTAGGCTTACCGGTGGACAGTCCCGAGTACGAGTTGTGCAGCATGGTACTCAGCGGTATGTCCAGCTCGGCAGAGGAATAGGAGGACACAGAGTCGTCGTCGTTATTCAGATGGAGAATGTCGTCGTCATCATCGCTCAAGTCCTGTTTCAGCACGACGTCAAGGCGCGAGTCTTGCACTTTAAATGAAGTGCGGGAGGCTTCCTCGTCGTCGGAGGTAGTCATGCCTTGGCTTTGCAGAAACGGTATAAAAAATTTATCATTTTTGGCGAGAAACTGCCGGATGTCGGCGGGATCTAAGCCTTAAGGTGAAAGGTCAAATATTAATTAAAGAAATCCATGTACATTTTTATAGTTTCCCTACCTGCATTGGCACTTCGACGTTTCATGTTCTTGCCACCGCTGCTGGAATTGTGTTTCTTTGTGGTGTGCGCGAAGAGGCCCAATTTGTGACTGGCATTCGGATAGGTGGTCTTCTTCAGGGCAATCACTTGTGATTCGATGGAGGTGCTACTTTCTCTGCGGCCACCCTTGCGTCCCGTGGCCGAAGCAATGAAATCGCGTCTTCTCTGTGAGCGTTTGCTAGTAGCAGACGAGGCATGCTTACTCTGGTGATGGTGGTGATTGCGCGAGCGAGAGGCCACCTTTGTCTTCATTTCAGCTATTTTCACAGAAACCTAGGTTTGAAATAAGAATATCAGGCAAGCGCCTCCTAATGAATTCGGAGACAACTTTACCTGTGAGTCCACAGAGTTTCTACGCGACTCCACCGACACGTGGCGCACACTAAAGCTGATTTCCGAATCAAGCGAATTTTTGCGCGGTCCCTGGCTGGAGGAATTGGTTGTGCCGGCGCCCGTTAAAGCCATGCGTCGCTTCACAAACTGCGGCAGATAATTGGCCCACGTGGAGCTGATCTCATTCGTTTCGGAAGAATTCAAGTCGTTGACATCGAAATTTAGTCCCACCGGATCGGTGTGTGTGTTGTAGAGGGTTATGGAAAGCCTCCCCTTGTCCTCGAACTCCTTACGTTTCGCCCACGTTTGCGCAATCACCTTATGCTTGGGCATTTTCACCTCTTCGACCACATCTTTGCCACATTTCCTGCAGGAATGTGAATATTGGTAGAGAATGTCATGAAAATATCCAGTGATGGCAATGATACATACTTTCGCAAGTAGCGCTTCCAAGTCTCCACTGAAGATGGCGTCCAGCACCATGTGGACATGACTATGCCCGCTCCAAATAGGCAAAGCAGCTGAAGTTGAAGAATGGCCACACTCGGACGGTTCTCGATTTTACAGACAATGTGCTCATCCGTGAAAGTAGAGGAAATGCGACAGCTGAAAAATGGACACAGTTTTAATGTGGATTGTGATAGAAAATATATTCAGGCGATTCGAACTCACATAATGAATTGCCGCAGGCTCACTGCCCACTCCGAGGAGTTCTTGAATTCCGTTGCATGGCACGCAATAGCCACCAAAATGAAAATGAGCGTAAACAAGGCGCACAATCCCATCCGAACAATGATGAAGTGGAATTTTTTGCTCGCCGAAGTGGTCAACTTGTCATTGGCAAAGTGTTTCAGACCGAAGAGCATGATCATGCCCCTGATAATGAAATAGCCACCCACAAGGATGACACCACACAATGGCCCCAACAGCATTCCGGCGCGCATCGCATGATTCAAGTAGCCCACAAAGCAAATTCCCACTGTGCTGTTGCCGTCTACCTCGCTCAGGGCCATTGTGGTGATGGTCAGCACGAGTGGCAGAGACCAGGCCACCAGGTGAAAGTAGGAACCCTTCTTGTCGATGCGATCCTGGACATTGCCAACGGCACGCAAGTGCCAGGTGTACGTGAGGAAGACAAACCAGACCATGGCGGCCATCAGAAAATAGTAGACCAGCACAAAAACGACAATGCAGCTGAGATTTTCGCCTGCTGTGGGCTCCGATTGACGCACTGTACCATCCTTGCGGCAAACAATGTCCTCCCGTGAGCCTGGCGTGAATTGGGCCAACCAACTAGAATGGAAGTACATGAACAGTGAAATCGTTGTAACTGATTATTCATTGCGATCTTACCCGAGGCATGCAATCAGGAAACACAAATTGATGTAGAACACAATCAGCGAAGGATACTTGCTGGCATTCTCCCAATCGATGAAGAAGGTGGCCACCACAAAGGCATTTGCCAAAAGGCACAACGTGCCGCCCCAGGCTATCAGTTTGTGTATTTGGCGGTGCTCATCGTCAGTGTACAGCGGATCCTTGCACTGCACGCCGCACCCTTCAATGCCCGGATAGTAGCTGGCAGCCGAATCAGCCGGCACCAGAGGGGTTAAGCAGCGTCCCGTCACGTTGAATTTCATTTCGCGCACGTCATTGTTGCACTTGGGCGGGAACAGTGTCTCATTGCAGCGCAAAAACTCTGGAAAGTAAGTGGTGTTGTACAGCAGCCGGCAGGGCTCCAAGGTGATGCGACACATTTCCAGCGACGGCAAATAGACCATATCCTGGCCATTGATCGGCTCGCATTTCGGCGCAAACACCGCACACAGGAAGGGCTGGATGACAGCCCAGCACTTTGGCACATGGCGCAGCGCACGATAGTTGTTGAGGCGCTCGACAACCTGTTCCTGTCGTTGGTAGTCCGTGAGATCCAAACTGGTGTATTCGTACGGTATTTTGGCGCCTAGACACGTACTGAATGCCAACTTCTCACAGCGGCCGCGACGCACACACTGAATGTGGCGCATATCAAGCCCTCGTCCATCGAACCAGGGCTTGTCGTCCTTGCCCTTTTTGCCATAAATTCGGTAGTTCAATGTGCCATTGATGGACTCCAAGTCGGTATTCAAAGGTGCGACAGCAGATGATGATGCTGCGATATGCGTTAGCTGTGCGAAGATAATGCAAAAGGCACCCAATAGTTGGAGACATTTGGTACTCCTAAAAAAAAGGAAAATGCAAAATGTTATTTATTGAAAATTGAGAAATCACCGAAACTCACATTTCTTAGCTTCACTTTTTCTCTTTTTGTTGCTTCACTTTCTCGCCCGTTCTATTTCGTACATACCACTTTAACACTTTTAATTATTCAATGTTAATAGATAATAATAATCGCCGGCATGATTTTTTTTGATTTTACATTTTACAGGTACTCTAAACGAATATAAACAACTTAAAAATGTGTGTTCTATGAAGAATGCAAATTGCATTCAATGCAAAGCAGTGCTACCAGATTTTTTTTTTAAATCCGTAGTTTCTAGTTTTTTGAAAAAAAACCAAAAATTTTTTACGGGTTACAGAATTTTTTCAAAATTATTGTTTTGTTAAACATTTTTGTGAACATTTCCAATTCGTATGAAGTTTTTTGAGATTTGTTCAAATTTTGTGTGAGACTTTCCCCCAACGAATAGCGGTTTTCAAAAGCGGTTTCAGGCTGTGTTCGAGAAAGTTCCAACAGATAATTTTCAGAAAATCCGTATTTTTTCTGAAAAATTCACAATTCCGTTTAAATACGGATTTTCCTTATATATGGGAGCACTGGTAATCACTATCTTAGGGATGGGCAAAACCGCACAGATTTTCAAACATCGGTTTTTTAAACTAGTGTTTTTAGTTTTTTGAGCCCATGCCACACAGGCGTCATTTGACCTCAATTCATTTGCATTTTTACGCTCTTTTACTTTTTGATGCCTGGACGTCATAGTTGCTAGATAAATATCTCACAATCTCATACAACATTTGAAAAGATCTCACGTGAGACAACATCTTACAGCAATTAAAAATTCTCAAACAAAATCTCACAGCAGATAATAAATCTCACAACAATCTCACATCTTACACGAAATAAAATATTTCATGTGAAAATATATCTAACAGCAATTAAAAATCTCACAAAAAATCTCACAGCAATTAAAAAATTTCACACGAGATGAAATTTCAACAAAAATCTTACATTAGCTAAAGCTATAAAATATCTCAATGTGAGATAAATCTCTCAAATCTGGCAACAGTGCTGGACGTACCACACGCAAAAATATTTGACGCCGGACAAAAGGGTTGCAATAAGTCATATTTTATATTTTTTGGTAACATGAGCTAACAAAAAAATCTTTGTTGTCAGTCGCTACTACTTCTTTATCAGAGCAATTTCACGCCTACAATAAACATATAACTAAAGCCAGAAATATAATATCGCGTCGACAGAAGCAGAAGCAGTAAAACTGTTCGCTTTTTTCTGAATTGTATGTTTACTGCCGCTGCCGTATTGTGAATACTTCTATACAAAATAGTGTATTCTAAAATTTCGAAACAGCTACTGCTTTTGTCGACGCGATATTGTATTTCGGGCTTAATGGTTTAAGTAGCAACTACTTACTTATCAGTAGTGGTCGCAACCAACTTTCAAACGAGAAAAGAGACGCATATATCACATAGATTTGCACTAAAAGCGGGATCTCTCAATAACTTTTGATCTATCGCAATTTTGATAGTAACAGTGATGTTCCATGTAGAAATACAAATACCACCGTGTTGGTAATACACTTTTAATCAGGGTTGGCAACCGAAACCGTAACCGAAACCGAAACCGAATGAAACCGATTCATTTTAGGGAGCGAAACCTAAACCGAAACCGATTCGTCGTAACCGATTGAATGGGTTCAACCAAAACCAATTGAAAAGGTTACGGATTTTTAATCGGTTTTCAAAAGGTTTTCTCACACAGAGGCGATATTCGCTATATAATTTCAGAACCATTTCCATATTTAAAAAATCTAGCTTCGAAAACGCAAAGTGCCTCACACAGGCAGCGATTTCACCGCAGTAGATTTTGTTTGTTATTTATTATATTGCTATGGAAACAATCAAAAAGTCTGACTGAAATGGTTCTGAAAATGACTATTTTGTTTGTTATTTATTAGACTACTATGGAAACAGTCAAAAGGTTTATTTTCAAACTGATTCGAATTGGTTTTGAAACTGGCTTTTTGTGTTTGTTATTTATTGTATTGCTATGGAAACAGGCTGTATAAAAAACGCTATATTTTCAAAAATACAATTATTTGTGAGAAAATTAATTTCGAAACCGCCTGCGGCACGAATAACGCCTCTGTGTGCGCAGGCATTTTTATGGTTTTTGAAAAGACTTGGAAAATTTTCGCTATTTTTTCGTAGTTTTATATGGCAGCCTTTTTCGTCCGATTTAGCTGATTCTCGAACTTAATCTCAATTCGGAGATAAAAACGTAAACCCAAAGTTTCACATTGATGTCTCAAAAAAAAAAACATTCCAGCCTGTATGGTGACAGACAGACGGGGATATGGCTAAATCTGTTTTCGATGCTGATCATGAATATATATACTTACACATGCGTCCTTATAAACGTTTCAAACGTTGTGCAGGGTATAAAAACTAGAAATTTAAGCAGAAATTTGTTTGAAAATGCGATTAGATAAGGAAATTCGGTAAATGTAGTTAGATTCGGCACCCTTGATTTATATTGAATTGATATAAAATTTCCTAATATTGGGCCATCTAGAAACCTTTTAAAACCTAAACCGAAACCTTTTCAATCGCTCCAACCAACCGAAACCTTTTCAAAATCAAGGAGCGAAACCGATAACCAAAACCGATTGGCAAGTGGGAG
This sequence comes from Heteromyza rotundicornis, assembly GCA_951394025.1. Classification (NCBI taxonomy): domain Eukaryota; kingdom Metazoa; phylum Arthropoda; class Insecta; order Diptera; family Heleomyzidae; genus Heteromyza; species Heteromyza rotundicornis. The sequence continues at coordinate 35,460,670 of OX596013.1, forward strand.
TAAAACCGAAACCGAAACCTTTATTCGATTCGGTTGCCAACCCTGCTTTTAATTGTATTTTTTTGTTATTATTTATTCTTCCTTTTGATCAAAATTCATTTTTTATAATAAAAAATCACAAAATAAAGCACTTGACGAGCCATGACAAAGTAAGCAAACTACTTCTGGAAAATTGTTGAAAGCTTAGGAATGTTATGTTTTCTTAAATTCTTACAATATGTAGTGGAGATTCACATGATTATGTTCTGCAATGCGCATGTCAATGTGGCAACGCTCTGGTCGCTGTCATGATCATCTTTGCTTTGTATCTTTTTATTAACTTTTTCCTTTTATGTTTTTCTTTCGATTCTCATTCTCTGTCTAACTATTGAACATCAGTGTGACCAGAAGCATAACGAAAAAATATTCCACTTTTGATTGAAAATGGAATATTTATATTCCACTTTAAAATTTGTATATTCCACTCTTTTATTTGTATAATATATATACAATTTTTTTCAAACGTCCTTTTTTGATGACATTTGAGAAAAACAATGTTTTAAGCAGAAACTTTTTGTGTGGGTTAGGGCTTTCGATCCCGAAGGCTTTTCGCAATCCCGGGATTTTCGGGACTGAAAATTACAATCCCGGGATCCTGGGATTTTTCGGAATTTGATACTTTCACAAGCAAAATGTATTTTACAAAAATAAAGTAAGGTTTTTTATATGTTTTATTGCAAAACTGATAGTTTTAGATTAAATAAATAAACAAAAACATTAATTTCAATTTATTAAAGGTACAAATTAATGCATTTTTTTATTTTCAGTATTTGAGTTTCCGTTTCTTTAGGAAAACACAATTCAATTCAAAATATGCTCAAGTAAGGTTTCTGAAATTACTTTTGCATCAGTTTTCAGTTTTACTTTATTGTTTTTATCCAGCAATTCTTTTTTGTGCGTTCGCTAAGACTGAAAACACCAATTTTCTTCTGAAATAAATATAAATTTGTTTCCTTAACAACAAATTTTCAAGCACAAACAATTTTATTCGTATTTTTTTTTAATAAACTAAAAATTTTTAATTCGATTTTTAGTGTGATCAGTATGATTTTTGTGATTGATTATTTTGTGTTAGCAAAAACTATTTTTCGTGTAAGATTTTTTTATATTTTATGAGCGATGAAAAGTTGTATTTTTCTTGTATTAAACTTTTTTTATGTACTAATTTATTTGAAATGTAGTCCCGAAAATCCCGGGATATTTGTTCCTAAAAATAAACCGGGATCCGGGATCGAAAGCCCTAGTATGGGTGAAATTAAAAAAAAAACCCTGTTATTTTAAAGTTGAAGCTAATTTTGACTGTGAATATGTGCCTTAAATTTTCTTAAGCATTGTTATGGTTTAAGCAAAAGTTTAAAAACTAAACCACAAACTGGTAAGAAAAAGAACACTTTTAAAAAATATTTTTGACTTATGAAATTAAGAACTGGAACCAACAAAATTAAACGGCGTCGTTTCTTAGATTAAACAAAAAACGATTCCGGTTCCGGTTTCCAGACTTTCCAACATATCGGTTCCAGAACCGGTTTTTGGTGTTCCCTGCTTAAAAATAATCAGCAAATTCGCTACAACGGAGTCTATGTCGGATTTGGCAGTCCTAAGCAAAGTAAAATAGATAATCAAAATTGTATATTTTGCATTTGACCAAACTACTTCTTAAGAAAGCGATCCATTCTACATTCTACTTAATTTTATTTATGCAGATGTGCAGTGTTACCTGAGGTATTTTATTTGAAATACACCAACGAAATTAATAAAATTTGCTCTAAACATATATGTAATAGTAAAAGTACTACTTTGCTAGTATCCTATCTCTGCAATGTGTTTTGAGCTCACTGTAAGAGCGAAACAGCAAGCATTGAATTTTGTATTAGTTTGACAGAGAAATCCGAACTGCGAATGTTCTTTTTCATACATTTTGCCTCTTGATATCAGTGAATGTACTTTCACTATTCTAGGATTATGGCTCTAAAACACAAAACAAAGTGGAATATTTTTTTCCAAAAATACTCCTTTTTGAAAAATAAATATTCCACTTTTATATTCGAATATTTTTTAAAAAAAAACCTTTTCCACTTAGCTCAAAAATATTCCATAAGTGGAATATTATATTCCACTCTGGTCACGCTGTCGAACATATCGAAGGTCATAACATGGCTAAAGAAAATAAGATTGATCCACTTAAGACAAAATGACAGAAATAAGGATTCTGACGTTTAATTTAGTGTTCACAAAGTTGCCACATTTTTTGAAATTTTCTAAAAAACGTGTTGGCGTTGCCAAATATTTTTCATAACTTATCGTCATTTTAGTCTTTCCAAGTTTTTTTTTAGTTTCGCTGGCATAAAGTAACATTTAAGGGTCAGATTTTACAAATGTAACATCGTTTCATGTCGCCATTGCATAAATTCGTCACAAAATCGGGATTTAAATTGGCAAAATTAGGACTAATTGCCACATCTGGCAGCCCTTTTCTTGAGATTTTTTTAAAATATATCTGGTAGCACAATCCTTTTTTATGTCAGATGGTTAAGATGGCGGATAGTGTCAGAAGCGGCACTACCTTATTTTCTTCTACCATGGGTCATAAGCTGATACCTCGTAAACTGGAATTACACTGAATTAAAGTTATATATCAATATCAAATATTGTAATCTGGATAAATACCGCCATCCTCAGCAATATGCAAATCACATATACAGAAACGGAAATCACGCCCTCTTTAAAACAAATTTACATTTTTCTTTATTTCAAAGACAGCTGATTTTATTAATTGTTAGTAAATTTGCACTTTATACCTGTCCTCAATTCTAGTATTTATTCCTCAATTTTAAGAAACATTTTCCTATTTTAAATTCAAAGAAATTTATACTAACTTTTAGTAAAAATGTTTGTTTTTAGGAAAGATATTTTTATAAATTGAAAGTAAGACTCAGCTTTTTTTAAAAAGTGAGTATTTCAAAATTGGTAAAATAGAATTGGTAAAAATAGAATTAATTTAAATAATAAAAAACAAATATTTCGCATAAATATAAATTTTTGATTACCCCGAGCGGGAGTTGAACCCGATACCTTTTGATTGTGAAGCAGAGGTCTTAACCACTGCACCACAGCAGCTGCTGATATGTATGATTGTACTAATTTTAGTAAATTTTAACTTTATTTAAAGAAATTCGTTTTTAATATAAGGAAAATAAAATTGTTTCAGTATACGTCTATAGTACACTGAAAAAAAAGTGTACTCCAGTTAAGGAAAAATGCCTTAATCCAAAGAAAAAAGGGGAATGAAACAGCACTAAAGTCATGATAGCTTTGAAATTAGGGAACACTTTTACTTAAGATGAGTATATATTTTGACTTTAAATTTAATACTTATTTCTTTCATAACAGGAATATTTCTTTGAATTTAGTAAAAACGTTCTTTAATTCTAAGAAGTTTTTCTTCGTTTTTAAGACAAAAATTTCTCAAAAAATTTTTTTTTTTATTGTATTTGTTCATTTTTTTATATTTTCTTTTTCTTTTTATTTTATATTTTTTAAAATCATATTTCATTTTATTAACTTAAATGAAATTTACAATTTATAGTGATAACAAATATGTACTTACGATTTCACTTCGGTGGGATTCGAACCTGCGACCTTTGGCGTTATGACAAGACCAATCAACAGACTGTGCTAATCGCGCTGGCGTCTAATTTTCACTACGTTTCACACCAGCGACGGCCGTGGTGCAGTGATTAGAACACTGAAAAAAAAGACAGCTTTAAAACCAAGTAAATTTGGTGCTTGATATTTCGTACATACCACTTTAACACTTTTAATTATTCAATGTTAATAGATAATAATAATCGCCGGCATGATTTTTTTTGATTTTACATTTTACAGGTACTCTAAACGAATATAAACAACTTAAAAATGTGTGTTCTATGAAGAATGCAAATTGCATTCAATGCAAAGCAGTGCTACCAGATTTTTTTTTTAAATCCGTAGTTTCTAGTTTTTTGAAAAAAAACCAAAAATTTTTTACGGGTTACAGAATTTTTTCAAAATTATTGTTTTGTTAAACATTTTTGTGAACATTTCCAATTCGTATGAAGTTTTTTGAGATTTGTTCAAATTTTGTGTGAGACTTTCCCCCAACGAATAGCGGTTTTCAAAAGCGGTTTCAGGCTGTGTTCGAGAAAGTTCAAACAGATAATTTTCAGAAAATCCGTATTTTTTCTGAAAAATTCACAATTCCGTTTAAATACGGATTTTCCTTATATATGGGAGCACTGGTAATCACTATCTTAGGGATGGGCAAAACCGCACAGATTTTCAAACATCGGTTTTTTAAACTAGTGTTTTTAGTTTTTTGAGCCCATGCCACACAGGCGTCATTTGACCTCAATTCATTTGCATTTTTACGCTCTTTTACTTTTTGATGCCTGGACGTCATAGTTGCTAGATAAATATCTCACAATCTCATACAACATTTGAAAAGATCTCACGTGAGACAACATCTTACAGCAATTAAAAATTCTCAAACAAAATCTCACAGCAGATAATAAATCTCACAACAATCTCACATCTTACACGAAATAAAATATTTCATGTGAAAATATATCTAACAGCAATTAAAAATCTCACAAAAAATCTCACAGCAATTAAAAAATTTCACACGAGATGAAATTTCAACAAAAATCTTACATTAGCTAAAGCTATAAAATATCTCAATGTGAGATAAATCTCTCAAATCTGGCAACAGTGCTGGACGTACCACACGCAAAAATATTTGACGCCGGACAAAAGGGTTGCAATAAGTCATATTTTATATTTTTTGGTAACATGAGCTAACAAAAAAATCTTTGTTGTCAGTCGCTACTACTTCTTTATCAGAGCAATTTCACGCCTACAATAAACATATAACTAAAGCCAGAAATATAATATCGCGTCGACAGAAGCAGAAGCAGTAAAACTGTTCGCTTTTTTCTGAATTGTATGTTTACTGCCGCTGCCGTATTGTGAATACTTCTATACAAAATAGTGTATTCTAAAATTTCGAAACAGCTACTGCTTTTGTCGACGCGATATTGTATTTCGGGCTTAATGGTTTAAGTAGCAACTACTTACTTATCAGTAGTGGTCGCAACCAACTTTCAAACGAGAAAAGAGACGCATATATCACATAGATTTGCACTAAAAGCGGGATCTCTCAATAACTTTTGATCTATCGCAATTTTGATAGTAACAGTGATGTTCCATGTAGAAATACAAATACCACCGTGTTGGTAATACACTTTTAATCAGGGTTGGCAACCGAAACCGTAACCGAAACCGAAACCGAATGAAACCGATTCATTTTAGGGAGCGAAACCTAAACCGAAACCGATTCGTCGTAACCGATTGAATGGGTTCAACCAAAACCAATTGAAAAGGTTACGGATTTTTAATCGGTTTTCAAAAGGTTTTCTCACACAGAGGCGATATTCGCTATATAATTTCAGAACCATTTCCATATTTAAAAAATCTAGCTTCGAAAACGCAAAGTGCCTCACACAGGCAGCGATTTCACCGCAGTAGATTTTGTTTGTTATTTATTATATTGCTATGGAAACAATCAAAAAGTCTGACTGAAATGGTTCTGAAAATGACTATTTTGTTTGTTATTTATTAGACTACTATGGAAACAGTCAAAAGGTTTATTTTCAAACTGATTCGAATTGGTTTTGAAACTGGCTTTTTGTGTTTGTTATTTATTGTATTGCTATGGAAACAGGCTGTATAAAAAACGCTATATTTTCAAAAATACAATTATTTGTGAGAAAATTAATTTCGAAACCGCCTGCGGCACGAATAACGCCTCTGTGTGCGCAGGCATTTTTATGGTTTTTGAAAAGACTTGGAAAATTTTCGCTATTTTTTCGTAGTTTTATATGGCAGCCTTTTTCGTCCGATTTAGCTGATTCTCGAACTTAATCTCAATTCGGAGATAAAAACGTAAACCCAAAGTTTCACATTGATGTCTCAAAAAAAAAAACATTCCAGCCTGTATGGTGACAGACAGACGGGGATATGGCTAAATCTGTTTTCGATGCTGATCATGAATATATATACTTACACATGCGTCCTTATAAACGTTTCAAACGTTGTGCAGGGTATAAAAACTAGAAATTTAAGCAGAAATTTGTTTGAAAATGCGATTAGATAAGGAAATTCGGTAAATGTAGTTAGATTCGGCACCCTTGATTTATATTGAATTGATATAAAATTTCCTAATATTGGGCCATCTAGAAACCTTTTAAAACCTAAACCGAAACCTTTTCAATCGCTCCAACCAACCGAAACCTTTTCAAAATCAAGGAGCGAAACCGATAACCAAAACCGATTGGCAAGTGGGAGTAAAACCCAAACCGAAACCTTTATTCGATTCGGTTGCCAACCCTGCTTTTAATTGTATTTTTTTGTTATTATTTATTCTTCCTTTTGATCAAAATTCATTTTTTATAATAAAAAATCACAAAATAAAGCACTTGACGAGCCATGACAAAGTAAGCAAACTACTTCTGGAAAATTGTTGAAAGCTTAGGAATGTTATGTTTTCTTAAATTCTTACAATATGTAGTGGAGATTCACATGATTATGTTCTGCAATGCGCATGTCAATGTGGCAACGCTCTGGTCGCTGTCATGATCATCTTTGCTTTGTATCTTTTTATTAACTTTTTCCTTTTATGTTTTTCTTTCGATTCTCATTCTCTGTCTAACTATTGAACATCAGTGTGACCAGAAGCATAACGAAAAAATATTCCACTTTTGATTGAAAATGGAATATTTATATTCCACTTTAAAATTTGTATATTCCACTCTTTTATTTGTATAATATATATACAATTTTTTTCAAACGTCCTTTTTTGATGACATTTGAGAAAAACAATGTTTTAAGCAGAAACTTTTTGTGTGGGTTAGGGCTTTCGATCCCGAAGGCTTTTCGCAATCCCGGGATTTTCGGGACTGAAAATTACAATCCCGGGATCCTGGGATTTTTCGGAATTTGATACTTTCACAAGCAAAATGTATTTTACAAAAATAAAGTAAGGTTTTTTATATGTTTTATTGCAAAACTGATAGTTTTAGATTAAATAAATAAACAAAAACATTAATTTCAATTTATTAAAGGTACAAATTAATGCATTTTTTTATTTTCAGTATTTGAGTTTCCGTTTCTTTAGGAAAACACAATTCAATTCAAAATATGCTCAAGTAAGGTTTCTGAAATTACTTTTGCATCAGTTTTCAGTTTTACTTTATTGTTTTTATCCAGCAATTCTTTTTTGTGCGTTCGCTAAGACTGAAAACACCAATTTTCTTCTGAAATAAATATAAATTTGTTTCCTTAACAACAAATTTTCAAGCACAAACAATTTTATTCGTATTTTTTTTTAATAAACTAAAAATTTTTAATTCGATTTTTAGTGTGATCAGTATGATTTTTGTGATTGATTATTTTGTGTTAGCAAAAACTATTTTTCGTGTAAGATTTTTTTATATTTTATGAGCGATGAAAAGTTGTATTTTTCTTGTATTAAACTTTTTTTATGTACTAATTTATTTGAAATGTAGTCCCGAAAATCCCGGGATATTTGTTCCTAAAAATAAACCGGGATCCGGGATCGAAAGCCCTAGTATGGGTGAAATTAAAAAAAAAACCCTGTTATTTTAAAGTTGAAGCTAATTTTGACTGTGAATATGTGCCTTAAATTTTCTTAAGCATTGTTATGGTTTAAGCAAAAGTTTAAAAACTAAACCACAAACTGGTAAGAAAAAGAACACTTTTAAAAAATATTTTTGACTTATGAAATTAAGAACTGGAACCAACAAAATTAAACGGCGTCGTTTCTTAGATTAAACAAAAAACGATTCCGGTTCCGGTTTCCAGACTTTCCAACATATCGGTTCCAGAACCGGTTTTTGGTGTTCCCTGCTTAAAAATAATCAGCAAATTCGCTACAACGGAGTCTATGTCGGATTTGGCAGTCCTAAGCAAAGTAAAATAGATAATCAAAATTGTATATTTTGCATTTGACCAAACTACTTCTTAAGAAAGCGATCCATTCTACATTCTACTTAATTTTATTTATGCAGATGTGCAGTGTTACCTGAGGTATTTTATTTGAAATACACCAACGAAATTAATAAAATTTGCTCTAAACATATATGTAATAGTAAAAGTACTACTTTGCTAGTATCCTATCTCTGCAATGTGTTTTGAGCTCACTGTAAGAGCGAAACAGCAAGCATTGAATTTTGTATTAGTTTGACAGAGAAATCCGAACTGCGAATGTTCTTTTTCATACATTTTGCCTCTTGATATCAGTGAATGTACTTTCACTATTCTAGGATTATGGCTCTAAAACACAAAACAAAGTGGAATATTTTTTTCCAAAAATACTCCTTTTTGAAAAATAAATATTCCACTTTTATATTCGAATATTTTTTAAAAAAAAACCTTTTCCACTTAGCTCAAAAATATTCCATAAGTGGAATATTATATTCCACTCTGGTCACGCTGTCGAACATATCGAAGGTCATAACATGGCTAAAGAAAATAAGGTTGATCCACTTAAGACAAAATGACAGAAATAAGGATTCTGACGTTTAATTTAGTGTTCACAAAGTTGCCACATTTTTTGAAATTTTCTAAAAAACGTGTTGGCGTTGCCAAATATTTTTCATAACTTATCGTCATTTTAGTCTTTCCAAGTTTTTTTTTAGTTTCGCTGGCATAAAGTAACATTTAAGGGTCAGATTTTACAAATGTAACATCGTTTCATGTCGCCATTGCATAAATTCGTCACAAAATCGGGATTTAAATTGGCAAAATTAGGACTAATTGCCACATCTGGCAGCCCTTTTCTTGAGATTTTTTTAAAATATATCTGGTAGCACAATCCTTTTTTATGTCAGATGGTTAAGATGGCGGATAGTGTCAGAAGCGGCACTACCTTATTTTCTTCTACCATGGGTCATAAGCTGATACCTCGTAAACTGGAATTACACTGAATTAAAGTTATATATCAATATCAAATATTGTAATCTGGATAAATACCGCCATCCTCAGCAATATGCAAATCACATATACAGAAACGGAAATCACGCCCTCTTTAAAACAAATTTACATTTTTCTTTATTTCAAAGACAGCTGATTTTATTAATTGTTAGTAAATTTGCACTTTATACCTGTCCTCAATTCTAGTATTTATTCCTCAATTTTAAGAAACATTTTCCTATTTTAAATTCAAAGAAATTTATACTAACTTTTAGTAAAAATGTTTGTTTTTAGGAAAGATATTTTTATAAATTGAAAGTAAGACTCAGCTTTTTTTAAAAAGTGAGTATTTCAAAATTGGTAAAATAGAATTGGTAAAAATAGAATTAATTTAAATAATAAAAAACAAATATTTCGCATAAATATAAATTTTTGATTACCCCGAGCGGGAGTTGAACCCGATACCTTTTGATTGTGAAGCAGAGGTCTTAACCACTGCACCACAGCAGCTGCTGATATGTATGATTGTACTAATTTTAGTAAATTTTAACTTTATTTAAAGAAATTCGTTTTTAATATAAGGAAAATAAAATTGTTTCAGTATACGTCTATAGTACACTGAAAAAAAAGTGTACTCCAGTTAAGGAAAAATGCCTTAATCCAAAGAAAAAAGGGGAATGAAACAGCACTAAAGTCATGATAGCTTTGAAATTAGGGAACACTTTTACTTAAGATGAGTATATATTTTGACTTTAAATTTAATACTTATTTCTTTCATAACAGGAATATTTCTTTGAATTTAGTAAAAACGTTCTTTAATTCTAAGAAGTTTTTCTTCGTTTTTAAGACAAAAATTTCTCAAAAAATTTTTTTTTTTATTGTATTTGTTCATTTTTTTATATTTTCTTTTTCTTTTTATTTTATATTTTTTAAAATCATATTTCATTTTATTAACTTAAATGAAATTTACAATTTATAGTGATAACAAATATGTACTTACGATTTCACTTCGGTGGGATTCGAACCTGCGACCTTTGGCGTTATGACAAGACCAATCAACAGACTGTGCTAATCGCGCTGGCGTCTAATTTTCACTACGTTTCACACCAGCGACGGCCGTGGTGCAGTGATTAGAACACTGAAAAAAAAGACAGCTTTAAAACCAAGTAAATTTGGTGCTTGATTAAAGTATGTATGTATGGCTTAAATTTTGTATGTATGGCTTAAATTTTTTTAAATTTAGTTTTTTGTTTTTTTATTGGTCGAAATTTTTAATTTTGTATGGATATTTTTCAATTCTTAATGCATATTTTCACTTTTTATGTGCATTCAAAAAGATTTTTTTAGTGCACGGGAATCAGCACACTTTTCATATGAGAACAATTTTTCATGGTACGCTAACAACTTTGAGTTGGTCTTTTTTTGGTTAGATTTGCCTACTTTTTTTTATGTGAGAGGTTGCTTAACGTATGCGAAATGAAATATGAACTGACGCATTAACGTTTACAAAGACATTATAATATAATTATATTATCATGTTATACAAACTAAACGTTAATACTGGTTAAAGTACATAACTAAAACTAATTTCACAAAAAGTAACTATTCGTATCCGCAGCGATTGGATTTCCTGATGTTGTGAGGCACCTTACGCATTGCCTCCTGGATTCCTCTTGTATTTGTTTTCGCCAGCTCTCTTTTAAATTTATTGTTAGGTAGTCAGCATTTTTGCGTTTTTAACCCCTTTATTTTTTTAAATTTACCCCCACACACACTGTGGCAGGGTATATTCACTTTTACACAAAGTTTGTAACGCCCATAAGGAGGCGTGTCCGGTATGGAAAAGTATATATATTCTTGATCAGCATCACCGCCAGAGTCACCAATAGCGGTCACAATTTTGGAGATATCGACTTGAAACTTTAGGTACATTTTTTTCTCCCCTAAACTGAGATCAAGTTCGAGAATCAGCCCAACCGGACCAAAACTAGGCGGGTTTTGAAACGGATTTTTGACATGATCCGAGGATCCAAAACCACATATAAATGGGTCAAAATGGGGTCTTGAGACCAAATTTTTTTTTGGTATATTCGATCGAAAACTTTTAGTATTGCATTTTGGAGGTACTTCCAAGTGGACCATATTGTGTGGGGGTATAGCCGAAGATCCATTCTCTAGTTTTCTACTTTATTTACTGGGAAATCTTCTGACAATAAGAATAGGAACAGTTCTTAGTTACTAAAGCTTTACTTTCAATACACTTTAGTGATAATGAAATTACTGTTTGTAAATATTTTACCCAAATGCAATTTCTTGTCTATTGCAAATGCTAATGCCATAAAAAAATAATTGAAATATAAACAAGTGAGGAAGTTTCAGTGGGTCAATTCGAAATCAGCGACCCCAAAAACCCCACTACATAAAATTTCATACTATTTTGATGAAATAATAAAATTTCGGCCGCCAATATTCATCTTCTCAAAAAAATTGGGACACTTTGTCTTTTTCTTGTAGGTATTATTCTCATTCTGAAAAATATTTTTATTTCTTTTATTCAATTTTTATATATTTTTTTTGTCTCGTATTTTTCTGGATCTAAAACTTGTGTTTTTTATAACCCTTATATTGACTTGCTATGGGTATATATATATATATATATATCCTCATATATATCCTCATATATATCCTCAAATCTGCGGCGAGCTTTTTCATACACTTCCACATGAGCTAGAGAGCTGAAATTTGGAACACCATCAGAGGCGTAGGGGGCCGTGGGGGGACTCAAACCCCTTTTTTTTAAACATGGCATAACTTCCAATTCCTTCAAGCTACAGTGATGAAATGGTAGGTGAGTTCTTATTGACAAAATTAAATTTTGTACCATTTGGAAAGGGGGGTGTGGGGGCAAAGGGGAGCGGGATGGAGCTAATTTAAAGACCTAACTTTCGTATTTTGTAAGCTACAAGGCTGAAATTTTTTACATAGGTTCGCATTCGGGAAAAAGAGGAAAAAAGAGGAAAAAAAAGGGGAAAAAAGGGGGAGAAAAAAAATCTTTTTTTTTAAAAAAACAAAAAAAAAGAGTAAAAAACAAGTTTTTTTAAATATAGCCCTTTAACCCTTATAAGGGTTTTTGGCGACTTTAAAATCTGCAAAGATATTCGGAGGAAAGTACCCAAAAACTCTTAATTTTAAATCGAAATTGCTGAAACTAATTTAAAGGAAATTTATTTTCTGCTTTTTAGTCGGTTAAAGGGTTATATTTTAAAAAACTTGGTTTTTAATTTTTTTTTTGCCTATACAAATGTTAGCCCGTTTTGGCCAAGTTCAGACCCGGGCCGGTTTGCAGATATTGGATCGCGCTGATACTTTAAACCTTTGGGCTTATTAGCATAAATTAAGACACTGTTGAAAGAGATCGGACATATTTTTTTGATACCCCTGACTCCCATACTTTATGAGGTGTATGCTATAAAAGTAATCACACAAATTAAAATCATTGTCACACAACGGCCCTGTTCACTAATTTTTTTTTATTTCATACCAAATTTTAACTATTCATTTGAGAAACGTGATCTACCAAACAAATGGGCTTAAATGCCAATATTGAATCAGAAATGTAAGTATGTAGACTGAACTTGGAAGCGACTTGAATTTAATTTAAAACGATATATTCGAATGATCTGTGAAGATTTTTTGTTTGAATTCTTCGCTACCAAGAACCACGTCAAGTTCACACCATGTTTTGAATATATTGAGAGCGATCAATTTGACTCCTTTTTGCCTCGTGCTCAATTATAATAATGTCGACAATAACTATTGACGAGTGATGATGGTTTTTGTGGCATTTTAAGAACCATAAAAGACCTATAAAATCAAAATATTTGGGGAATATTTAAATATGGAAAAATTACACAAATTTCCAACCCAGTTGCTGAAGCTCCTAACAAATTCAATGACACTATCGTCATGACCAAAGTGGCGGCTGCAATTGAATGCGTAATGAATGCGTATGGCCGCTTAAGTTGCACTCAAAATCTGCTTGCATTGGTAGGCTCTGTAATTAGGGTCAGTTGTGACCCAGAGCGTAACTAAATACCAGGTTGACGATGGTAGGTGAAGTATGTAAAGAAAGGTTGGCAATTGAATAGAGCATATCATTTTCTGCCTACTGGATATTCAGTTCTACAGTAAAGGTTTTGGTGACAGATAGAAATGGTTCTATTACAAACGAAATCGCATGAACCTTTAACAATGTAACAATGAGATACATTTTAAAATGAAATATGAAATTCATTTCATTCACAACTCGAAGGTGTAACCTTTATCAATTCGCATAAAAGCAGAGGAATACATCTACTTCGAAATATAGCATTGATTTGGTGGCCATGCTCCAAAAAAAAAAAATGCCACTAACTCTTCTTCCGTTTTCACAGGATCCCACAAAAGCCCACACCACCGCAATTGCGAATTCGCACAATGAATTTCAAAGCATTTTTTTGTTGTTTAAAAAACTTATTGTGGAACTTTGGTAGTTTTCAGTAGACTCCATGGTCAACTGAATCCACTGCACACATATGTATACCCTGAGGGAAAGAAGCTCTTTTTCATTTAATTTTCATTGGGAAAACGGCATCACTGCCGGCCATTTTGCATTGTTATGGGAATAACGAATTACCATATGACGTGGCCGAGTTTAGCGTCAACCAGCGATTTCAGCGAGTGGAACAGTGCCCCAGTTTGGCTGGATTTTCGAGATGCGCTACGTGCTTTTTTGCGTCGGGGATTTAGCATTCATAGTTTGTAATGGTTGGCGATATGCAATATGCACATGTACATGGTCGGTTCCGTTCAAATTGGCAATGTTGCATTGCATATGGAAGACATTTTTTCTTACGATTTTTTGGGTCGTTTTTTAATAGATGTTGTTTGGAGTTGGTATTGGGTTGGTGCTTGTGACCAACCAAATGGCAAGACTGAAAAGACATGGAATCGAAGGACAAGTTCGTTGCAAAATAAATAACAATTTGTCAAACAAGGGCCATTTTCTCAATATCCGATTAGCTGCCATCAGACACATTGAAATTTTCTTTCAAATTAATTAATTTCCAGCAATCACCCAAATTGGCAATGAAAACAAGCACTTGAGCGTTTATTTTCCAAGCGATTTAATGCACAAACTACAGTGAACGTTGAATACTTCATACCTCCATATTCTCGCATGTTTTACTTAATCATCAACATGAATCTAATTAACTTCACTCCCATGCTTGATTGGCAGCCAAGTACAAAGCGAACAATGTCTGCACGTTGAGTATGTAGTCGGTTTGAGTGTCCAAAGGACCGCCGTCAACCTCAAAGCACTGGCACAGCACTCCTATGTAGTCGGCCAGGGAGATATCCTCGCGCACACAGCGTTGGTACGCGTCCTGAATGGCTGCCGCAGTATCTGCATACGATTGCGGCCAGTCCAAAATCAATGCGCCAACATCCTTGCGCGGCTGGGCATCGTACACGGATTGCGCCATGTGCACCTGTTCGACTTCCGCAATCCATTTGTCGATGTCCTTCGGCGACTTGGCGGTCGGTATGAGTGAAGCTGAGGCAGAACGTGCGTTGGCACCGCTGCCCGTCAACACTGAACGTAACTTCATGTTGAGTAAACTGGGCTCACTTTGCTCTCCGTTCGGCTCGTCTAGAAAGTGGAGGCCCATTTTTCGCAGGTGGTCATTGATTTCGAGTTGACGTTGCGTTTGCAGTAGCGAGGGAATGGTGACCTTTAGAAAGGCATCAACATCACCCACGGCAGGAACGAACTCCGGTATAAAGGGTTGCAAGTGGTAGGGAGTGGCGATGGTTTGCGGTGTATACTTCAGTATGTAGGGGAAAAGATCTTTTACTTCTTGGTTTAATGGGAGATTTTCCCACTTTTCTGGGGTAATGTCGAGCTGTACGTCAGCTGTAGCGGCCGAACCACTGCCGTGGATACCGCCACTGGCAACCAGCGGCATTACAGCACCATCGTCCGATTCAGTTTCGGACATTTCGTCCGTATCATGGTCCAAAGCTTTGGCCGGACGTGTTTGCGGGCGCCGATTGGCGCTACGAAGTGCTTGGCTAGCTAGTGGCTTTTGCACATCACTGTCATCATCATCGTCGTCATCATCGTTCTCATCATCATGGTCTATGATATCCTGTAGCAGACCGTCATCATCGTTGGAGGTGCCCTGCAACTGGAAAGCCCAGCCAAAAAATGGTTAATTATCGAGTTGAAAGGTCACTTTGACCAACTTACCGTAGTCCTTTGCCTAGCAGCACGATGCGTGCGACTTCCAGAGGCAGCATTTGAGTCGTTGTCCACCCTACCGCTGCCAATTCCTCTCAATGCTCCTCCACTGGGTAGTCTGTCCACTTTGATACTGCTCAGCTGTTGTTGTGTATCAGACCCTCTTCCGATTGTTATCTCCTCGTCGTAATAATTCATAATTCCGGTAGGATACGACTGCTATGAACTCCAGCTGGTTTTCTGTAGTGTTGAGTGTCTGTTTGCAGTGGGTGTTTGTTGCTTCAGCTCCTTCTATGGACTAATGATCTTTCCTTGTCTATTGTTTGCGAAAATTCACAAAAATCCATTCAAATATTTCCGATTCTAGAATCGGCGTGGAAAATCCAATACAATGCCTTAGTGCAGGTGCGGGCTACTTCTGCTATCCTTTGTTGTTGCTGGTGTACTGTTTCAGGCGCGTACATTGTGTATTTACCTGCAATTTGTGTTGTGTTTGTACTTCACTGCATTGGTTTCCATGGACAACGACTGTTTTGGTTGATTATTGTTTTGGTTTGTTTGAAAGTTTGTTGTCATTGAAGGATGTCTGTTCGCCGTTGCAAGGACCTTGCTATTATAATTTGCCGGATTTTCGTTGACAGCTTGTATCGTTGAGTTTGTTTTTCTTCAATTAGTTTCAGTGAGTTTAGCATAGTTTAATCTCCGATAAGGTTAAACCACTCACTTAAGCCTTATTGATGGCACTGGGAACTACTGTTGGTAATCTCTATCAATATTTTAGCTACTTCATTTCAATTCAATATTTTTGCGAATACTTTCTTTGGTTTCTCGCTTGCAAATTTTTCAGACTTCGTCCATAATCCCTTAAAAACCCCAAAACCAAGAAAAAAATAAAATGCAAAGTTAATTCGATAGTAAAGTTAATAATGGAAAGAGTGAATACATTGTTGTTGATACTCCTGCCTTCCTTCCTGGCCCCATGCTTGATTGTTTGTTTGTTTCGGAATGCGCAGGAAAATTTGAGCTCCAAACTCAAATCATTTGGAAAATATATAAGGTGGTGGGGATTAGGTAAGTGCACGTCTGTTTTTGGAAGGTGGTGTGGATGGAGAGGCTCAAAATGTTATCGCATTATCGCTTGACAAGTGCGTGCAAATTTATATGATGCCGGTGAAACAACTGAACTGTTCAAATTGATAACAACCCGGAAGAAGAAGTGTGCAGTCAATGGTTGTAGAACACACTAGTAGAAACAAATGTAATGCATTAGTTTGTACTCTGTACTTGTATGTCTGTACTCACCTTCCAGACGCATCCAGTGGACCTAAAGCGCTACTCAAATATGAAAAAATTGCACCCAGGGACACTCGCCGGATTTTTGATTTCCACAAATTAGAGTGGGCAATGGACCTAGGAAGCTGTAATTGTATAGAGACACTCGAGCTGCACTTTAGCTATTCAAATCAAGGCCGTGCAGGGTTAAGGGGCTCTAACGTGGTCTAATAAGAATTTAAATGGGTTTAAGTGAGGTCTAAAGGAATCAAAGTTGGTCTAAGAGGGGTCCAAGGAGGTTACAATGGTGTTACAAGGGGAGTATAAGGATGAGCAAAAACTAATAAAAATTTTTCTAAAACTTAACGATAATTTTTCGCCATACAATTATTATTGCCATACAAAACCCATTCCACAAATTTGGCGTCCATTTTGTATGGGTACTTATCCGATGTTGCCCATTTTCAATACCGCCCAAAATTCTAAGTTGATAACTCAACAAATACGACAGTTATCGTGCGAAATGACAAACGAAACGACATGAGGTTATGCTGATCAGTATATTGTTGGCTGAATACAGAAAACATATCGAATTACGCCCATTCTATACTAAGTGAATGATATACTTTTATATACCTACCACACCGACAATCTTGGTAGCTTTAACTGCCACTGCCATATGCTCTCAAAGTCCACTTGTTGATTCGGGAGGGCTAACTTTCCACAGTCCACACACGCCCACATTTCGAATAGCCCACGCCACCTTTTGGAAAAATCCAAACTCAAGAATCTCTAGCCATGGTCTCACAGAATATATATGTGCAATTGCAGCCTCCTAAGTCCACTGGTGGCTTCAGGAGAGCTATTATATCTGCCACGCCCCCTTTACGAAAATCAAAAATCCAGCTCGAGTGCCTCAAGCTATAGGTACATAGGACATATATGTGAAATTTCGGCTCTCTAGGTCCACTGGTGGCTTCTGAAACGTGAGGACAGACAAATAATGAGATTTTATATATAGTGATTTCTCACAAATAAATAAATAAAATAAATAATATAGAAATGAAAATTGGTCTTTTAACCATAGCATCTACCAGACATCTTACCCTACCTCGTAAATATTGCACAAAAACTCACTCAAGAGCATTCACTCGTAAGTGCTAGAAAGACTCATATGAAATGTAAACAAACTCGAATCGGAATCAAAACAAATCTATTTAGTGTTGCCGTTGTGCGACGAAAGTGAAATTTATTTTTTTTCATTTGCCTACTGGTAGCCTTTTTGTGCCTACATACATTTGACATTTTAAAGTCGCACGATACATCCATTTAAATATAAAAGTCACTTAACATATTTGTACATTAACCATCGATAGTAAACAGTGATGGAAAAATACAGTACCGCGGTGTGCCGCACACAAATTTTGTCTGTCTGAGATGGAAAAAAACACAATTAAAACGTAATTTGCCCTTAAATATATAGGCGCATATTCATAGTTTAACTGCTTCTAAACCTTAGTACCAACTAAGGTTAGGTTTGGAACATAATTTCACATGAATATTGGCCATATTTACTTAATATTTAGTAAATCTTTGCTCTCCTCTGCTTGTCTGTTCACTCCGGCACCTTTTTCTCTTTTCTTTTGAAACGGCAACACTGAACAGCACACTTGCTTCAGCTTTCAGCATACCCACTCATTGCGTTTTTGTGTTTGCAGCACTTCGGACGTGTTTCTGCGCAGAGGTTTGTAACGAATTAAATAGTTGCGAGTTAAAAAAAATTTCGAAAATTTGGCGGTAGTCAATTAATTGTAATCGATTTAAAAATATAAATAATATAATTTTGACAAAAACAAATTGTGTAATAAATACTTTTTCGAAAAAAAAACTTGTGAAAAACTAAATAAATTTCCAAAAAGTTATTTTTATAAAAAAAAAATATAAATAATATTTTAAAATAAAATTCGGAATCGAAATCAAATGTAATCTACAACATTTAAAACTTATTAAAAAATTCTTTGAAAAAAAAATAATCA
Source organism: Heteromyza rotundicornis (assembly GCA_951394025.1). Lineage (NCBI taxonomy): Eukaryota > Metazoa > Arthropoda > Insecta > Diptera > Heleomyzidae > Heteromyza > Heteromyza rotundicornis. Next base: position 35,479,327 of record OX596013.1, read on the forward strand.
AAATAAAGAAAATCTATCAAATAACTCCAAACGATTTCACCAAAACGGATTACTTTTGAGCATTGCCAAAAATTATACAAATTCCTCTACCAGTGCAAGCAAGTACTCGAGCAAATTAAATCCGGAAAAGGTAAGCTTCATTACTGCTTTTAAAAAAGGGTGTACATATTAAATTAAAATAGGGTCACTTCAGAGGTGAAAGGTAAAATACTCTGCTGTGAGCATTTTTAAGGGTCAATAAAGACAAGCGCGCGTTGCTTCTTTCGGTGCATAAAGTAGGAGAAGGCAAATAGACGATAAGTACATCATCGAGTATTAAAGGTGAGATGTTACAGTGGAAGATGCTTGGAATTATTGGGGTTAGGTTGATTTGAAAAGATTCTAACCGATTGTTGGCAAAAACGAATTCGAATTAAGAGGTAATTGAGTGGAGAGGTTAGCTCTTCTTTTTTCTTAAAGCTTTGAAGTGAATGTATGTGCAGTTACTGAAATTATTTTTTTTAAATCAGAAAAATAGTACGAATATGATCAGTTTACCGCAGTCTTATGAGATCTACGAAACAGACTGTTGTTATATAACAATGCACAAAATTTAACTACACTTTCTTCAGTTTCACAGGCTGTTTGATTTAACTTTTTCGCAACACTTGATCTAAATTTGGATCAATACACAAAAGAAATTCACATGATATGATTTAAGAATTGAGTAACTTTGATATATTTGGAATACTTCCTTCCATCCACCGAGCTTCGGAAATTAAAATCTAAGCACATGCCCCAATTCCATTCCTTAGCCTAAAAGCATACTTTACCGCCTTGCTCTCAAAACCCATATTGCCACGTTCCGGTAATCTTCGTTTATTTTCTACGCCAAAGCTTTTATTTATTTCACTTTATTTTTATGAGACTTGCGGTTTCTATATTTTTGTTTTTAATATTTTGTTTTTGCACCAACTTGACTTTCATTCTCGTTTTGTGGGGCAAGATTTTTATTGTTATAGAGCTAGACGACACAGAAAAAAGTTTCGACTACTTCCACGCCTAAAAGTATACTTCACTTGATGTTTTTCGTTGTCGGTTCTTTTCTTGCATTTGCTTTTTTTCTCCTTATTCTTCTGCCCAAATTACACTAAATTTCAGTTTTATTTTTTTGTTATCTGCTCCTTAATGCTCATCGTCTTCCGACAGTGACCAGCAGGCGGCGGCGCTGCTCAATTGTTTATTTCCGTTTTCCTCTTGCGATGTGGATGAGTTTTCTTTTATATCTTCGTTGTATTTTTTCTTGTACATTGTTGTTCTTTTGTGCTTCTTCAGTGGCACTTTAGAATTAGCTTAAGCGTACTTTTTCTTTATTTCTTGGCGTAATCAGCATGCGAGAACATGCCCCACTGTCTGTTCAAGTTCACTGAAGTGAAGGAAAACAGGCTGACAGAAAAGAAAACTGAAGGCGAAAAAGCCATAAAAAATAGGATGGCAAATGCAAAGAAAGTAGCGTACACATTTTTAGGATTCATTCCACAAAAAATCTAAACATTGCGGCAGTCAAAACAAATAAAATGACAAAAACAGAACTTCGAGTCCTTGTGGGATTTTCAAGTTGGTTTTATTCAAAGTATACACGAGCATTTTATAAGGCAGTGGGTGGAAAAGTTGGTGTAGGATGAAGGGTGCGCTTTAATTTATATTTCCTAATTGCTTTTTAAATGATTGAATTGATAAATGATTATCTTTGTTGCAAAGAATATTCTTCGGCATTCCACCGGAAGTAATCATGAGGAACAATATTATTTAAATTCTTCTCCATTCCCTGCAAATAATGTTGTTACTTTCATTTGAATTTTGTATTTTTATTAGAATATTTTATTTCAAGTCTAACGACTGCCTGGAGACATTGAAACGGTTTGAATGATACACCTTGAAACGGTATTGATTATATTGTTGCAAAAAGCAACAAATAAAAAACTGGTACTGTCTGCTATTGTTTACACGGTGTACACTGTACAGTTCGTATTTCGAACGAAAAGCCAACAATGAGTGTTTATTCAATGCTAAAATGAATGTACGTACTTTTGCGATTTGCACAAGTGCAAAATTCCACTTTTTAGAAAACAAAGCCTAAATTGATAAACTTTCCACGGTGGGGGTGGGGGAGGGGGATGCCGTTAACGATAAAAAAACCAAATTGAAAATAAAACTGTGCGACAGTGTCAACACGTGCCAGCATTACTCGTTTGTATGTAGTACATGTAGACGAAAAATGGCAGAACACTTGAAAAAACACAGCTTCAGCTTAAAAGCGGTCATAAAATACATAAAGAAAAGCATTTATGCGTGTATGTGTGTGTAAATGCACGCATATGGACTCACTAAGCAGAAGGTTAGGCGGGAAGAAACTACCAGCCAGACTTGTTGGCAGACATGCCACAGATCCTGTTGCAAGGATTTACATACCGCCTGCCATAAATTCAGAATACCAACACAGACGCAAGTAAACATATGAAGCCACATTCTCCAAATACAAATTCATAAATTAAATTGTTTACAAGCGGACACCCTTTTCTAACCTACCCCCCACCCCCCTATACGAACTATGCGGTTAGGGTGATGGTTGAAGTTTCCTGCTTCATGCCGAACAGGTTGGTCGTTTGTCAAGTTAGCTTGACTTGGGTTTGGTTTGTTTAAAATTTTATACCGCCGTGTGTGCGTACGCTTCCTTGTGGCACTTGCACACGCACACATGCAAATACCCCGCCTCGAAAGTGTATAAACTAAACCCACATTGCGTTGACCTAATTCCCGAAAATGTTCCCTCCGTTAATACAGCCTAGTGCGGCTAGAGGAAAGGCCTTATGCATTTTTCTTTGCCATTGTTTTGAATTTCCTTTTGTTAGTGCGAAATGAGGTCAAAACATCATTTTGTGGTCTTCAGTGAATTGACTCTAAATCCTGCTGCTTTATGAATTAAAAAAGGGATATTGCCTTTTCCTGGTTTTTTCTATGTTTGCCCCCAAGAGTACGCGCTGGCATTGTCCCATTAATATTTTTTGTTTTTGGAAATGGCGCGCTTCCTTTCCCGTAACTAATTAGGCTGAAATGCAAATGAGCAGGAGGCGGTCGCTGCTCTATTTTCCTTGTGTTAGTAAAACCACAGAAAGGATTTGTTGGTAAACAAATACTAGTAAAAGAAACCTAGCGAACATAAAATGAAATATAAAGTAGGAGACTTGCAATTTAACGGATTAGCGCGCGGCATTCGTGCGGAATGTGTAAACTTGTTGGTATACGTTTGGAATATTAAATTTTACTCAAATTCGTCTTAAATTGGTATTTGACTAAGCAATTCGTAGCTACGTACTTTCTTCATCATCATCCTCGTATTCGCCATAAATGACACCTGACATTTTGCCACAATAGAACCGAGTGCAGGTGACATGTCATTTCGGCTTAAAACGCGCGTTTTACGTGATTTTCCAGCTAAAATGTCATTTCATGTTAATACGCCAAAAACATTTGAGCCAATATTAGGATTTTCCTTACATACATACATACTTGCTTTGGAGTTTCCTCGTACTTTTTTAAAACATTTTATATAAATTTACGTGTTGAACGTGCGTAACGTTGATCACGCACGCTGGTAACTGGCAACGTTCCCCGGTTCACGCTGAGTGTCAGTGTCAATATCGTCTTGGCTGAAGTGTTGTTACCTGTCAAAATCATAAAAGACTAAAAGACGACGCCATCGTGTGCGTGTATTTGTGTGTTGCAGCTCACTTAAGTGGCATCATAGCTAACATTTTACTCTCGAACGCTGATATCTCCACTGTGTTTCTTCTTTTTATTATGTTTGAATAGTGACATTTGAATAGGATTTGATAAATGAAGCATGACGGAGAACTTGTTCGCCGGATTTGATTTGGAATTTGAGTTTGTGTGCTATTATGTAAGTTGCGCTACATTTTGTATTATGAAAGTTATGGGAGATACGGTTTTTTTGAGGTGGGGTCATATGTCAAAATTTAACGAAATTTTTCAACGGCAAACAACTCATTCAGTGAATTCAGGCAAATCAGCTACAAAAACTTTTCCCGGAGTGAAACTTTTGTACTTTTTCGGTACAAGTACCTATAATTTCTCAGGCCAAACAATTGATTACCAAAAATTGGTTGTTCTATTCATTACTACTTTGTCACCTCCTTTTTACGGGGTATAGCATACACATACAATAATCATTAATAAGTGTCCAACCAAATTTTTAAACTTTATCTTCACAATCAATCAGCATTCGTCAAAATTTTGCCGAAAATTTTGGTCCAAAATACCAAGCCAAACACAAACAAATGAAATCTCGCATATAATGAGGGTTAATAACTCTATTGTCTACCAATTTCGCAGCATATTTAATGAGCTGAACAAAGAAAATACGCGCGCGTATCAAGAAATATTCTCAAGTACCATATTTTGCCTTAAGGCAAATTTGTTTTGGCTCCAACATCGAAACGAGTGTAGAGAGGGGAATTCGCCAAAAAATTATAAAAAAAAAATAAAATACTTCAAAACATATAAAAAAAGAGGTTCATCGCTTTGAGACCGGTTAATGACATCGAAAAGAGCAGAAAGTCGAAAATAGGCTTTAAGCAAGATTTTCTTAGTTATTGAGTAGTAAAAAAATGTTGTATTTTTGTAAGACTTAGACATGCCCACCAGTTAGACTATTTGATTGAAATATTCTCATTTCTGGTTACAATCAACACGGATGGTAGTGGTGGCCCTATGCCGAAGAAGAAGAGGAAGAAGAATCAACTAACGGATGAGCTCATAAATTTCGATTTAGTATTTTTTTTTTATTATTACTTATTTCTTTGGTTCCTTTCAAACCAACCGTGTAACGTTATTTGCTAACAGTTCTAGATTGCCACTATTTTTTTCTATTATTTCTATTTTTTTGATTATTTCTTGTCACACATTTTTTCGTCTTATTCTTATTCTTTTTTTTATGAGTTTTGTTTTCTTTTTGTGTTATCTTTTAGCGCAGAATTACTAGAATTTGGGCCACGCCAATGATAAAGAAGTTGTTATTGTTACTATTGTAAAAAAAACGTGCAGCGAAAAAAAACAAAAATGTTGTCAAGGAAAATTAGAAGAAAAAAATAATGAGTATTGATAAAGTGGTTTTTTAAAGGCATTTTTTTACAAAAATGGATAGTGGAGATTAATTGAAAATTTCATTATTTTAATGGAAGCGTCGAGTGAAACAGGTTTTAGGAGATTCCGACTGTTGATGTTGTAATCGCATTAAATAAGTTTTGTCGAAGGAAAGCCGAAGTAAATGGTAATAAAATATTAGGTCATCTCTGGTTTCAGGCTGACTCGAGGCATATTTGATATTTATTTACTTGAGTTGGGCCTTGTTCCTCTAAGAACAATAGAAACATCCGAAAAGCAATGAAATCCTACACCAGCCTTGCCTCATTATCAGCCTAGAGACTACTTCCCTTCCAGCAATCAATGACAATTCCAATGCCTTCAATTGTGACACTCAAAAGGTTTCCATTAAGTGTTCGTCTACAAATAATCATAATCCAATTCGTATCAAAGAAAAACTGCAAAGCACACATGTTCGGTTCCTTGGAACTGGGTCACCACCGACTGCCACACCACACCGTGCACCGTGAGACTGCCACTAAATCCCAATGCAAACATTCAGCCAAAGCAAAATACGCTAAAACATAATCCGCTTAAAATAATAAGAAGCTATTTAGACAGTTTTTCAAGTGACAAAAAATACAACAAAAAAAACACTCGAGGAGGAATCGTAAAATAAGAGAATCAAGAGAACCAAGAAATACAAAAATTACACACACACACACACCCAGCCGAGGTCAAGTTCAGATTGTAAATTGTGTGCGAGTTCCAAGAGATATTCTCAAACAAGAAATGTTGAAAAAAAGATTAGCCCAGAAGCTGATGAAATTTTTAAGAACATTTAAGTTATAGTCCCTTCCTTGTCTGATGGAAGATTATATGCAATTAAGTGTGTTGGAAATTTTAAGTCGAATCTGAAAAGGCTTAAGTATTTTGTAATGAAAGGCAAACATAAATTAGCCTCTGTAAGTAGAAAAAAAATGCAATGGCATTGGCATTTCTAGAGCACAGTTAATGAAACACTTTTTAATTATTCTCTGCTTCTATCCATGCTCGTGTTTTTTTTTTGGTTTTTTTTGCCTATTTTCCACATTCACTGCATATCCTCATGATTAATTTGCTATGCCATTTGAAAGTACAAAAAAAAAACACACAAACATCTCGTCGACTCGATTTTACAAGTTTACTTTTCCTTTCCCCGCTCAGACAGCCAAAAAAAGTAGTATTCGTAGTGTCAGTGATAGCGAACAAAATGTGTGGCCCTGTTTTATCACTGCTTAAGGTTTCGGGTACGTAAATCCGCTTAATCCGTAGTTTTCCCATTTTAATTTATATATTTCTTTGGTCTTCATTATCAGTTTGTTTTCTTTGCTAGTTTCGTGTTTTTCTCAGATGTCTCGTCTTTATTTGGCTTTTTGAATTTGATTTTCTCATACTAACTTCTCTCTTACATACGTACATATATATATATATGCTATTCACATACTTAATTATGTATTTAGTACATATTTACATAATTCTGTTTCGTATCATTCACATTTTATTTACATTTACACAGCTCATGTAAATACGCAATGAAGTGGAAGAGTTTGAGATAAGGTCTTTATCACAATTCAGCTATCATCTTCGGCTGTGTAGGGAACGATGGAACGGAAGTTTGGAAGACATTGAAGTCGGTGTTGTTTTGAAAATCAGTCATTGGCGCCATATTTTGGCCGTTAGCTTTGAACAGTTTACACTTTACGAGATGAAATAAATAATGATGGAAAACATATTTCTATTTCTATTTCAAAAGAATCTATGCATTTTTATTCTATAAAAAAATGTACGTGTTTTTCCCAACTAACAAATCATTAGAATACCAATATTAATTAATATTCAATACAATTTCAATTAATTTCAATGAACAAAATTCTGACTCACACTCAAACACAAACGTGCGCCTTCGTAATTGCATTTCCTAGAAATTGTGACTTAACCCAAGAACTAGTAACTAGTCAAATCAAGCCAACTGACATTAAAATTGCTCACAGGCGTTTCACAATTTATTAGCATAGCGGCACGTTTACAAAAGTTTTCCACAATAAAAAAAAAATGGAAAATATTTCCAAATTCTAAAAATATTTGACGTTGAAATTAAGTTTAAAAAGTTGTAAATAAATTCCTTTGACTAGGAAAGACAGCACACACACACACACACACACACACAATCTACAACTCATATTTTTCGACAACTTTTCGAATTTATGCAAATTGCCTTACAATTGCTTATTTCTCGTAGGTAAATCTTGGGGCTTTCACTTGTTGTGATCATGAATGTGTGATGCTCAACTGTCAGTTTGACAAGTGAGCATAAATTGACGTTAATTTGACATAAATTAAAATTGACAAATGGCTCATAACTAGTTAACACCACTTCAGAGGGGCCGGGGGACGGCTATGAAGGCAAAAGCCTGACTCAGTGATAACAAAAGCCGCAGTTCAACCACTTACGAGATACGAACGGGTGTGTGTAAAAGACCTTCTTCGCATTGCGTTGCATTTTATTGTATTTTATTTTCAATTGTATTTTTTATGCTGCAAGTATACTTGTTCTTATCTTGAATATACTTTTTGAATTGAAAATGAGTAAGAATGTTGTGTGCATTTTTATGCGATTAGTCAGCGACACTTGAACATTTTCCATATGAGTAGACGAGCGGGCGGCCGGGCGGTTGACTGCAAAGCATTCTATTGATTCGAGGAAGGATGATAGGTTAGTGGTAAGGAGGAAAGAGTGAATAATGTCGGTGAATGTTTGATATGAATTTGGCTATGCTGCTTCACATACAGCATTAAACAAGCGCCAACTACCTGAGTCATGCAATGTAAAAAAGTATATATAAGCAGTGCATATCGAGCTAAACGGAAAATCTATTAAGGAAATATTGCAATATAAAAATAGTAAAACTAAATACTAATATAATTTCTATTTGGATTGTGATTATGACTTTAAGCCATTCTTCACAGTTGTTCGCTTTTCAAATATTCGATATTCACGTTATTCTCTTTCTGTCGCTCATCTAAAGTTTACAAGTTATAGTCTTTGCAAACTGTAATTGTCCATACAGCAGTTACATTTTTTCATTATGCAATTAAAGTTGTTTTAAATTTCAGTTTCAATGTCAATGAAAAAAGCAAACACAAATATCATTGAATAAAAATAAAAATCAAATTAATTGCACAAAATGGCAATTAACTGATAAAAAAAATTTTGCCTCGCGCCTCGCTAAATAGGCGAAAAGAAAATATGTAGTAGCTACACAGAAAAAAACGTCGATAAAATTAACCGAAAAAAGTTGTTAACATACAACTTTTCAAAATGTATGGAAAACCTCAATTTATTGACCGTTGTTGGTAGGTTGGATTAACCAATTAAAAATTTAACCGTGAAAAAAATGGTGCAATAAATTTACCATCTCTCATCGGTTAAACGTTCAACATTGGAGGGTTGGAGTGTTTATAACCCTCTTTTTCGGTTAGATTTACAGACTGTTTTCTTGTGTGTACTATTCTAGAAGAATTAAAAAGATATTGAACACTGACTGTCGCATGAGGAAAAATCCAATTAAAATTTTCATTTCTATAATTCAATTTTTTGCACGTTTTCTACAATAATTTATACACCAATTAGTAACTTCCATAACAAAATGTTGAAAATCGAAAACAATTGGGAAAAACAAAAGCATTTGCTGGCGTCACTGCCTAAACACCGCCCACAATGGACGTATTTTCCTTGTGTATGGCCAAAAGTGTACAAAAAGTAAGCGTAAATGACGCAAAGAATTGCCAAATAATGATGGCCAAATTTTATTGTTTATCGTGGCCGAATAAAAACAACATAAAAAGGCATTAGAAATCGCCCATGTCGAGGCTTCAATACGGGTTTCGGTGGAAACGTTCAATGCGAAAAGGTCAAATGCTGCAGCCGCGAAAAAGAACTAGAAATTGCACGAAAACAACAAACAAACAAGCAAAAAGTGTAAATAACTTTAAAAGGCACACCTTTTTGTACTTTAATGGTTTTTAAGCTTTTGCCAAAATTTATTACCAAACAAAAATCATATAAAAGAAATAACCGAACCTGAGAGAAAAACCATTAAAATTACGTCGAAAAACGTATCACATCACACTCAATGCAAAAGGTGGCTTGTCGTGGCCTGCGTTCGGTGTGGGTGTAGGAAACCGCAACAATTTCTTTACATACAAGCCGCCATTTGTAAGCATTTTCTTCACTCGTTTCGCCTTTTATTTCGTGTTGAACCTTGAAGGCAGCAATTTGTTTAGATTGAATGAAAAACCTAAACGTGACCCAAGCGCCCTTTTGGTAATACTTTTGCCTTTCTTCGTCTTACAAAGCGTCAATAAAAAAAAACCAGCGTAAGAAAAATTACGCCTTTTCCGTTAGGAGGAAAACATAAAACATTTAAATTTCTTTGGTGGAGAGAAGAGAAGGAGAAGAAGAAGAAGAAGCTGGAATTAGATGAAAAATTTAATGCTGATTTGAAAAAGTAAAAAGCACTAAAGTGTGCACGAATATTTTATTAAATGAATGAATTATTATTTTTGTCTACATTTTACTATCCAACGCATATCCGCATTCTGTTCGCTATCTCTACATCTCTCATCTTTGCCACAATGGAATTGATTTGAACTTTCAAGTGCGAATTACCTCATCTAAGAGACTATAGCGAATCGTCATCATCATCATCATCATCATCATCACGATGGAGCCTGATCAAGTGCGAATTCAGCTCACGATACGCAGATGCAACTCAACGATAACAAAAAAGAAATGAAAGTACGACGATGAGGAAACCCTTTTTCACTACTCCGCCGCCATCACTACAGTACAAGTATTGAATATGGCAACATTGTCGGTATCGCTGTCCTGAAGTTTTATGCACTTCCTGGTTAACATATGGAAAGAAACATGGAGTGGCCACTCCACTTCTTTGAAAAAGATTCTTTCAACCTGCATTTGAGTGTATCTGTTCAAGTAGATCTGCTGCGGGAACGAGCGACTTATACGGGGGACGACAACAACAACAATAACCACAATGATGAACCACAATGGTTATGGTGGTACATTCCGTACTGCGTACAATACTCAAAAGCGATGAGTGTTAACTTGTTTTTCTCTCTTTGTTTGGTGCATTTTTTATGAATTATGGTTTGGAGCTGGAAAAAGTGGTCACACTATGCCAACTTAGGTGAAATCTCTGCTGGACTTGTAGTATACCCTTTTATAGCAATGTAATGGGAGTGTAGTTGGTGTGGCACCGTTTACCGTTAGTACGATATCACATTGTATCTTTTTTTCTCGCAAATTCAACGCTCGAATATTGCGAATCGATAGCTCGTTGCAATTTAATTTTACTTTGATATTTTGTTGTGAGTTTTTCCTAATTAGTTTCGGCTTAGTTGGTGCTTATAGGGTTTTAAAATTCCACACACTATACAAATACAATTATCACTCGTATTCAATTTAAAGCCACACGCATGCAACAACCATCAGCCATCACGTAAATTAATAAGGATACAAAATGTTTAAAAATACTCGGCAATGCTATTGAACTTCATTTATGAATGAGCGCTAGTGCAGAGACGCGCGACGAGCTGGATGGATGCTGCAGGCGGGGCGGAGGTGCAAGGGGCATACAATTTTAATGAACTGGAAATTTAATACGTTTTAAAAATTGCGCAAAAAATATGAAATCACACTGCGGAGGGTCCCAGCACAGACATGAGAGAATTTTCGGAATGCAAATTGTTATTTCAATTTTATTTCACTGACGCAGCAAGAAATCTGCAGAAATCTAAAATGCAAATTTTGCCTTAATTGAGCTAAAATAGATGATGGGAAATCTGCATAAATTTCAGCATGAACTATTAGAAAATTGTATAAATTGCCGCGGTCACTTTAACTATTTCTGATTGCACTCATCATCTGGAAACTTACCTTGAACTTGACTTGTGGTTGCTTGAGTTGTGCCTGAGTTGCTCTTGATTCTTAATCTGATTTCACTAGCGCTGCCAGCGAATGTCGTTTTAGCTTCTAACACATGACTTACTTTTACGAGATCTCGTATTAAATTCAAATGTTTATAGCTGCTGCCTCTATAAACAAGCCACTTCCTGTTGGCGTATGTTTTCGAGTATGTCTCACTGTCAGTCAGCCAGCCAGCCAGCCAGCCAGCCAGTCGCAGTCGGGCGGTCGGTTTCAGTTACGGAATTTCTGGGTTGCCGGCAGGCTTTCATACTTCCCATCTTTTCGAGGCAGTTAATTTCATTGCTGAGTGAATTCATTTTTTGTCGCTTTTCTTTTTTTTCATTTTCAAGATATAAATGAGTTTGTTTGTGGTTTTAATTAAAAATGTTAAAAATGAAAAAGAAATTTATGATGGCGGAAAGGAAAAAGTGCGGCAGAAGAGTACGAGAGAAAGAGAGCGGAGCTATAAAAGGGATACTCTAATGAATAAGCATTTCCACAGACCAATTCACATATGAAATTAATGGCGAAGAGGATTAATTGCGAAGAATGAATTCATTAAAAACGGAAGAGCAATTAAATTTGATGAACACAAGAGTTTATTCGAATTTCACATAGGAAAAAACGAATTTCCTTCATTATAAAAAAAGTTTTGGGTGATAGGAGCTTAAAGGAAAAGTGGTGCAACTCTTCACACACATTCAAGATGGCTGACCAGATTTCTTGAAAGCCACAACCCAAAAAATGTAAACATTTAAACAAACATAGGATTTGTGATCAGAGATCTCGATCTACCTAACCTAATTCCAGAATTATTCAAAAAGTTCCAACCTACACATATTTACAATTTAAGGTCATCTACCAAATAAAAGTGATCAAAATGCATTTCGTAATTATTTATGGTCAGCCAACAATTCGAGAAATTTCCATGCCATTAACTCATAAAATCACAAAGCTCAAGCTCAAGCAACTTTTGTGAGTTATAAACCGAAATATTAATTACCGCAGGACGGCAGAAGTCGTAAAGAAAGCGCTTAATTTCGGAACAAACACTTTGAGTATCAAATCTTGATTCTGACATTAAAACAAGGCGGCAAGCCTTTCAAGTTCACATGTACCCTACACTGAGAAAAAGTAACTAATTTCTAAAAATTATTTATTTTCTGTTCAACCAAAATGGTTAGAACATCAACCGAAAAGCTTTTACCTGACTTTCGTTGAATTAATTCGCAAAAATTTCTCCAATAAAATTTACAAATATCCATGCCAGTGTATCTCAAACTGTGGACTTAATTTAGCGCAGTTGATATTTTTAACCTTGGTTGGCAACGTTGTTGCTGGTGCGATCACTGGCAATTCGTTCTACCTGAGCTCTCTGCTCGCGGAATGCAATGCCCTTTTCAATTTTACTTAATTTATGGTTTCAGCCGCTTGAATAAAAGTTAGAATTCGCATGAGTCAAAAATGTTACCAAACCTGTCTGACGCAGTCGGCTAAGAACGACAGAAAAATAAAACCAAATGGAAAGACGTTCCCATCTTAGGAATTTCAGAGGGCATGCCATAGCATCGTCGCGATTTATTATTTAAAAGAAACTTCAAAGTTTGCATACATGCACAACTTTAATTTTATTTTTTGTAATTATAGTTTCTATATTAAAATTGTGTGTCTGGCATAATTCTCATAATTCATCAGACATAAATTGTGCATATTTCATTAAGCGAGCGAGCGCGCGACTTTTGTGTGTGCAATCAATGCAGGAAATGGGAAACTCGTTAATTTAAATGTCGACATAAAAGATTTTCAATGCAATAAATTTAAACGCATTTAAACGCAGCAAATGTGTGCTAATGTGTGTGTGTGTGTGCAGCTTCCAGTGGCGGATAATTTATTAGGAACTTCGCTTTCGATAAAAAAAAACGTTTTTTGAGAAAAAATGCTTAAGTGGAGCGTTTAACCAAAACAGTCTGAACTCATTCGTTTCGAAATCTTTATTTGGAAATTGAAATACTTATAATACTGTGGTTGCCTTGGTGGTTATAAGTACTCGTAGAACCCTACCGAAATTTCAGTTTCTTTTAGCACTTAGAGGAGCACTCGTTCTTTACTTTCTTGCCTGAGAACAAAGCGTCAGTAACAACTTTTTATCTTAAATATTTATTTAAAGATTTTAAATTGTACAAAACATTATCGCCACTACTGCGAAATTACATTGCTTCAGTTCATTTCACGAGCATATACATAATTATTTTTCGATAAAAAATAATAATAATTTATAATTAACTAGCAGGGCCCGGTCCGCCTTGCTGGCCCTAAAAAAGTTCTTTTTGCTCATAATAAATTAATGAAAACATTTGTCACATATTTTTATTGCGAGCCCAAGTGTAGCATTTTGAAATATTGAATTGTATGAAAAGTGCCACGCCCCGCTGTCCAATTCCAACCATATGTAACATTGAACTTAGAATTGAAAGCATAAAAGCATTTCTCGTTGAAAAATGTTCATTAGGAGCCCAAGTGTAACATTTTTCAAAATATTGAATTGTATGGGAAGTGCCACGCCCCGCTGTCCAATTCCAATGTGTTGCATTGAAGGCATAGAACCATTTCCCGTCGAAGGATATTCAATGGGAGCCCAATAATGGCACTTTGAAGTATTGAATTGTATGGGCGGTGCCACGCTCCTTTGTCCAATTACGCCGATAAGTTGTATTTAGCTTAGAGTTGAAACCATGAAACCATTTGCCAAATTTTGTTGGAAAACATTAAATGAGAGGCCAGTTACATCAATTTTAAATATTGGTTTGTGTGGGCGGTGCCACGCCCCTTTGTCCAATTACGCCGATGTGTTGCATTTAGCTTAGAGTTGAAACCATGAAGCCATTTACCAAATTTCGTTGGAAAACATTGTGTGGGAGCGCTATTACAGCATTTTCAAATATTGACTTGTATGGGCGGTGCCACGCCCCATTGTCTAATCCCGGCCATTTGTAGCCCAGATTATGGCTGGAGTCTTATAGTATGTTCATGGCAAATTTCATTTTCTTGTGATCAAAAACGTCTGAGATATAGTAGTTTTTACTAACTTGTGGGCGGTAAAAGTGGGCGTGTCAAAACCTATCCTATGTCACGACTCACGACCCCTAGAACACATATATAAATTTTGGTGAGAATCGGTGCTGCAGTTTTCGCGTCTACTGGTGACAAACATACACGTCTCTTTTATATATATAGATTGCCTTGCAAGTGCAGTCGGTCGTCGGCTTACAAATGAGACAAGTTAATTTTTGCAAACTCAACCAAAGAAGATTGAATTACTAACTGCAGAAAGAAAAACTTAATGACGAACTTTTCATGATCATTTCGCTGCTCAACTCATTTTGACTGCTTAGTTTTTCTTAAAGACTTACCAACGGCCTTACACTGGGCTGAGGGCTGGAGCTATTATTTTTAAATATTTTGTCACGAGAACAATAAAGTCCACGTCAGTAGAAAAATTAATTTAAAAAAAAAAAACGCAAAATATCAACATTTTCAGGCAATCCGCAATGAAGGCGATGATGAATGTGAAACATCTGCAAACGCAAACAATGGCTTAGTTTCATAGCATTGGCGGTGGTATTAAATTTTAGTAATTCTCCATTTTAATTGATAGTAAGTGCAGTTGAGCAGTGACTCTATTGGAGGTGGAGGTCTTTCATTAAACACGATTGTATTATGAATTTAATTTGAGTTTGTGATGATTATGATCTGGAATAGGCCGATACAAAATTAAATGAACAGTTCGGTGATACAAAATTCATCAAAGAAAATTCCCTGAAATTCGAACATTTTTTTAAAGTTTTTCGTACTCAGGAAACGTTTTTACCGAAAGAGGGTTTACACTTCATTCATTACCGGCAACTGCACTATGATGAATGAGGTTTGTATTAATTAAGGAAAATCTTATTAATTTATGCATTTAACTTTTAATTATGATAAATGATTGGTGATTTTAAACAAATGTCTTAAATCATCATAAAATGTATAATTAAAATTTCGGCTGCTACCTGACATGACATTTTATTCACATTTTCCGCCAAAGCAAGTGATGTCATAATTTTATTTTATTTCAAGCCGAGATGAGCCAAAGCCGCCGTTTTAATAAAAACACTTTGCGAGCTTTTGTAGTCGGTATAAAATACCCAAAAGTAGTATTGAGTTGGGTCTTTTTTTTGTATTATTTCTTTACAAAAAAAATACGAAAAAAAAACCAAAACAATTACTGATGTTGATGTGAGCTGTTGTTGCCACTAATTTGTGTGATTTTTTTTGTTTCGTTCCCATAATGCAATTTGTATTCGCATTCAACTCCACACCGTTTAGACTGGGGGTCGTTTGAGCACAGCTTTGTATTCCGTTCGGCAGTGGTTTGTTACGCCGCAGCGCGCCTGAACGTGTGACGCTGAACTTACGTTCAGATTTTCACATGTGCCCTGAGAGAGTTCCGTGTGCAAAAGTTTATAATGGAAATTGTATAGAATAATGGCAAAGGTAAATATGCAAGCACTTTGCTGGCTACAGAACGTTGCGTCACTTTGACAAATTGTATTTGTGACTTAAGAAATGAAATTACTACATTACAGCAAATTCAAATACCCCAAAACTCTTATAACAATTTTTAATTTTTTCCAACAATCTTTACAAATACTGAGAGGGGGGAAACATTCCAAAATTGCTGTTATTACTTTTATCGCCGTCAATTACCAATTTCCTTGCCTGTCTGAGCAAACTTGTGTCAAATTGTAACATTTTTCATTAAACGATTTAAAAACATTTTTGCCTGTCAATTAGCCAAAAAAGAATTCTCCACTTTTGTGCAATAAATTGCCAAGTAAGCCACGCGTGGCAAAAAAAAAGCAACAAAAAAATAGTTTGAAAAAAATGGTGCGCCACACAAAAATGCAATTGCAACAATTTTAAAAGATATTTATTTATTTTTTCTTGCTCGGTCAGACACTCCACTCATATGCGCCATAAGCCGCGCAACTTATCACAGGTGCAACCACTTTTCATTATTTTGTGTTTGTTGTTGTTGTATTCTATTTGGCTGGCCGTTTGCAACTACCAGCAGCTAGAAAATAAAAGTGCAACAAGTGCACATTTCCCCAGTCAAAGTCGAATTTAGTATACATTTCCGAGTTTTAATTCGTTTCGTTTCGGTTTGGTTTACTTTACTTCTCTCGCATGCAAAGGTGTTGTGGGCCGGTATTGAAAAATAAAACAAAATTACAAAAAATTAAAAAAAAATCATGCGTAACTGACTTGAAACTGGGTGAAACCAGCTGCCACAAAAAAGCATTTAAACGAGCTACCCATAAATACAAGGCGTTAAAACAAGAGTACATTGGAAAACCAAATTTAATTGGGTTAACATTGTGGAAAAATTACACTACAAATCCAAACCAAAGTAAAGGAAATGCGAGAAAGTGAAACTCTTTTCAACACTTTTTATAGTTTATAAGAGCCACCAGATATCAGATCGGCTAAACTGGGTTTAAGTGATCAAGTCAAGTGCCTCCAACAAAGAAGCAACGCGGTAGAGTAGTGTCTTGGTTAATTTGTATAAAATTCTTTCATAGTACTTATAGATATTCATGGGAAACGCTTGAGGCTGTTAGGGCCGACAAGTGCGTGAGTTTTCCACGGCACTTAAACGCTGTTTGACAGCCCAGCTATTATTAGCTATGCAAACACAAAATTAGTGTTCGTTGAGCAAAGGCTATTGTCGCAAACATAAACAATAGCAACAACACAGAAATTGTCAACCTGTTGGCAGGAAAACCGCAGGGTTTCTTAACCTCTCTAAAAGCTAATGGAAAAACTACTAATTTTTCGATTTCCCCTATGAAATTGCCACATTTTTTAACTCAATTTGCCTGTCTTTTCTCCTTCAAATGTGTTTATCAATCAATCTCTTGGCGATTTCACGGATTATTGTTAATCTCGCGGACATTTTCGAGCGCTCGCTGACAAATCGTCCAGATGAGTTTCGCATGTCATACTCATCATCATCATCATTGCTGTGGAGGTTTCCAACTTCATGTTGGCTTTTAATGCTATAAACAAATCACTTTTACCTGTCTATCTCGCATACATTTCCGACCACCACCACTGCCTCCTCACTGTCTGCGGTTGGTCGGTCGGTGGTTTGTTTAGGCGAGTACTTGTCGTGGGTTTTGTGGTCGCCGCTGTTGTTGTTGTTGTTGTTCGTAACTAGTTTCGAGATTTATATAGCAAAGTATTTTTTATTATTGAGAAATCAAAAATTGGTTTTAGTTGCAAAACAAAAAGGAAAGTGTGGCTGCTGCTGCTGCTGCTGCAGATTGGCAATTGGTATGTGGTTTGTTATTTGCCTAAATGGAATTTTTAGTTGAATATGGGGAAATTGATGAATTGATTGAACATGTGCATCTTGATTTTGAATTGAATTTTTTTTTTTAACTCATCTACTGAATATTTTAGTTCAAGAATGCGAAAATCCCACTCACTTCCATTTACTATAAAATACATTTAGCTACTTAATACATAATTGATACAATTTAATTATAAATAGCCCCGAAAACCCAAGTGGTTTCACCAAATGGGGAATTTTAAGATTTTATATTTGCATTCTTTTTAAATGATTTTTCCAAAAATAAAAAGATTAATTTTTCCTTTGTCCAACTTAAAAAAAGTATAATCAAATCCTTTGAAAAAAAAGCTTGCACAAGCCAGATATGGACGCAAGCTATAATAAATCGTAATAAGAATTCTGAACTGAGCTGAAATGTGTCGTATTAACTTTCTTATCGTTTCAGTTATTTCCGTCTTCGTTTTTTCTTGGCGAATTTGTAAAATGTAGTCATACTTTGTTGTTGTTGTTGTTCTGATACACATATAAGTCTTTGCCAAAATTATCGTGTTCACTTTTCGGACGAATTTTACGCTTGAGTGTTAACCATTTTTACTTATTTACTTCTAATTTGCAAAAAATGTGCTCCCAAAATAATGATTGTTTCATTCTATGAAATGATGTCATGTGCTTTGTTTTTGCAAAGTTTTATTCGTTATTTTTTTAACTGATTTTTTTTTTACTTTTTTCAGTTCCGCTCACATTTTGGTGCAAATAATCAAATAAATATTTGAGTAGTCAAGGTAAGCAATTAAGTATTGTTTTGTTGTATTATAATAAAAATGGTTTATGGCTTATAACTTAAGTTAAGTACAAAGTACAGTTTATAACTTTTACAGTATTCTCATTGAAACAAATACAATTTCAACATTTTGCATTCATATTTTCGAAATTTCCCACAAAATGGGCTCAAAGCTTTCTTACAACACTACACAACTTTGTAGAACTCAATTAAAGCTTATTGAGAGCAAATCCAGTGAAAGATAGGAGACCAACAAAGACCCCACCTAGATCATATAAAAGATACTCGTAAATAGCAGATAAATTGCACAAACAAAATCAACAATTCCTGCACAAAAGCAACGGTTAACAAAAAGTAATTTGTAGCCTGCACAAGAAAGGTGTGTACTGAATACACTGAGAGCGCACACCCTGCCCACCCCAAGAAACAAGACAACTAAAATGTGTACCAGCAAAGGGTATGTTCAAGCACTGAACTCGTGTTTTTTTCTGTTTTTTTTGGTTGAAATATTTCATTTGTTTATCATACGTATTCGTAAGTAGTTTCCTTATCAGTTTAATATGCGTAATCAAAGTTGCTTATCAATTTGCTAATATTTATTTTGAGTTTTTTAGTGCGAATTTCGTAAGGCGGCCATAATTTTTGTAAACACCAAAAGGCAGTCAATAAACTTAACACTCATCAACATTTTTTATCTAATTCTGGCATACAAATTGAGTCATTGTAGGTATTTCCTATATGAGCACGGATGTGACAAGATTAAACCCTTTCATTTGCTTTTTTTTTTTTTATTCGACTTGATGTGATTTTTTATTGGCATTGACAGTTGACGGCAGTCAAAATGACTGTTTTACATGAGGGCGTTCTTTATTTTGTTGCACGAGGACGATTTTATTGCTTTTCGTTAGCACAATCTACAAAATGTTAGGGAGTTGCAAATAAAAAGAAGCTGAAGAAGAATTTTTGTTGTTGATGTCAAATTTGCATTAAATTTGATTTTTATGCCAAAGGAGGACGAAACGATTGGGCACGTGATTTCGCCTTCAATTCGATTTTATGAGGCAATGTCACGAAATTTCGCTCACAAATTTATTTGCATAGCAAATTTATGAGCTTAAGATAAAATAAATTTGTTTTTTTTTACATTTTTAGGTTATGTTGAAATTGTAGATACCTACTTTAAAACTTCACTAGCTTCGGGCTGACTAAAATAAAATTGCACTCAACTTTCTTAAGTTGAAATTGAGGTTTGTCAAGAGTTGTCGAAAAATGTGTAAAACTTCGACCAAATCATGTACAGATTTGTATCTTTCCGCAAATATGTACACTGCGCGGGCAACATAGCCAACGAAGTAATAGGTTTCCATTTTGAAAGGCGTCTTCCGTCACATGAAGTGTGTTTGTTGTCAGCAAAAACCATGAAAACCCCCAAAACAAAAAAATACAAAACAAAATACCAAAAAAGAAGCACCTGTCAAACTGACGAAAATAACATATTGACTAAAATGGCAATAAATTGGCATTTCTCCAACAAAACCACAACAACAACGTCCAGTTGTTCAGTCTTCAATAAGAAGTTGGCCATAATTTCACCTCTAAGTGCATGTGTGTGTGTGTGGCGGTGGACCACGCTGGGGTTTTAAAAAAAAATTTTGTTTCTGCTGAAGTTTGTAATTTAACTGGTTTGTTTCGTATTTTGTCGCGTACGGCTTCGTTAACGTTTTTCTTCTTTTAACTTTATGGCCCGTTTGAGGAAACTGGTCAGCTTGGCTTGTGGAATTTAGTGTAAAATTGCTAAGCTGACCGGTGCCGACTGGATTATAGCTTTGAGGAAGCTGTTGAGATTTCATATGTAACCAATTTTCGGCAGGTGATTTCGCAGAACTTGTTCTTGTCCAATATTTGGTGATGCGAAAGTTTGAGTTGAAATTGCAAATCGACAAGTTTTAAAATTAATTTTTTATTAAAGTTAATCACAATAAAAATTAAACGACAAATCAATGCATCTGGCTTACAATTAGCGAATTCATAAATTTCTACTCCATTTCTTAGACAAGATTTTGTAACGGATTTGCGTGTCTTTACGCCATTGCCACTTCACAACATTCCCGCTTCGACCTAACACCGAGTAACACCGGCCACTAATTGCACTTGGGTGCGGTATCAATTTAGAGAATTTCGCTACTCATAAAGTGTTTACTTCTTCGCCGCCTCACTACTTCTCCCCGAAGCCAACGAATTTCTTTTCACAATTTTCATATTGTTGAGCTTTAAGTGTTTCCGGTGTGTTTTCGACTCCAGCAACCAACTGACAGTTCAATGCACAAATGGCGGTTGTCCAAATACAAAATTATCATTTAAATACATTTTTTCATCTAATTTGTTGTGGTTGTTTCTGTTATAATTTATCATTTCACACAATCGCAGAAAGAAATGTTCGGGGAATTTGGAATTTTGATTGGCTTGGCTTTTCGGTGTGGCTAGCCCAACATGCGACAAGTTGTGCTAGAAAATATTTTTGAAATAGGGTTAAGAGATGAAAAAAAGAAGAAGGTCTTCTTCTTAAATTGTTAATTCGAAGAAAAAAACGGCAAAGTGAAATTCTTCATAAATGGCAAACACCTTTCGTGCCAAGCTCATCGCAGCCGAGTCGCTAAGCTATAATTTTATTTATAATTTTTAACCGAGAGATCTCTTGAACTTTGTGCGCATGCGATGATGCTTGGTGGTGCTTGAAACTATCAAGACTTTGGTTGGATCAAACAATTTAAAAAGACATACATATATTTCTGGCGTATGCAGTAGGTACCATATTTTTTGTGAAGGTGGCTATGAAAATAGTGAAAGTCTTTGATTCACAAAATTCATCAAAAGCCATGCACACTTTATGCGAGCCTTTGTTTTGACTTGGAATTCATTCATATCATATTTTATACACATTTTTCTTATTTTATTTTTTTCTCTCTTGGCTTTTAGTTTTTAATTTGTTTACTTTATTTTGGTATAATTTCCATGGCATGCTGTCTGTCATAAACGTGTTCGCATTAGGCGTGAATTTGCCAACTCATTTAAAGGCCTTTGGGCGTTTTTGCGTGTTTCTGTAATGAGCATGGGGTGTTTTTTTCAAAGCAAATTTTTACCTAAAACTTTTTAATTTTGTTTTTAGTTTTGAGTGAATAATATGGTTTAGTGCCCACAGTCGCACAACTGTCACATGTTGTGACATTTATGAAGGAAATGTGTGTTAAGTGTTGTGGGTAGATATTAGCGAAAAAATTGGTTACACCAAGAACTTACAGTCTCTATTACGGTACATTATATTGTTGTGCCATACTATTGTCGGCCAATTAATTGAGAAAAGTACGGTTAAAATAACAATTGTTAATTTGCATTTGAATGGTTTGTGATATATGTGCCTTTATTTGACATCTGAGGGGTTTGAAAACAAATTCCCATTGGAAATATGTGATAGTTTTTTTATTTGTATTTTTATTTTTATTTTTATTACAATTAAATGCCGTGCGCAAGGGGTGGAGGGGTTTCGAGGGTTTCAGTCCTTTAATGGTTCAGTACAAAATTATTCAAGCACTAGCATTCACCCGTGGCGTTGCCCAAGTAAAAAATACAGACGTTCTCAACAGAGAAGCGAAATGGAAAAATTCCCCCCAGCACACATAGCTCGAAATTCCCCACAATCATCCATGATCACTGTGAATAAGGAGAGAGAGAGAAAGAGAGTGAACCAAAACTCCATATAAAAAATAACACTCCATTCTCAGAAAAGCAAAATGCAAAAGGTCAAACTGTAAGCCCCAACTATGTCAATTCAATCGAACAGATTTCCGTAAGCATTGGATTAAATATTTAAAAAAGCTTAAAACTGAAAATTACCTTTTGAAAAAGTATCCCATTTGTTTTTGTGGAAAATCGGTTGCCTAGTTTTTGCACCTACCCGTTACAAAGAAATTTACATTTTAATTTTATAAATAGTAAAAATAATCAAATTTAATGAATTTAAAAAATTTTTTTTGCATTTCAATTTTCTTTTGCTAGACATTTTTTTATGATGTAGCGAAGCATTTTTTTTGTTTGTAAGCTAGACAATTTTTAAATAAATGACAGACTTCGAAATATTAGTAGCAATAGGTCTGCTTTTTGGAATACCAAGTTGTAACTTTGGAGATAAATAATAGTACTAAACGATGTGCTTTTAATACATTACTGAATTTGGCCAAGTTGACCATTTTTAACTCCTTGATCCAAAATTTCCTTTCTGATCCTAAATAGAAAAATTCTTAGAACGCAACATTGTTCATTGTTAAAAAATTATGAAGATCAAACATTAAAATTTTGCGGGGGTAGTGTTTTGTAATTGATTTTCTATTATTTGACCATTTGTCCACATGAAGCGTATCGAAAATGTATTGTAAATTTAAAAACTTGTATTTAAGGGAAAACCTCTTTTTACTGAAAAAATAATAAAAAATCAATATAGTATATTGGCATACACTGCGTATGAGTAATAAAATTGCATCGCACAATGTTTCAACTGAAAATTTGAACTAGAAGAACTGACAAACAGCAATTGTTTATAGAAGTTGTTTTCACTATTTAGGTTGTGTCAGAAGGAAAGAGGAAAAAGATTAAAAAAAAATGTAGTATGGCGTGTAAACAGCTTTCATGCATATGCAAAACATAAAAAATTTAATTTTAAAAATTTTAATTTTGTTAAACGCCTGCCCCCTTCCTAAGGGAAATTCCTGCGCATGAGCCTGATGTGAAGGAAAAACATTTACCAGTTTTTTAATATAATTTCCTGCTCAGGTCGACTGAGCTGCTTTTTACATTTTAAAATTTCCTACAATTCCCTTGGAGATTAAAAATTTAGAGGAAAATGTCAAATTTTCACTTTTTCTCATTTCGTTTTCCTTTTGTTTTCGGCAAATAGTTTTGACATTTGGTAGCCAACTGTAAACTGTTAAAATCCCCGAAAGAAAGTTTTTAAGTTAGTCCAACTTTTGCCATGTTGCATTTGCAGCTTGTGCAACTCGTAACAAATGCGAACTTTTGAGCTGTGATATTGCCACTCTTTTCGGTTGAATTTTTTATTTTTCGCTAGTTGACAACAAATGGCACTAAATCGTGTTGTATAACACTATTTCGCCATCTTTTATTTCTTACTCCCACTTTTCTTCACTTAAACTGAAGAAGACTGAAGACGATAGCAGATTCTTCGAATGCAGCGGCATGCCGCCATGATTTATGCAGCATGGTTGTTGCATCGTTGCATTTCAGTTGTTGTTTTTTGTTTGGGGTCTTCGTGTCGTTTTCCAAGCGAAATGACGTGCCATTTATTTGCTCTTACATGTAGTGGCGTGGGAGTGTGGCAAAAAATTGTCTTCGTCTTCCGTTATGTTGGCGCACACAAGTGAAGGTAATTTAAAGGGTTAATAGAGAAATGAAGAAATCACCATTTGTTTTGGTTTAACATAAAAAGTTGTTCAGCTAAAATGTAAAAGTCAAAACAACTGTATATCCCTTTACACTGGAGTAATTGCTTCAGAAAGCCAAAGTTCAACCTTTGACATCACGCGAAAAAGTTGACTACAACATTTCGTTAACAAATGTTAATGTTATCGCACAATTCATGATTATCAAGAGTTCAACTTTTGCCATTAAAAGTCACATTTCTGTCATTTCAATCATTTCGCAAGGCCCGACAATTTCATTTCATTTCAATCAAACAAAGTTATGTTTAAAAACTGTGGCAACCGCGAAATTGGGTCAAACATAGCGTTCAATTATATGTTTGCAGAAACGATAAGCTACGACAGCAGAAAATGTAATAGTTTGTGGTTGAGAGATAGGAGTAAACTAGGGGAAAAAAGTGTATAAAAAGTATATAATTTTACTATAATGTAACCCCAACGGGCAGCAAACTTTACTAATCAAAAAGGTACATAAATACAAATGTTGAAGCAGCAAGACGACCCTATTTTACAAACATAACAACCAAAGAGCAATCAACCCACTGACAAGCTTACGAAAGGAGATAGCTGAGTTGCCCTCTGGGCGTCTGTCAATAGTGCTTAAGCATAAAAATACGGCAAATAAATACAAAAACAAAAACTAAAATAAGAAGGCAATTGTAGTGGAGAGTGTGTGGAGTGTGCGTGTGTTAGTGCGGGTTCTGAAATGTGGTGAACACCCTGTGATTGTAACCATAATAAAAATAGAACACCAACTCAACTCAAGTGTGGCCTAGAGTAAGCAAATCCGCTATGCTGTCGTTGGTGGCACTGGTGTCGGTGATGGAGCAGCAGCCCGCCATGTTGACATGTAAAATCCGAACCGCTTCAAAAGCGATTGTCAACATTTTAGTACGCTCAGCCTTCTCTGCCACAGCCACCCACAAATTCTGTATGAGCGCGAGTTAAGAAACTTTAACTGTAAAGTTCGTTCGTTCGTTCGTTCTTTCTTTTGTTGTTGTTGTTGTTATTTTTATGTTGAACCATAAAAACAAATAAAACTAACTCTTGTGTGAGTGAGCGCTGTCTGTCATGCTTGTTTATTATTCTTTGTGTTTTTTTTTTTAAACTTTTTTTGTTCTTTCAATTTGTGTGCATCCATGACACAAATACAAACAGCATGCAACATATTGTGCTGCCACTGCACAGCTGTCATAAACTGAAGTAATTGCTGCGGCAGCGCTTTTAACTTATTCTACTTACTGCATGCTGCAACACCACCGCACCGCACCGCACCGCACCGCACCGCACCACACTTCAGCTCTTAATGTCTCTTCCTCATAAAACAACAATTAAACAATTGAATGCCATAATGTAAACAAAGTGGAAAATATATATACTTTATATGTGTGTGTGCTGAATGTAAACAAAAATGCACTCAATGGCGTTCAAATGACACCACGCAACTTGTTACTGTCAACTGTACTTTTTCAACCTTTTTTTAAATGCTTTCCGTTTAGCTGAATATGATTCGTCTTACATAAGTGAGGAAACCTTGTTCGTGAGTAAATTTTAAGTTCAATTCCAATGACAGATAAGCACAAATCATAAGCTTAAATTGAGTTTAAAATAGAATTTCCACACAGTCCGCAATTTCCATAAAACGCTTCAGATGTTTCAATATTTCGCCAGAATTTCTCCGAGTGTGTACATTGGTTTTTTTTCATACTATGTACATCAAGTTTTTACTGTTTTATTCATGTACTTGTCAATGTGCAATTGTATGTACTTTAAACTTTTTACAATATGCCATTAACTTTGCTCTATTTTGCTTTAACAAAAAACGAATACAACAAATACTCGTTAAACTTGAGCTGTCACTTTTTTGACATTTGCTGCATTTGGGTAGCCGGTTTTAGAGGTTATCGCTGAATTGTTTTATTAACGCTGCCGTAATTCACTCATTTGTTATCAGTTGCATTTGGTAATGAACTGTTTTTGGATTAGTGACATGTCTGCCATATAAATTGGAACGAAGCGTAACCAGTCGATTGCCAGTAAGGCAGTAATGTGGCTTTGAAGAAGAACTAATTAAGTTCATTTAAATTTGTATTCACTTTGTTCTCATACATACCAGTCAATTCAATTTCATCCATGGACACTAAACTGTTTACCATTTGTAAGCCGCTTTCAACCTCAAATACTCCAGTCATAACAGTTTTCTGCCTTCATTTACATTTATAAAATATTGCTAACATTTTTCACATTTTCACTATTTTGCAGAATTCTACAAGGCACAACATGACAGTACCTACACTGAATTATGGTTTTGTGTGAATTTCAATTTAAAACGCATTTGCATAAAACCAAAAAAAAAAAACAAAAATTCACACACACCGGCACTTACGGTCCATTGTTAGGTTGACAAAAAATCCATATCAGCTCAGCTGTAAGCTGGACTTTAGACGATTTTTCAAAAGCGTTTTTTGTTTTCGACTTAAAGCCTTACGGCAGCTGAAATGCTGTACAAAAGAAAAATTTTAAATTCAGTTAGTAATTTTCAAGTTAAACAGAAAATTATCAGCCGATTGTTATCAGAGATTAAATATTTTTCAACGCAATCCTACACAATGACATCATTACTGAAATCAATTTAAGATTGCAAATATTTTCAAGGGATTTTGTATGTATTTTTTTAAAATTTTTTTTTATTCCCAACACATTCCATTTTATTACTGGGTTTTGTATTTATTTCCCGAACTTTTATGCAAATTTTGACAATTTTTTCTTTTCCGAAAATTTCATACTTTTAGTGAATGTGGCATTTGGAAAACGTTGACAACATTGACCCCAATCATTAAATGTTCACTTCCGCTTTGGCGCGCTAAGCCGCCAATAAGGGCCAAACACAAAATGGAGCGCAGATCTCCTCCCGTCACAAACACTGTGTGCGCTTTTGTTTTGATTCTTTTCGCGTTTGAGCTTTTGCCTGTTATCGCATCCTACCTCACACTCTGCTCCCTCGCCCAACTTTGTGTGTAATTTAGTGCCTTTTTAGTGAACATATCTTCTGTTTTCCACGAACTCTAAACACAAAAAATGCTCTAGGGAAAACATGCCGCTTTCGTATAATTTTACGCTTCAGTGTTGCTTTACTTTGCTTTGTGTTGCGTTTTTATTTTTAGGGCCATTTTCAGTGTCAAGGGGAATTCTATGATTTGTTACGGGTGCCTTCTAATTGCTAGGCAGTTCGCTCGCATACATACATATCTGCCGTGGAAACATCAAATGTATATGTGGTTATCGCTGCTGTTGCTGCTGCTGGATGTTCTGGATTTTATGGAAAATATGTGCTTGCGTGGATATTGGTTTCTTGGAAATTAATGTGGCTTCGCTTTGATTTATCGCTGAAGCGGATGTGCTTTGGCTTTTGTTGTTGTTGTAGCGTTTCACGTTCACCATCACATGTTGCCATCCTCTGCCACCTCCTTCCTGTCCATTTAGTTCTGCTTACAATATCTTCACTGGGCTTAGCTTCTAATTAAGTTGTTGTCGTTGCTGGTGCAGTGGGTATACCGAATTGGGGAGCGAGCTGAGGGTACTTTCGTCTTTTGTATGTATTAAAAGGAGCTAAATAAGTGTCAAGTTGAGTTTGCACATAAATACATGCTCTTTGTTAATAATAGGGAATCTCTTGAGGGTAATTAGGCGAGTGTCTCCCGTTGCCAGTGTAAGGAGAGGCGTCTGTCTTTTAGGACAAAATTAGTAACTGAAAATTGATATTAATGGCAATTTGGCTTAGGTGAAACCAAAATCAAGAAACTTCTACGGTATTTTCCATAAATTTTAATCTCCTTTTGTATTTCTTGTTTAATTTCAGACACTTGCATAACACAAAATGGTAAGTTTTAACTAGTTAGAATCTAATTTTAAAGTTGAATCCTCTCAACGCAAAACAAAATTGGAAAAGGCTCCATTTTCAAGAAAAACTTTGCGATACTCCACTCGGAATATAATTTGCATAGAATTAATTGTGCCACACTTTATGTTCCCAACACACACAACGAAACTTAAATAAAACGCCTTACAAATCACCGACAAGCTCCTCGGCGAGGCACGACCCCATTTTATAATTCAAGCTCATACTCGAAAAAATCTCTGCATGCAAATTCTTTATGCTTCAACTTACTCGGTTCGTAATTAATAACAAAAGCGAACCAGTGAGAAAAAAAGGACCTACGTGTACTATCTATCTGCCCCCACCCACTATCACACACTTGCCTCTCTGCATGTTTTGCAATTTAAATTTGTTTTAACCCGACCAACCCGAAGCAGCCACAATAACAACAGCCGCATCCTTCCATCCTCATTGCATCCCATTGTATTTTTATTGCTTTTATTGTCAACAGGAGTTTTTCGTGTTCTCCCCTTTGTTGTTATTGTTGTTATCCTGTGAACTGGGTCAAAAGGTTTTGCAAGCACTTTTCACATTTTCGAAATAACAATGTTGCCAGCTCGCACGCTGTTATATTTGCATTTAACAATTGCAATTGTCAACATTTACTTAATGTTGCATCAACAACAACAACAACAACAACCACAACACTTTTCATTTAAAGCTCTTACAGTGTAATCGTCTGACAGCGGCCATTTTTGCTTTTCCATGTTGGCATGTGTGTGTGTGTGTGAGTATTTTCCCATTATTATTTAATATTTACGCACGTGCGCTCACTTCATTTGCAATTTTGCGTTTAACTGATTTTGCTGTGTGTGTGTGTGTGTTTGTGGCAGACCCACACACGGACTAACATGGACTCTTCTCCACGCTTCCGTTATGAAATTTGTTGTCTTCCCAAATGCGAGTTGAATGAGTTTTGTGCCTCTGCCATGTTTTTGCACAAATACACATTCCGCGTCGCCCCCCACCGCTGAATTTTACGATTTTGCTTGCCGCACAAATGTTTGCTAATTGTGCAATTCTAATTAAAAGTATCCCCGTTGCGTATTTATGGTTTACGCTTGAATTCGAATATTTATTACATTTCTGGTTCTGCGCTGTTATTTACTCTTTGATTAGCAGCCATTCGCATAACCTTACGCTGTGGCATTTCGTGTTATTAGACATTAGGATGGGTGTATAGCAAAATTCGAATAGCTACTCAAAGTAGACTGCATCGAATGTTGAGTGGGCAAATGTGTTAATCTATTTGTGCGCTCTACTACCTGAGTGAGTCTTTCTACAACCCCAACCTTACATTTCAATCCATTCAGTATCTCACATTGCCTTTAAGTATTATCGCCGCCATGGAAATGCTTTATTAAATTTTTAACATCATTACCATATCTCCTAAATCTGCTGTCATTGCAATTTTCCCCGAGCCATAAACTCAATATAAACACTCTTTGCTTCCCAGATTTGGCTAGCGAGTCCATCTGAGC
This sequence comes from Heteromyza rotundicornis, assembly GCA_951394025.1. Taxonomy (NCBI): domain Eukaryota; kingdom Metazoa; phylum Arthropoda; class Insecta; order Diptera; family Heleomyzidae; genus Heteromyza; species Heteromyza rotundicornis. Next base: position 35,508,582 of record OX596013.1, read on the forward strand.
AAATTATACCGTGTGGCAATGTGGTTGGACCGCTGGTGGTGGCGGCCCATTGTGGCCAATTAGTTTTATTTGCAGAATGCCACAATTAAACAATATTTACTGCTCAACGTTTTAACACGCTTTGAAGTGAAGGGAAGTGAAGTGAAGTGAGTGGTCAGGAGCCGGTCAGTGTTTTGCTAATGATCTGAGTGCGTACACATTGGCCATGGGTGATGACACTGAACGTGGAATGTTGGGATGTGTATCCTGATCTGACTTATGGCCGTTTAATGACCTCTATTACGTAAAATTCTAAAATAACAGTAAAACGAGTTGATATGTTTAATAGAGAAGAAAAAAAATAATGAGAAATTTATGCTTGATTGGGAGAATCGTTTTGTAAGAACATAGAAGAATATGCTTAAATGAAAGGCAAGACAATTGTTGATTTTAGCAAAATGCAACAATGGCAAATTTTCATTTCCATTTACTGGGAAAGCGGTTTTATCTTCACTTCACCATTCCCTCGCAATGTTGCTTTCGATTTTATCTTTATCTCTTCACAGTTTGCAAAATTGAAATTATTTTCCAGACCGAAAATATCATTTCTATTTGCCACTCAAACAAATGGGTTTTTCACATTTTCACGTCAAGATTATCTTCTGTATTCTTCTATTTCTACTTCAACTTCAACTGGCTGTTTGTGTCTAGCTTCGCATCGAAATAGCCTCATTTCGAACGGTTCACTAGCGCAACATTTTCCCAGTTCACAGCTTAGAACAATGGCAGCACTAACATTTCGCGCATTCAACCTCATTCGCCTGCACCCCATCATCCTGTTATTTCGTCTGTTATCTATGCCGAACCGCGTAAAATTGCTCAAAGATATTCACGCTTCAGATTGTCTTTCTGTGGCAATGGCTTTGTTTTTCCCAACTTAACAAGGCAAGTAAAGCACATGCCATAATTTTGTGATTTTTATTTATAGCATCATTTCAGTGGGGAGTAGGTATGTGCATAGTAAAAAGGGTAAATTTATGGTGGGGTTATCACTTTAGTGAGTACTCTTAACTGCCTGTGGGGTAGCCATTTTAGCAAATTACACAGAAAAAAAAAAGATGGGTTAATCTAACCGAAAAACGTTGTAAAAAAACAATTTTTTATTTTATATGGAAAACACAAACAACAACTACAATTTTTGTGGTTAATCTAATCGTCGAAAAATTGTTAAATGATTTTTAACTACAAAAACAGGTTAGCTAATCGAAAAAAATTGTAAATCTCAAATTTTAACCAAAAAATTTGTAAAGCAAACAAATCAAGTTGTTCCTTAAAAATTTTTGTTTGTTCGCCAACCAAAAAAATTGTAAAGACCCAATTGCGGTACGCAACTCAGCTGAGTTTGGTTGCTTGCGATGTATGAGCACATGCTCATACATGCTCAGCGGCGTGCTTTCGTGTCTGTCATACTACAACAGCAACGATTTTTGTTTTGTCATTCGAGTATACGATCAGTGCGTTCAGTATGGTCAAAGGGTGAAGTGCATAAAAGGGTAAGTAAATGTAATATTATATTGAGAATGGTTTTTATTATATATTTTTACATTTATTTATTCTTTTGTTTTTACAGATTTTCGTTTATCTCTTTTTTCATTTTTAGCATTTTAGATTTCAATTTTGTAATATTAAATTTTCTTTCTATTTTTCTTTTTTTCTATTTTTCTATTTTTCTTTTTTACAGATTTTTATTTTTAAAATTTTATATTTTCAGACAATACATGCGACATCAATAGTCGTGTTTTGGTTGCAAACAAATAAATAAAAAAACGTCAAGTTTCGACAAGATTGCAACCAAAACACTACTAATGAATGCATTCATTGCTCATATGCAAACAATTTTTCATTGTACGTGAACAATTTTTCATTGTACTCGAACAATTTTTCATTGTACGCGAACAATTTTTCATTGTACGCGAACATTTTTTCATTGTACGCTAACAATTTTTCATTGTACGCTAACAATTTTTCATTGTACGCGAACAACTTTGAGTTGGTTCCATTTACCACGTTTTTTGGTTGCTGCATTTTTAACCGTCTTTTTTGGTTAGATTTACCTACTTTTTTTTTTGTGTGTAATTAATGTGAAGGCAGCCGGGGGAGGGGGGTGGCGGATAGGCTATAACTTTATACTGATAACGGCCTTAAATGTTTTCAATTGTTTTATACAGGATTTCAAGTAATTAAAGTCTACTTTAAGGCGGGAAGAAATGAAAACGAGACGTTTTTCAAGTTTACAGATAAAAAATCGGTTTTATTTCTTGACTTTTCACATGGACTTTGAAGCCTTCCTTGATAACTGGCGCCGGGTTGTGGGAAATCTTCAAATTTTTACTTTCAATTGTGGTTACATGGAAGTGTTGCAGCAGCTTGACCACAGCCAATTTGATGACCATTTTGGAGAAGTTTTGAGCTGGAAAAAATATTTCAATGAACATTTTGCAAAATTGTATTGTGCCAGACGGGAAAAAACTCACCCACGCATGCCTCGGCTCCCAAGCCATAACCCAAGTAGCCTTCTTGATTGTCGTTCTCTAGAAATCGTTCGGGCTTGTATTTCAAAGGCTCTTCGAAGTATTTTTCATCTCGCTGTAGGGCCATCAATGGTATCATTATGGTCTTTCCTTCGCCAATGGTGTATCTACGGCCGGGTATGGTGAAACTTTTACTACAAACACGCTCGATGATGGGCACGCCCGGATATTTGCGTAGAGTTTCTGCAGTTGAAGCAATAATTTTGATTCGTTGAATTTAATTTCGAAGTTTAGCTGCACTTACCTTTAATGCAAATATCCAAATATTTCATGCCATCCAAGTCCGCATAGGTCAAGGGTTTGTTCTCCACGTTGTTCGACTCTTTCATGCACTTGATTTCTGCTAGAAGTTTCTGCAATATAAGAGGCTCTTGGAGTACTTCGTAGAGGGTCAGTGCGGCGGTCGATACCGTCGTTTCAAGGCCCATATTTAGAAAGGCCTCGGCTATTTTGGACAGCTTCTTGATGGATAATACCTTTTCACGTTCTAGTTGTGACATGAGAACAATGACAATGAGAATGTCTTAAGAGGGTCGTTCTGATTTGGATATTTACCAAATACATTTTCGATATGCCAACTTTGTTTGGCGCCATTGCCAATGCTATTGCCATTCCTAAACTTCACCAAAAGCTGTAGAATGTCTTTGCGAATGACGCCACCATCTTCGCGGCTCTCCACACTCTCTCTGATAATATCGCGCAGTCTATAGGTCAGCGAAGATTTCTTCGGCAGATGGTTCAGGGTACTAGGAAAGTATACAGTTAAATGGAAAACGTTTTACCTAACCCACTTGAACTTACAACGAGTTGATGTTACGATTTCTCAAAGAATTCTTTAAGCAATTGGAGAAAATGCAGTCGGTTTGCTCGAAGTGATTACCATCCAAACCGTAGAGCAAGTTACCAATTATGTTGATGGAATAACTAAATTTCAAAATGGAAAAGTAAAATACAAAATAAAAAAATACTCCCAGCTCACTTACGTCCTCAACACGTCCTGCATATCCACCTCAACGACAGAGTCCGCTTCAGCCATTTGAGCTTTCAGGCTGCGCACCATATAGTCGGCGACCTTCTCGATATTTCGAAACATTCCCTCAACCCGACTCACGGCAAAGATCGGCGCCATCTGCTCCAGCAGATTGACCTTACGATAGCCCTTCACATAGTCCCATTTCGTGTCGTTGAAGTGGCCATTCGAATTCGCCAAAATCGTACGCGCCAGCTTGACATCACGCACCAGCAGCGCGGGCCTGAAGAAGAAGTAAATGCCGAAAATGTGATCACTTGCCCGGGCGGCGCGATACGCCTCGCTGACCGCGTCCACATGTTGGAATTCGCGTTGGTAAACCTGTTTCAGAGAGCGCCAATTCAGGCCGGCGCGTTCCGTGGGAAATCCTTTGCGCTCCCAGTAGCTGTACACATGTCGTACCCACAGAAAGACGAGCGTATACAAGAGTATGGGTATTAGCAGCCACATACTCGATTCGATTGCTGTATTGTCTGTGTTTTGATGCGATGCGTCGTGGAGCTGTTGTCAAGCGGCGTATCTGGTCCGGAGTAGGTGCGACGAAAGACTGTTTCAAAATGCATTTGCAACTTTTGGAAACACTCTTCGAAATCGAAAGCGAAAGTGGCCGGTTTTGTTTTTGTCTTTATTTCGGCAGGCAGCAGGTCATTTTGCGATTAGAACATACGAAAAACAAGAAATATAAGCATTTATATTTATATACAGACGCATGTATACGCGAGCACCTACCTACCCGTGATGCTGATAATTTCGAGCTGACTTTTGTGAACAGGCACACGTACCATAATTATTATTATCATCTTAATGACTGTTTACGTTTATTTTTGGGCTAATTTCACTTCATGTTCTTTCTCCATGAGCGATAATGGGCATTCGAATATCCCGCTGGTCGATGAAGTGCGTAAAGTTTGAGGGAAATAATGGCAAAGAAATCATTTTGATTCTGCTTTTGTTTACACCATGTATCGACTGGACTTCTTGCATCTCTATGAAAATAAAGTTTCAAAAGTTTTTCTGGACTTCTATTTCGTGGAAGCTTTCAATACACACTGTTTTATTTTTATTTGCCTTCTAGTATTTAGTATGACTTTTTAAAGTTTACTGATTTGTAAACAACTTATCAGCTAATACCAGTGCCCTGGGGAGCGTACAGCAACTTGTATTTCTCACTCGCCATAACAAAAAAATTAATCTTTAGCGCTGTTGCACTCGGAAATGCAGTATTTTTTTGCATTTTTTTTGCGATAACAAGTGCACTGCCTTAAGCTCACTTAATGACACAAATATTGCTAAAGGTGTTTATCATTTGTTGTATAATAACACGGAACATTATAGTATTCTGGTGGAAATAACCTTAAAAATAATTACAATTGGACAAGTGATTAGCATTAATGAAAAAGCGGCAAGAGTTCATTTTTATGAATTAGTTTTCTTCGATAGGCGTACATTGAGGCCACCCTTTGGTATAAGTACTGGCGTGGGGTCGAAAATGAATTCCAACTCCTTGTGTTCCATTGTCTCCACATTGAAATTGGCTAAAATTTTAGCCAGAGCCACCTTCGAGCTTATCTGGCCCATGCGTTGTGCTAGAGTTAATGAACAAATAAAAACTCTGACTTCCCTAAATGATGCCTTATTGCCTTACCTATGCAATGCCGGGGACCCTCACCGAAAGGCATATAGGCCACCGGATTGTAATTGCGATTCTCTTCCAGAAACCGTTCGGGATCGTATTTCATGGGACTGGGGAAGTACTCGGGATCACGATGCAGGCCAAAGAGTGAAATCAGAATTGGTGTGCCCTTTTCAATGGTGTAATTGGTGCCTGGTACTTCATAGTCTTGAGTGCATTGCCGATTCAGAAATGGTAGGCCCGGATACTTTCGTGTGGTTTCTATTGAAAACAAAAACAAGGTTAAATGTTTTTCACCTCTTCGGTTAGTGTTGCCTTACCCTTTATACATAAGTCTAAAAATTTCATATCCTTCATAGCGTCGTACGTGAATTTGTCTGTGGGCGTTAGGCTATGTTTTTCCAGACTTTGGGCCACATCCTTTTGAGCTTTTTTCAACAAATTGGGATACATGGCTAGCTCATACAATGAAAAGGCAGAAGTGGCCGCCGTCGTCTCAGAGCCCGCAATATAGAAAAGGAAAGCCTGGGCCGCAATCATCTCAATGGACATCGATTTCAGTTCCTCTTTAAAAGTAAATTTAAGTATAAAACTGTATGGACTTTGTTAGAAATAAAAAATCACACCTGCGGCCGTCTCGACATTCCACAGTTCATCGTCGTCCTCGCTAATTTTGCCCGTATTACGTAGCTGAATGAGAAGTTGTAGCAAATCCTTGCGCACCACATTGTTTTTCTCACGAAACTCAATAGTACGGCGTATTATTTGCTCCATAGCATCTTTCGATTTGTCCGTAACACCCAAGAAGGTCAGAAATTTAGCAATTCTAGAAGTTAGAAGAAAAAATTTTTTTTTTTTAATTCTTATATGAAATTGGCTTTAAAATTGCAAATTGGCTCTCACGGCGGACAGACGAATGCCGAAATCAGACGTGCCTTCTCGATGATGCCACTATTCTGGAAAATGTTGCTGCTGATTCGACGAAACTCGTTGTCTGGATTGGAGAAGCTATCGATATCCAAGCCAAAAATGACCGAACCAATGATGTCAATGGCGTAACTAGAATTGAACACCGAAATTACTAGAATTAAATTATCGAAAAAATGATTTTGTTTTCCCTCACGTTGTTAGGACACTCTTCATTTCCACCTTCTGACTTCCATTGCCATCCAGCACTTTATTCAAGTGCTTCACCATCTTATCGCCCACCTCATCAATTGTGCCAAACATACCCTTCAGCTTGCCCGATGTAAACGAAGGAACCAATTTTGCTCGCAAATTCTTCCATGCTTGTCCCTCCATCGAAAAGAGGTCAGGTTCCTTGTCCAAATTCACGCCTCTATCGTGAAAACTGCCAAAATCTGTGGTCATCATTTGCCGCACAATGACGGCATCGCGCACTAAAATCGCGGGCCGATACAACAAGTAAATGCCCACAATTTGCTCTTTCGAACGCACATAAATGTCGTACATGATGAGGCCGAACGAGCGTTCTTTGCGCCGGAGCGCATCCAATGAGCCGAAAGGTATCGAGGGCTTGTCGAATGGTATGTTCTTGTACTCCCAGTAATGGTAGCGATTGCGTATGAGCACCAAAAGTACCGAAATGGCCAATATTACTAGAAGTAACCACATTTTCCCCACGCGCCGAATCCACAGAAATTGTCTAATCACTTGAAGCTTTTGATGTAAACTGCTGTTGTGTAGGGGCGACAGTGCTCATGCGAGTGAGTATCTTGACAATTTAAATGTACACAGTGGTTTGAATTGCGAGGTTAGTTGTGAAATAAAAAAAAAACCATATCAATTAAAGCGATTAAATTGAGACAGGGTCTGTTGTAGAGATTTCATAAAATTTATATTCTTAATTTTTATTTACGTGTTCATTAAAATATTTCCATTGCTTATTAAATATTAAATTGCAAATTACCTACACACCTCATTCTAAGTAGTTAATCTAGCAAAGTTTCAAGTTTTTATCGAACTGGGCTACTACGAGTCACCCTATATAAAGCCCACACAACGTACTGCTTTAGTGACAATTTTAGAAAATTTAATTTTTCATCGGCATACAAATCATTGACAAGCCCGTACTCGTATTTAATTATACAGGTATGTGTATTTAGTATATAATAATTTGAATCATACTTGAAAGTATCTATTAATCCAGGCTTGCGTCATCAAATTGTCTAATAAGTTCGACTGTAGGTTAGGTTAGGATGATGACTGTAAGCCTCACATAGGTCCATAGCGACTCTTGGTCATTGAGAAAGATATTGCAATTTTATAATACTAACGAATGGCGGCGCAATTTGTGATGGCGTGTAGGTTGAAACACCGACAGTTTGCTATGTTATTGTTTTATAGTTTAGTTTCATTTCGTTTATAGCGAGTTTTTCGTGCAAAAGAGACGACTCAACACTCATTGTTAGTAGCTGTAATCAACTAAGCGAAAACATTTTCAAGCAAATCCCTATCTAAAGAGTGCTACAAAAACCAATTTCCATATATTTTAATGCTTATATCTCAGAAAAAAGGTTTAAAAAATGTAAGAGGTCAAGTCCGAAAATTAAATTTTTTTGTCGATTTTATATGCAATGTTTGTTAGCTTAAAATCAAGTACTTTACTATAAATTTGTATTTGTAGGTATTGTATTAAAAAAAATATTTTCAAAGAAAGTTGGGCCCGCCCCCGAAATTTGTTTCTGGATACGACACTGACCTCATGTGATTTCTATAAATTTTGGACAATCAAAAAACTTTCTTTGATATTTTGTTTCTTATGCAATGGTCTTTCAAAGCTATTGCAGATATCTTCATTGCAACAATTTTTATTTTAAAAAGCGATTTTTTTTAATCTTCAAAAAAAATCGCTTACTTAATTTAATTGAACAACTATTTGCTGGCTGTAGAGTATAAAAGACTTCATTAATTAAAGTATCACGTAGTGATGCAATAACTATAAGAAATTCTAAGAAAACATTTCATATTATTTTTAAATTCATTATTTTCTATTTTTCCATTTGTTATCTATTCTGATCATCATTATCAGTTCCCCCTTTCAGCTCGTGAAGCATAGCTTGTATTTAAAATGGGTTAACACGCTCAGTACTTAAAACGAACAGCTTCCTAATTAATTTTACTCCGCTTGAAATTAAAGACAAAATATCTTTGTTATTGGTACGCTATGAAAGTTTAATGAAAGTGACACTTTCCTCTTTCAATTCTTTGACAATTCCAATAAAAAATGCAGCCACTCTCAGTCAACCGAAAAACAGGCTTTCAATTAAACTCGAAAGGGTAGCCTGCAGGGCTCAATTGCACTGGAGTACAAAAAGAAAAAACAAAATAATATTAAAGAGGTACGAAAAAAATGCAGAAGGTACATGTCATTGTGTTGTATTTTGTTGTTTTTGTATTCCTCTTTCCCTTCATACCATAACATGATAACTCAACCGGAGGCAATTTTCCACTGCAGTGGTAGTGCAGTGAGACCGATCGACCCCTTGGCATGACAGCAAGCTTTTTTATATAGCCACTGTGTTGCCGGTTGCTACTTGTTGCAGTCACTCCGTCGGTTGTCGGTGTTGGTTTCGTTAAAGCAATATTGCAAAAAAAATAAAATTCAAGAGCCGCCTCATGGGAAAGAATGTACTTCGCATGCATTTGATTATTTTTAATTGTTGGAACTTCTTTTGAACTTAACAGGCAGTGGGTGAAGTTGCAATTTTTATGACGATAGTAACTATCTGAAGAATATTTAATTTCTTTTCGGTTGCTTGACTATTGCTACAAAAATTATTCTTTTTAAACTTAAATTATTCTGAAATGTTTTTCGAATTCTCCACTAAATAAGAAACAACTTGTCTTGTCACGATCGAAAGTTATGCTTCGTTGGCCATAATTTACCACTCAAGTGTCATTTCTTCTATGTCAATTTATGCCGCGACAATGGCGTTGTGTTGTCTACTTGTCCGTCCATGGGCTCTCTACACAAATGCTGCGCCAATGAAGATGGCACACAATGGACCCACCACCAGACAAACCACAAAGTGCAAATGTGTTGAAATCGCCATTGTAATCATCGCCGCGAATGAAATGCATTCATTAAAAAGCTCAATTATTATTATCATTATCTTTTCTTGTGATTCAATAAAATTGCTGAAGTCATCGTTAATCCGCGCTGAAATCGTGAGATAAAAAAATTCCAAGCTTAACCATTGCTTCGAATAAATGATTGATGAAGAAGAATGTTTGCAACAAAAATTCAACAATATTTTTCTGCTTGTACTTGGCTGGAAATGTACATAAAATTACTTTTATTTTTTTTAATTATTGGCAGGTGAGACCATAAATAATTCAAGGATAATTTTAACAATCAGGTTTACTTTTATATGCACCAAAAAACAAATATCTTTAATGATTGAGGTACACTAAGGGAAAAAAAACATTTTTTCAACTTAATGGAAACAACTTTGAAATAAAGAGAAAAATACTTAAAATAACTATTGTCAACGTTGAAACAAAGTTGCAAAGTTGAAATGATGTGAAAAATACTAAAAATAACTGTTGTCAACGTTGAAACAAAGTTGAATGATTTTAAATCAAAGTCTGGCAAACTTAAAATAAATTGGAAAATTTTTGAAATATTCGGAAAACAACTTTGAGATAAGTTTGTTTATTTTTGAATTTAAGTTTTGAATTGAAAACAAGTTTGTTCGTAGTTGTTTCTAAAATTTCCAACTTTACCAGACTTTCATTAACGTTTCTACTTGTTTTAAGGTGGTTATTTTTGATCTTAGGTTGTTTTTTCTCTGGGTGTAGGTACCTCAAAGATATCGACTTAATCACTTCACGGTTCTTGGCGATTAAATGACTTACCTTTTCGGCATTTGTTTTGTTAGTAAACAAAAACAAAATCGTAAACAAATTCTAAATTTAGTTGCTATTATTTTAATATTATTATTTTTAATTAAAATTACAAAAATTTGTCTTCTTCGCAATTTGATGACCAATTTTAGATATGAAATTACGTATCAAATGCAAGGTAGTAATTTGATACGCCTTTGTTTTTGGTATACCCACATTTACCATAACCAAATTGCAAACCAATAATAAAAATAATAAAAATCAACTTATTTCCAAGACTCATTCATATTGAATGTCTGACATTAGTCATAATTATTTTTAATGATAGCCAAAGTCTACTTCATACTAAGAAATTCAAATAGTACCTGTGAGTAGTATTAGCATAAAGGTGACGCTATGGCCGGTGGCAGCGCTGACATTATCAGTTGTTTTTTTTTTGGTTTTATCTAAAAATTAATGGAATTGAACGGAAATTAACGAAATCATCAGTAATAATAAAAGAAATGTGCTCATTTGTTCGTTTTGCCGTCTGAAACGAGTCTCGTTTCCACTAGAATGAGTAGAGAATGATTGAATGAATGGTACTCATAGCAGAAGCAACAAGCGAAATGACGCGTAATAATACTAATGCCGAAAACATCAACTGTCATAAATGTTTTCTTAATTTAATTGGACAATTTGGTCATTTTGTCCTAATAGAATTACGAAATCTTCTACATTTGGCCACTCTTCACTCAACTGTCATAGTCATAGTCATAGTCATATTAATATTTATTTATCTTATTTTCTATTTGATCTTGACATTGAATCTTGTTTCTCTGACTTGTTTTGAACTTTATGCACTTAACTCAAGTCCGCAAATTACTTCAATAAACAAAGATCACCGCTTTATTTGCATAGATTGGCAAGAGAAAATTGCAACAATTTCATGTCTGTCTGACTGCTAGTCGTTCCATTACAAAGTCAAACAAATGACATCACAACTGTCAGTTGGCAGTTGGTTATGGTGCGCTGCATTCTCAGATTGTGCTCTTTTCAGCGTTTCGTATATTTTCACATGAAAATGTAAATTTTTTCCATCAACAATTCTGCGACATTCCTCACTCACCTCGGCTCCTCGCCCGCATTGTCTGGAAAAATCGCGAATACATTTTTCCCCGCTCAGACTCTAATTTAAAATGGGGGTTTTTTGGTCCGAAAGCTTTAACAAAGATTTGCATTGTTTATGAATGTGAAATGTGACTAATTTCCAACTTCACCAAGATGTTGTTATTGTCAGCAATTATAGCCATTTTTATTGTTATTGCCGCCGCTGCTGATGTTCTACTGTTGCAATTTCTACTATGTACATTCTCACTCTTCTTTGAGGCTCCTCGCCGGGGCTTGTACATGCGAGTGTCTGTTTCGAATTAGTTGCAGAACCGTTCTCGGCTGCTTTGCATTTGAATGAATAATTTTCTTTGGAAAATAGGATTTTATGTTATTAGTTGTTAGCATCGTTGAATAATTACACCATTGGCCTGTTTTTATGGTTTCACTGCAAATTGTAAAATCAGTTTTTGTTACTAATTAGCTCACAATTTCATATTCATGTGCAAATTACTCACTTCGGAGCGAAGGAATCGCATCAAGTTGTTTGTTTGTAGAAAAAGTTTACACAGGAAGTAATTTGCCATGGAAATTTTCTGCAGTCAGAAAAACACAGAATGTAATTTACGAAAATGTGAAATTTCGAATTTGAAGCTTTTCGATTTACATAATTTCCATGCCAGAATACAAAAGGTAAGGTCATTGTTTGGGAGTGTTCCCTTCAAAATTGTTTTTTAATTTAAAACATAGTAGCGGAGTTGGGAATTTTTAAACTAAATGCAGGTAAATTTTGTTTAAAAAAAAGTACATTTAATAAACATTTTAAAATTGGTTGAACAATTTTTTTTATATTTAGCCTATCCCTTTATGCGTCCTCCTGTCCGTCCTTGTAAACACGATTGCAGGAGCTAGAAGAAAGCTAGAGCGGCCAAACTTTGGACTTATAATTTTTTTGCCCTCGAAGGAGTTGGATTTGAAAATGGGCGGAATCGGTCGACTGACACGCCTACCTCCCATACATTTGACAATCATGTTTTGTAAAATATGTAACCTAAGTCCGCTTAAATAGTTCTAAACTGGGCGTGGGTTGAAATTCAAGATTCAATTTGGCGCAGTAGGTGTAGGGCATATAAAAAAGGTCACCAAAACCACATTTTGGGAACCACCATTTTGAATTTTTCAATTTTAGAATTGCATTCGAAATCAAAGTTTCATTAAAATTCGACAAAAGCTCGAATTGATTCCACCCTTTTGAGACTTTGTCACACTGTGCGTGGGGTGTCTTCGAGCTGGTTTACCACTGGGAGTCGATCATTGTGGCATACTCTATTCAAGTAAAATGTTGGCGCGGTTCCTGCAAAACAATTATTTAATCGAATTGACACAAATATGCTAAATCGCAAAAATTTCACAATTTTCAAATTACACAATTTCATTAAAACTTAATTAGAGTATAAACTCATAAAATAAATATAATATGTTGGCAATAATAACTTTAAAAATCATTTCTTACGCACCACGTGTTAATTACCCATAAAACTAAACATTGAACTCCAAAAGCAAACTAAAAGCCCATAATTACGAGCATATTAAAAAGCAACAACAACGCACATGGAGTCGGTAATAGGAATTGGCGGTTAACTTTCTAACAACAACACAAAAATCCACCAGCCGTGCAATTTACAATTTCCAAAGTTTATCGATGAAAAAAGAAGTGGTAAATTCCAGACGAACACTTTCGTTTTCACAAGCAATTTTAATTATACGTTGGAATAATGAGAAAAATAAAAAACTAAAAAATAAACAAAGCTTACCGAGGCTGAAAACCGCAAACATTTCATTACATTTAATTTTTTTGGTTTGTGATTGATTCCAGGCTAAAAATAGTAAAATCGAGTGAATGCCATTTTCGGCATCATGTCTGACAAATTTGTGCGCCATATTGCACATGTCGCATGCCAAAACGATCAATTTACATTTATGGTAACAACTGAACGAACGAACGAACGGATTGCTGTCAAGTGACAGGCCCGCAATTGTCATTCGCCTTTTGTTCTTACATATTGAAATTGACAATTTCAAATTGTAAACATGCTCGTGTATGGATGAATTTCAAATACAAAAATAGTAAAAAAATAAAATAAAAAGTTCAAACAAATAAAATGGGTGGCAAGGTCAGTGAAATGTGACCACCAACCAGACCGAAACCAAAACAAATGCCAATGCACTGCTACAGTACAGTGGCGGGTGATCCAATAGCGGCACTTGCTTTCAAATCGAACCAGATAAAAGACAATGCACCGCGCTCTGACAGACGGACTGCATGTCAGCATTTCGATTGTTGTTGTTGTGCGGTTGATTTTAATTTTTGTTTAAGCTGCTGACTGCAGTCGCAGTTGTGGCTTAGTTTGTGTGCGGTTTTGTGCAAATGTGCGCTCAAGTGCAATGATTTGAAAATTTGCTCAAATTTTGACGGTTTAGGAAACGTAAAAAAAATTGAAAGTTTTATTGTGGTTGATGGAAAATAAATTCAATTACGGTTTGTACAGGAATTCAACAAAAAATATAATAATTGCAGCACAGAACTCAGAACTCAGAACTTGCAAAAGCAATCAATCCTCGACTATCGCATGAAATCGAATTATTAGAAAACGACAATGCGAGGTTTACCAGTTTTCTAATAAAAAGTCATGTTCTTTTTTCAATACTTTGGCCAATTTGTGTTTTAACCTGACTGCCAACAGTGACGTGGTGTAATGTTTATTTTCCCATTCGAATCGTCTGCTTTGTCCTTTTTGCTTTGCGTGTGCGATTCATTAGAAAGAGGACCTTGAACTTACCATACGGACAAATAGAAAACCAGCAGCTCACACACACTCAATGGCCACTTTCCAATACCAATGATTGATACAAAGTGCTCTCTCCCTCTGCAACGTTTAATTTTGTAAATTAAGTCTTGCCTGCGTGGATTGCCTTTAGTGAGTTTTATCGATAAAGTTTATTGCATTGACATGGCTTTGTTTGTTTCTGTTATTTTGTTTTTGCTTTTATTGCCAAACTAAGAGACATTTGTGGTTATTATGGCGTCGTTTTTTTTGGTTCATTTTTATTTTCATTTTCCTTTTGCTTTAAGTACAAGATGTAATGAACTCTATCGACTTGTTGTGGTAATTAATTAAGCTAATTTGTGCGGAGATGTCAATTTTGAGGTTAGAGTTTAGATTGATTATGTGGTCAGTATGCGTGTGTGTGTGTAATTTCTGTTAATTGACAATTAGTGGCAAATTCGTATTTAGAGAGTGGCTTATTTCCATTTCCATGAACTGTTCGTTCCTTAAAATTCACATAAAGTTCCCTTCAATTTATATTGAAAATAAAACTTTAATTTTCCCGACTGTACACACAAATCTCATATCGTGCTTCGGCGTTAATCATACGCCACGTATGACGTTTTTGTACGATTTTGTTATTTATTGTGCGACTGGCATTGAACTTGCTTTCAAATGCCGGTCGCTGTCAATGCCATAAATATGCCATGAATTATTAATTTTTCAATTATAACTGCGCTTTATTTTTACATGTGAAAAACTAGGGGGTCTTTGGAAAATAAATATCAAATAAATTGTCTATCAGATATTGCACAGAAAATGTGTAATAAAGCATTTATTTATGGTGCAAAGGGGATATGAAATGATATTTCATAGTCAATTTATCGGCAGGCATCCTAGTTTGTAGTGAACACAGCCTAAAAATAGACTTCATTGAATGAATTCCATTTAAATGATGGAAGTAGGTCACATAAACACAAATTCAATTAAATTTGAATATAAATTCTTGGAATAACATCTGATGTCATTCCAATAAAGCCAATTTCCATTTGAACCTTTTGACCTGAAATCAATTTCCACTGACTGAACGGCCAACATAACTTCATCGTAGCCAAAGATTTTCCGCTCTTAAGTCAGTATCCTCTAGCAATTTATCTTCCTTCGCAACTGTGTGTTGCAAACTAAAAGGCACGGTTAATCATTGTGCGCACATACACAAACACAAGATTACAAGAAAAAACCAACACACACACACAGAAGCACTCGCGCCGACACAATAAAGCCCAAAATAATATAAAAATACCCCGAGGAATAGACATGGCAACACCCTACAGTAAAAGGACAATAAAGGCGCATTAATAAAATGTTTGTGCATGCATGTGTGCGTGCATGCGTGCGTGTGTGTGTTAATAATAGATAACAGCGATAATGTAACCAAGAGAATCCGTGAAAATAGGCCACAAGCGAAACTGAACTTAACAAAAGTAGAAGAAGAAGAAGAGGCAAAACTTCACCGAACCGAACACTAAAGCAAAAGTTGCGCAACATTTCCGGTTGCTTGGCAAAAGAAAAACTTCCAAATGCGCCTAAAAAGTGTTCCTAAGAAGAAAATAGAAAAATACTTTGTCGCACATCGCAACAGGATACCAGATATTTCAACACAACATCCGGTGAATGAGTGTGTGTGTGTGTGTGTTTGGTAGAGTGGAGAGGAAGCTGTTTTTTCGTTTGCTATTTCTTTTCACAACATACATATACAAGAAGTTGCCAAAACGTTAAGAAGCTTGTGCTTTCGCGCATAAATTTATTCAGTTAATATGGCCGATATGCTAGTGTCGATAGCAAACCTTAGGCCTTCGATGTCTTCTTCTCAAAGAGACACATTTTATGCTGATTCTCCTCCCCACGTCCCCTAAATATTAATACAGTAATTGCTGTTGGTGTGGGTATTTCATAAATACATTTGCATATTTATAGGCGTATGTAGGTCAGTTAGTTGCCTACTTTGGACTCTGAAGAACAGTTTTTTATGTTGTTTATTTGTTTGTTTTTGACAGTTTTTGTGTGTATTTGTTGACAACTGGAATAAGCTTGTTTTCGTTTGAAATTACAGTGTTAGTGTCTTCTTGTAGACTAGAGTAGGGGAGAAATGGTCGATGTCATTTCGCTTTTCGCTACACGTTAACTCATACTGCTAATTGTGCTTATATGATATGTGAATATTTATATTGTGGTTGTTGTATTTGTAATTGAAGCACTCACAGGCAATTTCGTGCTGAATTTAAAGTCGAATTAAATTGAATTGTGCGCCGACAGTTTTTAGAGCGGAAATTGATTGCATAATTTTCAGCTCACTGCCTGCGGTGAGTAGTAACTCCACTGAGTGTATGAGAAGTGAGCACAATTAATGGCTGAATTTTGTGACTGGCTTCTGGATTTGTTCACGTGCGAAGTAACTGCTTTTGTTGCGATTTTAATGTTTTTTTTTCTTTCGAAATTAGCAAGTAACGTTTGCCGCCAGGCGTGAGAAGCTTTGATTGGGAAGTGTTAAGTGTGGCATTGCATTGGCACGACGGTCTTTTGAAATGCCAACGGGAAATGATTTTTCCAATTCAATTTCATTCATTATTTAAAAAAGAAGAAGCAAACTTCAGCAAATCTAATAATTCTACTTTCTTTTCTCTACCAGATGTCGCACATGCCTCGCCGTCGCTTGGGCTCCGTGGGCGATTCCGCTCCACCATCCGAATCCTCGGAGGGCACTACCTCGTCGGAGCACAATGACATGATTATGAATCCCGACTGGTCGACACACTCGTCCGCTCAGGTGCGCTCGGGCAATCAAACCAATTCGTTGTTCATCAATTCGGACGTGGATGCGGACACACTCAGCATTGACACAGTGAGCAATACCAATCTTTCGGACTATGAGCGCGGCCAGGTGGAGAGCTTCTTTGGCGGCTTAGGCACTGAGATTTTTGTCAGTTCTTCGCTGGCGAATCTATACGAAGGCACTGGCAAGGATGGCGACTGGCGTCTAGTTTTTACGGGCATACCGGTCGTGCTGCACGACAAGGGCAGTGCACGGGCACGCTCGCTGCCGCGTGTCACACTCGTGCTGGCCGAACGTGGCTCCTCGTTTGCTCTCTGGTCCGATCGCATTGACAATCTGTCGAATTACCGCGTGGCCGGTCCTTCGTTTCACACAATGTGCCTGTCCACGAATCATCAACAGTTGATCGGCTTCAGCTTCGACTCGACCGATTCCGCACGTGAATTGTGGACGCATATGGAGAAATTGGTCAGCGACCCGGAGAATATTGCCCTCTCAGTGCCGGGACGCAAGAAACAAAAGCAGAAGCGCGTCAAGCCGGCTCCTCTGCCACCGAAGTCACAAATTTCTCATCCATGTCAGTTTCACCATGTGACCAGCGTAACGAAAGACGACACGGAACGGTACTACAGCATGCAGGCGTTTGCCCCGCCGCTTAAGCATCATTGAGTGATGATGGCGACGTCTGGATGATTCTTCTTTTCTTCTATTTTTCGTGTAAAATATTTTCAACTATTTCATTGCAAATGACTCGGACAAAGTTGCAAATTAGTATTTAAGTCAATTTGCTAAAATAATACTAATACAAAATAATGGAAATAATATTGAATATTTATATGTGTGTTTTCTAAGCGTTGCATATACATATTTATCTGTGATATAATAATTCATTTTATATAATTAAAAAAAAAACAATTTATAAACTAATCGTAAGTGGAAAAAGAAAAAATATTCATATATCTAGTTGTTAAGACGTTGTGCGAAATGTGCGAGGCAAGGCGAGGGAAACAAGTTGCTGGAATTATTAAAGAAATAATTGTAAAGTATGTCGAGTAGTCTAATCATTTTCCATTAATCCAATTTATATACGATAAATTAGTGAACGATTCGTAACTGACTTGTAAGTATTTAATTTTGCTTAAATGCCGCAATTTAAGCGATTTTAACACAAATATGAAAGTACAGAAAATGAAATTGTGTGCATAATGGGTATAAATAAGTATTGTACCTACTCGCATGTAAGCCTATTCAATATACATATAAAAGTAATACATTCTTCACGATTTCTTCTACATCAGATATTAGTTCGAGCTTTTCTAGTTTCTACACAGTTCGTCTAACTTCGTAAAATAGTAAAATATTTGTAGTTTATTGAAATATTTAATAAAAATGAAAAGAGTTTAGTACATAACATTAGTAAATACTAAGTATATGTTATTGCAAAGGCTCCACTCTGAACATTGTTAAAGAGAATTTCGAAAAATGTTTATTACATCAAGAAATAATGTCAAATTAATGTTATTTGTACGTGCAGAATCTGTAATTATTGCTGTAACACGAAAAAGTTTAAGAGTAAAAAATAAAGTATATTCGACAAGAAATGTGTGAGTCTCGTTTGAATTGTCAACCCAAAGCAGTGAAATGTGCGTAAGTAGTAAAACTGAAGAAGATACTGAAATACGACGCGATGTTCGTAAAATGTAATGTCATTCATAATGACACAGCCCGCATTTCGTCGGAGACGACGACTTCATTCGATTGACAAACATCAAAATGTTAAATTACTTGGGTAGAAAATTTGTCATGCAATTAAAGCACAATTATTACAATTATGTTGTCACTTATTGCGTTCGGTCTAGTTAATTTAACATGCTACCCCACAACAGACACTTCCCGCATCAATCCCGCATTAATGGCGCTGCCTGCCTTTAACAATGGGTTAAAGTTCAATAGTGCGGATGACACAGTAGTGTTGCCTAGTGTATTTAATTTTCACAAATTAAAAACAAACATAAAATGCATTAAAATAACACTGCACATGAGCTCAATGCAAGCATCACGATATTTTGTGGCTGAAAAAAATTTGTAATATTAATTGGGGAATTTCATGATGACACCAGGGTGGTTACTTTTTCTCTTTGGAAAATTTTCTTTTTTTTTTTTTGTTTTAAAATTTGAAATGTTCAATAAACTTTTTGTTATTAATAAATACGGTTAAAACCGCCAAGAACCGGTTCTGGAACCGAAACCGGAACCGTTTCAATTCATGGAACCGAAACCGATATTTTGAAAAGCCTGGGTACCGGAATCAAAACCAATATCGATTTATTTTTAAATCTGAGAACCAGAACCGATATTCATTTCGGTTCCAGTCCCTGGTTAAAATATAAATATTTTTTTAATTAAAATATTTTTATTTGGGATTTTTGTTGAAAAAATGTGGCATCCCATTTGCAGATGTGTTAAAATTAAAAAGCACGCTTAATTACGCTTAACAATAAAGTGTTGCCCATTGTTAACGGCCTGCCAGTTGTGCTAATTAAGCGACTGCCTGCTGCCGCTGCTACTACTCTGCTGCATATGCCAGAATTCCCCATGGCCTGTGGCCGATGGCCAATGTTGCATTTGATCTGCATACAAAGTACCAGCGAAAATTCATATTAAAAAGAAGAGTAATAAAGTGAGGCAATTAAATGGAGTTTTAAACACTGACGCTCTGGCATAGTTACTGAATATGAGTTTTATTTTGCACACACGCCGCACTCGCAGTCCGGCAATTACAAAATGACAATGGTATGATATGAAAATTGCCTAGAAGTGGGTTAAAATCGCCATTTAACTGCTCTTCACGGTCTGCTTTAATTGTCTGATATTTATGAGTGTTAAACTGACATTTTTCGTTCGTGTAAAAAAAAAATTGCAATTCCCTTGGAGTTTTGAGTTTTGAGTTGTTGCTGTAAGTTTCTCGGTAGGCTTCGCACATGCGCGTTGCATATTAAAAATTTTAATTGCGCCTGCGTGCAATTTTAATGTTTTCCACATGAAGTCGCTGTGCTGCTCTGTGGTTGGCTGGCTGTTGAGCCTTGCTGCTAGTGACTCATCTGTGGAATTTTCGCCTATGCGCCGGACAGCTTTTCTCTGTGAAAATTCGCAATTAAATGAAAAGTTGTGGTGCATAGAATCGTGACATGTAAAGGAGTACGTACCTAGTTTGCCAACGGGTTTTCTTTTAATTTATTATATTAACTCTACCTAGGAAGAGTTAAATGCAAGAAGAAACTATAGAATTTGCAATAAAATGTTTTAAGTTGAAATTAGTCTAACATCTGACAAATGCATATCATATTTAAAATTTGAAAAACAATTGAAGGGTTGTAAGTCTATTGGGTCTAAGCACAAAAAAAAATTATTCTGACATAGAATGAAATAATACAATCAATGCGAAATTACATAAAAACGAAGCGTAGTGCGAATTTTTTATGATTTTAATCGGATTCAGCGTGAAAAAATACATGAAAAACAGCTTTAGTTTCTCATTTAACCAAATAAAGTACTGTCGAACAGGGATATGTTTCGCTGGACTTAGACCCATTAGACGAACATTGTTTTTTTTTCGTATTATTTTTGGAAGAGATAGGGCAAATTGCATTGCACAGTAGTATTGGTCTACTCAAGTACATAATAGCTAACTCGTTTTTTTTTCTTTATGGTACTTAGACCCAATAGACTTACAACCCTTCAATTGGTCAATATTAAAAGCTAAGGCAGGCAATTGCAATTATCTTCCAAAATTTAATTGGAAATACAAAATGAAAAGTCTCTTGTGCTATTAACACATGAGAAATTATTAATTAAAATTTGTACATTTTATACATTAGTCCAACTGCTTCAAATATGGGCCAGTGCACATTTGCCATTTAGCAAATATTCAAAATCACTACACCTTAAATCTTTCCTAAGTGAATACATAATAAGAGCAAAGACATGAAAATGAAAAGTGCTTAGGTCGCCCATAAGTAGGCTAACATTTTTCATCTATTGAAATTGCAAACAAAATAATTTACCCCACTTGTAGGTATCCAGACAGGCAGAGGACAGCTGAAGACAAGTAGAAGAAGCTAAAAATATGTACTAACAACAGAATGTCATGTTTGGTAGGACAATGCAAAATGCCACAGCATACCACTGGGCGAACATGCCTACATTTGTGCATACATATGTGCATACATTCTCTGTTATGTGAATTCTAAATATTGCTATTGTGCAAGTAGAATGAATGCCTACATTTTTCTCAAGAAGGACATCTTCACATTAATGGATTTCGAATTGAACAAAAACGGAAAAGTAGAAGAAGAAAACTGAGTAGAAGAAGTAGACATTTGGCTTGACACATTGCACACATAGAAATCTAGAAGATTTCCTGTGAACAACTCCGAGCGCTGACAAGCGTTGCAAAGCGTTGCAAAAAAATTATATTTAAAAGACTTTTCACATTTAACTGGGGAAATGATTTAGGTTAGACGTCGTTGTTGTGATTGTTATGATTGTTGTGTGTGTGCGGTGCTGGAATCAACTGTGTCATTATTTTAAAACGTTTTTCTGCTGATGTATGTAAACTAAGTATGTAATATGAAATATGCGCTAAACGCAAATTTATAACAGGGAAATATAAATTTTGTGGAATTTCCCAACTTTTGCAACTTTGCGCAGATGTTGTCGTTAATTTACTTCTGTTTTTTGAGACAGTTCAGCATGTGTGCGGTTTTGATCTTGTAAACATGTCCAATGGATCACACTGCAGCTTATTTGTTCAGAAACTACTGCGTAAATGTTTCCATTTGAAAGGCGTCAGTTGTTAGTTTACATCATAAACCGAAGGAAACGTCGAAGTTTATTTGCAACATCTGTTGACAATAATTGCTTTGCAAAAAACACATCGTTTGAAATGATTAAGAAATATGATTTCTCTAAGTTTGTTGTTGTTTTCAGCGTTCAAATCATTTACACTTTTTATGATATTAAATTGTTTCATTTCAATTCAAATACAAAATGGTTGACTTCAACTTTACGCTTCTTCTGGTGCATTTCAATTTCATTTCCCCAATTCGCATATAAATTGTCACATTTTCGCAGCAAATCGAATAGCATTTCTTCGCATTTAAATGCATACATTGTTGGGACCTTCATTTCCTTTAACACTCATCCTCTCATTTCGCTTCGCCTTCCCAGCAAACAAATACGATTTCAGTCAATTGCATAAGATATGCATTTGCATTTGTTACATTTTGCATCTTCCTCCCTTCTTGCGAGTTATTGACATGAAATTTGATTTCGCAACACGGTGAGGAGTAAATTCATCGCCACGGAAAATGAGTACGAAACCACAAATGCAAGTGAAACTGAAGCATTTGACTTCGCTCTTCGCTTCGAAATGCTACCAACGAAAAAAACTTAAGAAAAACAATGAACGGAAGCAGCAGAAGAGCAACAGCTCCAAGGAGAAAGGGCTTTGAATTTACAATTATTTGTGGGAAGTGGGCGGGAAGAGGGGGGGGGGGCGGTAAGTGTTGAGTTCACAAAACCACAATGGCGGAAGTGTTGAAGTTTGCATTTGAGTTTGAATAACTTCAAGAAAACGAGGTTAGGTGTGAAAATGGGTTGAAGTAATTGTGGAAAATATAACAAATTTTGAATGCATTTGTTGAGGCATGAAAATTGAGGAAACTCGGAATTTGAGTCAGATGAATTGAAGCCCGTTTGGCTTATATTTTTGGAAATCTGCATTTGTAAAAACCCATTCTTTGTCTTTGACCTTCCTGCAGCCACCAGTGGACCTAGAAAGCTGTAGTTTCTGTTTCCCAAAGATGGCTGACAGTTCGGTGGTTTAAGGCGGTATTTCCATGTATACAGTTGCGGTCAAAAAATAGTAGTGCCCGAAATAAGAAGTTTTGATTTGTTTTCTATTACTTTATATAATATCAATTAGTACCATTGGTACCTGTACATTTTAATCGATTAGGTACCTAACGCGAAAAATATTTTTTTAAATTTAACTACTTTGAAATTTTTTTCCTGAGTAATACATTTTTTTTGGATGCAAAAAGTTTTGCTAGTGAAATAAAAAACTATTTTACTACAGGATGTTAAAATTGAATTATTGTTAATACTTTTTTTTTTAAACAGCTTTTGCAGTTTTGCGGGAAAATAATTAAAAAAATTTTTTTTTTCGTCCCTAGGCCTAGATTTTAAAATCTGTTTTTTGCGAATTACCCTAAACTGTCTTCTCTTAGCAATTAGACCAAAAACATTCCAATCCGACCATTTGTTGCCAAATATTTGCAATTTCTTCAAGAAAGCAAAATGTTTGTCTATCAGAATTAACCAAGTCCTTTTAGTCTGTGTCCCAGGGCCTCGATTTCCAAAAAAATTGTTTGTGTGTTATGAAAAAATGGTCCAATGGTGCATTGAGCCCACCAACAATCAAATTCAACTAGTTTTGGTTGAATTGTTTCTCATTTTTATAACGAAATCTTTGTCAATCAGAACTACCTAAGTCCATTTTTCCTATTTTCTGTTCTGATATACCAGTTATACTAGTTCAAAATATGTCAAACCTTTAAAATATTTTCTATTTTGTTGATATATGGACATTGATATGTTATTGATGTAATGGTCAGATCCTTAGGGGTCTTTGAATGAGGAAGCTAAAATGCTCACCACTGTTTTTTTATATTAAATTGAGAGTGTAAAAAATTTGCATAAAATTGAAATAAATCACTTTCATGTGAAAAGTAATTTAAACGGCATGCAGGCTGCACCGCATAATTGCAGCTGGGCTACCAGTTTGGCGAACGTTGACCATGTCGTAAACAAAAAACTCAAATGATCAGCAAATCGCACAGAATCTAGGAAGTAATAAAAAAATATTATATTCGCATTCAAATATTATAATTACTTAACAAAAATTGAAATTCAATGTTTTTTAAAGATTTCCTTACGAATTTCCAAATCTCACTGCAGAAAGAACTCTATCAGCCAACAACATGCAACATTATTTGCCACACCGCCGACGAAGGGGCAATGAACTTCAGCGACCACTGATCGTGATCGTGCCACATGAGACACACAGACAAAATGCAGAAAGACAAGAACACAAAAAAAAACCGCCACAAAACAGACACTGAAGATGCGTTCCAGGCCACAGCGTGCAAACTTTGCAAAAATACAGCAACCCAAACCAGAAACAAAACAAAAAAATCGCACTGGAAATACACACCGTCGCACAAAAAAGAACACAACCTCAATGTGGGGAGAACCGAAAAGGGAGCCAAAACCACAGAAAACACGTTGCAACATTAGAAGTACGCTGGCTGTTGGCTGCAATTACGCCACACTAATGCAACAACATTGGGGAGCTCACTACTGTATTCCCCCTTAAGACGGGCACACGCGAATACCAAAAGCAATTGCCACTTGCCACAGTTACAGCCGAGGAGGCAGTTTGTCAATGTCAAAGGAGCAGCAGCGCGGCGCTGCTGCATTTCGAGGGTCTGTCGAAGTCTGTCTGCCAGAGAGTTGGAAGTTTAGTGATCTGCTGGCAGATTTCTTAACACATTGACAGCCTGTTGGTGTGTGCGTGTGTGTGTGTGTGTCGGAAAGAACCAGTGATTCGTATAAAGTTTATTTACTCCTTCAATGCTCAGACAAATTTTACCAACAGGTTTTTTCAAGAGTGGCATCTTTTACATAGCACATGTTTGCAAACATGGAAAAATTCACCTTAAAATGATCGTCTGTAAAATCGTTTGATCATTTTTCTCATATAAGTACGACAAGCATTTTGGTGTGGGGAAGGGGGGGCCAATGAAGACTTTTCGCTTGTGGTTCATGTTTAATTTTAATGAGTTTTTAGCATTTAATGGCATTGGAGTTTTTGCTAGCGAAGGCCTGAATAGAAAAATATAAAACCTTCCGCAAATGTGTTAGCCATCAGGTCATTGAAACCGTCCAAATAGTGGTTGATGTGGTTTTCTTTTCCACTCAGTAAGGATTGACCATAAAATGAAAGAGACTTTAAAAGCAATAAAATATGATGGATACCCTAAATATCTGCAGCCAAAGTTTCTACTAAAGTACTTAACTCCTATATTCGCCTATTGCTTCGGGCTCTTCTTGCTAAGACGCAAACAAGTCCTACATTTTCCTCTGTTCCACTAGTTGCATATTCTCTTCTTTACACTTTTCCATACAAAAGAAAAGGTTTAAGTTGCATAGGCGCCGTTTCGTTGGACGCCATTTAGTCTTGAACGTAAACTTGCTGAACGTAGAGCTGACGAAGGAAAATTCTTTAACAAAAATACAGCAATGAACCCCAAGGCAGCGATTCTGGCTGCACTGATCGTCATACAAGTAACGTTGAAATTATTACAAAAAAAGGTAAATGTGCGAACTAACCAAACATTTTCAGTTCACTGCATTAGCGAGCCCAGACTCTCCTCAGGAGGACCGGAAATTTGAAGAGTTCATTGCAACAATTGAACAACTCGTATTGAATACCACCGATCGTGCCCTTAATGTCACCCGTAACGATTACCTGAATCTGAGTGCGAAAATGTCAGCCCCCTTGCAGGAAGCCACCCGACAAATGATGCAAGAATATGTGACGGCAGTTGAAGAGGCCCTTAACACGCACTCAAACTACTCGGAGAAGCGTAAATTGTTCAAACAGTTCAGGGAAAACAATCGCGAAATCGATCAGCTGCGATTAGAGTTGGAGCCGCAGCAGCAGGAGGAGTTCCAGTTCCAGCTGATTTCGGATGGCTTCTACAATGAAGGGCGCAACTCCACAGAATTCGACAATTTGTATTTGGAGTTTATGAAGGAGTTCGAGCGCTCGTCACAACTGCTGTGGGACAAGATGTCCGAGAGTACCGTCGAAGAGCAGGAAGATCTGTTGGAGATTTTGGATGAGATTGCATTTGAGAAGCAATTGCGTGAAAAGGATAAATTGTATGATGAATTTATTGAAATGTACTTGTTTCGAGATGAAGATCGAGATTGCGATCAAGATGATAATATAGAAATGATTTGAAGTGAGTACTTTTTGCAACAATTAAATGCAAATGTATATTCTGAAATTTTAATCAAAAAGGATTAAAAATCCCTAACCATTGCCATCAACAAAATGACAAACTATTTCAGTTTTATTCTGTTGGCCTCGTTGTTGCTGCATTAACAAGGCCATCAACTTTTCCATCATGTCATCAGCTGCCCAACATGGGATACAATACAATTTGTCTTTTATGTTTCTATGTTGGCCATTGTTCACCGAAGTTGTGATGAGTTCAATCAACTCGTTTCGATTATATTTGACAAAGTGTTACTGTCATGATGTTGCCTTGTCTATGCCGATGTACATATACTGCCATTGTATTGATTCTATGCAAAACAAATTTCATCTGCCAATTTCGGGCTTCCATGCTGTGTGTGGCACACCAAATCGTATAAATATTTGTCAATATATAGATTTGATCTACAAAAAAAAAAAACAAAAGCAAATAGAAGAAACGTTTGCACCATTTGAATTTTGTAATAAATTTTTATCGCTTTTCATCACAATTTTAGATTTTAGTTTGACTCGAGAATTGTTCGTTTGCGTGCCGTTGTGCAATAAAAATTGGGTTTTGTGGCGAACAATTGAATGGAAATCATATATTCCATTCTATATACTATTGTATATTCCATTCCATTCAAACTATTTCAGCTTTGTTGACTGCTGAATCTGCACATTTCAATCATCACAGTCTATACGTGAATTTGTATCAATATTTAATTGAAATTTGAGAAAGACAATCGAATTTGCGCAACAAAGACTAAAGGGTTCACTGTTTCCGATGCCCTTTCATAACTGTATGCATGATGGGATTATTTGGGAAGTCCTTAAGTATTTGCATGTTTTATGAGTGAAGGTAAATTAGGGAAGCTATACAGAATGTTCCACACCATCTCTATTGATTTTATAAACATTTTTGTTTGGTCAATTTGTTCCCACCACATGACTAAATGTCTGAACCCATTCTATAACCACTTACCGAATAAATTGTGTAGGCATTGGAAGGGTGCTATTTGACATATCGATACCTAATAGCTCAATCAAGGTTTGTTCATTTTTTCAAACCTTGACTACTATTTCTACAATCCACAATAGTTTCTATGCAGCTTCTTCTTAGTAATCCTAAAATATCAAAAACTGGATGTCCTTAAAATGGTCGTATCATGATTGTGCTTTAAGGTAGCAATATGACATACAAAATTTGACATAGGTTTGTGTAGTGTTTGGGGCTTTCGATAAGCGGGATCCCAGTTCATTTTTGGAAAAATATCCTAGGGGTTTTCGGGATTAGCTAATGAATTATTAGTCGGTCAAAGCCGACTTATATATACCCTACATCTGCTGGGCCATATTGGATCCGCCATCTTGAATTTTGAAATTTCAACATCAAATTCGAAATCAGCGACCCCAAAAACCCCCCTATACAAAATTTCATACTGTTTTGATGAAATGCAGTGGACCGCATCCGCCCATTTGCAATACCAACTCCTTCTAGGGCCTAAAAAGGATAAATCCAAAATTTGGGATCCCTAGCTTTCTTCTAGCTGCAATCGTGTTTACAAGAAAAGAGGACGGACAGACGGCCAGACAGATAGACAGGTAGGGCTAAATCAACTCAGGAGGTGACGCTGATCAAGAATATATATAGTTTTCATTACCGGACACATATCTTTCTTGGTGTGACAAACATCAGACCAAAGTGAATATACCCATACCTCATGAGGTGTAGGGTATACACATTATGACGTGCTGCAGAAGAACTGAGGACGCCATCGCACAGTAATTTGTCTCCATTAAGAGTGGGACAGAAATCGAAGGAGTGTTCTAAATTAATTGAAACTAAGTTTCTGAATGTATTTTAGGTCCGCTGATTTAAAAATGTGATCGATTTTTCTATAACCCTTTTTATACCCTGCACACTACTGTCCAAGGAAATATTGCTATTGTCTCAGCGTTTGTAACTCCCATAAGAAGACATGTCCGATATGTAAAAGTATATATATTCTTGATCAGCATCCTCCTGAGTCAATATAGCGATATGTAACAAAAATTACAAAGTTGATTTTTTGGCAAAAGTCAAGTGGAACGTCTCTTGCCAATAACCCTACCCAACTATAAGTACTGATTGTTTCTAATGTGAAATTTATGATCTGAACTTAAAATTAACTATTTATGATTTACTGAAATCATATATTATTATACTGATACACCCTGTATAATAATCTATGATTACCGTATGATTATTATGGCCACCACTGCAAATCCACGAATAATCAGCAAAAAGAAAAGTTGCAACTATTCACCGCTCGAGCGCGCCACAATCGCTGCAATTCGGGTTAATGTATACGCTGAAAAAATATTACCACAGGGTGGACCATATTTCAAAATATATAAAAGTTTGAAAATTTTAAAAATTCTCCAAAAAAATGCGAAAATAATTAAATTTAAATCTTGATTTTATTGAAAATTTGGAAAAGTGCAATTTCTTTATTTTGTTCAATATTAAAAGGAAAAATGTCTGCAGGACTTCTTCTTGTTAGCAATATTTGGACTTAAAGTCGAATTCATCGTCGCAGCCCACGCCAATCAATTCGTCCTTGCAGTGATGACGGTGTACATCCGAATCGAAGCATTCATCATGCAGACGCTTGTCGGTGCCGCGACTTTTACTCCTATGATGACGATGATGCTCGGCAGTAGAGTGATGATGTGGATGACCACGTGACCTGGCCTCGTGACCATGGGCATTACCATGTCCATGACCAATACCATGACCGTGACCGGCCGCTGCAGCTACTGGCACAGGACGATGGTGGTGGAATGGTGACGTTGGCGTGCTAGTATCGCACGGTGGACGACAATGTGTCGAAGGTGGAACAGGATCATCGAAACGCGGACAGGGATGATCGCCAACGGGCGAGGCAGACTCATAGCGTTTGGAGAGCAAAGTGAACTCCTGATGAGCCGAGCAGAGTGCTTGCAGGCGATGCAGCAAGTCGGTTTCGGGCAAGTCGCGCAAATGCAAAGTTCGAGCCACGGAAGTACGAAATGATTGCAGGTGCGACAGGCGATGATTGGCATCGGAGAGTTGAGTTTGCATGCGCGACACATCCTCGCGCAGGGACTGGGCATGGAAATAAAAATATTTTTTTCATTTTCATAAAAAAAAAGTAGGAAATCTCTCACATTTATCAAAGCCTCATCCCGACAACGTCGATTCTGACCAGATTCACTTGACGACTTGAGGCGTTCTTTCGTGGCACTCAATTGAGCCAGCAGGCGTGTTTTTTGCTCTTCCAAATCGCATATTTGTGAGGTGAGCTCATCAATCTTGCGTGCTCTTTCCAAGGAGGTGATCTAATGAAGCAACTTCATAGAAAAAAATACCCTTCCAACATTTTCTTTCAATTACAAACCTTGTACTCCACTGCCTCCGATAGTTGCGCCTTGGCCTCGGCAATTTGTGATCTGGCATCCGCCAGTTGGGCAGTTAGTTTGTCAATCTGCTTGCAGGCCTTTTTGGCACGACATACCGCCTCATCGCGTTCACCCTGTCAATATTAACCAATCCAGTAGATGCAGTAAATCTGTTCAGATTAGCCACTCACCTGCAGGACACATTTGCCTCTGGCTCCATCCTCAATTATGGCCAGCTTGCGACGTAGCAACTCCAAATGCATATCACGCCGTTGGACTTGTTCGCGCAATATACGCACGCGACGTTGCAAATTATACAAACTGGAGCTCTCCTTCAAGGGTATATCGTGACAGGACCTTTCGCGCCGCAACTTTGTATGTGAGTGCATGTGGTGGTGATGGTGATCGCAGCAACCCTGGAAGTAACCTTTTTGTAGTACAACCAAATTGATTTTTTTTGTTGAATGGGCCCACCTTCTCGGGGGTATGATCATGTCGATGATGATGATTATGTCCGTGCGGCACCGGTTCGTGTCCATGTGCATGATGCTCGTAATGGGCAGCCAAACGCTCGGAGCGTTCCAACAAAGTCTCTGCCATAATATTCGTATCACTGCCCAGTGCAGGCGGGGAGGAACACTCGCTCCAATTGATGGCTCTGGCCAGCCGCTGCAAGTACTCCGACAACCCCAAATGATCGTTGCGTAAAGTATGAATTTCGGCGTGACACTTCTCCAACCGTTCTTCCAGTTCACATTTTTGCGCCTCCTCATTGCGTAGGCGACATTGGGTCGCTTCCTGGGTTTCTTTGAGTTTGTCGTGTTCGGTGGAGAGCTGATCGCGAAGAGAATGCAATTGCTACGGGCAGGAGAAAGGTTTACAATTTTTTTTAAATAATTATTTAATTTCCTGTTTTGTGTTACGAAACTTACCGCATGCATTTGTTGATTCTCACCCAAGGTTTCGCGCAACTTATCCTTTATCAAAGTTTCGCACGGTTCGGCCACATTGATTTGATTCGAAAGGCAACGCAGAAACTGCAAGCGATCACTTTGCGAGCGGTCCAAATTGCTTTGCAGACGATGGCATCGCGACTCAAAGCCGCGCAGTTCCTCCTTCATCTTCTCGCCGTTGATTTCGGATTCGGTCAAACGGTCGCGCTGAATTTGCAAATCGCGTTCATACTGGCGACAGCGGCCCTCCAGCTCGTGATTGTGATTGGTGGAGCCCTCCAATTGAGCGCTCAAACGCTGCTTCTCAATGTTGGCCAGCGACTTGAGGTTCAGCAATTCATTCTCACAGCTGCTCAGAGTATCGCAGGTGGAACTGGCCTTGGCCTTGGTGCGCTGCCACTCGGTCATTACCTCTTCGGCACGTGTTAGGACGCATTCGGGCGATAAGTGAGCATTTTCACTGCACACATCCATGGCCAGGCAGGTGCCCAGACGTCTCAACAGATCGTTAAGTTGCGCCTTGACTTGCTCCTTTTGCGACTCCTCTTGAGCCAGATGCGTTTCGAGATGTTGAATTTTGCACAAAAGCTCTTTGCTGCGCTCATCGGATGAGCGTTTCTCGCGCTGTATTGTCTGGATGGTCGAGTCGCAGCGCACTTGAACGGATTGCTCTCGATTTTCGGCCGCCTGCAGGCGACTTTGTAAGGAACCAATCAAAGCTGATTGGCGCGCAGCTTGGGCACGCAAATTTTCGCACTCGTTCTCTTTGGAACATAGTTGAGTTTTTGCATCGGCCACCTTGAAGGTGTACAATGAGGGTACAGGTCTCAGAACAATCTACTGGCTACCGGGCTACTTACCTCGCTTGTCAGGCGCTCTCTTTTGTACGAAAGTGCGGCCAACTCACTTCGTAGTGTGGTCACCAAATCCATGCTGTGATGATGGTCGGTGACTGTCACTGCCGTGTCCATCTGGTGAAATTTCATAGAGAAAAGTAGAGAATAAATGTATTTCGTAGGGGACTTGGTGGATTGCATCAAAGTGCAGAATTTCAAACACCCATTTGCATTCATCAATTACCAAATGATGATGATGATGCGGCGACAGTCCAGCAACATGTTCATGATGTACACCACTCAAGTGATGGTGATGATGATGATGCGGATGATTGCTATCAGTGGGCATATTTTACACAATCAAGTAGAATATCCACTAACTGGGCAACACTTCAAGCACAAAACGAAACTCGACAAGGTTAAAGTCAACCGCAAAAAAAACCACTTCGATATGCACTCCAAAACCGGAACACGTCCAATAAACCTTTTACCAACAACCGCCAATGCCCAACTAAACCCAATGAGTTTGAAACTAAGTTCGAAAAGTGAGCCTCAATGAAAATTGGAAAATTGCAACTAGGAAAGCAATAAAAATCCAACTTAAGGAATTTACAAGAACATAACACCACACACGCTCCACAACAGCGCTGGGGGTCTTCGATTAGCGGTTGGTTGGTTGCGAGTCGAAACGAGCTCAATGGCAACGCCGATTGCCAAGAAGATGGCCAAATATTGTTTGTTGTTGTTATTTGGGTCATTCACATGGCGGCACAGAAAAGTCAAAGGATTGGCGGCCGGAGGGGCTCAAACGTACTTGCACACTCGCACATATACATATACTTGGCAAATGGCACGCACGAAGCAACACGAAGGAAACATAGGAAAAGTAGTAGTGACAAGGGAAAGCTTGTACAGAGTACAGTGGATACAACTTCACAAAATCGCCTACGAAAATGAAAAATTCTAAAACCCGCTGCTATAGATCAAATATGACCCATTTAGAAGTAACTCGAACATACAAATTTCATCTCAGGACCCCATTTTGCCACATATATAGGTGTGTTTGGAACCTCAGACCATGTCCAAAATCGGCTTCCAAAAATTTCCAATCGGCCCACAATTTTGGAAAAGTTTCAATTAACATTGTTAAATTGTTAATCTATTGAAAATTTAATGAAATTTAACTTTTATGACAAGTCCTGATTCCTAGGGTGCTAATTTATAATTTGTACGCCACTTAGGGAAAAATCTGTGGGCTTTTTTGGGTGAATTTTAATAAATCCGGACCATGAGTGAAAAACGGGTCCCAAGAAATAAAAAATAGGTCCCATCATTTCTGGGTAATATTCGAAAAATTAAAAAAAATTTTCTTTGGTAGATTTTTCAAAGATCTTTGTCAATCAGCAAATACAAAAAAGACCACTGTACCGTTGTCAGGCTAAATTATGCTTTACCCCATTGTTGAAATAAACTTTTCGTTAACTACCGCATAATTCCGCTACAGCATTTTTCGTTTTTGTTTTATTTTTCGAGTTGTTATTTGAGTTGATAAGCAACAAATTGGCGTGAAATTGCCAATAACAATTTCACAAGGAACGAAAACAGTTCCACAGAATATTTTTAGAAGCTCGGAAAAGCGAAAATGTTGCGATTATCTTTCGTGTTTGGCAGAAATTATTAATAACTAACGTGCGAAATATTTACGGCGATCGTTTAATTATAAATCATCACAGTTATGCTTACCATACCGCCATTTTTGGCGCCACAAAGCAATTCAAAAATACGCCAATCCTCCGAAGAGTTGCCAGACATTTTTGAACTAATTGATTTGATTTAATTTTTGTAATGTTAATCTGTGAAAAATTTGTAATATTTCTTAATGAAACTAACGAAATTAAAGGCCACAAACCGAAGATTTCTATTTTCCACTCAATAAACCGTAAATTGTCGACACTTTACTATTTTTGCTATTTACTAAACTTTTAGGAATTTCTAATAATATTTGATGGCTGTTGTTGTTGCTGCAGACATGCTCTGGCATGGTTACTCATTAATAACACAAGAGGGTGTTACTACGGCAATCCCACGGGAGGGAACCTTGATTTTCGATTTTCAATTACGTATGGCGGCTTCCGGACTCCGGCGACGGCTTCTCTAGTCGCGTCGGTTCACATAACTTTTTTGTTCGATTTTTTGTTTTTTATTCCTCTTACTTTAGTAATTCATCGAAACGGATATGCTTTTCGCACGCAATACATAATTTCATTGTCGTTGTCTGGCGGCATTCCTGTATTTCTTACGAAATATTTACGGAGTACAAGTTGATTTGGTGGGGTTGAGGCTAGGTCTGGTTGCATTATGACATTTTTATACAGTTTCGTTAGGATTTAATGGTTTCAGAATGCAACTTCATGAATTTTAATGTGGTTAGAAAATAAATAATGTGGTTTGATAGTTTCAGGGTAATTGGTGCAAGTCTGAGCGAAGAATAATAAAAAATTATGAAATGGTAAGGGTAAGATTATTGCACCAAACTAATGTTGAAATCGATTGGATTGGCGATTATTTAAACGAAAAACTTTTGGTATCTCCTTGGATAATAAGGTCATCTCTAAAGACCCTTAACTAAAAATATCCCTTTTGTGCCTTTACAAATCCCTTAATTTGGGAAATGTTCAATTTCATATCTTAGGATATTATCCTCTTTAAATTAGTCTTAAGCCACTTTAGGTCCACAAAGAATTATCCAAGTAATGTCTCCTTTATATTTCAAACTACATATATTCAGTTTGAGCTTTCTATTTTTATCAAGTACTAGCATTACCCCCGTGGCGTTGTCCACGTACAAAATACAGACATTCACAACAGAGAAGCGAAATAGAAAAATTCCCCTACTCCTCACATAGCTTGAAATTCCCCGCAAAATGGGTAATTCCCCACAATCATTCCCTGATCATTAATTAATATATATATTTGTCCAGGTCTGTCTGTCTGTCTGTCCGGAACACTAACCGATTCAAAATTTACAACTTCACTTAAAAATTTTTTTTAAGTTGTTAACCTTCTTTTTTTTTTAATGTTAGCCATTCTGGTGATTTGTCCACACGATGCTGCGCGGTCGTGAGAAGGAACCAGAGCCACTTACAAATATATTCACACACCCAGAGAAAAAATCGTGTTAAATTAACCAATTTTTAACCAATTTTGTGGTTAATATTTTTCAAACCGATCTTTCAGGTTGTTTTAACAAGATGCTATTGTTAAAAATGACACTCTCCTATATGTGTACGTGTACGTGTGAAGAGGTTTGTGGTTAAACTGGGAAAACTGGTAAATATGCGTTCATTCAAATCATTGCCGGTAGCTCAGGGGTTAGGCAGTCGGCCTCATAAACGGAAGTACGGGGATCGAATCCCCGTTCTGGAAAAAGTTTTTTTAATTTAATTTTTTTTTATAAAATTGTAAACACAGTTCCTCCAAGTAACTTTTTTACCATTCTTTACCTTATTTTCAAATGAA
Source organism: Heteromyza rotundicornis (assembly GCA_951394025.1). Lineage (NCBI taxonomy): Eukaryota > Metazoa > Arthropoda > Insecta > Diptera > Heleomyzidae > Heteromyza > Heteromyza rotundicornis. Next base: position 35,543,271 of record OX596013.1, read on the forward strand.
CATTACCATTTCAAATAGATACCTTTTCACACTGAACTGGATTTGAACGCCGGACCTTCAGATCGAATATATTTTGATTTTCGAAAAAAAAATTTCTCATTTGTGTGAATGTGTGCGTTTTGCTTCGATTTTTGTCAATGTAGTTGTAGTTTTTTGGAATTGTTTTTGTTTTGCGTACAAATGTTTTTCATGTTAATATAACATGAATAGTGTTAATTAAAATACATGAAGATTTCTCTGGGTGCACATATATTTTTTCTTATAAATGTTAGCCGCCCTGGTGAGGTATCGAACCCACAACGCTGCGATTGTAAGTAAGTTGAAGTAGCGAACTAAGCGCCTTCTAACCAGAGCCACTAATGCTCATACAATACCTTTACCTAATATCGATTAACTTCGGCAAGCTGCATGCAAAACGCTTTCATGTATATACACACACAAAAAATCATTTCATATATAAACAAAAATAGCTTCGACCTAAAGCTGCCACCTTAAAGAAAATAACACTGCCACAAACTACCGTTGCCACCTATGACTATTTTTAGCTATTACGGTGGTGTATTAGATTTTCATATTACACTTTCATATTACACTTTCCTATACACTGCATATATTCCCAGTACATCATTAAGGTCCGCACACATCAACGCGAAGTACCGCAGCCGCAGCGAAACTTACTCAAAAATGTTTCTTGCAAATGCGAAAATATATTTGTTTAAGGTGAGAAATTTCATAAAAACAAATAAAAATGTGAATCATTTATAAATTTAAATTCCCGAAAAAAAAATACTACAAAATGAACACCGTTCTTAGAGCCTATTTACACAGTCATTCCCATGACGCATGGGCACGCCGTTTTTAGAATTTACACTGACATGGGCATGACGAAATTTGACAGTTTTTATATGAAAATGTAAATAAACGAAGCATGGAGTTGCCACCTTTAACGTTTTTTGTATGGATTTTAGTGTAAATAGGCTCTTAGAAGTCACTCAAGAAATTGTAAAAGTTGAAATCAAAACTTAAAAAAATTTATTTCTGGGAAAGCAGATTCTTGCTGCAATAAAATATTCAGATTCGGTATTAGTACGTCAAAATACAAAATACGAAAATAAAAATTGAAAAAATCCAATGAATAAAACGCTTTGCAATAAAAATAATCGACAATCGGAAAAATTGTTTAGCCGTAACAGGTGAAAACATTGTTAGGTGGCAACGCTAGCCTTCTGGTAGTATTATTTCCTTAAAGGTGGCAACGGTAAATCAAAGCTATATTTTTGTGTGTACATACACAAAAATATGAAGTATATCGCCATTAGCTCAATTTATTTTATAGCTGACTGTGGTCAATTGGTTAGAGCTTCGGCCTATAACTGTGGGGGTCATAGGTTCAAGCCCGGTGCCGGCCGAAGTTTTTCTTTTTTTAATTCCATTGCTTCATATTTTTTTCTTTTTTTTAATCTTTCTTTTTTTAATTCTTTTTTAATGTAACAGTTCAACTTTCACATTAGGCAATTACATCATCAAATAAAATTTAATAAAAGTTCACATATTTCACAAATTTCTATAAAAAAAATTACATATGAAAACATAGAAAATATTTTTGCATCTAAATTACACAATAAAGTAATCATTAATTTTTTCAAATTAGTGTTTTATTTCCCGTGCATGGCACTGGCAAATTTACTAATAGTGAATAAAGAGAGAGGAGAGCACAAAAACTTCATATAAAAAAACACCCTGCCCTCTCAGCAATCTATACGCAGAAGAGAATGGAAAGCAACATACAATAATGTTTTGCAAGCACAGACAATGTCAATGCAATTGAACGGAAATCTGTAAGCATAGGATACAATTTTGTAATAGAACTTAATACCGAAAATAAAGATATTTACTTTTCGAAAATAAAACAAGTGAGTAAGTTTCAGTCGGGCAAGCCGACTTATATATACCCTACACCTACTGGGCCATATTGTATTCGCCATCTTGAATTTTTAAATTCCGACATCAAATTCGAAATCAGCGACCCCAAAAACCCCACTATACAAAATTTCATACTGTTTTGATGAAATCCTTAAATTTCGGCCGCCATGTTGGTTCCGCCATCTTGAGTTTTTTAAATTCTGACATCAAATTCGAAATCAGCGACCCGAAAACCCCACTCTTCTATGGCCCAAAAAGGATAAGTCCAAAATTTGCAATCGTGTTTACAAGAAAAGAGGACGGTCAGACGGACAGACGGATAGGGCTAAATCAACTCAGGAGGTGACGCTGATCAAGAATATATATACTTTTCCATACCGGACACGCCTCCTATATACCCATACCTCATGAGGTATAAAAAAAGAAAAAAGTCACCCCTCGAACAAACACATATGCCTGGCCAGACCCCTATACAATTTGTATGATATAAATTATTATTATACACATTTTGGTTTTTTTTCTGCAAATGCATGCATTGATGCATCTGCAGATTGTTGTTTCCAGATATTTTGTTGTCAACCTTGTTATACCCTACACCTCATCAGGTACGGGTATATTCACTTTGGGCTGATGTTTGTAACACCACGAAGGAGGCGTTTCCGGTATGGAAAAGTATATATATTCTTGATCAGCCCTATCCGTCTGTCCGTCTGACCGTCTGTCCGTCTGTCCGTCCGTCTGTCCGTCCTCTTTTATTGTAAACACGATTGCAGGAGCTAGAAGAAACCTAGGGATCAGAAATTTTGGATTTATCCTTTTTAGGCCCTAGAAGGAGTTGGTATTGCATATAGGCGTTTTTCTGTGAATTCGATGCAGCTGTTTACTTCCAGGTAGTTTTTGTGTTAATTTTTCTCTTATTTCCTTCTTTCGTTTGTGATTTTGGTTTTGAGTTCAGTTAGTTTATTATTGAATGCTGAACGTACAACATCGACAGTCCGAAATATAAATTTTTAGTGCGGAAACTAAAGTGAAATTTTTACTATTATTATGGCAGACGATTTAGAATAAGTGTACAATACGCGCTTGCGTACAGGCAGCCTTACTGATAATTTCCAGCAACAACTATCATCAGCGTTACAGCGTGATTTCGCACTTCACACAGAAGCAGACGAAGAACTAGATTTTGAGCTCGAAGATGACGCCTCGGACATTGAATATGAATTGGAAATTGAAGCAAATGAAATATTCGACAGTGATGAAGAATCCGAAGAAGAAAGTGAGAATGCACCAACTCAAGCTGCAGACGGTTTTTTGCTTGGAAAATATGGTACCTAGTGGAGTACAGCTAAAGCCATCATCATATGCAATGAAAATATAGAAGGAACCAGAAAAGAGAAGAGATGATTGTTCTTGAACACGCTGAGTAAACAATTGGTGCTTGGCAGACTTGTAAAGTAATGAAATTTTCATTACGCATTACCATTACCATTACCATTACAGGTAATGAAATTTTATTTCATTACCATTACCATTACTGCAATGGTAATTGTAATGGTAATGGTAATGAAGTAATGAAAATTTCATTGCAATGGTAATGAAATTACCATTATTTCATTGCGATAGTAATGATAATGAAGTAATGAAATTTCCATTACTTCATTACTTCATTACCTATCTGCCCCAATTGCCATGTTTAATTGTAGCTTGTATGATTCATGTCAGTTGGGATTAGGACAGTTTCTGAGTGCGTCCTTGGACATTTTATGGAAGAATCATGTCAGGTGGGATTAGGAAAGCTTTTGAGTGCGTCCTTGGACATTTTTTGGGTGAATCATGTCAGGTGAATCATGTCAGTTGGGGGATTAGGAAAGCTTTTGAGTGCGTCCTTGGACATTTTTTGGGTGAATCATGTCAGGTGAATCATGTCAGTTGGGATTATAACAGCTTCTGAGTGCGTCCTTGGACTTGGTAGGATTAGGATAACAACATATACATTTGGTATAACTTTTATTTGATATATTGCTGTTAAAAGTATTGCCTGACATGATTCACCCAAAAAATGTCCAACAACGCACTCAAAAGCTGTTATAATCCCACCTGACATGATTCACCCAAAAAATGTCCAAGGACGCACTCAGAAACTGTCCTAATCTCACCTGACATGATTCACCCAAAAAATGTCCAAGGACGCACTCAGAAGCTGTCCTAATCCCACCTGACATGATTTTTCCATAAAATGTCCAAGGACGCACTCAGAAACTGTCCTAATCTCACCTGACATGATTCACCCAAAAAATGTCCAAGGACGCACTCAGAAGCTGTCCTAATCCCACCTGACATGATTCACCCAAAAAATGTCCAAGGACGCACTCAAAAGCTGTTATAATCCCAACTGACATGATTCACCCAAAAAATGTCCAAGGACGCACTCAGAAGCTGTCCTAATCCCAACTGACATGAATCATACAAGCTACAATTAAACTTGGCATGATTCGCCCAAAAAAGGGCAAAAACGCAATTGGGGCAGATAGGTAATGAAGTAATGAAGTAATGGAAATTTCAGTACTTCATTATCATTACTATCGCAATGAAATAATGGTAATTTCATTACCATTGCAATGAAATTTTCATTACTTCATTACCATTACCATTACAATTACCATTGCAGTAATGGTAATGGTAATGAAATAAAATTTCATTACCTGTAATGATAATGGTAATGGTAATGGTCGCTCAATTTCCCAAGTCTGGTGCTTGCTAATACTGAAAATAGCATGAACAACAATCATATTTTGGGACAACATTCAACCCGTTTGGCCATTAAATCTTTCTTTGGAAGGCCGTTGAATATTCCCAGCAACATGCTGCCTAACCAACAAAGCGGCCCTGAATAAAAATTTTTTTACATTTAGCCTAAAGACCAAAATAATATACCAGCATATTTCATTCAATTCAAAGTTACGGTACCCTTTTTGCCATACAAATGCATGAAAACGTATAGGGGTCTGGCCAGGCATATGTGTTTGTTCGAAGGTTTCCGAATATGTGTTTGACGCGGGGTTAAAGCGCCCCTTCAATAATTTCAACAACTGCTATCCAAAATTGCACATCAACTCTTTATAAGACCTCCTTCCGTCACGGCACGTCTCAATTAAATACGATCTACCAATTGAGTATCGTAAGAAGGCCAATCAAGAAAGGCAAGGCTATGTGCCGGAGTCCAAGCTTCCGATACGCTAATCGCTGTGTAATGTGGGTATCGATATAGTGGCAAAGGAGCTGACCAGAAAGTTGCTCATCATTTACAATATTTACATCTGTGAAAACCGACTGGACGAGGTTGCAGAATTGCCAAATCGATTGTTTAGTTGGTAAAGTACGTATCGCCCTGCTTACGACCAAATACACAAACGAATCGGAGGCACTCGACAACGAAATCGCCCACACAAAATCGTCCATGGACAAATTGAAGAAGCGTCATTTGAGTTGTCTCGATGATCTTCCGCGATGGCAATTTGAAATCGAAAGTATGCATTTGCGCAAAAAGGCTCTTAAGGAGCAGGATGAGCTAGAATTTCAGGACCACCAGGTGCGCAGACATTTTACGAATTCAATATATTGGAATCCATTATTACACTACCGTTTATTGCAGGCCGCATCTTTGAAAATTACCACCGCTGCCAGAGTACACGGAAATTACATAAAGGAAAACTTAAAAATAAATTAAATATAAAGGAGGATTTATTTATCAACGACCCAATTCTAAAGAATTTAATCAGAACTTAAAATATTTTTTCCAGAAATGTGCTTGTTTCTTGGGTCATAAAATAATTTCTACCTAGTGTCCTTACAAATGAATAATAATTTGTAACTGTGATTTTCTATAGTTTTATTGCGAAGACACACAGGTAATGACGAAATTGAGTAGAAGCAGCACTCCAGGTACCTGAATATTTCGCGTATATAAGCCACCCGAGCAACACATCGGCATATCAGTGCGACAGATCATCTCCTGTTGTGTGGATGTGTTTTGTGATGTGCCGGTGATTCAAATAAAAATCTGACATTAAAATACTCAACTAAATCGGCGTGCGGTGAAGGCGGCCTTCGTTATTTCTCTGTGTGACAAGTAAAAGGCACTACAGAGCCCATCTGCATGGATCACATCAAGTGTTAAGGACGATAAAAGAGACCAGAGAAGGTGAGTTTCTTTGCAAACAATTTAATTTGCATTTTTTCTGTTTTACTAAAAACTTTTTTCCTTTTATGTTTTCAGTTATACCATGTCGAGATTAACTTCTTTCGAAGCTATGATTTTTCATCTCGCAGACATATTGATCTTCAGTTTTAGACGGAGCACCAACTGGCTGTGACACATCCTTTCCAAATGGTATCGCTTAAGGCGCTACTTCCTAAATTCCAACGTGCCAATGGGCTGAATAAAAGCCAGACGTGAGTTGTGTTAAATTCGGTCTAAATAACAAGAAACCACCACATTACAAATCGAAACCTCAGAATAGCACAAAGTGTAAGCCCAACACAAATATGTGCATAAGATGAAAAGTTCGAAGTGCATTTCAAGGAAATTTCACAAAAACAATCTAAAAATTATTCCAAACGATTTACATTCAAAATCAAATGAACGCGACTGTTTGCCCTACTATTGAGCAATCAAATAACCATTTCGACGAGGTCTTAGATGTTAACAATTTAAAGCCTAAAAACATTTACGACATGTCACCAATATTTGGAACGATATGTTCTAATAGAACAGCTCCAGTTTATAAATTCGCCGTATATGGAAATCAGTAAAAAATGGCGCCATCTTACAAAAACAACGAATCTATCGTAGAATTTTAATTTATTCTATAAATAATTCTAAACGATTAACATTTATTGTATTTTTACCTATCTTTAAACAACGCGCGACGATGACTGATGTTAGTTTACTACTACGACTACTTTTTACGGCAGTCCTTTATTTATACTAGTATTTAAACCTACACTGAAAGAAAAATTTAGTGCATTGGTTTTTAAAATAGAGCTTAACCAATTTTTTAAATTTTAAAACACGTGCGTTCAAAACAAATTTTAAAACGCAGTCATTCAATTTTAAAACTTTATGCTAAAAACCAATTTGAAAGCAAATGTATCAAATTTAAAAACAATTTCATTCAATTTTAAAATTTTTGTCTTTAATTTAAAAAAAATTTTCAAATTTCTTCTCAGAAAGTGTAAGGGATTATTGGCCTTATTATGGCCAATAGCCCCTGTGGTCCAACGTTTAGTTTCTTTTTGAGGAGAATCTCAACTAACAACAACACCCAATCATCTCCGTAAGGAAGTAAAATTGGGTGTTTTGCCTCATATGGCAATCTACTTTCTTCAATTCTTGTAAATTGAATGTTTTTAAATTTGACAGATTGGTTTTTAGCACAATGTTTTAAAATTTAATGAGTGCGTTTTAAAATTTGTTTTTATTTTGAAAACCAATGCACTAAATTTCTTTCAGTGTAGAGATACAGCTGTGTTCCTTTTCATAGTTGTTAACCTTTCCATAGTCAAATCTTTAAATCTAATTGTAGCCGCAATCACATTTATAAGGTATTTAAAATTATTTTTGTGATTTATTCTCGTTAAAAATGATTCGTGAATTATTTCTGTCAACAAAACTTTAGTTTTCTTCACCCCCGGATTCTCCTAACACGAATTGAAATCGCTGGACTAATCCGGATTTCTTATCGTGTCCCTTCCTATCCTTGACTTGATCCCCCCCACGCGCCTCTAAGGTGCCTGTGTTCATAGAGCACTTAGCTGAATTCTCCTCACACAGTTGTATCAAATGGTCTAATTGTATAGTTCCTCCGCTACTTCATAGCAATAGCGCCTTAAGGGAATTCCAACGTGCCAATAGGCTGAGTTGTGTTAAATTCGGTCTAAAAAAACAAGAAACCACCACATTACAAATATGTGCCCAGCACAAATATGTGCATAAGATAAAAAGTTCGAAGTGCATTTCAAGGAAATTTCACAAAAACAATCTAAAAATTATTCGAAACGATTTACATTCAAAATCAAATGAACGCGACTGTTTGCCCTACTATTGAGCAATCAAATAACCATTTCGACGAGGTCTTAGATGACAGAAATTTAAAGCCTAAAAAACATTTACGACATGTCACCAATATTTAGAACGAAAGGTCCTAATAGAACCACTTCCAGCATATAAATTCGCATCAGTATTTGGAAATCAGTTAAAAATGGCGCCGTCTTACAAAACCACTAAATCTATCGTAGCATTCATTCTATAAATAATTCTAAGCGATTAACATTTATTGTCTGAAACTGTTAAAGCATATAAGAGACGCGTTGGTGGTTTGAGAACAAGTGACGCTTCGGTTGCACAAAGCCTTTATTTATAACATTTTAAAAACTACTTAAATACATGATACGTACGAAGTACGCATCTTGTGTATACATTATTATCCATGTAAAGGTAACATGCAACGGAATTTCACACCATCTGCATGCCATCAATAAAAGACGATAATTACTTCATAGAAGGAAGGACCGTCCTTCCGAGCGGTAATTATAATCTCTTCATAGAAGGAAGGACCGTCCTTAAATACTGGCACTATCAGTGGCCGAGCGGTAATTATAATCTCTTCATAGAAGGAACGACCGTCGTATCATCTTACAACTATCAGTGGAAAAAGGAACGACCGACATAAATCATAAAATAACATGCACCAAATGTGCGATTGATAAAGAACGAATTTTTCTCGTGGCACTGTTTGAATAATTGAACAATACCCTAAGCCGCGCTTATTGGTATTCTCTTTAGAAGTGATTTCTCCAGCGAACTGAAGAAGGAAGGACCGTCATAAACACTGGCACTCTCAGTGGCCAAGCGGTAATTCTAATCAGTTCGGAGAAGGAACAACTATCTTAAATCCTAAAAACACATGCACCAGATGGGCAATTGATAAAGAACGAATCTCCACTTGGCACTGTTTTAATAATTGAACATGTGTTGTATTGTATTGCGCGTATGGTATTCTCTTATATATTTAAAAAACTACCAAATTACAAAATACTTAAAACTAAGAGTGCTTAAATACTCTCAATAATTCGGATGCTGGAATGATAGGAGACCTAATGCAGTAGTTTTTGGTAACCAGTTAATGATGTCGTTTAAGGCGACATCTAACAAAAAAAACATATCTATTAGAACACTAGGCGCGTGTAATATACATCCATACATCTACCTACAAATAACTATAAACGATTAACATTTTTTAAAAGCAATTGAATGGAATTGTAAATTCTACTCACCGAAGAGAAATAACGATCTTCTCCTTTACCAGTACCTTGTCCTTGTCGACTTTTTTATCCATTCGTCCACGGCACGATTGGCCGCAATCCGTTTGGCTTCGTTCAATGAAATAATTGCAGGATTACCGACGGTATTGAAAAAAAAGGACGAAGTAACTAAAAGTTCTCCGAAGGAATGCTAGGTCATGTTGCAAAGCTGAAACGTTGATCTACAAAATTGTGGTGAACTTTTTTGTCTCAGTCATAAATTTATTAAAAAAAAAATTTTTTTTTAAATTAAAAAAAAAATTTAGATTTTGTTGCAAATTAAGTCCTTGCTCTCTTAAAGTAGACCCCAGCAGCAGTCTTCATCTCATGAAAACTTTAATATCATTGTAACGGAGAGTGGTCCGAAGGAGTGGTTGATCATTTTGGAAAACTAATATCTTTACATACAAAGTGGAGGTGGTCTGGTCTCAAAAATAAATTTATTAAATAAATTTTTTATAATAATGCAAATTTAAATTGCAATTTTTTTGCAAAATTTTGAGTCTATAAGAGCGGTTTTGGTAGCCAATTCAAGATGTCGTTTAAGGCGATACCTGAATATTATATATGAATAAGTGGATCCTATGTTACTTGTTAGTATAACCCTTTTCAACTGTTTATATTGTAGCATGTCCTAAGACCATAAGTACAGAATAACATTATAATAGGAACAACATTTTTATATTGTAATAATCATGTCTAGAGCAAAAAATGCGAAAACTATTTGTTACTATGTAATTATTTGATATTGAATAAATGTAAACTTAAAATGTGCACAGAAAAAAAGTTTGTTTTTTTATTATAACACCTCGAGTAGGGTTCAAATGGATCCAATCTAATTTCAAACCGATGCGTTTTATCTTCGTGTTTATTGATTTGGTTGTAAATAATGTCGGGAGCGGAATGGAATTGGCACAGGAAGGAAATGGTAATGGATTGCAATCAAATGGAAATGGAACCACATTTCGAAATGGAAGAAGAGTGAAGTTGAATTGGAAATGATCGAAGATATTAACTTTGGTCTGATGTTTGTAACACCAAGAAGGAGATGTGTCCGGTGTGGAAAACTGTATATATTCTTGATCACCGTCACCTCCTGACTTTAAGATTTTGCATAGGGGGGTTTTTGAGGTCGGTTATTTCGAATTTGATATCAAAATTCATGATGGCGGATCCAAAATGGCCCAGTAGGTGCAGTGTATATATAAGTCGGCTTTGGCCGACTAAAACTTACTCACTTGTTATACCCCACACACACTTTGGCAGGGTATACTAACTTTGACCCAACGTTTGTAACGCCCATAAGGAGGAGTGTCCGGTATGGAAAAGTATATATATTCTTGATCAGCGCCACCTCCTGAGTCGATTTAGCAATGTCCGTCCGCACGATAGCGGTCGCAGTTTTGGAGATATCGAAATGGTCCGAGGTTCCGAGACCACATATATAAGGGTCAAAATATGGTCTTGAGACCAATTTTTTTTTTGGTGGACCGATTAATCGGCATTGGCTTCGGCCGTTAAAAATGGCCGAAGTTTTGGCCGAAGCTTTAAAATTTTTTTTCTTATTTTTGCGACACCGAAAACTAAAACTAATTCTTTACGATACGATTTTCTAGCCCACATCACATCAAAAGGGTCTTACTGATTTTCTTGAAACTTGAATGTAAAATTGTTTAATTGATGGAATTTCCAATGGGACATAAGAGGCCCACAAAACAAATAATATGATTAAAATTTAACTTAGTTATCATCGAATATTGAGTGAATCTCGCCTCAAATTGCGTGGCACGGGTTACAGCTGCCACAAAGTACATCCTTGGACATTTTCTGGGTGGATTACTGAATTTTAAATATAGATTTGGAAGCTTACTACTTGCTCTGATGTCTATGTTAAAAGGAGTCCTCGTAAACTGTATGAAATTTCAAATATAGGGGTAGGAGGCTCACGGAAGGATTCTACCTTTTACAAATGTAGTCCAAATTGCTGCTCCAGCAATTTACATTTAAAGTTCAAAGCTTCACAGGTGGTTTTTACCATCAACTAGAAAATCCTTTGCCCATCACCTGGCGGATTTGGGGAGTTCTTAAAAAATAGCTACTTAGATGGATTTATTCTTTGAAGAATTCTCTACCATTTCTACTAAATTCCCATTATTTTAAGCTTTACTCCAATTTTTTAAAAATGATTTTAAAAAAATCCAATTTTTTTTACTGTTAGTTTTGACCTAGGAGGCCTAAATTTGTGAATTCTTTTTTACTTTTATTATTTATTGAAATAAATTTTTAGTTCCTAAAAAAAACGAAATGTGTATATACTCGAATTTGAATGAAAAAAACAGTTTTTAAAGGGTTTTTACTTAAGTATCGGCTTCGGCTTCGGTATAGGCCTTCGGCGTCGGCCGAAGTAATAGGCTGCCAATTGATCTTCGGCATCGGCTTCGGCCTGAAAATGCTTATCGGTCGGGCTCTACCTATAATTGGCTCAAAATAGGGTCTTGGGACCACATTTTTTTTATGTTCGAGATACTTCTTCCAATTGTGTGGGGGTATTTCAGCTTCGTAATAGCCGAAGATAGTCCACTCTCTAGTTTTTCTAGCATGAACATCTAGCAGACCAATCAAATCCAATCGCCCATAACATACAAATTTTTATTTAATAAATTGAAGGGCTCTGGGACATAAGTTGCTATCCCACAAGAAGTTCGTTCGGAAGAGTTATTTTCAGGACAGCGATTTCATTCGGCTTTGCCGAAGCTGAAATACCCCACCTAATATGGCCCATTTGGAAGTACCTCGAATCACTCCTAGTCAAATTGGCCGTTTATTCCTGTTTATAAACGACCAATTGATGTTTCAAATGTACCGAATGTTGGAAACCTCCGAAAAAAAAGTTTGTGAAAACTGCGAAAAATCTTGTATTATTACACAAAGTTATTTGCTCGAAAGAAAGTCTGACGCCTTCACGCTCCACTCGCAATAATAATCTGATACAACTAAAACATGCATGTCTAATGTCTGATCGTCAATTACTCGTTAACAGTAAATGTCCTTCGAATTTGCTTAATTTTGACTTACAGGCAAATAGCAATGCAACGCAATTTGAAAATAAGCTTATGACTCATTTAAGAAATTTGTAGTATGTTTTCTGTTTGTTGTTATGTTATGTTATTTAATGTAAAATAGTGTTGCACAAACGTTGTAGAGTCCAATTGTTTTATGTAATCACTTTCTTGCTGGCGGGAGTATAAAGTGACTATCTGAGACGTATGGCCTCTGTATGTGCAATATTATTAATAAGTTTTTTATATAAATTTAATTGTCTTATGTGATTTTTAGAGAGCGGATTTATATGCAAAATCATATGCAAGAAATATGCAAAAAATATGCAAATATTGAAAACATAATGTGGTCAAATCGTAATATTAAAAAAAGAGCATTTCAGTCTTGGTTCGGAGTCAATCCGACGACCCAGTAAAATATGCATTTGCATAAAAATCCGCTCTCTAGTGATTATATTTTAGTTTTTTAGCTTAAGAATTATGTTTTCAATATGTTCCATTTACAACGTTGATAGTGCTGTTCTAATGAGATTTTTTATCTTGCAGCGCTAGGTCAAATTTATTCAAATAAATTAATAAAATTTTCAATCGAATATTCCAAAAAAAAATTTGGTTCACATGTGAACACCGACTGGACGAGGTTGCAGAATTGCCAAATCGAATGTTTAGTTGGTCGCACAGCGATTTTATGACACGCCGCAAATTGGGCAATACCATTTGGATTGAGGTGATGCAGAAGGAAATTTCGGAAAAATGCTTGGAAATAGAAAAGTTCAAATGCGACTTGGAGGAACTGCTGAAGTTCTTGGATTTTATCTTTCGCGCGCTGAAGGGAAAAATTAGTAATTCCGATATTAAAGTCGGAATGTTCGATTGCTTGGAGTATGTTTGCCCTTTGAACCAGTTAATGGTGCCAAGTGGATTTCATTGTTTTTTTCGGTCCTTGCAGGAATACGTACGAGTTTCTAAACATATACGAAAAGCTAGTCAGCGAACGGGATAAGAATAACCAAATCTTCCGTGAATGTCTCAACAAATCGTTGGCCATGAATTTCAATAGACGTGACTCAAAACAGAATTGTCAGAAAGTGAATGGAAATGGCAAATAACAAAGTTTTCTCTCTGCCATAGAAATTTAAAGCACGTATCGCCCAGCTTACGACCAAATACACAAACGAATCGGAGGCACTCGACAACGAAATCGCCGACACAAAATCGTCCATGGACAAATTGAAGAAGAGTCATTTGAGTTGTCTCGATGTTGTCTCGATGATCTTTGAAAAGGAACACCGTTGCCAGGAAGAGTACACAAAAATTACGTAAAGGCAAATTTTAAAAATAAATTAAAGATAACTAAATATCAATTCATTAGGGTCGTTCCAAAGAATTTAATCAGAACTAAAAAAATTTTTCCCAGAAATTTGCTGATTTGACCCATTATTTTATGACCCAAATAAAATAATTTCTACCTAGTGTTCTTACAAATGAATAATAATTTGTAACTGTGATTTTCTATAGTTCCGGAAAATAGCTTCTCATTGTGGGACAAAAGGGTGTTTTATTGCGAAGACACACAGGTAATTAAGAAATTGAGTAGAAAAGTGTAGAAGCAGCACTACAGGTACCTGAATATTTCACGTATATAAGCCACCCGAGAAACACATTGGCATATCAGTGCGACAGATCATCTCCTGTTGTGTGGAAGTGTTTTGTGATGTGCCGGTGATTCAAATAAAAATGTGACATTAAAATACTCAACTAAATCGGCGTGCGGTGAAGGCGGTAAAAGGCACTACAGAGCCCATCTTCATGGATCACATCAATTGTTAAGGACGTAAAAAGAGACCAGAGAAGGTGAGTTTCTTTGCAAACAATTTAATTTGCATTTTTTCTGTTTTACTAAAAGCTTTTTTCCTTTTATGTTTTCAGTTATACCATGTCGAGATTAACTTCTTTCGAAGCTATGATTTTTCATCTCGCAGACATATTGATCTTCAGTTTTAGACGGAGCACCAACTGGCTGTGACACATCCTTTCCAAATGGTATCGCTTAAGGCGCTACTTCCTAAATTCCAACGTGCCAATGGGCTGAATAAAAGCCAGACGTGAGTTGTGTTAAATTCGGTCTAAATAACAAGAAACCACCACATTACAAATCGAAACCTCAGAATAGCACAAAGTGTAAGCCCAACACAAATATGTGCATAAGATGAAAAGTTCGAAGTGCATTTCAAGGAAATTTCACAAAAACAATCTAAAAATTATTCCAAACGATTTACATTCAAAATCAAATGAACGCGACTGTTTGCCCTACTATTGAGCAATCAAATAACCATTTCGACGAGGTCTTAGATGTTAACAATTTAAAGCCTAAAAACATTTACGACATGTCACCAATATTTGGAACGATATGTTCTAATAGAACAGCTCCAGTTTATAAATTCGCATCCGTATATGGAAATCAGTTAAAAATGGCGCCATCTTACAAAAACAACGAATCTATCGTAGAATTTTAATTTATTCTATAAATAATTCTAAACGATTAACATTTATTGTTAATCGTAAACCGAGTGTCAAAGATTATAGGTTCGTAAAGCCGAAAAGATACAGCGATCAGCTCCGGCTGACTATTTGTATGATACTGCTTTTATTTTCATAATTTATTTACAAGAATCTTAAAAACTAAAAAACGTACAAAAATACTTATCAGTTAGGTATGCACGAAGTACCAACCTTTGCGTTGGTCTTTTTGTGTATTCAAATATTTCAGTGCATATTTAATTTACGACCCCGAAAGGCTCGTACTAAATCTTCGCATGGAAGATGCGATAAGAAAATATTCTTATCGAGCATGTTGTCAAAAGTAACTTGTCTGTGTAAAGCAGAGGATACTTCTTGAAAAAACGTATGTAAATTACTCCGACATGTGGACTGTATTTACTTGAGGGAAAAAACCCTTTACAATTGTTGTTCTTAAACTACATCGATACTGACAATATTTTTGTATTAGAAATAATTGTAAATATAAGTAAATATATCATGTCCATGACACCGCGCTCATACCAAGCGATAATTCTAATCAGTTCGGAGAAGGAACAACCATCTTAAATCCTAAAAACACATGCATCAGATGGGCGATTGATAAAGAACGAATTTCCACTTGGCACTCTTTTATTAATTGAACATGTGTTGTATTGTATTGCGCGGATGGTATTCTCTTATATATTTAAAAAACTACCTAATTACAAAATACTTAAAACTAAGAGTGCTTAAATACTCTCAATAATTCGGATGCTGGAATGATAGGAGACCTAATGCAGTAGTTTTTGGTAACCAGTTAATGATGTCGTTTAAGGCGACATCTAACAAAAAAACATATCTATTAGAACACTAGGCGCGTGTAATATACATCCATACATCTACCTACAAATAACTATAAACGATTAACATTTTTTAAAAGCAATTGAATGGAATTGTAAATTCTACTCACCGAAGAGAAATAACGATCTCCTCCTTTACCAGTACCATGTCCTTGTCGACTCTTGTTTATCACTATCTCTATATGACAACAACGTTAGCACTAGCACTGATTTTACTACTGATTTAAATAAACCACACGTTTCTTTTACGTTTCGATAATAACTGACGGTTAAACTATTTTCTAAACATCATAATGTGATCACACATCATACGATGTACATATCTTAAAACTAATCACACCCGAACCAAGCGATAACAGGTCATTTCAGACATTTTTGCACTGATATTTCCATGATTGTCATGACCTTATCTTTATTGCTACCAGATGTGTACATTTGTTCTAAATGTTGACATGAACAATTATATCCCATGCCGTTTTCGTAAGCCCTACTACCTCCAATTCTTCAAAGAAAATTCCGGACTTATCTTTAAATTTGTCTATTGTTATTTGACAACTAATTAACGGTAATAATATTAAATATGACAACAACGTTAACAAACAATTCTTATTGTTGATTCTTTTTGATCTTCTGACGTTGCTTCTAGTTTCTTTATCAGTAGTTTTATTATTTTTCATATTTCCTTTTCGACGTCCCAGTGCTGGTCCTTACGTCTACCATACGGCACAATCCATCTTTGCCTTTTATGACGTTCTCGACCCTACCCCTTCTCCAATTCATTGGGCCGATATTATCCTCCTTTAATAATACCAAAGACCCGGGTTTGATATTTTCAATCGAACCTTGCCATTTGAACCTCTTTTGTAGTTCAGATAGATATTCATCAGACCATCGTTTCCAAAAATCCTGACTATTTTTCTCCACTGCTTTCCAGTGGTCCCGCAGCCCGTGATAACATTGATTATCACCAGAATCAAAAATAGTGGTCAAAGGTTCCCCTATTAAAAAATGCCCGAACGAAGACACAAACATATGCCTTGTCCGCTTTTTTGCCCCTTATTTTGTGATGAATAAATATTGGTCCTAAAAAGTCTACTCCCACATTTAAAAATGGCCTCGTTCCCATCAATCTGTCCGCTGGTAAATTTCCCATAAGCTGATGTAATGGCCTAGGATTCGCTTTAAAACACCGGTAACACTTATTAACCACTTTTCCTGTCAATTTTCTTCCACGTATTATCCAAAGTTTTTATCTTATTATGGCCAGTAAACCTTGTGCTCCAACGTGTAAATGCCTTTTGTGAAGAAATTCCACTAACAACAAAACCCATTCATCTTCATAAGGAAGTAAAATTGGATGTTTTGCTTCATATGACAACCTACTTTCTTGAATTCTTCCCCCAACCTTTATCAAACCGTTATCGTCTAAGATCGGAGAAAGTGTTCGCAATTTTTAGGTTTTATTCATAATTTTATTTTTCTGAAGATCTTTGATTTCTTTTGAAAAATAGTTCCACTGAATATCTTTCACCAATACCTGCAGAGCTTCATTTTTATACTCCTTCCAAATTTTAATTGCTTTTTTCATAACCAAATCTCTAAATTTGATTATGACCGCAACCACATTTAATAAGTATTTAAAATTATTTTTGTGATTTATTCTTGTTAAAAATGAGTCGTGAATTACAGTTAATAACACTACTTTGTTTTTCTTAACCCCAGGAAGATCTTGGATTTTCTGCCAACTTGATCTATAGCTTTCTGGAGTTTGGAGAAATCCAGCTCCTTCAAACCATAACTTACTATTTATTATTTCATTAGCAAACAGTCCCCTTGATATTAAATTCGCTGGATTCTCTTTTGTTTTTACATGATCCCAGTTCCTTACATCACTATTTGATTGAATAAAACTGGCTCTATTTGATTCAAATATTTTAAGTGTTGAAGGATCCAATTTTAGCCAACTTAATACAATTTCGGAGTCTGAGTAATAGAAAACATTGTTGAACTCCATCTTTAAGCTTTTTAGAACCATTTTCAGCAATTCAACCAGCAACACTGCTGCACAAAGCTGTAGTCTTGGCACTGTTTCGATCCTAACCGGTGCCACCCGAGATTTTGCAGCTGCAATGTTTGTGTAACTCTTGCCTGAAATGTTCACTGATTTAACATAGACTACTGCCCCATAAGCTTTCATTGAAGCATCGCAAAATCCATGTAATTCAATCTTTACCGGGTCTTTAATAACTAATGCCCTTTTAATTTTTAAATCTGTCAAGTGTGGCAATGGACTTTTTATTTTGTTCCAAATCTCTAAAAGCTCGTCGGGAACCTTCATATCCCAATCAACTTTAAGCTTCCATAACCTTTGCCACAACATTTTTGCCTTCACAATTACTGGACTAACAATGCCCAATGGATCAAACAGTTTTGAAATGTCTGACAGCATACTTCTTTTAGTAATTTTTCCATCATCAACCCAATTACACTTAATTCCCAACTCGTCCATAAACGGATTCCATACTACACCTAGTGCTTTCACAGCGCTCGCACTATCCAAATCAAGATCAAGCTGTATTTCCCTATCTTGAAGTGGTATATTTTTAAGCAAGTCTACGTGATTTGCACACCATTTTCTCAACGGAAACCCATATTAATTAAAATATTATTTATCTTATCTTGCCTTTTTATCAGTTCCTTAAGACAATCCCCACCTGTCATCAAATCATCCATATAAAAATCTGAACGTATTACTTCAGCAACTTCTTCATTGCTTCCTTGTTCCATATTCGCTACCATATGCAAACATTTAACGGCAAGATATGGAGCGGCTGATGTCCCATATGTCACTGTCTTAAGTGCATATGTTTTTATTTCATCATTTGGGTTCCAACGCCAATATATCAACTGATATTTTTGGTCATCATCCTTCACCCATATCTGCCTATACATTTTTTCAATATCAGCTGAAAAAACATATACATGTTTCCTAAACCGTAACAAAATATTGAACAAATCCTCTTGTAACCGCGGACTCGTAATTTTGTCGTCGAACTTTCCGGCCTTATTACACAATGATGGGGTAAATAATATTTATAATCAAACTTATAAACATCCTTCACCTCCCTCATATGACCTAGTTCTAAGTACTGCTGGAGGAATTCATTATACTGTAACCTTAATGAATCGTTTGCCTTCAGTTTCTATTCCAAAGAGTAAAATCTTCTTTCAGCTTGAATTGCTGAACTTCCCAATTTATTTACATTTTCTTTAAATGGTAATGACACGATGAATTTTCCATCATCACCTAGAATAAAATTTTCTTGAAAATGTTCTTCCCATTTAATTTCCTCACGAGTTTGCAGCTTGGCAGGTGTAATTTCCTCCAATTCCCAAAATTTCTTTAATTGCTCATCCAAACTAGCTTCACAAGTTATCATACCACAATACATTGACGATGACTCCTCAATTGCATTTCCACAAGCCACCCAACCAAAACCAGTATCCTGAAGAACTTTTATTTGTCCACTTTTTAATAAAGGATAAAATACTTCAGCTCCCAGCAAGATGTCAACTTTCCCAGGGATATTAAATTGTGGATCAGCTAATGTAATGTGCTCCGGTATTTTTCCTTTTACAATTTTCTTTGAAGGCAAATCGGAAACTATTTTAAGAACCACTACTACATTTAGCTCACATTGAAAATCAGATACTACAGACAGAATGCCAATTACAACTCTTTCTTTGACTTCAGCTTTCTTTTCTCCTACTCCTTCAATCGTAATATGTTCTTGTTCCCCTTTAATACCCAACTGATTTTTAAAACTTGTTGTTATTAAATTTACTTGAGACCCATTATCCAATAAAACTCGACCTTTTACGTATTCACCCTTATAATTCTTTACTTTAAGAACTACAGTCGATAACAGAATTTGTTTATTAATTTTGTCTGATATTCTTTTTTCACCACTTTTCACTATTGCACTTTTAGGAGAATTTTTCGGTTTATTCTTGTGCAACAGTATGTTGTGACTTCCGTTACACTCTTTACAATTGGAAAAAGTACAATTAATTTTGGAATGCCCACTATTCCGACACTTTTGACTTAACTTATGCTCATAAACTTTATTAAATCTTTCATTAACAGATAATCCTTTAAACTTGCTGCATTGTGAAGGAAAGTGATTAATTCCACATCCCATGAAACATTTAACCGGACCCGCATTTACGAAGTTTTTTACAGGCAATACCAATCCTTCACTCTCACGTTTATATGTGAAATGCTTTTGACTTGCCTCTAAAGCAAAAAATTCTTGTTCCAAAAAATTTGTTAAAAAATCTAATTTTGGAATTTCTTTCGAGTTTGTTAAAAAGGTTTCAAAATTCTTTCGAAAATGTTCATCCATTTTTCTGGTTAGCATAAAACAAACAAAGGCCTGAAGTATTTCCTCAGAGTCTAATCCCGTTGCATTTAATGCCTGTAAACACTCCTGAATTAAATCTTGAAATTTCTTAACATTAGCCGATGTAGATGTCACAAATGGTGCGTCAAGTAAAGTTTTGAAATATATTGATGTTATAGCGCGCTGATTCGTAAATTTTTCGTCAAGCAAATCCCATGCGATCGAATAATTTGAATCTGTCGCCGGTAAATTTGCTATCGTACTAGCTGCCGATCCTCTTAATTTGGATTTTAACATACACATTTTTTGCGTATTTGAAATGTTCGTTGAATGAATTAAATTGAATATAAAGTTCTTTAAATGAATTCCACTTGGCATAATCGCCATAAAAAGTGGGAATCTCAATTGAAGGCATTTTAAAATGCAAATTCCCCTTAGCAGATTCTTTCTTTGTTGCTTCTTGCGAAATATTATTATATGCGTCTTGCAAAGAATAATACCTGTCAGTAAGCTCATCATCATCGACATATTTATCGATATAATCGAAATATACCTTTTCAGCGGTTTTGGTATAATCCCGAAGTTCACCCACTATCAACCCCCATCACTAAAGCCATCTAACTTGATTTGGAAAGTTCTTAAAACATACTCGAATTTCCGCACCAAACCTGAACGTTCAAGCTCTTTCTTTATTACAGAATTCGAAACACCGGAACTACCAGCCTTGGAAACTTCCTTTTCCTTACCTAAATCGTTTAACTCTTTTAATTTAGTAGCACACTGATGGTATTTGGTAGCTATATCTTCGTTTATTTTATTCCTGAAATAATCGTGTGTCTTCATCTCCTCAGCAGAATCTTCCAGGCTAACGTGATTTTTAGTGAAGCTTATAAAAGTATCCCTCAATTTTTTCTCAAGGTTCTCCAGCTCCGCAGCCATTATTGGTTGTGAACCTTTAACCAAATCATTCCAACTAGAAATGATGATGGTATAAAATTGGCTTTGTTCTTTTATTACCTCATTAGCTTGAACTAGAGTTAGTTTTCCCATCTCAACTTAAACTTTTCTAGCTTTTCTCGGTTTTTAAAACTACAAAAATCCTTATTTTGTATCTTAATACTTCAAGAAAAATCTCAATAATACTAATATCTTTCCTGTATTCTTCTTGAATCTACAAAAACCCTTACTTTGTATTTTCAAATACAAAATTCATTCAGGAATAAGAATATTAATATAGTTAAAAATTTATATAATCAAACCCGCTTTTATCACTTTATAAAAATATTAAAAAAAAAAAAACTTGTGTTTCTTACCGCGATCCTTTACGTGTTCCTTTCCCGGTCCACAAGATATTCGCCAACTCACGCGTTCTTTTCAGGGGTCACCAAAATGTTTATCACTATCTCTATATGACAACAACTTTAGCACTAGCACTGATTTTACTACTGATTTAAATAAACCACACGTTTCTTTTACGTTTCGATAATAACTGACGGTTAAACTATTTTCTAAACATCATAATGTGATCACACATCATACGATGTACATATCTTAAAACTAATCACACCCGAACCAAGCGATAACAGGTCAGGTAGCCTAGACCTTTTTGCACTGATATTTCCCTGATTGTCATGACCTTATCATTTTTTTTTTTTAAATTTAAAATTAGGTTGGCGGATACAAAGTCCAACAAATTGCCAGGGTATCCCACAAAAAATGTATGTATAGTAGTTTTAATTTTTTTTTGTTAGTTCGAATTTAACCTAACTTAGCGCTACGCTTAAGTTGGAAAATTATAAATTTCACGGTATTTCATTGATTTGTTAATTCACTTTCAATTAGTTATAATTGATATTGTATTAGTCCATTTTTATTTTTATTTAATCAAACTTGACTTTCGCTTTAACCACCACATTGAAATCAGAATTTCATGAAAGCTCAAATTTTTATAAAAACATGTGCTTTAACAAAACGATGCGTCCAGCATGGCGGCCAAAACGGAAGTGAAACTTATCTTTATTGCTACCAGATGTGTACATTTGTTCTAAATGTACACATCTAGTCGTGCATGTGGTTTTATAACCAGACGGGTCAGATTCAATTAGTTCCTGGAATATCAGCGTTATCACTTGGTACAGATGTTGGTTACCTAAACAGCACCAAACATTCGTAGGTGGAGTTTTAGTAATTAAACATTTATGATCTCAAAAGAATGTTAAACAGATCTTCTTGTAACCTTTGACCGTTGTATAACATGTCATTTAATGACGCGTTCTTGGAAGTTTTACAAGAAGCATCGAAAACAACTCTCAATTTGGTTGTCGAACTCTCAGGTCGCAACACACAATGAATTTTCTTTCATTTCATACAATTTCCATATGACCCATGTCAAGATATTCTCTCATACATTCATGATATTTTTCTTTTAGAGATCCGTTTTTTTCCAACTTCCTTTCCAGTGAAAGAAATCTTCTTTTAGCCTGAATGGCCGAATCTCCCAATCCTTCCAATTTATTTTTGAATGGCAAGGCTACTACAAATTTCCCCTTGGTTATTCACATGCATTTATAACTTTTGCAAGACATTCTCGAATGACCGCCTTTCAAACATTTAAGGCATAGTCTATTCGCCAATGCCTTTGAATACCTATCAATTATTGACAGACTCTTGAACTCACTACATAGTTCAGCTAGATGATTAGAACTATAGCCCATCAGACATTGGGATGCTGTCTTACCTGACATCCTTTGCATACCAATATTTGCCTTGGGCTGTCCTTGCATAGCCTCTAGAGCATAGAATTCATGGTCTAGAAACTTTGTCAAGGAATCCAACCTTGGAATGTCCCTTGAATTTGGGAGTGAACTTTCATATTTCACTCTCAAATTATCATCTAGTTTTCTGATTAGTATGTAATTAATGATGGCATCCAAAAGCTCATCTGACGGTAACTTCAGTGAATTAAGGGCGTGCAATCCTTCTTGGACTGTACTTTGAAAAATTTTAACGCTTTTTTCAGTTTTCAAAATACACATTTTCTGTGTATTAGGAATACCCCTTGATGCTACCATTTGAACAAACAATTCTTTGAATGTTTCCCACTTTGAGTAGTCTCCCTCAAATGTGGGTAGCTCAACTTGTGGGAGAGTATAGTGCATGTAAGTATCTGATTTTTCAGAAGCTTTACTCTTAGTTCTATTCTCCTTACAAAGTAAGTCGCAACTTTCTTTGAGAGAATATAACGTTTCTGCTAATCCGGATTTCTTATCGTGGTCCTTCCGCCTCTGAGGTGCTTGTGTTCATAAAGCACTTAACTGAATTCTCCTCGCCGAGTTGTATCAAATGGTCCAATTTGATAGTTGTCGTTGACCAGAGAGTGTGTACTTTCACCTGAATTTTGTCCTTTAAGTACTCTTCCTTCTTTAGATCCTTCGCCTGTGAAAGGATGTCGTGGTTTTGTTGGAAATCGCTCCATGCTTTTCACAACTCCTTTTTCATCTCCTTCAGTTCATGAAGTCCAGGTGTGGCATCGTTTGACAATCCTATGTCATAGAGCTCTTTGATCTTGTTTGCCAGGACCTTTTGGCAGCGCACTAGTTGCTGAGTTTCCATTTTTTCACACTTTCACTTAGCACAAATTTAAGAACAAATTTTTAAAGGTATTTACCCTTAGCTCCAGTTTATAAATTCGCATCAGTATTTGGGAATCAGTTAAAAATGGCGCCATCTTACAAAACCACTAAATCTATCGTAGCATTCTAATTCATTCTATAAAAATTCTAAGCGATTAACATCTATTGCCTGAAACAAACCGCGAGTAATATCAATCGTTCTTAGCGGTGAGAATTAATCTGAGTCTTTATTTTAAAAATGCGTTTCTTATATTCTATTCTTTATCTTGCTTTTACATTCGATAGAAGCAGATAAAGATATTCGTGGTTAAAATTGACATGAAATTGACTTTATTCAAAAGATAATCTTTTGGCATTATAATTTAAATATGATTTCTGGCATATGACCGCCACGGCTGGCTCGGACGTAATCTAATCTGGAGGTCCAATTTGCAATCACTTTTTCTAACATTCGTGGCCATATATTGGCAATAACGCGGCGAATGTTGTCCTCCAAGTGGTCGATCGTTTCGAACTTATCGGTGTGGACTAGCGACATCACATATCCCCACAGAAAGTAGTCTAGTGGCGTTAAAGCGCACGATCTTGACCAATTCACGGGTCCGGAACGTGAAATTATACGGTTTCCTTCAGTAAATCAATTGTGGCACGAGCTGTGTGACATTTTGTGGGGTCTTGTTGAAACCACAGCTCCTGCACATTATGGTTGTTCAATTGAGGAACGAAATAGTCGGTAATCATGGCTCTATAGCGGTTACCATTGACTGTAACGTTCTGGCCAGCATCGTTTTTAAAGAAGAACGGACCAATGATTCCACCAGCCCATAAAGCACACCAAACAGTCAGTTTCTCTGGATGTAACGGTGTCTGAAGATACACTTGACGATTATCTTCACTCCAAATACGGCAGTTTTGTTTATTGACGTAGCCATTCAACCAAAAGTGAGCTTCATCGCTAAACGAAATTCTCTTATGAATCGCATATCTTGTTTTCGGGCCCATTCACCGAATCTACGCCTTGCTAGGTGATCGTTTGGCTTCAACCATTACTTTCAAAATAAATTTGCACAATTTGGAAGCGTTGTTCAGTCTACTCATGCTGAAATGCCAAACCAGTGGGTAGCTTGAAAGCTGACAAAATGGTCGCCAGTTAAAACAATGTTGCCAACTTAAAGTAAAAAAAACACCTTTTAGAATGGAAATGGATTTCACACCGTCTGCATACTATGAACCATCCACCATGCAAACAAATCTTATCGTAACGATAATACCTATCCTGCTCCAAGAACGTCTAGGGGAACAGATAAGCGATCCTTTGAACAGTGAATGGCAAAATACTTAAAACTAACAGTGACCAAATTCTCTCAATAATTCGGATGCAGTATTTTGTTGTAATGATCTCGTTTAAGGCGACTTCTAACTAAACAAAAATAACTATTAGATCATTAGGAGTGCATACAACTACCTACAAATAACTCTAAACTATTAACATTTACAATATTTTAACCATTCGGCCATTTCATTTGATGAGAAAGCAAATACCTACCAGTTCCATAGTATTTTCAGTTCTAATTTTATTATTGCCCAACGGCGATATTTATACAAAAACTTTACACTACAGACTACAAAAATACTTACAAACTATTCTGAGCACAAAAAAACCAGAGATAAAAAGACGCAATAGCGTTGGTCTTCTTGTGTACATACAGTGGAATTGTTATGAGTTACGCTCGCAACATAATACCAAATATAGTTTTCTTATGATGATACGAGCTATTAGTGGCTCTGCATCATCCAGTTTGATATCCATCCCTTGTTACGCGCGCTATAGGTAGGGTGTCGTCGGCATGCTGGTTGTTGAGCGACTAGCTGAGTCGGTTGTGGCGTGGATCTTTCACCCTCCAATGCGAAAACGTAAGCATAAAAGATTTACTCATGCCATTTTAAAAAGTAGTCACTAATGCAGTGAGCAAATTTGCAAAACTATTATGATCTCAAAAGAATTAACATCCAAAACCCTATTTACATTACTTCTTCAAGAGAGAGAGAAAATTCGTGGTAATCCATCAATGCCTGTTAGTCGCCTTCCTCAAATAAAAGAGAGTTTAGTTCATATTAGGAATTAAGGTTTAATACAAAAGGGAAATTTTAACAACGATATTTGTTGTAATTCGCATACAAATGTTGTTGTTGTAGGCAACTTGCTTGCTGGGACTTTGAGGAAATTCTTCAACCAGGCATAGTAGTAGGTTGCTATACAACAACAAGTAAAAATTCAGTTTGCTGCATTTTACCATTCGCTGCTTCAGTGAGTTGGCGTGTGATGCAAAGGAGAAACAATTCTCTTGTGCGTCATACCAATACTTACTTATAGCGTCGCTTGGATAAAATAAAATGCATAAAGAGTGCTGACGAGGATCCGTGGCGGGATCCGAAACAGCTGTACACTCTGCCAGACTGAGTTTTTGCTTAGTTGTTGTACTCCTCTTTCCAAAATGAATTTTTTGGAAAATGAGCTAAAACCCATAATTAATACATAAATTATGAAAAGCTCAATAAAAATCTGAATTTTTTACTAAAAAAAGGTAACTTAAAGGTAAGAGAGATAAGAAGCAATGAATGAAAGAAAACTTAAAACTATAATATTAAGTTGAGCGAATAATTTTAAGCTATGAGACAAAGGTAGACACTTGATATTGATAACAAAATTAGGGTTACCATGACATTTCAAAATTTAAATAGTACTAATGATATTTAAATTTAAAAGGAAATCATTTAAAAATTAGCTTATCAATATTGAGGCAATTTTTTGAATGTAATTAATTAGATCAATTTGCATATAACTAGGATAGCATTGAAATTTGCATGGTATAGAAATTCAGTTATTTTAAATCATATGATATTTAATAGAAATACAGTAAGTGTTAAAACAATAACTTTGTTTAGGTTATTTGGCACATTTTTGGACCCTTTTGTATGCAATTTTCTTTAACTCATCAAATTTATAATGATAAAAGCATGATTTTATTAACCATTCATACAAGAAGGTCGTAGAAATAAGGCACTTTTTATATTACCGATCCGTGGGCTCACTCGCTACTCGCCATCTCCGATGTCTTTCAATCAAAATGGAGGGGAACAATGATGTCGCGTGGCTTTTCGCGTATGATGAAAATTTCAGATCTGTTTCAGAATTTGTTTTTGGGGAGGGAAAATTATACAAATATATATAACTTTTGCTATGCTGTCTTTGAGACTTTACCTGTAGCGACAGATGTACCAAATTTTGAATATGGTTGTAAATGGCGTCTTGATGGAAAACCTTTACGTAAACTAGCTTGAACTATTTTTTTGAGCTTTTGCGCTTTGCAATATTTAATCCAGTGCACTTATTGATTAATAAGATAAATACGGATTTCTTTTCTATCAACTTTGTTTTACGATTTTATAATTCAGCTTCACACGTCTTTCACAGACAAGTTGATTTCGGAAAAGAAAGAAAATGTAAGCTACAACGCTTACAGCTCAGATATCGAGACTCGAAGTTTAGGCGAGTGAAATGAATCAGCTGCAAGGGTTGCATGGGTTAAAAAAATAAAGGGAACTTTTATTTCTTCCACTCTATGAAAGAAATATAAAATGAAATTTACTAATATTAAAAGGAAAACTGCTAACTCATTAATAAATATTAGTAAGTTTGTTTTTTAATAATTTAGAATCCCTAACACCCTTTCAGAGCATTAACACATTCATTCTTCTCCACATTTGAACAGTGACTGAACTCATGTACCAATTTTTTGATTATATCGTACAAAGAGGACCATTCGTTTATATCCTCAAAAAAATTTTGGGATCTTTATATCCTCCAGGTTTAGAGTTGCTGGACTTTTCACCATCTCTAATAACTGCATCTTCTTTGCTATGTCCATTGAAGCATCGTTGTATGACCTGTCCACTTGGTCAATTTTGTCTGCTCTGCCGGCATCATCTTCTATGTTTTCATCCAGCCATAATTTCATATTGGTCACTTGCCGGAAAAATTTTCTTATCAGAATATCGGCTTTCTTGACTTTCAGATGCTCCTCTTGTGACCTTCTTGCAGCTGTGTTCTCTTAGCCCTTGCTTCTTGCCGACGGTGGATGTCCTTCAGTATATTAAAAAAAAAATTGTAATTTATTATTTTTGTAATAAACCCCATGAAAAAATTTATAAAACAATTCAACGAGCAATTACTTAAATGCAGACATAACTTTTGAACATTTTATTTGCGTTCAGTCTCGAAATGCCACCGCCGCCCTTTACCAGTACCAAGTCCTTGCCGACTTTTTTTATCCATTCGTCCACGGCACGATTGGCCGCAATCCGTTTGGCTTCGTTCAATGAAATAATTACAGGATTACCGACCGTATTGAAAAAAAGGACGAACCTTTTGCCCAAAAATGGCATCTCAGCAACATTTTAATATCGTTGTAACTAGAAGTTCTCCGAAGGAATGCTAGGTCATGTTGCAAAGCTGAAACGTTGATCTACAAAATTGTGGTGGGCTTTTTTGTCTTTTTTGTTTTTTTTTGCAAATTAAGTCCTTGTTCTCTTAAAGTAGACCCCAGCAGCAGTCTTCATCTCATGAAAACTTTAATATCATTGTAACGGAGAGTGGTTGATCATTTTGGAAAACTAATATGTTTACATACAAAGTGGAGGTGGTCTGGTTTCAAAAATAAATTTATTAAACAAAATTTTTTATAATAATGCAAATTTAAATTGCATTTTTTTTGCAAAATTTTGAGTCTATAAGAGCGGTTTTGGTAGCCAATTCAAGATGTCGTTTAAGGCGATACCTGAATATTATATATGAATAAGTGGATCCTATGTTACTTGTGAGTATAACCCTTTTGAACTGTTTATATTGTAGCATGTCCTAAGACCATAAGTACAGAATAACATTATAATAGGAACAACATTTTTATATTGTAATAATCATGTCTAGAGCAAAAAATGCGAAAACTATTTGTTACTATGTAATTATTTGATATTGAATAAATGTAAACTTAAAATGTGCACAGAAAAAAAGTTTGTTTTTTATTATAACACCTCGAGTAGGGTTCAAATGGATCGAATCTAATTTCAAAGCGAGGCGTTTTATCTTCGTGTTTATTGATTTGGTTGTAAATAATGTCGGGAGCGGAATGGAATTGGCACATGAAGGAAATGGTAATGGATTGCAACCAAATGGAAATGGAACCACATTTCGAAATGGAGGAAGAGTGAAGTTGAATTGGAAATGATCGAAGATATTAACTTTGGTCTGATGTTTGTAACACCAAGAAGGAGATGTGTCCGGTGTGGAAAACTATATATATTCTTGATCACCGTCACCTCCTGACTTTAAGATTTTGCATAGGGGGGTTTTTGAGGTCGGTTATTTCGAATTTGATATCAAAATTCATGATGGCGGATCCAAAATGGCCCAGTAGGTGCAGTGTATATATAAGTCGGCTTTGGCCGACTAAAACTTACTCACTTGTTATACCCCACACACACTTTGGCAGGGTATACTAACTTTGACACAACGTTTGTAACGCCCATAAGGAGGCGTGTCCGGTATAGAAAAGAATATTTATTCTTGATCAGCATCACCTCCTGAGTCGGTTTAGAGATGTCCGTCTGTCCGTCCGCACGATAGCGGTCACAGTTTTGGAGATATCGAAATGTTTAGAAACGTAAAAATATAGTCTTGAGACCAATTTTTTTTTTGGTGGGTTTGATTGGAAATTTTCAGAAACGGATTTTGGACCTATAATTGGCTCGAAATAGGGTATTGGGACCACATTTTTTTATGTTCGAGATACTTCTTCCAATTGTGTGGTGGTATTTCAGCTTCGTAATAGCCGAAGATAGTCCACTCCCATTTTCAGGACAGCGATTTCATTCGGCTATGCCTAGGGTTGCCACACGGTCTGGATTCGTCTGGATTGTCCAGATTTTTTGCCATGTGTCCAGAGTCCAGTTTTTCAATAATTTGTCCAGACAAAATTTTCTCTGATATTTCTCAGTAAAAAAACTAAAATAAGTCAGAAAACCTAATAGCGTTTTCGTTTTTATTATAAAGATAAAGTTTTCTATCAAATAGTTTTATTTTTTTCAATTACTGCTAATGAGTTTTTAGCCATTTAAATAACTTATCGAGGGCTTATATTCAATACTGTCTATTAGCAATTTTGGACGAAATGAGTTTTTGATGCCAAACTGTTCCCTGATCGCAGGTGCATCTATGATATTCATTTCGGACCAAAAAATTAACGCTAAAACTATTTTTCCACACTTTTGTATTTGCCTATCAGCAACGATGATTTTTTATGAATGCAATAGTGTCTATCAGCATACTTTTTTTACTGTAGCCCGAATTTAACAAAGATTTATTACCAAAGTTGTTCGTTATTTACTTGTCCATCAAAAGCGGTATTGTACTGCCCAAAGCTGGGCATAGTTAATCGAGAATTTAACTTCGTTAATCCGGAAATAGTTAATCAAAAATTTAACTTCGTTAAATTAAAAAGTTAATTGCGTTGAAAAGTTAACTTCGTTAAAAGTTAAATTAAATACTTAAATTATCTATAGAAAAATTATTTTTTCCAAAAAACGCATAAAAAAACATTTGAACTATATACAATTGAATGCCTACACTCACAGACCCTTTTTTCGATCGATATCAGCCCTCTATATGCAAACTTTGTAAAAATTTTACAAAACGAATTTGCCAACGCGCTTTTTTTGATTGTCACTACACTGAGAGGAAAATGTTTTAAAATTAAACGAAAATGTTTTAAAATTGAACGATTTCGTTTTTAAAATAGAGCTTTGTACAGATTTTAAAACGCAAATGTTCAATTTTAAAACACGTGTGCTTAAAACAAATTTTAAAACGCAAATGTTCAATTTTAAAACATTTTTTTCAAAATGAAAAATTTTTTTTGTTTTTTTTTTTGTTTGCAATTATTTTGTTTATTTATATTTATTTATATTTATTTATATTTAGTTAACTTTTTATTTTCTCAAATTCGAGACCGGGATTCGAACCCACGCCTACGGAGTTTGGATGGCGCGCTAAACGCTCAACAGGTTGGTCTACTGTTAATATTATTTAACAAAGTCTAAATGTATTATTTATACATTTTTTGTAGTAAAAGCATACTTCGAATTTAAAAAAAACACCCTAAGACTATGCTTCGATTTTTTGAAATAGAAAAGAACAACAATATTATCAATTTCAAACGACTAACGAAAGAGCAAGACGATTGAAATTGAAAGCATGTGTTTTAAAAATTAAAACATAAATGTACTGCAGAAAAAACGCAGTTTTAAAATGCAAATTGAAAAAAAAATGTTTAATTTTAAAACACGTTTTTTTTTTCAGTGTACGCACCCATAGTTCCAAGTTGATTGGAAAATGTCGGCGGCGTCTAAACAGTTTCGCGCCAACCATAATCGGCTTCAATCGGTGTGCGAACAAATCGATGTCAATATCGGTTGAGCCGACACAATCGACTCAATATTTCGCCGCCGACCAAGCCGATACATTTGACGACGGGCTAGGCACGCCGCACAGTGATTTGTCCCATAGACAAAATAAAATATGGTATTTTTGGAAAGGTAATACATTGACCAAAAAGAATATGAACTTTTTTATTTGATTCAAATTTTTTTGACGTCCGTGGATTATTTTTAAATTAGCGAAATTTGATAACAAATGCTGGAACAAAAAAAATTATTTTTGATAACTTGGCGAAAAAAATTGCACAAAAGGCATTTCTGGCAAGAATGATACAAACTTTACTTTTTTATAAATGTTATTATTGTATTAAAAAACGAAAAATAAAATAGTTGTCATTAAACTTCGATGTAAACATTTGTGAGTACCATGAAAAAAAAAGTTTTTCAAGTAAAAAACAAAAAAAAACCCAAAAAATGGATTGTAAAAAAAAGTGCGTAAAAGTTAGTGAAAATTTTTTTTTCTGTTTTAAAGTTCAACGTGTTTTCTTTCAGAAAAAAAAAGAAATTCACCATTTTTTACCAACTTTTTGAAAAAATGTTATTTTGTAAATGCCTAAAATTACGATTTTATATCAAAAAAACTTTTCAAAAAGTTCATAATGTAAATAAAATGGTAAAATATGATGAATGTATGTACTTTTATTAATATATTGATATTAATGTAAGTATAGTAACTAAAAGCTCAATTGAAATATTGTTGATCCCAGGGACGTAACCAGGGGGGGGGGGGGGGTTTGGGGTGTTCGAACCCCCCCCGAAATCTATGAAGTAATAGAAAAATGTATGGAATTGTTATGAAATTCAACAGAATTTAAGAGAAACTTCCGTATACTCCTTGATATTTTTTTTTGTGTAACAAGAACTGGAAAATTCCAGTTCTAGCATTCGTTATTAAGTGAAACACCTTATGAAAGTTTATAGTTATTCGAAATTTTGCTGTGAATCAAATGAAATTGTTTTTTAAAAATGAAAGCAGGGAAGTACCCATGAAGGGGAGGGGGGTTTGGAGGGCTTTAGGGTATGAACAAAATATATGAACACAATACGTCGATTTTCATAAACTCCCCTTCGAGTGTTTTCCAAATTTTTTTAATCTACATTTTTTAAGAAAAATCAAAAGATATATTTTGAAAAAAAGCGATGTGTTGTTGATTTTAATTTGGTTTGCATTTCCTAGTTTTTTTCACAGTATAAGTAAAAAAAAATTTATTAAAACCCCCCCGAAATTTATTCCTGGTTACGTCCCTGGTTGATCCAATGTGATTTAATTTTTCTCTATTTTACTCTTCTCTCTTCTTCCTATTGACTAAGGCGGTCAATACCGAATGGTTTTGGCAATCCCGGGTTTTCCAGATTTTTCAGGATTTCTTGGGGTTTGTTACTTTACCAAGCAATGCACATGTTAAACAAATAAAAAAATAAAAAATGTGCTGGAATTATTAAAATTGAGAATACAGGTAAAATTTATGGTAAAAGTGAATACGTCACTTCGACAAAAGTACACTATCAAGTACACCAATCCGTGAATACCCCTAATAGTAGAATATACATAATATAATATAGTATAATATACATTTTTCTTTACAAAGTATTCAAGATTGTAAAAATGTATTGATATTTTCAATAGTTATAATATTAAATTTATTAAAAAGTTTTCTTAAAGTTTTTGCATTAATGTACCTGCTACAACTGCTAGCCAAAAACGGTTACCAAATGTGAAATCAGCTAATCAAGAACCACTAGAATCCGTTATTAAAGCTAAGAAACCTTTTGCGAAATATAATTGTAGAGTTGTATTATATGCATAATAATTAAATAAGAAAATCAAGCATACAATTCTGGATTTATATAAACTATAAGCGTTACAGAAAAACCGATTACATTTTTGAAATCAGCGGGCCAAAACACATTTAGTAACTTAGTTTCAATTAATTCAGAATACTCCTTCGATTTTTGTCCCAAGCTCATATGGAGACAAATCACTGTGCGCCGTCTCGACTTGGAACTTTAAAATTTTGTCAACAACATGATAGAGTTCTGTGTTTATTATTTTTTAACAGTGTGGCTAGGTAGACTATTAAAAATAGTATGAATTCTTAATTTTTACTTTTTTTTTTACATTCAATAATAAATACATTTTTTTCGTTTCAAAGTTAACTAATGCTAGTTAATCGAAGAAATGTAACTTAGCTAAATGAAAAAGTTAATGGTTTTCGAAATTAACTAAAACGTTAAAAGTTAACCAAAAATTTAACTTCGTTAAATAACTATTAACGAATTAACTAGTTAATGCCCAGCTTTGATACTGCCAGTGGCGCATCCAAGATTTTTTAGGGAGGGGTTATCAAAATTTGTTTAATTTAGAAAATTATTATATTGATATTCTTACTAATTTTATTAACTACTTTTCTTGAATTGGATAAGTTAGTAACTAGTGGGTTTTATCTTGAGAATTTAATCCTGAAGGGTTTTGGTAATCCCGGGATCTTTTTTTGCAATCCCAGGTTCGAAATTTTTAAAATATATTTTTTTTGATAAAAAGAAAAAAGTATGATATAAGTCTTTTTCATGCAACTGAGGACAAAAGTAGCTTATTACTTGTATTAAACAAAATTTCTTTCGATAATGAGCAAGTGCACCCCATAGTTAATTTCTTCATGAGAAAAGAACAAACTTGAAATTTGCATATTAAAAAAAATAACGCAAAAGCTTGAAAAATCGGGGTACACTTCAGTCAAGTACAAACAAGATTAAAAATGCTTTTTAACCTATGCGGGCTCGAAAATACCGCAGAGTGATGATTTGTGGTTCCAGTTGCGAATAATATAATTTTCGACAAAATATTCCGGTCAAAAGTTGGCCATAAAATATGAATCAATGGCATCGTTTGAATTTTTAAATCCTCTTATCCTGCCAGGAAACACAAAATTCCAAACTCCAAATCGACTCCGAATAATTTTTATACCCCCACACTCACTGTGGCAGGGTATACTAACTTTGTCACAACGTTTGTAACGCCCATAAGGAGGCGTGTCCGGTATGGAAAAGTATATATATTCTTGATCAGTATCACCTCCTGAGTCGATTTAGCGATGTCCGTCTGTCTGTCCGTCCGTCTGTCCGTCTGTCCGTCCGCACGATAACGGTCGCAGTTTTGGAGATATCGACTTGAAACTTTTTTTACATGTTTTTCTCGTGAATACTGAGATCAAGTTCGAGAATCAGCCAAATCGGACAAAAACTGGGGGTGGCTCCCATACACCGAAAAAAAGGTAAATACTTTTCAAGTCTTTTTTATTGTTGTATTCCATTGGAAATGTTTAGAAACGTATTTTTGACATGGTCCGAGGTTCCGAAGCCACATATATAAGGGTCTAAATGGGGTCCTGAGACCAATTTTTTTTTTTTTTCGGATTTGATTGGAAATTTTTAGAAATGGATTTTGGACATGGTTTGGTCTCCAAAACCACCTATAATTGGCTCAAAATAGGGTCTTGAGACCACATTTTTTTATGTTCGAGGTACTTCTTTCTACTGTGTGGGGGTATTTCAACTTCGGTATAGCCGAAGATAGTCCACTCTCTAGTTATACCCCCACACTCACTGTGGCAGGGTATACTCACTTTGTCACAACGTTTGTAACGCCCATAAGGAGCCGTGTCCGGTATGGAAAAGTATATATATTCTTGATCAGTATCACCTCCTGAGTCGATTTAGCGATGTCCGTCTGTCTGTCCGTCTGTCCGTCTGTCCGTCTGTCCGTCTGTCCGTCTGTCCGTCCGCACGATAGCGGTCGCAGTTTTGGAGATATCGACTTGAAACTTTGGGTACATGTTTTTCTCGTGAATACTGAGATCAAGTTCGAGAATCAGCCAAATCGGACAAAAACTGGGCGTGGCTCCCATACACCGAAAAAAAAGGTAAAAATTTTTTATTGTTGTATTCGATTGGAAATGTTTAGAAACGTATTTTTGACATGGTCCGAGGTTCCGAAGCCACATATATAAGGGTCTAAATGGGGTCTTGAGACCAATTTTTTTTTTTTGGTGGATTTAATTGGAAATTTTTAGAAATGGATTTTGGACATGGTCCGAGGTTCCGAAGCCACATATATAAGGGTCTAAATGGGGTCTTGAGACCAATTTTTTTTTTTCGGTGGATTTGATTGGAAATGTTTAGAAATGGATTTTGGACATGGTCCGGGCTCCAAAACCACCTATAATTGGCTCAAAATAGGGTCTTGAGACCACATTTTTATATGTTCGAGGTACTTCTTCCTACTGTGTGGGGGTATTTCAGCTTCGGTATAGCCGAAGATAGTCCACTCTCTAGTTTTTACTTATTTTATTCGATATTTTCTTTAGAGATATTCATCCTTTAATTCTTTTTTTTAAACAAAACGGTAGTTAACGTTAATTATTATCACTACAACAACTAAATATTGCATGCTTCAGTGTTGTAAAACAAGTTGCTCATGGTCCAAACTGAACCGCAATCATAAAATGGATACTTTTTCGAAATACGAAATTAGTGCTTTCTTTGGTGAATCCTGGATCCGGCCCTGAAACTTATCATCACAAAATTTATATTCAGGACGTCTTGCAATTAAGCCAATTGCGTCATTTGCAGAATTTAAAGCCTGTAATTCCATCCGAATATTACTACTTCTACGACAATATAAGCCAGGTAAAGTAAAAATAGTATCAAAATCCATTGAAATGCGTGAATTCTTTTGTTTTTATTACCAATATTTGTAATATTTTGCAAATTGAATAAAACTGCAAATAAACTCATAAAATAATGTTTTTTCTATTATGCAATATGCTCTATCAAACTTTTTGAAAAATTCAAAAAAATAAAATTTCAAATGCAATACCGTCTATCAGACATAACTGCTTGATTAAGACGAAATGTCAAAATGTTTTTACGTGAATCAATTAGAAGTAATTTTTGATTAATATCGTAGAAGATGAGTTGTTTGATTACTTCTACCATTAGCGAATAAAACATTTGTTTCGCTCTCCTGAACACTTGTGTTTTTGCTGATAGAGAGTATTGAATGTAAGCCCTCGTTATGTTCCTTACCCTAAGTAGAATGATGGCTGATTTCATAAAATCTGAAATATTTATGAGGCCAAAGACAATACCCTCTTAAGTAATTAAGCATGAATTGAATAAGACTGTATACGTCATTCTAAACATTTTTCGAAGAGTCTTCTGAAATATTTATGGAACTACACCACACCACACAACGTTTTTTTTTTTAAAGTAGACCATTTTGAAATTTTGTTCTCCACACTTTTAAAAACAGTCAATTGTTACAAGCGGCCCTTTGCTACAAAATATTTGTGGAAAGAATAGCATTGTACTGTTTTTAAACTGAAGTTGTAAAGCTTTCAACGTCTTTCAAAACTGAAAAGGACAAATTTACAGGTCTTTTAAAGGCGGTTACAAACTTCTAACCGCGCCAGAATAGACCTGTAAAGGTGTTTTTTTCATAATAAGCTAGTAATTTAATTGTTTTTTTCAATGTGAGGAGGAACCAATGTATATCCTTGCATATCGCTATCCAATTCCTACTTTACTATTTCTTAAAAATATGCCATTAAAATAAAAAAAAAAAACTGATTTTTTCTTTGAATGTCCAGTTGAAAATGGAAATGTCCAGATATTTTTTTTCAAAATCCAGACGAAGATCATAAGAAAACTTTTTTCGTTGAATTTGCTTTCTTTTCATTTGAAAACAAACCCCAACAACCAAAAAAAAACATATTAAACACAAAAATAAATTTCAAAAATGCAAGATTGCATGTTTAAAAAAAATAAATATTAGCACATAACTGACACAGGCTCTTATTTTACAAAATTAGTATTACAAATGCAGCATTACAAGCAAAAAAACTCTGGTTGGCTCTGCTCAAGCTGCCTCTATAAGGCACAACATTCATAACACGATTGGGAATTCTTCTTTCTTTGAATCGAAACGATTCAACTGAAGATGCGCGAATGGTAAATTGCACAAGTTGGTGAAATTCAAATTTAACCACCAATTGCGGTAAAAGAGCATGAATTTCTGTAAAACAACAATAATTTTCGGTTATTTCAACTATTTTTATACCCCCACACTCACTGTGGCAGGGTATACTAACTTTGTCACAACGTTTGTAACGCCCATAAGGAGGCGTGTCCGGTATGGAAAAGTATATATATTCTTGATCAGTATCACCTCCTGAGTCGATTTAGCGATGTCCGTCTGTCTGTCCGTCCGTCTGTCCGTCTGTCCGTCTGTCCGTCTGTCCGTCTGTCCGTCCGCACGATAGCGGTCGCAGTTTTGGAGATATCGACTTGAAACTTTTTTTACATGTTTTTCTCGTGAATACTGAGATCAAGTTCGAGAATCAGCCAAATCGGACAAAAACTGGGCGTGGCTCCCATACACCGAAAAAAAGGTAAAAATTTTTCAAGTCTTTTTTATTGTTGTATTCGATTGGAAATGTTTAGAAACGTATTTTTGACATGGTCCGAGGTT
The DNA here is from genome assembly GCA_951394025.1 of Heteromyza rotundicornis. NCBI lineage: Eukaryota > Metazoa > Arthropoda > Insecta > Diptera > Heleomyzidae > Heteromyza > Heteromyza rotundicornis. The sequence continues at coordinate 35,581,110 of OX596013.1, forward strand.
CCGAAGCCACATATATAAGGTCTAAATGGGGTCTTGAGACCAATTTTTTTTTTTTGGTGGATTTAATTGGAAATTTTTAGAAATGGATTTTGGACATGGTCCGAGGTTCCGAAGCCACATATATAAGGGTCTAAATGGGGTCTTGAGACCAATTTTTTTTTTTTGTTGGATTTATTTGGAAATTTTTAGAAATGGATTTTGGACATGGTCAGGGCTCCAAAACCACCTATAATTGGCTCAAAATAGGGTCTTGAGACCACATTTTTTTATGATCGAGGTACTTCTTCCTACTGTGTGGGGGTATTTCAACTTCGGTATAGCCGAAGATAGTCCACTCTCTAGTTTTTACAATTTTTACAATTCGGTTAAATTTACCTACCAGCTCTGTTAAAAAATTTACAATTTTCATACATTTTGAAATTCTGTACGTCAACCACTTTTTTCGGTTAATTTTTTTTTCTGTGCACTTGGTCAAAAATGTAGTCAAGGACACCTTTAGCTCCTGGTCAAGAGCTGTTGGTTAGACATAATTCGAATACAAATTTAGACCAATTGTTGGTTCTCGGAAATTTTTTCTCGCCAATGTTTGGTTCTCGCATATGCAAAAAATATGCAGAAAATATGCAGAAATATGCAACATATGCAAGAAATATGCAAAATATGCACATATGCAAAACAGATGCAAATATGCAAAACATATTGTGGTCAAATCGTAATATTAAAAAAAAAACATTTCAGTCTTGGTTCGGAGTCAATCCGACGTTCCAGTAAAATATGCATTTGCATAAAAATCCGCTTTCTAGTGATTATATTTTAGTTTAAGAATTATGTTTTCAATACGACAGACGGACGGACGGACGGACAGACAGACGGACCGACAGACAGACGTACATGGCTAAATTGACTTCGGTGGTGATCCTGATCAAGAATAGATATACTTTTCCATAACGGACACGCCACCTTCTGGGCGTTACAAACGTTGTGTCAAAATGTGTGTGTGTATAATTATGAAATGGTAAGGGCTAGATTACAGTACCAAACTATAGTGGAAATTGATTGGATTGGTAGGATTGAATTGTGATTATTTATTCGAAAGACTTTTGGTATCTCTTTGGATTATAAGGTCAGACCCTTTACTGAAATCTAGAGACCGACCGAAATCGTTTTTTTCATTTCGGTCAAAACCGAAATATCAGAAATTTTTTAATATTTTTTTCGGCCAAAACCGAAATCTCCGAATTTCTCTCACTTTTTTGCTACGGCGAGAGTAGTAGATATTCGATTTTAGGGGAGTAGATTTCAAGAAAGGGGAGTAGATTTAGTTTTTTACGAGAGTAGTAGAATTTGCTGTCAGGGTAGTAGGTTTGTAGAAAGAGTAGTAGTTTTGCATTGTATGAAACTCACATAATATTTTGACGAGAAGATTTCTTACAATAGTAGTAGAAAATATTTTGAGGGAAGTAGAAAAATCTGCTAAAAATCATCGCGAGATACTCTGATAGGAGAAGAGTAAGAACGCTGTGAAGAGGTGAATGGATGAATACGGTATGTAACATACAAATTCTTTCAAGAAAATAAGTTTCAAAGTTTCAAAGTTTTTAATTTTTCTTTTTTTAATACAAATTGGGGACTTGTCTTCTTTGTCGCTTCTGATTCTTCGAAACTATGATCAATATTTAAATTTGTGTTACATACCGCCTTTATCCACTTCGTTGTTCCTTATGTGTTTTGCCATGCCAAATCCGAAAATAACAATGAAAATTGCACAAAAAATTGGCTTTTTTAGTGCATGCTGTAAAAATTTCATTATTATTTTTTTATTCAGAGTGGCAAAATACATAAGAATTTGTCTATCAAGTATATTTATCACACAAAAAGTTCAGTTTTGTCGATCTGTGTAATCTCTGTTATTTATTTGTTACATTTTTCGTATCAAACCGACATTTTCGGCGGAAATATCGAAATTTCGGCGAAAAACGAAATTTGGCCGAAAACGATATTTTATTTTTCGGCCGAATCCGAAACACCGCCGAAACAGCTTTTTTTGGCCGAAAAACCGAAACCTAATTTCGGTCGGTCTCTACTGAAAACACCCCTTTTGTCCCTTTTAAAATCCTTAAATTTGGTAAATATTCAATTATATATCTTAGGATAATATCCTCTTTAAATTAGTTTTAAGCCACTTTAGCTTCATAAAGAATTATCCAAGTAATGTTCCTTAATATTTCAAACGACATATATTCAATTTGAGTTTCATTTCTCCATTTTTATTAAGTATTTGTAGAGTTTTTTTTGAAAGCTACAGGAAAGGCCGCTCCTCCAGTGATGACCTCACCAACCATTTCAACAACTGCTATCCAAAATTCTCCATCAATTCTTCATAAGAACGATGAAAGTGAACTAGACGATATACCAATTGAGTTTCGTATGAAGGTAAACGAGCAGGATGATTACAAGTCGCTGTGTAATGTGGGCATCGATATAGTGGCAAAGGAGCTGACCAGAAAGTTGCTCATCATTTGCAATATTCACATCTGTGAACACCGACTGGACGAGGTTGCAGAATTGCCAAATCGAATGTTTAGTTGGTCGCACAGCGATTTTAATGCACGCCGCAAATTGGGCAATACCATTTGGATTGAGGTGATGCAGAAGGAAATTCCGGAAAAATGCTTGGAAATACAAAAGTTCAAATGCGACTTGGAGGAACTGCTGAAGTTCTTGGATTTGATCTTTCGCGCGCTGCAGGGAAAAATGAGTACTTCCGATATTAAAGTCGAAGTGTTCGATTGCTTGGAGTATGTTTGCCCTTTGAACCAGTTAATGGTGCCAAGTGGGTTTCACTGCTTTTTTCGGTCCTTGCAGGAATACGTACGAGTTTCTAAACATATACGAAAAGCTAGTCACCGAACGTGATAAGAATAACCAAATTTTCCGTGAATGTCTCAACAAGTCGTTGGCCATGAATTTCAATAGACGTGACTCAAAACAGAATTGGCAGAAAGTGAACTTGGAAAACACCTTAATGAACTACGATGGCAAGTTTTTGGCATTTAACACACATTTTCGGAATTTGACCATTTCTCTACATTCATTCGTTTCTTCCACCAGTCTGGGCCCCCATTGAAATTCGCTATCAAAAGCGCTTTTATGATACTAAAGTTGCCCAAGTCGACGACAAACTTCGACTGCAACGGGATATAACCGAAAGGGACATTAAAAAGTATACGGACTTGGAGAAAAGGGAGATATATTGCTCTCAGTGTTCTGTCAATACATTGTACAGCACAATCGAGGTAATTGGGTACATCGGTACCCAAGGAAGTAATGGAAATAACAAATAACAAAGTTTTCTTTCTACCATAGAAATTTAAAGCACGTATCGCCCAGCTTACGACCAAATACACAAACGAATCGGAAGCACTCGACAACGAAATCGCCCACACAAAATCGTCCATGGACAAATTGAAGAAGCGTCATTTGAGTTGCCTCGATGATCTTCAGCGATGGCAATTTGAAATCGAACGTATGCATTTGCGCAAAAAGGCTCTTAAGGAGCAGGATGAGCTAGAATTTCAGGCGCACCAGGTTTGCCAACATATTACGAATTCAATATATTGCAATCCATTATTACACTAAGGTCTATTGCAGGCAGCATCTTTGAAAATTACCACCGATGCCAGGAAGAGTACACGGAAATTACGTAAAGGAAAACTTAAAAAATAAATTAAATATAAAGGAGGCTGTAGTTATCAACGACCCCAATAATTAAAAATATATTTTCCAGAAATGTGCTGGTTTTTTGGGTCATAAAAAATTTCTACCTAGTGTCCTCACTTGGTAGAAACTGGGGTTTTCTAAAATTCACAAATGATAGTTCCGGAAAATAGCTTCTCATTATGAGACAAAAGGGTGCTTTATTGCGAAGACACACAGGTGATTACGAAATTGAGTAGAAAAGTGTAGAAGCAGCTGAAAGTAGAGGCAGCCACCTGCCGGGAGGGCTTTTGATTTGGTTGGTCGATAGTGGCGCCACCAAAAATATTTTCTCATGCTGTTGGGAATTTGCTACCTCCATGAAAAAACTTATTAATTGAATTTTGTTTCCTTTTTTTTTTTCTTTGCAGGTGCCTATTTTGATATATTCCATAGGCAATTTCCTATAACCGAAATAACCGTAGAACGGGTACGGTTTATAATGACCTCATTTTTAACAACAGTGTCTCGCATCGCAGCATATTGCGATGACTCGGGATGATTGCGGTATTGTTGCTGCACCAACGACGACGACTTGTTTCGTTGGAGGACCACAGTCCAAGAGGATGCTGTATCCAGCACTACAAATTGGAAAATGTATTAAAAAACTTTTGTTTTTATTAAATAAATTCCAATAAAAATTTTAGACATACATGTCCACAATTAAAAGAAATATAGTTTTGTAATTGATTATAATTATATGTTAGGTTACGATTTCCAAGATATTTCCCAAAGCTATCAAAATATTCCTTCCAATTTTTGTTTTTGTAATATGGTACCCAATGTGTACCAACTAGGCATGTCAATCCCGCTTCTTTGTTAGTCCCGAAAATCCCGGGATTCGCACTGACTAGTCCCGGGATTTTCGGGACAAATTTTATGAGCAATTTTTCCAAAAATATGCCTTTTATATTGGGAAAAAATTAATCAAAAATATTCTATCTGTTTAGAAAAAATTTATAAATTCAGGAGCTTTTTCTATCATGAATAATTTCTTTCTGAATGGTTTAGTTTTAGCAAGGACCATAGTTTTTCATCCAAAAAATGTTGATAAGCATTCAGGAAAAAACTTCGAAAAGTCGGATGTTTTTGGAAATTTAATGTGTTTCGTTTAATTTTATTGGTTTGGAAAAATTATTTATTTTGTTTTAAAGAAAAAAATTAAATTAAATTGGCGAAAGGTTTATTGATATACTCGTACATAAACTATATGAGTTATACATATAAAAATATGCAATACGCATTGCAGAAACTTGTACCAATGCGTGAAGGCAATTTAGGCATATTTTCATTACGTCAACAAATTTAAGCAAAAAATAGTTCCAAACTGTTTGCAAATTAGTGGACTATAAAGCACTCAAATCCATTTTGTTTAAATGGAAATCGGATCAAAAAATACATCGAACATCGTTCGGGACATGAAATACAAATTCCAATTCCGTATATTAAAATGTGCTACAAAATGTTCAGGTCAAGAGTTGTTCGAGAAATGTGGATCAAACGACACATTTTTAAAATGATCTTATTCTGACCGGAAACCCAAGATTCCAAAGACCAAATCTATTCCTATTAGTATTTTATTCTACATATTTTGTAGTTATTCAAACTTTTTTCTAATATTCCAAATCATAGGTGTGATAAATTCAATTTAAAAAAAATCCAATAGAAACCTTGAATATTGTTAGATTATTTGCGCAATTTCCAAAATATTATAGTATGGCTATATTAAAAGCAATTCAATTCGATTTAATATAACATTTTTTTTACTGAATTTTGGTTGAATTGAAAAAAATCCAAATCGCGGGACTGATCCCGGGATCCCGGGATTGCATTTTTCAATCCCGAAAATCCCGGGATTGGCAAAGGTATCGAAAATTGACATCCCTAACAAGATTGGCGGTTTGAAAACTAAAAAAGTTCGGTATAATCTTATTGTTGCATCTCAATTGCTGGTAAGTGCGGTTTTTATTCTATAAATTTAAAGGTATTTTTATAACAAAAATGACTTTTGCAAAGTGGTTTGTTTTTGAATAGTGTAAATTTTTGCATCCAGGAAAAAAGGACGAAAAGTACTTAAATATGATTTTCTAGCTAAAGGTCCTGGTACTCATTTGAATGATGTCCAATTGACTTTTTTAGTGGTACCCAAGTTAAAGTTAAAATCCTGATTTGCGTATTCTCATTCCATTTTACGCTCCAACGAGATCTCTTAGAGAAAGATGTTAGTTTAATATTTTTAGTCATAAAACTAATTATGGATTGAATGAACCAGTATCTAAGTGTCTATCTCTATGTAATTTAGTATCTAAGTATGTAGACTTTAGTGCTAATAGAGCGTAATTAAAACAACTTGTTATGGATTATTTTAAGGATTAGGTTAAGTATATCTGTAAGGGCAATAGCCCAGTAGATAAATAAATAAATTCTTAAAATTTCGGAAGCCAATAAAAATTATTAAAGAAGGCTATACCTAATTAACTGTCAGTTACTGTATGCAAAAAATATTTACTAATTGGTCTAAGATCACAAACACAAACATTTTTTCTTGGATTTTACAGATTTTGGTGAAAAAATATGGTAACACTGTTCACAATAGACGTTTTCCCATAGTCAATTGTAGCACTGTAAAATTGGGCCTAAGGGGACACCCTTGTTTTGAAATTGATTTTTGAAATGAAACCATCTGAAAAAGAGTTCAAAATAGTGTCTTTAGACCAAATTTTTTATGGATATAATTGGAAGTTTTTGGAAACGGATTTTGGACATGTTCCAAGGTTCCGAACCCACCTTAAAGTATGGGCAAATGTTTGGTTCCCCACCCATGGAGAAATCCTGGCGGCGGCGCTGCCCATGAGCGTAGGCAAGTTAATCTAAATAAAAATCCTTTGGCATAGTCTACCAAAACGATTTTCTCAAAATCTCATTCAAGTTCAATTAGTGATTATCCGTTTTGCATGCTCTGATTCTAAAATAAAAACTATGCGACGAAGAAGAGCAACAACATCAAATTATAATAGCAACTACACTGGCTCATCTGATGCCGCAACATGTCGCAGTGCCTTTGTTGCATACGAATTCCCTTCAGCGATTTGTGCTCGTTGAGCGGCACAGATTCTTGTTCAGGCAGCGATTGTGATGCTTTCGGTTTGTTTTTAATTTAAAAAAGGGCTCGTGTATAATTTTGTTTTCATCTCTTGTTCTTTTTGTTTTGCCCATGCAAGAGTGTCTCGGCCTAGTCACATGGGCACAGACAACGACTTCTACAACGTTGACGGCGGCAGCAACATGGCCAATGAAGCATTCTTTTGCCTGTTCCCTTTTATGCTTCGGCGACGACGACGGCAGTGGCGGCCGCATACAATTCGTGGTTGCAGGAGCGCTCATTGTTGATTGCTACACTTTTCTGATATCCTGTTGAATTTTCTAATCGCTGAAACCTTCCACCCTAATGATGCCCGCTGGCGGATAGGGCCAATTTTTGTATGTGGCACGCATGTAAGCTGGAATTGTCCCTAATATGGTGAGTGCAACATGTTGTTAGCTTAAAAAATGAAACGAAACAATTTCGACTAAGTCAGCGTATTTGTATTGCATGTACTTTTTCTTGTTCCTCTGCATGTTGCTGCCTAGTCGCTGCTGCTGATTATGCTGGAAGGGCTTCGCTTTTGTTTTGGTTAGTTCGCATGGAGCGCGATTGTTGCACCACAGCGCAAAGGGACAATGAATACGTTGTCGAGCATAAAATGAGTGGTATTGCTGTTCTTGTGTTATGTTGGCCTGTTCCAATTTGTTCCGTTAAAATCTGTGCGACATGATGATGTCATCACGCAACGTGGCATGTGGCGAATTGTTGTTGTGTGCTTGGGCCATGTTGAGTGCAACATTTTCGACCAGAATCATTTCGGGGAAATACCAAATTTACTGAATGCAAAGAAAACCACTTTTTTTTTTCAATAGAAAACTTTTAATTTTTATTTTTTTATGCTTTAATTTTTATTAAAAATTTTGTTAATGTCTAAAATTATTAATTATACAAAAATGTAAATGCCCTAATTTTTTAAGTTGTTGTTTCTTTTGCATTGGAATCGAATTTAGAACTTTTTGTGCACACAGCACAAGAAAATCTTCTTCGCGGTGCTGACTCTCCTCTGTCTGTGGCATATTGTGCCTTGGAGTTCCATTTCTATTTATGCTACCCTGCCCAGGTCCTGCATGCCCTTTTCGCACACTATCAACTCCACTCAGCCATGAGTATTAACCAGAACTCACACACATACACATACACACATACAGCCATGCAAAAATGCACACATGCAGAGAGAACAGCATGGCATAATGTTTGTGCGTTGTGCTTCTGTACCATCCATCCATACAACCCTTTGCATCCACATCCAACATGTCTGCTTGTCTGCCTGTCTGTCCATCCGTTAGTCTGCCCGTTCGTACTTCCGTCCGTCTGTTCGTCCGTCCATGTGTCTGTCTGTCTGCATGGCACTTTGCGCTCTTCCATCAGAATTGCATTTGTTCTCATGACTTCTCGCGACTTCTGTTCGCCTGTTCATGAACACCTAAGAAAATGTCGAAATTTCACATGTAATTCCCACGGCCTGAATTTTCCCACAGTGTTAAGCGTTGCGGCCATTGTCGTGCCATCTCTCTTTCACATGCATTTAGCATACAAACAGGCCGCAGGAAAACAACAAAATAAAAAACCGAAATCCACACACCAGAAGAATGAACAAAAAAAAAAACAAACGAGACATTTTTATTGCAGTGAATTTGCTCCCAGGGTCGTTTTTATTTTGTTGTTGTTGCTGCTGCTGGTTCCATTGTTGTTGTTGTGATTGTTGTTGTTGCCCACATTATTGTATCGTCGTCGTGTTATCCCATCCCGGTCGGTCATTCGTCTCTGTCTCTTCAAGTGTTTGCTTCTTTCAGTTTGAAAAGTTTTTTGTTTTTTTTTTTAGTTTTGTTGGCTTGTCTTTTCCCTCCATCACCAACATTATCGTCAGCATCTTCAATTTCAAGTTCAACGTTCCTTTGGCGAGTTCACAGCGGCTCATCTCAACGCAAACCCATCCCAATGCAACTGCACCGCCACCGCCACACCACCACTGTCGATTCAATGTGGCATTCAGTGGACTGCTGCAGTGGCTTCGTTATTTTTATGCTGCTGCGGTTGCTGGCGGTTATGCGTTGTCGACATCTTCTTTAGCATCATCGTCATCAACAACATAGTCTGCAACGTCTTCGCTATGGCCCGGCTCGGTCTCGTTGAGACTGGTGCCGCATTAAGTGGTATCGGTATGAGGCTGCGTTTAGCCCTTCATTCGTTCGTTCGCTTGTCCCCTTCAGTGGAATTGAATGGAGCGGATGCATTGGCAGTTATGCTTCAGGGTTAGTAAATAATTTCTTGATTTACTTGGATTCAGTGGGTTTGTATGGGTTGCCTAAGTAGACATTTCCCAAATAAAATAGAATGTGCAAAAGCTTTAGAATTAGTATTTCAGAAAGTGTTGGAAATTCGTAGAGTGAAGTGGTTGGCCCAACCAAGGACAAAGTCAATATTCTCTAAATTGATTTTAAATATTTAGGATATGAAATAGAATGTCGGTTTTTTGGACATCTTTGGGTAGAATAATAAAAGAGGTTGAAACAACCCTGAAAAAATACACAGGCTTGTAAGACGAAGCAACTGATTATGTATACACGTGTGCCTCCTTCACGTCCCAGGTACGTCACAATATGTCAGTGACACGATGCCTCCTCTAACCTCAACACCCTACTCATCTGCCATGGGAAAGTTCAATGACAATTGCATGCAGTCGACCGACCGATGTGCGTCAGCAGCGTCCTTGACGCACTTGCTGTGCAGCACAACCCAAATGTGCCAGTCACAGTTCAAAATGTTCCACAAAACCTTCAGAGCTCCGCCAGCTTCAGCTTAACCATTATCCATTCTTCTTTACCGGACAATTTCCTAATGAAATCTGCAGAAGCCGCACTTCTCCTTGTTCTTCTTTCAATCGATGTGCCTTTGAAAATTGAAATTGGCGCACTCAAAAAAAACTGCAGCTGCAACAAATTGGTACATGGCACTGGCCAATCCTTGGCCACTCAGAACTGCACTCCTGGTTCGGTTATAATTTCAAGGATTTTTTTGTGCCATTCAACCCGGGAATTTCGCTGGAGCGGCCGTGCGGCAGTAGAAGCCCAAGCCCATGCAGGGCTCTTTCACATCAGCTCATGTGTTTGACATTGAGCCGGAGAAAAGTTCATGGCCATAGCAGACATGACACAAAACAAACTTGATAGAAACGGTGTAGAACTTATGTTTTTGGGGGCAGAATTCGACTGCTTTTGTGTGCGACTGTGACATGAAGTGGAGCATTTTTGGCAATTCAATAGAAATGGATGGCGAGCGGTTCTGACAGCCTGTTGCATGAACTTTATAAAGGTGACAAGAAATGAGGTTAAGTGTATTGTCGAGAGCTCTGTGCTCAAGAAAGTGGTGTATGAGATGCGTTTGCGGAGGGGAGCGGCATGTGGCAACGGTGAGAACTTGTGCTTAGCTGAAGGTGTTTGAACGGAAACGAACTTAGGAGGAGACAAATTGTAAGTGGATATTAAATAAATTTAGATGTAAGTTGGCGGAATAACACAGTTAAAGGGTTAAATGTCGTTTGGAAAACAATTTTTAACAAACCAGACATCGTAAACACAATTTCACGCTACAGCTGGCCCCTAACGGCATTAAACTGTCTGCTTAAAAGTGAATTATGACGAGCAGAGAGTTTAAGAATCTCCAAGTACCCCCTGAAAACTGCAGGGGCACTTCCATAAGGCACAACGAAGGGAAATCTCATCTAGAGCGCGCGCATCATCTGCACACACAAAAGTCTCAACCGGCAACCAATCGCGAGCCGTGCACTCAAAGTACCTTTGGTGTGCTCCAACCAAACGAATACACACTGATAGAAAATTATCAAGTATCACGGCGCGACACTATCAGCACTGAATATTGAGGAAAACGAGCCACACTTGGCGTCGTTGCGCGCGGGGTCTTACGATTTCCGCTGGTCGCCTGTTCATTTAGAGTGCCATGAGTTTTGCGCGAAATTGTTTGGCACTTGCGTGCTTCGAGTTTTCGGATAATGTGTGCTGTGTGCACACCACTAACTACAGCTGGAACGACAACGTCGGCGAGCAGATACCAGGAAAGTACCCCTGACTAGTGGGGAAGAAACCAACCAGCGAGGAGCGTACAGACATGCTCATTGAGGCGAATCGACTCGACTCACATAAATGTCAAAAATATGATTTTGAAGGGAACTTTTCCACTCGCCATCATTGTCGCCATAGTTGGGGCTGGAGCAAAAAATCAGAGATTGCGCGCGTAATTTGAGTTGGAGTTAAAAATTATTTTTCTGAGTGATGATGATGACGAAGGTGTGCATAAACGGAAATTGTGGAGTTCACGGGAGCTACAGTGCAATGACAAGGCAGGTTTCGAGGGCAATGAACCATCCGCTATTAACCACTACTGGTGGGGATTACGTTGAAGAGGCTCAAATGTCAATTTCATATTTATGAGCTAAACAATCTGTCATATTTATTTAGATAGAGCCTGCATTCGATATGTACTTATTAGACCCACAAGCCAAGTTAAACGAAAGCCATAGCTGATATCGATAAACTATATGTCAGACAGACAGTGTTTGACTGGTGCGACGACTGGTCGCCGAGGCCAGTCAAGCAACCAACCACATTGGGTGTGTAACTAAAGTGCGAGCGCATTTCAATCGCCTAAACTAGAGCAGGAAGAGCATCATCTAGACCGAAATACTACCAGGCCCCCAGCAGTGCCCAGCAAGATTCGTTCACTTCATAATTCCAAGCGTATCAAAAGCGATATCCAAGCACAATCGGCGCCAAAACAAAATAAAATGAAATAAAATAAAATGTTTGTATGCTCTTTCTCCTAGCCGCTCCACCACCGCTCCAAGCTGTGTCAGTGCGCACAAACAAAATCACTCGCTCGTTCGTTTGCTCGTTGAAAAGACCTGGCTCGACCAAACCAGCCAGCCAAACAGCCAACCAACGAACCAACCACCTCGGAGCACAACCAACAAGACCTCTCAGCTGCTCGTTTTTTGCATTTGTTTTGTTCGCTTTATTTTCTTCTTTTCGTCTCTGTTTTCATCTCTGATTAGGCTGATGCTGCCGTTTCGCTTTCAATCTCAATACCACAATTTCACTCTCTTTCGCCTTTCCATCGTATTTCGGCTGCTGCTGGGGCTGTGCAAAATTTCGAAGATACTGTATTTAAATAATTTCCTATACGCTATGGAGAAGTGGAGAAGAAACAGTGGCGGTCTCAAAGTCGTTGGGTCATTGCATCACAATGTTGACATTCAAATTACGTTGATGGTGTTTGGAGAGTTTCATTCCAGCTGTTAGAGTCCAAGTGGAACTCCAGTTCGCTTCCCGGATCTCGAACGTTGAACTTCCCATTCACCTCCATTTGGGTTCTATAGAATTCTCTAACGCAATGTCGGTTAAGTAGAGAAAAGGCTGAAATCCGAGCGATTCGTCGGGTAGACTCAACTCTTCGACTTTCGGAATGAGATCAATTTGGGGTCGAAACACATTTCCTCGACTTTGGAGAACAAGTTTTTCTCGAACGTCTTGGGAGCTGTTGATGATGGGGTAAGTCTGGCCGACAAAAAGGAGGGAGTTCAAAATTGCAAAAAGTGACCTTACCCAATGAGACCAGCTGGGCCAGTTAAGTAAAATGTAAATACTTGACTACAAATGGAAGTACATACATCTGGATTCCCAGGTAGTTCCTCTTCTCGAGTTCTTTTGCGAGGGTAGAGAGCTACTGCCTCCTCAGTAATCCCATGAAACACCGCAACTGCCCTTTCCATATAACCCGGCCATAACACAAACAACAACGCCGTGACACAGCGCTAGCGCATACACACACACTCACTCACTCTCCAAAGCCAAAGTATGTGTGTATCTGTGTTTGCGCTCAATGTCATCTCGGCCAATTGTTGTTGTGATTGTTGTTATTGCTGCATGGTGTTGTTTCTGTTTTGTTTTGTTATTTTGCTTTCCGTTGCTGTTCTGCGCCACGAAACAACTGGAGAAGTGGAAAAAGTACGAAAAAAGACGCACGAGAGACATATTTCTTTTCGGTCGTGGCAAACGGCAAACGGCACAGACAGTAAGTTAAAAGCGTGTCTGCAAGCCGTTTGTGTCTCCTTGCAACGCTGGCGCGCGGGTCGAGTCTCGAACAAAATTTCTTTCGCCAAAACTGCAAACTTCCAAATGATCAAAATAAATAAATAAAAAATAAATCTTTAAAAAAATAAATAAGAAAACAAGAATTTCAAACAAAAAAGTGTTCAAAAAGTGTTCAAAAAAACCAATTCTAATTAGTTTTTTTTAAGTAAAAGAAATTTTACAAAACATCACACAACACCGAGTGGATGTCTGCTCGGAGCTCGGAGTGCTCGGGGCTCCAAATTGTTGTTGTTTGTTTGGCTAAACGCTAGCGATACTGGGTATTAGGTGAGCAGAACCCAACCGTCACGCGAATAATCTCGAATATGAAATTGCAATTCTAAGGAAAATACAAAAATAAATCTCATTTGCCGCTCAGAGCTCAGAGTGTGTTTTGTGTAAATATTGTGTGCATAAGAAGAAACAGTAAAAAAATAAAAAAAAAGTCATTTGCAAAAAAACAACAAATTGCGCGCCAAAACAAAAGGAATACAACGACAATAAAAACAACAAACACAAACAAATCAAAACACCACGACGCCTGACGCCATTGCTGGTTGTTTCTTCTTCTTTCCAAAGTGAGTATCCTGGAATTGCAGCAAAGTCAACGGGTATGAACGGTACGAAATGCAACCAACCAACAACAAACATCACTGACGCAATTATCCAGCGTCTAGACAGTGTTGTCACATCCTTGCCTAATCCCCTTTTTTCGCCATCGTCCTCATCATAATCAGCGTCACAGCGTCACGTCCCCATATCAACCCTGCCGTTCACACCAGATCAGTCCGCCAGTCCATCAATCCCCTCACACGTCTGCATTCTTTATCGCAAAGTTACTATTGCCGTTTTTCTAAGAAACTTCAATCCAAATCGTAAAACTCCAATTGGATTCAATATATTGCCTGCCGCTTGTTTTATTTGCCATCCCCATTCGCCAACTTCCACTCACTCAATCATTATGAAATGTGCTCGTAAATTACAAAATCGTGGTTTTATTTGTCAAAATTTGAAACTTATTTTACCAGGCGTCGAGAAGTTCTCAGCTGGTGCCTGGTTGCGCTTAGTACACTGCGGGAGTGTGTTTGGGTTTCTCGGTTTTCTTTCCATTTCAATACTTACTTCCTCTGCTAGTTGTTGTTGTTTATTTCAGTATTTTTTCATACGTACTTATTTATTTATTACTTGCTTGTAAGCCCTACCACATTCCGTGTACCTAATCGCTGGCGAACAGTGGCTTTTCTGTGCATTTTCGTTGTCAATTTGAGGATGGATGGTATGGCAAAGAAGGCAATATGCGAAGGGACAGCGGGTTTCTGTTTTGTTTCTGTGACGCTCTTTCTAGAATGTAATCATAATCTTGATAACTCATTTTGATAAGATGGCATTCCAATAACGGTAATCTTTCTTTATGGCATTCGGTAACAATACAAGTATTTGATAAAAATCAATGAATGGAAATTAATTCTTAACTTTTGGTATGACGACAACAAAAATGAGACGATTTCGGGTATGAGCGATTATTCCAAGTAATTCCACAGGATAGATTATGGTTTGCTTCAACTATTTCAGAAGTGGTCCTGGGTAACAGAGTAAAATGTGAAGTTACAAATAAATTCGTTAAAGGCAGCTAGAAAATATCTGTATTTTGAATTTAACTCTTTTAAACTGTTCTCAAGCGGAAGGAATGCAGACTGGCACTAGGAGTTTCAACTGGGAATTGCCCTACATAGTCGGGTGCTATTAGCTTTCTTTTACTCCTACACTCCAACATTCTGAAACACTTAGCACTCCAATCTTTCGGTTTTTCGGGTTTAATAAAAACCAAGAAAAAAATACTGCAATCTTCGAGTATTACTGAACGTTGTGAATATTATGGACCTTTATGGGACATTTCGATGCCATTCTAACCGAACCTAGGGTCATGATTTGTTCCTCTACTATATAAGCTTACAAATCTGAACTTACGGAAATTTCGAAATACGTAATTAAAATGTCAAATGCAGTTTCTACAAAATTTGATAAGCCCAAAATTTAAATTTGATTAGATACTTTAATTAAATATAAGAAAAAAATTCAAATTAAATTTTTTGACTTTTTTGCAAAAATTTTTATTTTTTTAACATTTAATTTTTGATTTTTTAATTAATTTTTTTATTTGAATAGAAAAAAATGTTTGGTTTTAAGTTTGTTTTCCCTATTTGAAAGTGAGTAGAACTGATCAAATGTGAAAAAGAAGATTTCTTCGACAACTGCATCAACCAATAACTAAGGTCGAATATGTATGTATTTGTCCCACTGTACGCCCTGAGAGTTGCAAAAAAAAAAAGCAGCAAGGCCGCGCACATGTGATGTGGCTGACGCTTGCAATCGAGTGTGAGCAGTGCCGCGCACTGGGCAATTGAATGAGTTCGCACTTGCATATGAGTGGAGCGGTTGGGGGCTTGGGGGTATATGATGAGCCTGTTTCTCGGTTTCAGTTGAGTTGGAATTAGTTGCGTTGTTGAGGTTTTTCGCTTTTGCTCATATATGGTAATGTTTTATAATACTCGCTAGTAAATGCGACAAAAAAAAAGAAACAAGCAATAGAAAACAAAACAGCAGCAACATCAACGACATAAGCGGCAGCAACGGGTTTTATCAGCTGCTGGTGGAAGTCCAAACCATTTGAAATTTGGCTTCAAACGAAATGAATTCAATTGAGTTGATATGCTTTTACTATATGGGTACATGCTTCTACACTTGTACATTGTAGCAGCTTATCGCAACGCAACGCAAAGGCCTGCCAACTCCGCAATCGTATTATATAATGCGCTGTAGTGTTTTTGTTGTTAGTCTTTTGTTTATTATTTTATTTAATTTTTCAAGTGAAATGCGCGGCCGTTTGTCATGATAATTTCGTTAAATTTAAATAATAACGACAGTTTTAAACTAATAAAAAGTAATCATATTTCTGTGTGTTTGTCGCCGAAGCGAACAAAGCGCCAATTTACTACATTTCAGTGTGGGGATAATACGAAAATTACGGTTTACTTCACGTAGTTGTACATTTGCATATCGTTTGTCAGGTAGTTGTTGTTTCTTTCAGCTATTATCTGTTGTTTTGTGTTTGTTGTTTATTATCATCTGTTGTATTGTTGATTGCTAATTTCTGTTGTTTTTTTCTGATTTCTTTCGACATTTCTTTTATGGTTGGCATTGGCATCATCACCCCTTCAACGCTCACTCACATTTTCGCTATCGCCCTGAAAATCGCATTTTCTTTTGTATCCATCCTATATTCTTTTTTTTCCGCTGGCGAAATATCTTTTTAACTTGCTGGCGTTTGATGGTTTCCTGTGCCATTGTGGATATTTTGCTGTAAGGAACTTGTTGCATGAGATTTGAAAGTTGCTTCGTTGCGGTTTTGTTGCGAACATGTTGCGATGTGGAATTACCACAAAAATGCCATTCCAGCAGCACACACAAACAGTCATTGGCTACAGTTGCTGTATTTTGTGGGAAACTGGCTTATCTGGCTGGATTCTAGAATGTTGCTGTTGGTTTTCGCTGAAAGTATTGTTGTAGTTGCTTATTATTGCTATTGCTGTTGTGTTTTTGAAGGTTAGGAGCACAACAGCTATTTTCTAAAAAGTGCCCGTAACTTATCTCTAGTATTTTAATTGTACTCGACGTGTTTTTTTTTACTGCTACTATATTTGTACTTAAGTTGAGTAAAATTTTTATAGGAAATGTTGCTTTGCTAGAATCATTGTCTCGAACATGTGCTCCAGTTTTGTTTACATAAAATTTCAAAAACAAGTAAGAGTATTTCATTACGTCTGGAGACTTTACAATTGACTGATTACGTTGTGTACCCTACAGCCAGTGATGGATAAGGTTTAAACTTTAAAGACAAAAAAACGCAATCATCTTCTCTGTACTATGGTCAATTCAAGGAAGAACGAATTTAATCTGCAAATGTGAATTCTACGGTGTATTTTTTAAGTGACAATATCCCTGATCAGTGCATGTGTAGCACGACACACACACAGATACACTCGCGTACACAAATGCCTCGCTTATTGTGTGGCATCTTGCGGCATCTCGCTTCCTAGTATAAACATCACCCAGTTATTTTTGAATTTTAATGTAAACAATGGATTTTCGTGCGCGCTCATAATGCTAGATAGAGCTAAATTGCCCACCGAAATTCTCGACTGTTTCAAGTGTCCGTTTCAGTTTACGCTTGTTGCTCGACGATATTAAACACTTTCGCGAGAGCTCCGTTAGAATCTCGTAGTCGATAGACGGTAAGGTCAGTTTTAAACACATGCCTCGCATTACAATACAGTATTTTCCGCCTAATTGCACATGCAAAAAAACTACAATTTTCGGCTCATTTTACCGGGTATATTTCCACAGTGTATAAAAGATTTTTTTTTTCGTTTTAAAATTGTTGAACAATTGTTGGGACAAATCATATTAAGAAGCTTACCTAATACTAGTGATGATTAATTTCTTTTCTGCCAAGTTTCAAGAGATTATGTGAGCAGGAGTTGCACGTATGCAGTCACTCAGATCCTTTCAGTATTCACACAAATGGGGAACATCGAATGTTCCCCAATATTTCGACAACTCTCCGCCAATTGCACTCGTTTTCGAGCACACATCACACATCACACCATCCATCCTCCGACTCATCCTCAATAGCTCAACAGTTCAGTTCAATTGCGGAGAACGGAACATAGTCAACACAGTCTTGCGTACGTCGCACGTTGGCAACACTCAAATTGTATCTTTGTTGAGCTGGAATTTTTTCACAATGGAGCCAATTAAATCCAGGGTAGCATGAACATACGAAAGTGGCATTTTGCGGCTAATGGCTTTTGTTTTAAGGTAACTCTCTCTCTCGTACCCACTCACTTGGCAGCGTCTAGGCAGCAGAAGGAGGCATGCATGTATGTATGTTGGCTAAATGACGAATTGGGTCAAGTGTTGGCATGCGTACTTTCCACTATTTCCGATATTCTGTCAATATTCGCCTTTACTCAGTTACCCACCTGGCACGGCGACATGTCCCACCACTAACTACTGACGTTGATACACTCATATAAATACTTTTGCAAATGCCAAATGTCCACTGGATGTTCGAAAGGAAGGAAAATTGCTAAAAGACCTTTCTGCGAATAAGTATTGCGTAATTTGAATACTTTGCGACTGGCTACTTTCGGTCGGTGGCACTTGTACGACAACCTTTCCACATTTAATGGCCGGTTTTTTTTCGTTGTGGCAGCAACTGGTAGATGACAAATGGTTGGCAAACATTGTATACGTTTAATTTGCATGTTGCTGCTTCAAGTTTAGTCAGTCGCACTTCCTGCACACACTAATCCGCTTAAATTGAAATGAAAAATTAACTAACTTGTGGCCAATTATGGTCGGTCATACCGATCACTATGGCGACTAGGTGAAACTTCAATGATAATGACTGCCGATTTGCTGAGTTAATGGAAAGACATGCTGTGATGATGATTGCACATTGGAGGGAATATATTTTCGGCGAAGAGAAGAGTATCGAATGGTGGTTGGTTAAAATTCGATATTATTCAAGATCCTCGTAAATAAAACGTGTGATTTATATGCAAATACAAATTTGAGGCATACTTTTTGGGGCCGAAAGACCAGAAAGTGACAACATTTTAAGTTCACAGTTCAATAATCACGTTGTTTAGCTTATCTGCGTGCCATTCGGCAGCACGAGAACGTCGTAATTATTGAACGATTGACTTAATATCTGGTCACTTTCTGGTTTTTTGGCCCCAAAAAGTATGCAACACAATTTTGAATGTCTTTTTTAGTTTCCCTATGGATAAAATAATATATTTTCTAAATTTAACACAATTTTCAACTAAATTACTACAAGCGAAACCGTGGGCATCCACTAGTAATTAATACACGTCCGTCCAAAATATTGAAGATTACTTTGCAAAAATAGCCACTTTGAAAAGAAAAAACACGGAGCAGAGAACTTGTCATCACTATTTTTAAATTCGGCTCATTCAATTCAATTCGCAATGGAATACTGTGCCATATGGGAGACGTTATCACTGCCTCAATTAAACAAAAATAAACATCTACAAAAATAAGAATTTGTGTATGGAAATCAATATTAACGATTTCGTTTCACTAAAGCAAAAGAATGTAAATATCAGCACACAGTCAGCACAATCTTTGCGCGAATTTTATGCACCGACAAGCACAAAATGTCTGCTGTATAAGGGGAAGAGCACCATTAAGCAACAGCTCCCCCTACACTCTAACCCACACTATATTAAGCAGCAGCAAGCAAGAAACCAAAGTACGAAATGTACAAAAAATCAATCATACATTTGCGTTTTGCGTTGCTGTTATCCTGTTGAAAAATCAGGGAAATCTATTTATTGATGTTTCCAATGCGCCGTGACGTCACACACGAATCTCACAGAAGCTCATAGAAAAGCTTCTACGCCCCCGAATTCGGTGTGTCGGAGAAAAATCAATGCAACAAATGCTGCGTGCTGTGTGTACAGTACAGCAGCTGCTCTAGCCAAATAAATGGGGAAAAAGTCGCACAAAGTTTGTTCCCAGTTTCATCCCCAATTGTGGAATGCCAACAATTAGGGGTGAAGAAGTCGCAAGTGGTGGCGTCGTTGGCGACACCGGTTCGTGGCAATACAATACAAAAGTGTGGCGAATTCCTCGACGCCATTTTCGCCACTTGAACTCTGGCCCTTGCAGGCGTAGTCGTCGTCGTCGTCGTCGTCGTCGTTGTTGCCAGTGAAAGATGATACAACATTGTTGGGGTGTGTCGTCGTTGATACACTCACAGTCGTGGCGGCGGTGGAGCTAGCTCCTTTTACGAATTTCGGTGCTAGTCACCTTTGTTCGATTTTGTTCGCCTGTTCAATTGAGGCGGAGTATTTGAGTTAGAGTTGAGCAAGCAGGGCCCTGCTCAAGTGCTGCGCACAGTTTAAGGGTTCATTGTGTTAAATGAGTGGCTGCTCGGACGTGGCTTGGTTTGTTCGTTATTTCGGGGAGTTGCTTAACAGGTACTTAGGGCGAATTTAAAATAATTCAATTGGCTCGCACCTTTAAGTGCGGCCCAAGCAAAAGGGAAGAGCAAATTTTTGATTGGAGCTGGAAAATGTTCGAAATGCGAGTAGTCAGCAGACACACACACACACACACACACATACGCCTATTGATATGTAAAGTATATTTTACACAATTGTTTGGTTTAAATAACGTTAAAAGCCAAAATGATTCTCGTAGTTTCTAGTTACCTACATTACTCATATTCTACTCATTCCACAATTCCACAATTTTACTATTTTACCATCTTCCGTCGCATTCGGTACGTATACAAATTTTCACTCAATTGATTCGCTTTTTTTTTGTTGGCTTCCTTGCGGTGGCCACAGCGCCACAACTCATGTAGTTGTGTCTGCGCTCGGCTCTGCCGACTGCATGAGCGGCCATTTTCTCCATGGAGCCAATAAAGTCCAGGCCAGCAGAAATGTTCGGGAAGCTGTAAATGGCTTTTCCTAAATTCTATTGTTTTAGCATCGCTGAGTCACACAAGCACTATCACACGTTAACTGCTGAGCGACGTGCAGGGAAATTGGGTCAAGGTTTTGCGTGTACTCTGGGTCACAGCTGCTGCTGGAGGTACTGAAGGTACTGGAAATTGTAAGCTAAACGGGAAAGTTCCTGCATTTTCATTCAGCACGTGACACAAAAGTCATTTACATGCAAGTTGGAAAGGAGAAGAGAAAGTAACGAAAGGAATTTTGAGCTCATATCCCATGGAACCGTGGAGGAGACTCTAGAATCGAATTGGGAAAGTTTCGAATTTTCTTTCGAAACAACATCGTTTAAATAATAAAATTCCTGGTGAAGTAGCTGCAAGAATAAAGGATATTCCAGCGTGTTAACTTGTGAATCAACCAGTATGAAAATTGGTGTATATATGTCCCCTCCACCTCCCCTTTTACAATATCTATTACAACATTTAAAGGCTTAACCGATTACACGTGGAAATGTTGTAATTGCGCCTAAAAGTAGGCCAACGTTTTTTGCATGAAACCCACGCTCAGCACTATTGCCATACTAACTCACAGAGTGAGGTTGGGTGTTTTTGCTTTGTTTTTGCAGCTTTATTGATTTTTCACACCCACATCCTCCACCAGTGCATAGTGCAAGTGCCGATGCAATATAACGTGACATTTTACCACGTTCGATACACGAACAGACATCGGGTGCATGCCTACATGTGGCTGCACAACGGACACAATGGATGCCAAGCCAAACAAGACAGCTGGGTAGTTAGTAGCAAAATAAAGAACCGAGCGAACAACAGTGACGAAATGTGAGAACAAAAATAAAGCATAACAAAATGGTAAAGGAAAAATAGAAAAAATGGCAACAACAGCATGTCTAAATAGGGGAAAAGCTCAAAATAGACTGAAACAAAATAGACAATAAAACATGTGCATAACACCGAGCTTGCCGTTTCAAAACATACTCAAATTCAATTAAACTTGTGTCTTAATTTAGTTAGTAAAATCGATTTGCATTGGCAAGAACCAAACAGTGCCGCGTTGCGATCCTGGCAAAGATTACAAAAAACGTAAAATTTTCGTAAATTTTGTTAAAAAAATTTTGAAAAAAATTGTGAAAAAAATTCTTTGAATATTTTTTCTAAATTTTCGGGCTATCATGAGTCGTACGCATACTCGTATATCGGCGGATATAATGGGCCGCATGAGAATCTTTGAAAGTGAGTGATTTTTTGTTTGTTTGATAGCCTTCACCTTTGGTTAGTCTCATGGTCAATGGTATTTTGATGCGGAGTCTGTCGAAAACTTTCGCTGTGCAACGCCAAGTTCAGATTGATGATCTGATAAGGGATTCTGAAAGGACACACAAACTCCCTCAAGGGGAATCCAGACAAAAAAAATCAAAAAAGGAATTGGATGCAACGGAACTGTGTTTGACAAGAATCTTTTCTACTTTTCCCCATTTGTTTCTTATGTCATATTAACTGGCACAGTCTGTCACTGAAGGCAATCCGAAAATCTACTGTTCGATGGCATATGCAAAAAAAATTTCCATTATTTTGGTATTTATCGACATCTATCCACCTAAAAATGATTAATGAAAGCAATTGTCAAATATATTTTCAGTGCCAAATATTCAATGGGACCTTTGCCAGTTACACCTTGAAATATTTATGTATGCAGTAATTGATTTCCCTATAGACACAGCGCTAACTTCAAAGGAAACGAAGACATCACACCAGGATGGGAGACTAATGAATATGTACATTAAGAAAAAAAGTTTAAAAAACCTGCAAAATTTCCATGTCCATGTCCGTTTGTCTCTCCGTCAGTCCGTCCGCACGGTCGCAGTTTTTGAGATATCGACTCAAAACTAAGACGGGCTCCCATATAAAACTGCATTTGCTTGGAAATGTTTGGAAACGGGTTTTTGACATGATCTGAGATTCCAAAACCACAAATAAATTTTGTCAAAACGGGGTCTTGAGAACCAATTTTTTATGTTCGAGGTACTTGCAAGTGGGCCATATTGTGTAAGGGTATTTCAGCTTCGGCATAGCCGAAACTCTTTAGTTTTTACTAACATTTGGGAGGTAAAAGTGTGACACGACTCAAAATCCATAGAACACGCACCTATCGATGGCTTAATAAAGAAAAGGAGTAACTCGATTTGTTTTCGAAATCGCGTTTTTAACAAATTGAGTTACGCCTTTTGTATAACAAGCCAGCGATGTACACATTTTGGTAGGAATCGGTGCAGTAATTTTAGAGTTTTTGCGTACACACCCACATGTCTCTTTAATCTATATATAGATAACAAATGGCTATGTGACCTTCTATACATTTTCCCATATGTTACGTCAGTTCGTGAAATTAATGACGATTGACGAACCCGTTTTCACTTAACTGACGACAAACATTATTGATTATGGCATAGTGAAAAGCAGGCAAAAAGTTCCATAAATGGGGGAAAGTGAAGGGTAATACATTTTAGAAATTTGTTCATCATCGAATTTCACTAAAGGTCGCTAATACAGGAAACATCTCAGATGAAAAATGGCTGTTTCTAATGTGACATTATATATCAAGATGCCAACACAATGGACTAAAAAAACTGTCAAACTGTCAAAAGACAAAAAACAATGTGCATGTTTTTTTTTTGGCCCGAATCTCAGTTTATAATTTTGTTTGTTTTGGACTGTGTCGTTTGTTTAGTAGAAACTAAAGAACAAGTTTTTCGTTGTTTTCGCATTTGTTCTACAAGGTCAGCTAACGATGTCACTGGATTTTTATGTCAACTGCGGTAAACGGCTCATAGAATTCATGGTCTATTCTCCTATTCTGTCTTCAGCACTGAACCCCATCACCTGTTGCGCAGAGAGATCCACTCCATTTGATCCCCAAAGGCATTGCCATCTCCACCAAAGACTTGTGTCCAACCGCTGGGCATTCGAAAGCCCATTATATGAAATTAACTTGTACGATGGGAATTGTCTAACCAGTATGTTATTCAACACGTAATAATATACGCGCACTACATTTAAAAAGATTTAAAACTTAAAAAATATCAGACAAACAAATTATAAACCAAAAATATGAACTCGTAACATTTACATGGGTACTTTGAGGTCGTTAACAATTTCTCTGAAAGCTAAACTAAAAATGAACAATTAAAAGACTCATTACGCGCTTGCGAGAGTTCAAAACTTCAAAACCTCGAAGCATTAAGTTAATGCGTGAAAATATGGGTTAATATGACATTTTAGTGCAAAAGCGTCTCGCGCGCGGTAACTATTTTTGAAAAAGAAAGTGGTTCCGATGTTGTTAATGGTTTGATGTGGCTTTCGGTTTGTTTTGTAAAAGCGGGGTTACCGCCGATACTCGCTCGACACAACACAACATTACAACGTTTTGACAAAAGCTAAGAGATTTCCACAGTCGAGATGGAATTTCACAGCGAGAACTTCTTTCGGTTAACCTTAATTCCACGCTTGACGCTTGTGTTTTATTTTATTTTGCTTCGACTGTGTGTGGATATGGCCGTTTCTGCCAGTTTCGAAAGAAGAATTCTTTTGCCTATGCCGAGTCAAAAGAACGCGACTCTTGAATGCGACTCTTGATGTCGTCGCCCAATTAACTTTTGCTTTTGTGTATTCACCCGGAATACACAAAAAAAACAGCAAAAAACATTTCAACATGATCTTTTGTGGTTTACAAATTATTATTTTGTTTGCGGATTCTTTTGCCTTTTGTCATAAATCATTGACTTTATTATTGATTGTGTTTCTTCTCTCTTTTTTCTTTTCCCCACACTCTCTCTCGGATGGTTCTTTCAATAGGCACAGAATCTTGTACTTCGGTCACAGACAATTCAACGCCGCCGCAGTCGAATAGTGGACCCAGCAGCCTTATTGGTGGTGGTGGTCATTGTCACAGCTCAGACGCGGACAGACTGGAATACTCTGCTCAACAGAACGGACGCACAACAGAGAAAATGATGATGTCGTCGTCGCCACCGCCCGGAGTGCAAACGGACGCCGAGGGACTCATATTGCCAAAGAAACTGATCAACCCGTGTCTCGAATCGACAGATCGCAAGCAGCTCCATCGGGAGCTCAAGTTCAATACGAAAGTGTAAGTGAATTGAACTTCGGGTAGAGATAATAGTGCGGAAATTCATTAAAATTCGTTTTCATTGTACCCTTAGTGGCAAAAGTGTCTTAAACCAAAAATCCGAACTACAGCGAGCCTACGAAAAGCAAAAAGAACGACAACAGCAACACCAGACGCAGGACCTCTCGCCCACGGCGGGCCTCAAGGGCGAACTGAATCGTGTGATAATGGAACGTGCACAGAAGCACGAGCAGACGCGCAGCCAGGATACCAGCGAGGACGATGACAAGCAATACGTGAACCCCGAGTATTTGAATATACGCGCCAAGCTGCGCACTGGCCAGCGCGGTGAAATGAAGTAGGCTCACCAGGATGGGGAGGCCCCTTTTTTGTACTTTATTTTTATTTTATTTTATTCTTTTCGTTTCTTTATTTAATTTTATCTTTTCTACGGAATACTAATGCATCTCGTTTTGTGGGCTTAGCGTTGTACAATTAGTTTAATTTATTCTGTTCGTTTTTTAGTTTTGTAGAGTTTTACCGTTGAAATGCTAACAAAAACAAAAACAAAAACAACAAGCAACCACAGCAACAACAAATTGATATTATTTTCTCTTTAATTTGTATTGACTTTAATAACAAAATAACAAACAAATATATATTTAAACTGAATAATAATGTAATTTAATTAAATGTTTTAAAATTAATTAGACTTTATGTGTGTAAAAAGTATAAAACAAGTATATGAAAACAAAGTGTACGAGTACTGTATAAAATTATAAAAACAAAAACAAAAACAAAAACAGCAAAAAAATGTAAAATGGGCAATTGCCTGTCGTTCGAAACAGGGAAGAACAAAACGTGTTTAGGAGTTATTATAATATAAATACTATAAATAGTTTAAAATAAATTATATTGTAGCAAAAGTTAAAACTATGTGTGTGTTTACTTTGCTTTGTGGTATTGAAAGGTTGGTCAGTAAAGTTTGCAGAGAATAATGTAATAAAATGTGCAGACTAGGAACTGTGACTAAATATGGCAAAGACTTCATTCAGAAAAATATACTATGAAATTTGGTCAATAGGAAACATTTTACTATTGAAATAGTGTAGAATCTTATTGAATTAACAGGAGAAAATAATTCAAATTCGTATTTAAGCAGTTTTTCCTATTAAGGTAAGGGTATCGTATCAACCAAATTTAATTGTATTTTTTTTCAGAATATGGAAGTAAACAACTACTTCGTGAAATACAGCGTAGAGGATGGCATTTAAACAGCCAAGTATCTAGTCATTTAATCATTTCATATCTAAAATTTGCACTAAACCGATGATTCACTTTCATTTGATTCACCTAAAATTTCGAATAACTATAAACTTTCACAAGATGTTTCGCTTTAAATGTCAACCGTGATATTCGAAGCTTTATACCGAATGCCAGAACTGCAATTTAAAAATTGGTTTGGTACACGGAAGTTTTTAATAACATAGAATATCAAGGAGATACAGAGGTCTCTCACGGATTCTGTTAAATTTCATAACAATTCCATACATTTTTCTATTATTTCATAGATTTCGGGGGGGGGGGGGGGGGGTTCGAGCACTCCAACCCCCATGGTTACGTCCCTGCCCTGCACCAAACCTTGAAGAGTTATAGAGCATTTATAATTATAGGGCGTGGCAGTGGGCGGACCGTACATTTTCATAGTCAACCCTCTGCCCATTCTCCTCCCAGCAAATCCATTTTTGCGAAATCCCTTGAATAGGACCCGGCTTACAGAGCTTTACAAATTTCACCAATCTGTCCATTCAACACCAACACCCCATACAAAATTTCAACGAAATCGGTTTAATACTACACGAATTATGTAATATTTGCCACGCCCACCTCAAAAGTCCAAAGTTGAATGGCCTATAGCCTATCAAGGCCAATGAAATTACCTACAAGTCGATATGTTTTTTTATTGAAATCGGTCAAGTATTTCTTGAGTTATAAGGGAACAAACATACATACATACCCACAGAAAAAATATGATTGCAGCAGATATCATACCTTTTTGTCTATAATAATATTATGATTGTTGCGATCATTGATGGTTGGGGTGACAGAGCGAATGATTTCAGATATCATAATATGATACATGCCATAATATAATATGATTGGATATGCAATAATGATAATAACAACCATTTAATGATCGGTTTGAATGATAAAGTTTACGTATTCTGAAGATGGTTCATTGAAATATGATTCTAACAACCTTACACAGAAGATAAGTAAAGTAAAGATGTAACTTGTGAAAACAGGTCTATCAGACAGAAACATTATATTGAAGAGCAAAGCTTCTAATTTCCACAAGTGTATTTCTCTCCAAGCCGAATGAAATAAGTAATGCCATCAAGAGGCCTAACCCAATTTCCATATAAATTGTTCCTACCTTAACAGTAAATCTCTCAATTTGGTTAATCAATTCTATAGTTTTGCAATGTGTATTACGCGATGCTTTCCGTTCGATAAGAAACTTACGGCAACAAACTTGCAACACCCATCAACCACAAATGCCTACCAACCGAATACGCAATCGGACACTGTAAAAAGAAATCGAAAACAAATCTAATAATGTTTACGTAAAGCCATTACACAAAACCACAATTGGTACTAATCGCAACAACACACATAAATGCATTCAATTAGCATTTAATTAACTTAACATTGTATGGCAGTTTAATGGCGGGGGGCAACCAACACACAAAAGCAAACACTGCCGCTCCTTTCACACCACTCACCATTCATTGCATTGCAAACCATCTAACCGCTCGTCCCGTCCACGCGACTCTAATGCCAACCTGCCTTATTAATTAAGTGCTACTAAAATGGGCGAAATGCAATATACAATTTCCTGCTTCGTGATCGTCACATTTCGACACCTGTGCGCTGTGCTGCTCGTTGCGTTTGCAAGCACGCGTCACATTTTGCTATTTGTGTGCGTGAGTTTGTTGATGATTCCCTACAAGAGTGGTGTGGTGGATTGTTGCCTATTCGCTTGCTTCTGTTACGTTTTCTTCTTCTGCTACTTCTATTTCCACTGGCTTCTCTGCGGCCAGAATGCGACGAGGGGCCAACGTTGGTTGTGTGTGCTCTGCTCTTTTGCGTATGAAATGTTTGTTGATTTATTGTGAATGGGTTTGGTTTGCTTGTTGGCCACTTGTGTGCGCCTAGTCCGAATTATCGTGTAGAGGGACCTGCCTCAATGTTGTTAGATTTTCTAGGGGTACACCTACCTACCTACCTCTTCGATTCTTCTGTGTTTTTTCTTTTTTTTTTTTGTTGGCCTGGGAACAATGGTGAGTTCGCATTGTATCTCATGCGAGCTGTGGAGGGGAAGACATATATTGCACATTGGTTGATCGAATAGGGGAATATGTGGGGCTAAATTGATTTTATGGTTCCACAGTAGGCCCAGTTTGCTCATACTCACGTTGAATTGTGGACTTCCCCGTAAATGACAACTGTCAATTTTTGATGAAGGTTGACGTCCGACTCACTATTAACACCATTAGGAAATATGTATGGCTATTATAGCATTAATCAACGGTTGATTCTCTCATTTCCGTAAATTTTGCAAATCCAATTTCATTGCACAAGCTTCCGAAATAACAAATGCATAGAGAGAGCGAGAAAGTTCAAGTCATGGGACGACGTTACAAAAATCGTAAAAATTTGTGTTCACAAAACAAGGTCCACCATTTTTGAACTTTCTGTAGAAATTTATGAAGAATTCAGAAAAGTGAAAGAAAGCGGCTGCACAAAACAAAAAAAAGTCCAAACCAAAGTTTAACATTTCCCCAAACAATCGACCCCGACTTGTGATGGCACAAGAGCGAGCGCTGTTTCTTAAGCTTTTTCAACGCCATTTCTTTTTCATTGTAGCTTTAGCTTACCATGCAATGCTATGTTGTTTCCTCATTTGCACACACACACACAGCCACACACACACAGGCATGCAGATTTCCCTCCACGATTAATTTGGAAAGAAACGAACGCTTGTCAAATGCTGAAATTCTGAGCACTTGTTAATACAACCGCACCGATGACAATGACGCCATGACAGTTTCGTATCGCAATCTCTTCACAGTGGCTGGTGGCCACCGCAAGTGTGCAAAAGCCATGTTGTGTTCATGGCATGACAGAGAAAGCCAGCCAGCGGCCGCCGCCAGTGTCAATTGGCGAAGAGTGGCGGAAATCAGAAGCGCACCTATTCACCCGACTGAATTGCTGCTGCTTGCTGTTCGTGTCGATTTCCATGCAATGTCTTGTTTTGCTTGACTTGCGGCCAAAACGTCAATTGGCATCAATTTCCAACGCCATTTCGCTGTGAGGTTGCTTTTTGGCATCGGGCATCGGGCATCACTGCCACTGTCAAGTAGGTGCTCTCCGTTCTCAGTGCTGCATGCAGTCATTGAATCGAAGAGGCCAACAGCGATGACAGCGATGGCGCTGAACTGAGGCAAGCTGATACGACATGCGACGACGATTGACAGCTGTCTTGAGTTACGTCAGTCAAAATGACGCATCGTGTTTTGGTAACAGGGCAGCATAAAATCCAGCAGCCAATTGCGGCGCTGAGTGCTAAGGCTTTTATGTTTTGTTCTCGGCAAGGCGTTGACAAGCGGCGGCGGCATAGCTGCGCTATTCTATGCTGTGCGCTGTGTGGCACGCGTTGCGTTGCGTCGCGTCGTTCTTGTTGCACACCCAACTGCCGAAATATACTTAAAATCAAAATGTCTGAATTTCGTATTTCCGTCTGCTGCCTTGGCTGCGTTTGGGGCGCGCCAACATGGCCATACTTTGCCAGATAGAAAACGACTTCCATGTGTCTGAGCTGCGCCTTTTTATGTTTGGTGTGTGGTTTTCTATTTTCAGTCTAGTCGCGCGAATTTCCATTTGCTGGTGGTGCTTTTTCCGAAATTTTTTTCTGCTGTTGGAAAGTTTTTTTTGTCTCTCCATTTTGTGACTCATAGAGCACATACACAAGAGCCACCAACGCGTTGCAGCGAACACACTTAAGGTGAAGGCAAAGTAACATTTGTCACGAATCATGGCGACAAGTGGTTGCATTGGACAAAATTCGAAGGTTGGACGGTTGAAAATAAAGACAAAAAATTGCTGTTGAATCGATTTTCTTTTTGGAAAGGGCCAGCCAGGGTTACTGCATGTTGCAAGTTAATTTTGTTAATTCGCAGAAGAACTTTTCTGAATTTGAGGTCAGATTTTTGGGTTATTTATATTCTGACTGCAGTTCTTCTTGTGAACC
The DNA here is from genome assembly GCA_951394025.1 of Heteromyza rotundicornis. Taxonomy (NCBI): domain Eukaryota; kingdom Metazoa; phylum Arthropoda; class Insecta; order Diptera; family Heleomyzidae; genus Heteromyza; species Heteromyza rotundicornis. The sequence continues at coordinate 35,611,164 of OX596013.1, forward strand.
AACTTAATTAACTTCCATTCCGAGTCCCACTACCAACCTTTCCCCTACTTTCATTCTTCAATCGACTACGTTCCTTTTCGTCCCACTTACATACATTCTATAAGTGCAAAATACAACAGCAACCACAAAAAATGCTAATGTATTCGCAATCTTGTCTACCAGCACCTGTGCCCGTCTCAAGAACAACTCAAATGAATTCCTACCTTTTTTCTTTCCAAGTGAATTCCCCAACTCTCAAAAGAATTTCACCATGAGACGAGACTCAAGTCAGTCGTCGTCTCATCCTCACAATACACACGACATTGGAGTGCATTTCGGCCCCTTCGCATGCTTTGGAATTTTTACATACTTCTACTCATATACCGTTTTTCCACTTCGAAATTCGTTTGCATCTCGTTTGGGACGAGCATCTCCCTTCTGTTTTATTTCACTTTCGGAGCTGTGCTTTTCGCACTCACCTACCGCAAACAAGAATCGCTCTGTGCTCAGTTGTGTCGTTCCCCAATTGGGAACTGTGGCAAAAATTCTTCCGTCAACGGCTGCTGCTTGCCTGTTGAAAATACCAGTTGGGGATTTCCCATGTGACCCTCGACGCCCACGCAGCCTCAGCGGGGGAACACATGCTATGCGCTGTAGAACGAAAAAAACACTCGAAAATTTTACTGGGGAGCACATCATGAATCTGAATGTGGCACCATGGAAGCTTGAGAGGAGAGCAATGGGCTTTCCCTATGCTATACGCGAACTGCGAATAGGAATGCAAACTTTGGTTCCAATTGGAATTTTGGTTTTGCAGTATTTCTTAGGAAATGCTCCATAACTACGCTCCAGAAGAAGTATTTCTTGACAGAAATTCTCCATAAGAACGAATATGTCTTCAAACAGTTCTGCGGATTCGCTGCCCATTTTACCTGCTCCGTTCGCGAAATCCCATCAAATTCGCTGCAATTATTGTCGATATATCGTTTTTTGCAAGCAGATTTTCTCAGTTTTGTCCGCACTCGATTAGGGCCGCAGAACGGATGACTGCGCGGCAGCCATCGGGAATTGCTTCAGAACAAACGAAACTAAGCGGACACTCACAAAAGATTCTTTCTTGGCGCGTAGGTACTCTGTGGGAGAATAACACTTTTGGACACGATTCTCTGGAATTGTAATCAAATCGTATTGCACGTTTTCAAGAGAAATAAGTAAATAATTTCAGATTCCGATGCCCTTCAACTAAGCGCCAAAGGACAAGCAGAATGATTCTAATCAAGCCAAAATGACTGACTCTGTGGCCAATTCCTGTTAGAAGTTATGACTAGAAAAGCTAAATTCGATGGTCAAATCATAAGTGTTTGATTCATCTGGTTGGTATTAATAGCCCACTCCAACACAACAACAACAACAACAATAAGAATATGTCAGAAATATTTGTAATCACAAAATGACTGGTGCTATCCACAGTAAAAATCAGATATGATTTGCAGTTAATTAAACCTTATCTAGGGAAGAAAGAGCGAATAAAAACTTAAGAGTTGAGAGATAAGAGATAAGAACTTGTTAACGTGTCGTCGGCTAAAATACGAACCCGTTGTTGTCAAACAAACTGAAAATGCCATTTTCCATTATAAACACGAATATCGCCGGCGTATAGAAGTTAGTAGAACATTGACCGTTTCTGCGGATTGAGTTCAAACGTAGACCGGAAAATATTAAACATTTTGGAACAGGTGAGAGCGTTGAAAAGAACTTTTTCCACACAACAAAAAGAGAGAATTGTGATCGTTATTTGGTACTCATAAAGAGAGCGTAAGATCCCCCCCCAAAAGAAGAAGAGCAAGTTGAGCTCCACTCTGGCATTGGCATCAGAATACTGTTCAAGATCAAATGTGAAAAGTGTATCTCTGTCAATTGCTCAGTGAACACAGAAGAAGTTTTGGTGCGATAGTTGTCAGATTCTTTGGTTAAGATCAGTCGGTTTTGAGACTATGCTTGCGACACAACGTCATCGAAAATCCTTTGTTCATTCTTTTTACTTATACCGAAATAAAATGTTGACTTTCAAATTAATTTTCTTGATTTTTGTCATCTCCTCTTGGCAATTGGCTGATGCGGGCTTACGCAAAAAGGGCAAAATGGCTGAGGAAACAATCAAAATTCTAGTCACCCATCCCGAGGTGCCGCAGGATGCCTTGGACGTCATGTCACGTTCGTGTGAGCTGATCATTTGTGAAAGTTTGCCACCCAAGCGTTCGGAGATATTGGAGAAGGCCAAGGGTGTGCATGGCATGTTCTGGGCCTCACATGAACCGATCAACGCTGAAGTCTTAGATGCGGCTGGTCCGCAATTGAAGTCAATCTCTACCATGTCGGCAGGCTTTGATTTTGTGGACGTGCCCGAGCTGAAGAAACGTAAGATTCCACTGGGTCACACGCCCAATGTTTTGAACGACGCTGTGGCCGACATGGGCATCGGACTAATGATTGCGGCTGCACGCAGATTCCACGAAGGCAGACAGAAAATTGAAACGTAAGTGGGAAAAAGCCAAGTTTATTTCGAAAGGTTTGAAATTTTTATAATTTTTGCAGCTCAACTTGGGAGAATTTCCACATCAACTGGATGTGGGGCCAGGATATCAAAGATGCCACCGTAGGCTTCTTTGGATTCGGCGGTATCGGTCAGACTGTTGCTAAGCGTCTGAGCGGTTTCGATATTGATGAAATTTTGTATACCACACGCACGCGTATTGACGCTAAAGTCGAAAAGAAGCTAAACGCCAAAAAGGTGCCTTTCGACGAAATGCTGAGTAGCAGTGACATTGTCTTCATTACTGCTCCATTGACCAATGAAACCGCTGGTGTATTCAATGCTAGTGCCTTTGAAAAAATGAAGAAGACCGCTGTGCTGGTTAATATTGCCCGAGGGGGTATGTTTTTGACAAGTTTTACTTTACAAATTACTTTACGAAAAAAAAAAATGTTTCAAATTGCAGGTATTGTCAATCAAGATGATCTTTACAATGCTTTGAAGTCCAATCAGATATTTGCTGCGGGCTTGGATGTAGTGACGCCGGAACCATTGCCCGCCAAAGATCAATTGATGGACTTGCCCAATGTTGGTATGTACCTAGATATATTGGCCATTGGCAACCACAATTTTTAAACTTTCCATACGAAAGTTTACCAAATTTTAGTTCTCGTTTGGTTTCTTCGCAAGGTTATCGAAAGTCACCTAAAGACTGTACGAAATATTCGTCTATACTTTGATAAGACTGAACCCAAACTAAATTTGGATCAAGTCCATTCTGCTTTGAATGGTTTCCAACGTTATCTATTAGATAGTGTTGAACTTGAAGCGAATTAGTTTGCCAACTGGCTGTGCTCCTTATCATATTAGCTCAGAAAACATGGACAAAGCAAATACAATTTGCAAACAAAATGAATACATTCGCATGCAAACACATAAATAAATTTCTCGTTGTTTCTGAGACAATAAATTTCATTCTACGAATTCATGTCGATCATTTGTCTTGGCCACATCTACATACTTTGGCACTTCATGAGAATACTTAATTGATTATATTCTGTTTTTTGTTTGACTATTTCTTCTTCAGTTATTGTGCCACACCTTGGATCAGCTACGGAGCGTACACGCGGCGATATGGCCACCATTGCCGCTCACAATGTGCTACGAGGAATTGCCGGTGAACCAATGTTTGCACCCGCCTATTAAATGAAGCCAGAGAACACTTATTTGCCCACAAAACAAATGTTCCGTATACTTTTTACAATCAAATATACAACAAGTGCTTGTCATTAAATAAATTGTTACTTGATTACACAAAATTTGAATTAAAGGTTTTGCTTTCCCCGTTGATAGTATAGAAAATCCAACCACTTGGTAGTAATATATTGTTCATAGCCCAACAGCAAATAGAAGTGGAAGTTTATTAGGCGATGTAAACAAAAACAAACAACAAATGATTGCTCTTGCAAAACCTTAAGAGAATTCATTCAACCAAATACTCTTACTTGGTTTCGTTCAGGGCATAATAAATAATGGTAAGAGCTTTCATTTGGAGAATGTCACCACACACTATCAGCGCGAAGCAATGCAAAAACTTTCCATTCGTTAGTTTTCCAACAGAATCCCGTCAAATAGCTATGTCGTCGCCGGTACGTCGCGCCTTCAAAGTGCTCATCTCCCATCCCGAAGTGCCCGCACCGGCCTTGGAGTTGCTACACAAACGCGGCTGTGAAACCATAATTTGCCAAAGTGTGCCACCTTCGCGTGCGGAGATTTTACAAAAACTACCGGGAGTCGATGCGATATTCTGGGCGCACTACCAGCCACTGAATGGCGAAATACTAGACGCTGCCGGTCAGCAGTTGCGGGCGGTGTCCACCATGTCCTCCGGTATCGATTATGTTGACTTGGCTGAGTTCAAACGACGGCAACTGCCATTGGGGCACACGCCGGGCATTGTAAAGAATGCAGTGGCGGACCTGGCTATTGGATTGATGATTGCGGCTGGGCGTAAGTTTCATGCGGGACGGCAGGAGATTGACAAGTGAGATAACTTTGCTGAGGTTACATTACTTAGAATTCGTAAACAGCTAATCGATCGTAAAACAGCTGTTGCTAACTTAAAGCTTTTACTGAAAAGTTAACAGCGAATTTGTACAGTTTTTGAAGCTTTTAACATACTGTTAGAAGAGCTTCAACTTAGCATTGCCAGTTGGGAAAATCTTATTTAAAAATTTCATTTCAACTCTAGCTCACTTTGGAAAACTGAACGCATCAATTGGCTTATGGGCCAGGAGATACGTGACTCGGTCGTGGGCTTCTTTGGCTTTGGTGGCATTGGCCAGGCCATAGCCAAGCGTCTGCAGTGCTGGGATGTGGCTAAAATTATCTACACAACACGCACACGCAAACCAAACGATGCGGATTTTAAGGCCGAACATGTGCCTTTCGAAAAACTGCTCGAGGAGAGTGATTTCCTGGTGGTGGCCAGTCCTCTAACGGCAGAGACGAAAGGCAAATTCGATGCCACAGCATTCGGCCAAATGAAAGGAAACTGTGTATTTGTCAATGTGGGCAGAGGAGGTTAGTAGGGCAGTGGGAAATATTTGTGCAACGCATAAGGCAAGTAATTCACGAATTGGTTTCTTCTCAAAGGAATTGTGGACCAAGCGGCGCTCTATGAGGCTTTGAAACGTAATCAAATATTTGCAGCTGGTTTGGATGTTATGACGCCCGAGCCTCTGCCTGCGGATGATCCACTTTTGACGTTGGAAAATTGCGGTAAGTTGAATTCCAAACTGGCGTCAATAGGTGCAAAAAAATTGATTACCTTTTCGATTTTAGTCATAATTCCCCACTTGGGCACTCAGACCATGAAGACGACCACCGAAATGGCCTTTGTAGCAGCCAACAATATCCTGAATGCCTTGGAAGGCAAGCCTATGGTAATGCCTGCCTACTGAATTCATATATTAAATAAATAAAACATTTTTAAATAATATGCTAGCCTTTATTCGCTATTGTCTTTTTCCTTCACACTGAATGGCAGAAATACCGTATCCCACTCGTCTCTACTCAATGCCTTTAAGTACTTTCGACGTTGCTCCAATACCGAGTCCAATAGTTCGGGGGCGTTTTTCTGGGCAATTTCCACAGCACGTCGCCAATTATGCATGCGCAAGCACAAGGCTATAACCTCGCTGAACTTGCGGTTATGTATGAGAATCGTTTCGGCCTCGATGAGACGCCCGAGCATTAGAGAGTTCTCAGCCATTTGCTCGGGACTTGAGGGTGTCAACTCCTAGAAAATATAAGTTCGACAAGGCACACAGTGCGGCAAATATTGATTAATTCGTACCTTGATATGCTGCAAGTAACTGACTTTATCGATTTGCAAGGCCGCCGAATAGGCCTCCTCGCTTATTTGCAACTGATTCTTGCGCGTGGCCACAGCAGCCAGAGTGGCCCACAAATTCGGATTCTGGGCCAGACGACAGATCTTCAAAGCCTGCTGCCATTGGCCGTCCATCAAAGTGCGATGCAGAATTTCGCAGTAAATATTTACATTAATGGAAAGCAGGGCCCCGGAACAGCGAAAGGAAACAATGGCATCTTCGAACGATTCAATGGCAATATTTTTACCAAACTCACTATTTGCAAAGATTTTCTTAAGGGATCGTTACTTACGAATGTCTTAAGGGCACTTACGCTGTGTCGATCGTCACTGTAGTCAACGCAATAATAGTGGGATCGGCCGCTCCCTCACCCGGGCAATACCAAATGCTGTAGCAGGCATCGTGCACACCCACCAAAATGTTGGTCTCACTGGCCCACTTCACTGCGGTAACTTGAGTGCCGATTTTGTAGATTTCGCCGCCAGCGCCCCGGTCGCCTCCATTCAAATTCCGAGTTTCGGTGATGTAAAGTTCGCGATTGGAGTCAATGAAGACCACAAACTGGTCGTCGACAGTGCCCGCACGACAGGCGGATATCTCAGACATTTGAGTTTTCGAGCGTAGTGAGTGGGGCTCATATTGACGCGAGGCACCCGGTATGAGGTCGAAAATATGCAAGACTAATTATAAATAATTTTTAGAAACAAATTTTGCTTAAAAGTATTTTTTTTTTACCGGTATTGTCTGAGTTATCGCGTATGGCCAGCGCATCAAGTCCCAACGACAAGCCACGCCAGGTGAGCAGGGGTATTTGAGCTTGCGAGCCCGGGTAGCGAGGATTCAAATGCAGGCGCCCTGTATACGTGTAGACCCAGATGGAGGCGGAATCCAGGATCATAAAGAACCTATTTCAAATTGTATAGTTTGGAGTCAAATAAGTCTGGAATTCTCACTTCTTTCCCACTTCGATGACTCTGACATCACTGCGTCCATCCACAATAATTGGCGTATTGATGTACTTTTCATTGTAAATATGCAACTGATTCGATGTGGCCACAATCAAGTGACCATAGCCCAGACCAAAATTGATCACACGATCGGGAAACTCCAGGACGTCAGCGGTGGAATTAGTGATGTCCTGCAAATTAATGGACTTTCTGCCCGTAGTGGTGGCTTTCAAATTTCGCGAGATCAACTGCTTCTCCACAATGTAACCAACTATGAGGTTGCCCGTGGATGTGCCACAAGCCACTTGAGTGCCATCTGCCGACCAAGACAATGTGTAGAAGGAGCCCACGGCCGGCTCAGTGAAGCGAGTGCTACTGAAAGACCACTTTGGGGTATTTTTTAGTTATTATTGGAATTCGATTGGAATAATTTGTGAATGATGACAACTTACGCCCACATTCGAGCACAATTTCAGCATATTGAACGAACCCACCACCAGTACATCTTGCTCCGGATTAAAGGCCACCGAAGTGATGGCATACTCTTCGGTAGAGCTAGTAAAGAGATTGGCGCCCTGAGCATCCCATATCTTAAAGCGAAAGTCTTCACCGCCCGACGCTATAATATTCGACTGAGTAGACCAACTTAGGGAGAGCACAAGACCGTCATGGGCACGCCACTGAAAAGCAATTACAAGTGTTAAATCAAGGAAAGTAAATTAAGTCAATTGGCTTAGAAAATCCTACTCTGATCAATTTACTATTGGCCGCCAGAGGCTTGATCGATATATGTCCACCCTGGCTGAAAACAATCGAAGTGGAACTCGGAGCCCAGCGGGCACAACGTATGGCCTCATCACTTTGTATGACAGTCGAACGCAACATGCCCGAACGTGACCAGATTTTAATGACACCATCTTCGCTCGCTGAAAATGAGTTTGGAGAAGTCTTTTCAATACAGTCTCATTGAAAATGTGTTACCAAGCTACCAGTCAAAAGTCCTGCTCCGTCAGGACTCCAACGACCCGAACTGATGGCGGCAGTGTGTGCCGAAATGCTACGCTCTACTCGAGCACTTTTATTCAAAATTATAAAGCGACCGTCATTGCTGCAAATCAACAAAGTATCGCTGCCCTTGCCTCCGCCACTATTGCGTCCACCCAACAACAGCCAATGCAAGTCGGTGGGTATAAAGTCCTCGGGCAGCTTGGCCACTTCCACAGAATCGCGTGTTAATGAGCTCCACTTGTAGATTTGATGATCATCACTAGGAATTTTAATTGTTTTGAATTGGATTTCTTTTTTATTCGAATCTTTGTATACCTGACAAAGTAGATTTCCTCATTGCTGCTCCAATCGGCACAGCTCAACGGGAAATTATTGAGAGTATTCGATTTCACATTGTCATTTTTGTTGCCTGCAGAATTCCTCTGGGCTATATTGGCTTGAGAGCGATAATCGAGATTCGAATTTAAGGAAGTCCTTTTGCAAATGTGAGTTTTCAACTTCATTTCTTCAGCTTTCGTAAAATATTTCTTCCACTTTCTATGTTCAACTGTTAAATAAAATATTTGTTTGTTTGTGTTTTGGACGTTACTATGGTGCTATTGAAGGATGGATATGAAAACCGGCTAAAACCACCCTCGTTGCTATATGTCCCCTTAGGACACTTGTTAGCATGTTTACGTTGAACTTTGCTATCAGCCGCCAGGTATCCGTTAAGTATTGCCAGGTTAAAATGTTATTTTGTATTAAACTTAATTTTTTTGTAAAATTAAAAAAAATTTTGCTTTTGCAGAGAAAAAGCCCATACTTAAATTACTTGTTCTTTCAAAACTTCTACCCTTTTTGTGCATGTTTGGGATATGTTGCAGTTGGATGCACGCATAAATGAACTGAAAATTACCTGAAACTTGTTTATGCGCGTTTTTGACGGGTAAACTAACAAAATGAGACTGGATATTTATCGAAATTAAAATATTCCAAAATAAGGTATGCACACTAGACCGGTTCAAAAACTTATGGAATTAGATATGTCTGATCTATTAAAGAAAAAAAATAATGTTAAAATGGAAGCTTGCCAGGCAGTTCTAAAAAATTGGTAAATTGCAATTTGAATTGCAATTATTAGCAAAACCAACAGTGTTACTGTCAAACCGACTTCAAATTTAAAATCAGCGACTCCAAATTAACTAACATATAAAGTGTCATCAAAATCCTAGCACTATTTCCAATGTTTTTCAGTTTTGTATGGGGAAAAGAAGTACATTCCGCGCCGACTTCTTTTTATCCGATTCGCTCCAAACTTCACATAAGTCATTTTTAAATGCAAAGGAACCAATCTGGCCCTATCGGACCATCGAGCACTGATTTTGAAGAAAGCTCCATACAATTCTGAACATGTCTAATGCACACCCTGACGCATGAGTGATATTATTACAACAACATTTTATTTACACAAAAAATTAATTATCTACTCCATAATTTGGTGAAAAATGTAATTGGATGGTTAAATAAGGTACAATAAAACTTTACTTATATAAAACTCATCGTGAGTATGTGGGTAGGTTTGTGGTTAGGTTTGTATGCTTGTGCCCTTATAACTCAAGAAAGGCTTGACCGATTTCAATGAAACACATATCAAAATCTAAGTAATTTCATTGGCCTCGACATAGACTTTAGACGTTCGAGGTGGGCGCGTGAAATATTATTCTAAAGTGCAGAGATTTCGCTGATATTTTGTATGTGGTGTTGGAAAATTAATTGGGCAGCGTTCTGACTGGAAACATTTGCGGACCGCCAAATGCTACGCCGTAAAATATTTAAAGCTCTGTAATTGAGGTCCTATTCACGAGATTTCGATGACATTTTTAATTTGGTGCTGGGTGGTGAATGGGCGCTCAAAGCGCTTCAACTCGGACCCCATTCACGGGATATCAGTGATATTTTGGATTTGGTATTGGGTAGTGTATGGTGAGAGAGTAGACTGAGAAAATCTATTGTTATTTCTGTCGCGTAAATAACACATATTATAACGTATATATTGACTCGAAAATACAAAATTATTGCAAGAACACCTAAAAAAAAGTATTTCCACTTTTTTGTTGTATATTAGAGCAAAAAAAACACGAGTTCGTGATCACTAATGAGCAACCCTGAATTTCGTTGTTTTTTTTTTAGCTTTAGAATAGTGTAATTTGTTTGTTACATAAAATGTTTATTCTTGAGCTTCTTCTTCTGCCAATGAAGTTGGAAGTTGATTGGTGGAATGAACTTAAACATTTGTCAATAGAAGAACGTTTTATTGCGTATAATAAAGATGTGCGTGTTTAGCCCACCATACTCAAGTACTGACGAAGTAATTAAATCGAAATTGTTCTCGGTAATTACCTCAATTAAATGGCCAAAACTTAGTCTACGAAATCTCAGCAGAACTTAAAAATTAAGATCATACACGATAGACACGCTTCCAGTTTCAATGATCTCCGATAGTTGAAGTGGTTTCTAACTTTGGAAAACGAGAGTTGCCGTTTGCCACTTACAATTAATGAGAAAATACTTTAGGCAGAACCAAGGCAATTAAACAAATTATAATTTAGTGTGCCTTGGCAATTTGAGCCGAAAGCAAAATATTAATAAATGTAAAATAATGTAGCTTGGGAGAGATTTTTGGGCAATACTCAAAATGTCATTTATCAATATGATATTCATTGAAGAACGAAATCGTGACATCATTTCTCCGCCTACCTTACCTTACCACCCACCCCCTCTTATGTAGACGAAATTGGGTCAACAATATTATGTTCTTCTCCTCCCTTTCACCCAGGATAACAAGAATGCATTGCGTTTGTGGTTGAATGTCTATTAATCAAACTAAATGCGCTGTTTATGAGCAATCACACTGTTTAGACAAACCCAATTGCAATTAGCTATCACCACGTATATCACCCGTAATAAGGAAATAGCATAGGTTCCTAATGGCCACAACATAACTATCTCGGCAGCCACATACCCAATCGCTTCTAAAACCAAACTAATTATTTCCGAATTTGTTTGCACCTTTTTACAATTCATCAAAATAAAATCAATGGCGGTATTTTCCACAGAGCACTATAAAAGAGATTAATCGTTAGTCGGAGACACACACAGACACACACCCCATGAAGCAAATCCATCACATCCCATACTAGTAACAGTCTCCTGCCGCTAATATGTCGAAATATCCACTGAAAACGACCGCCTTGGCTAATTTCTCGAAGAAAGTGTCAATATGTCTGCCATATGAACTGGGCGGGGGACATTATCTGTGCGAAGAAATCTTCCTAATGGTGGTCATATGTGTACATGTGTATGGAACAATGCACTTTGATTATAATCGTTCATTTCTTTTCGTAGAACTGCGAAGTAGTTCTGTTGTGGTTAGACGTACGTCAGTTCGTTCACTGTTATTCTTGTGAATTTTCGTGGGTTCATTACACGAGCGATATAAAAATATTTCTATAATTATGTTGTTGTAGGCTAGTGAGTTGTGATTTCTTTAGATAGTAACACCGACGTGCGTTGTTGTCCTTATCGATTTGCTTTGGGTTGAGTTGATCTAGGGGTAACACATTGAAGGCGTCGCACGTTCAAGGAGTGGGGGACAACACCACAGCTTTTATATTTCTTTCTTTATTTTTGCTACGTATGTATTTAATATAATATTTGAACATGACACTACTGACCCACTTAATTTCTATACCACTGACAACAGCAAACTCGAAACCAAGATATTAATCTTATGAATAATTATTAAAAGCTTTCTTATTCAGTACTTAGTAAGTACAACTTACATAAAAATTGCTTTTAAAAAAAAATTTCTTAAATTAGTATTTTTTTTTGTTTTAAAATCTAAAAAAAGTTTTAAACAAAAATTATTATTTTCTTAATTAAAAATACATTTTCTTAGTTTTTAATCTCTTATTTATATAAAATTCTTTGTTTGTAGGTTTGTTCTCTTATAACTCAAGAAATACTTGACCGATTTTAATGAAACACATATCGAAATGTAGGTAATTTCATTGACCTCGTCATAGGCTATATGCCATTTCATTAAATTTGTTCGTTCGAGGTGGGCGTGGCAAATATTATTTTAAAATGCAGTGTTTATCCGATTTTGTTAAAATTTTTTATGTGGTTTTGGGTAATGAATGGGTAACATGTTGATTCTGAAAATTTGCAGTCCGCCCACTGCCACGCCTTAAAATTTTTAAAGCTTTGTAACTCGGGTCCTATTCAACGGATTTCGCTGAAATTTTGGATTTGGTGCTGGGAGGTGGATGGGCAGAGGGATGACTTGCAAAATCTATTTTTATTTCAGTTGCTTAAATAATACATATAACATTTCTACGTTAACATGAAATTACAAAATTATCGCGGGCGAAGCTGTGGGTATAAGCTAGTAAGTAATAAAATACAATGATTTATGCACAAGATTTTTTTATTTAGCAACAAAATTTTAATTTAATTTAATAAAAATTTGGCAAATTAAGCCATCAAATTGAAGTAAGACTCTCTGACATACTAGTTCTAAAATATTCTCTCTCTCTCTTTCGATGAACCTGATTTATTCTGGATTTAGAATGTGTTCGCCATTTGAAAGTTGTTCCTGCTTCCACTAGAGCGGCCACACTCTCTTTTAGAATAAAATTCTATAATGTTGAAATTTCATTAAAACGATTATCATACATTTAGTACATTAACTGTGAATACTTTTCATGGCATGTCAATATTGCCGCCATACAATGAACCCAGTGATTATGCCACAATTAACCCACCTTCTCACTTGCTGAAACACTCGCCAATTGCCTGAAGTGGCGAACTGAATTTCCCAGTAGACAGACGTCGCCGCCGCACATACTGCCGATGGAACACTGACGTGCAGTGAACCTTTTTCAGTTTTTTTATTTACAATTTTCACGAACGTTGGGCCCAAACAACACTTAATTAAATTCCAACAAAAAAGGAAATTTAAAAAATAAGAAAACATAAATACGAAAAAATTTTAGGTACCACCGACTGTAGGCACATGAAATGGCACATTCAACGCCGTCACCACGACGGCAATGAACGCGAAAATGTTTGAAAAATTCACATGAAAAACAGTGAAAAGACATACGAGCAACAGCGAACTACGAGTATATGAAAAATGCAACAAATTGTTTGAGGCGTTGCACAATTGCAAGTAATTGTGCAATTGTGCGAGTCAGCAGCGCGTTTGTTTGCCTGGGATTTCTCTGCAATTGTTTGGATGTTAGTCACATGGAAAAATACCGTTTTGAACTCTTGTGGGGAACGTGTAGCCCAACATGACCTTCTCCGACTCCGAAAATTACTCTCGCAAATGATCTTCACGTGCATTGACATTTCCGTGTCAATTACGTGCGCGCTCCTCCCACCAGACAAAACTCACTTTCATTATATATTTCATTAATTGTGGTTTTGACGAAATTCTGTGTCTTCCATTTTTCATCCATGAAAGTCAAAATTCTGGGCAAACAACGAAAGGATTTTTTTTTACTAAATTAATGATTTGTTTCTTCACAATCGGTTCATGGCAGGACATTCAAGTGAAACACGTTCCTTCATTAAAATCGTCCACCATTAAATGCCAAATAGAATCTATTTACTTTTAATAGTTTTATGGTTTCATGACAAAGTTTTGACAATCTCATGCGTACAGCGTAAACTATCAATTTGGCTGTTCATTTTAAATGCTGCTTAGTCAATGAACTTTTATTGCTTTTACATGATTCATTAATTATCCTGCGACGTATTCAAGCCAGTTTAATAGGGGAATTGACCAATTTTCTCAATTGCTATTGACCAATTTTCATAGTTGCTTTTGTGACCACAAACCATTTTCTTGAGCAAAACTAATCGGAATATCTTTACGCCACCCTCAGATCAAAATGTCATTCAAATGCTCCAATAAATATTTTCTTTTCTTTTTAAATTTTAACTAATTAACTTATGACTTCAGAAATAAATTCTCCTCGTCCTCCAATCGTTGTGAGTGCAATGAATTTTCGAATAAAAAAATCCAATTGAAATCAAAAGACAGCACAACATGCCAAAACAATAAAATTCACTGAGCAATATTCTTCGCTTTTCCAAACACTCACACACGCATACACTTGTATCTATCGTGGCCCTCCACCAGACACTTCATTACTTCGTTGAATGGCCCATTCAGAAACCATTCAATGCGACGACGTTCAATCGCAGTCAATGGAGCCCGAAAACGAAAAAGAACGACGACGTTTGTCGGTCGTTTTGATACGGCATGGAAGCATGCGATACGCCACACTACTATTGTACTTTTAATACTATAGTATGGTAGTAAACAGCGTTCCACTGCGCCAGACCAAAAAGCAAACTATAACCAACGCAATAAACACACACGAAAATATTGAAAGCGTTTTCGAGTCATTTCAACTGCTCCAAACCCAGGCGCAGACAGAGCAGTGATCGCTCCGCTCTGCTCTGTGCATTTCATTTCGGTTCAGTTCGCTTTCAGATGTCAACGAGTCCAATACCGTCTATTGAGGGAAATAAATCGTTTAATTAAAATTTGGCGCGCGTTTTCTTCAGTGACAATTTCATTTCGAATTTATGACAAAAAACCATCTCAACTTTGAGAGTGTCAAAAACTATTCGGAGAGTGCATTTGTTAAGCCGAAAATATCATTTGAAAAACATCTAAAAATAAAGTGCATCTCATCAGCAGCGATTTAAGTGATTTCTAGAGTATCCACGAAATATTAAATTCAACATTGGGCGGCTCCTAATTTAGGTACTTTCCTGAAATGCCCTCATTTGGATATATTCTTGCCGTTTTGCTGGTGGTGACGCTGAGCTTAAATGCAGGTGGGTTATTAGTTTTAACCTATTTCTAAGGCACTTTGCGATGCTTGTAGGCCGCATTTAAGGAAAAGATTTCGCGGCGGCGTCGTTGCATAAATGCCACTAATTTTGAGTTTGTGAGTGAGTGCAGTCGCATGTCAGTGTAGGTTCAGTGAACTCCTTCCGTTTCCGCTTTCTTTTTCTAATCCTTTTTGAAGAAAAAGTTGGTATACATTGCAGTTTTGCGGTTTTTTGAATGAGCTTTCAACAAAATAGATTTAAATCGGGGACGTAACCAGGGGGGAGGTTTGGGGTGTTCGAACCGCGCTTGCGAAATCTATGAAGTAATAGAAAAATGTATGTATGTTATGAAATTTTCCAGAATTCAATCTCCTTGATACTTTATTTTATTAAAAACTTCCGTGTCGAACCCCCCTTAATCTCTAAATAATACAAACAAATTATGAAATTTAACAGAGCTGAAGAGAAACTTCAGTATGTATTTTTTAATTGAAAACTTTCGTGTACCAAAAAAGAATATGACGCCAATTCATTCATAAAGGTTTTTTCTCAATTAAATATCACCTGTCGTTCTACAATCCAAAAAGACATCTGAATGATATATTTCAATACAGTTTGTGACGTTTATTTGAAAAACAATAGGTAAATACCGCGGCTTGGTTTTAAAGAAATGTTCTTTAGTAATTAGAAATGCAATACAACCAAAAATGTATGAACACAATACGTCGATTTAAGAATGAATCTTTTCTTCATAAACACCCCTTCGGAGTTTCTTTGCAAAATTATTTTTTTTATTATTATTTTATCTATTTTATTTTAATGAAAAATCGAAAGATTTATTTTGAATAAAAGAAAAACGATGTTTTGGTTGATTTTGATTTTGTTTGTATTTTACGGTTTTTTTCTTCAGTATTCTTAACAAATTTTTATGAAAACCATCCCCCCCCGAAATTTTATCCTGGTTACGTCCCAGATTAAAATAATACAGTTCAACAAAATTGACCAAAAAAAAAAAGCTTAAGAGATTTGGTAGTTGATCTTATATGATTAAGCCACGCTGAACATGATGGCGTGCTCAGTTTTTCTCCAGCACGTAATTCTTTTGTTTATCGCGTTTTTTATTTTTTTTTTTGTTAATTTTTTTTATAAAAAATTGCATTTGTTATAGAAAATATATTTTGATGCAAGAAGTTGCTCCTAACAAACCTAATAGTGGTTGCAAAAATAATTTTGCAAAAACCTCTTTCCAAATATATTTAATGATTTTTGGAATATTGACAAAACTGTATATTTCACTATACAAGAAAAATATGTCATTTCTGCACGAAATTTTTTTTCATCTGCATACCGGACTATAAACTAATTAAAATTTGTATTTAATAGTATTAATGAAATTATGTATATGTATCTCATTGACTAATTTTTATAGGTTGTAATAGGATTGCTTTCTCCGTATACGCTTCTGCAGCATTTTATTTTTGATTGCCAATTGCAAAATCGAAATATAAATTAAAGAATCACCCAATCCGATGTGATGCAATTGTACAAAAGTGTTCTGAAAAAGGAGCTAGTGTACTCACGTACTTTTAAAAATGAAAGTGTACTGAAAACAGTACAATTGTATCGAAAATGCCAACACTGTCATATCATACATTTTTGTCAATATTAAAAAATCCATAAAAATTAAGAAAGCGGTATGCAACACAAACATCAAAATTGACTTTTTGCCAAAACTTAAGTTCCCAAACTTAAGTATTGATGATTGTTTCAGGATAGACAAAGAAGACTTTGAAACGGATTTTCTCGAAATAATTTTTATGTTACACACCGCCTTCATCCCTTCATCCCTTCACCACTTAATTTACTTTTTCTTATTATTTTGTTTAGCAAATGGGCAGGGAGGGAGCTATACAAAGCATCTGAAGAATACAATTCAAAATTGGATTACCTTTAAGAAAAATATAATCACAACATTCCGCACAATCCATTCACTTTCCTAGCCAGCAAAAATTCCTTCCAAAAATCCCTCTCCGCCCTATTGTGGCAGCATTCGTGTTACTCATACCACCTAGTGGTCAACACGATTTATTAATATATATGCAAATATGCAGACTATTGCTTACATGCCATGTGCCAAATTTCTCGACAACACATTTTATGGATTATGTAGTAAAAAATTAAATAAAAAATAAAAAAATGTTCTTTCACGGAAATTATATTGTTTGCTGGAAAACTTTGCATGTTTTATGTACAAGTAAATAGCTGAAAAGCGTTTTTCCCACTATCGAATCATGAACCAAAAAAAAATACAACAAAGAAATTGGAAAAACAAATGGTCTAGGAAAAATCATAAAAGAAAATGTCTTGAAATTGGGAGCACCACACCACTGCTAAACAATGTACAGTTTTAATATATTTGTTCCAAGTTTTCATGTGCAATTTTTTATAATGGGTGTGTCCCATAAAAGACGGCCTCAACGCACCGTAAACTAAAAACGAAATAATGTGTGTGTCTTTTTCATTTAGAGCAAAAGTAAGCCAACGACATGCAACATACGCGATGTTGCTAATGTTAGAGAGCGCAAAAATAATAAAAAAAATTGTTTATTTTTTCATTATTCGGAATATGCAATCATCACGGGTGGAATGAGCCAAGCAAACAAACAAATGTTGCATGTCATTCGGGAATATTGGAAATTCATTGAGTAATCAAAAGCGATTCTAGCTGAATTTGTAATGGAATTAATTTTAAGGTGCGGAATCGGTGTGCGTTTACGAGTATGTATTCTATTTGCAATTAAATAATAATGAAGATAAATTTTGCAATGGAAGTAGAGAACATAATGGAAAATGTTCGGGACAATTGAAATATATTTTTTTCATGAAAATGTATTATTTTTTCTTTGGATTTTAAAGACGTTGATACTTTAAAATTAGCTTTTAAATTGCTGTGCTTTGTATGGAAATGGGTTTTATTTTCTCATTTTTCAATTACTTTCATTACGAGGCCACAATAGCCTTTCCATTGCAGCTTCATCTTAGGAATCCAAATATGATTTTCATGAAAAGGGAGATAACATGATTGTGCTTTAAGGTATCTTATATTATTTTTTAAGCTTGTCTCAGTGGAATTGAAATCTAATAAAAGCTTGGGCGCCATATAGTTCCTAGTCAACCATTCAACCACTTGCATTTTCCTAATGCATGTAATTAATTAATTGATTTTCATTATTTCCTTTTCTTCTTTTAATGCCACGTAATAAGTGCAATTATTTAAGATCTCATTAAAGTTTTTGTCGTGCTTCAATTCTGTCAGTAGTTTTTCCTGCAATTTATTTGCATCATAAAGCGGATGAGTCTCTCATTAAAATGAGCCAATTGATATGAGAAATGTCAAACAAACGGTAGCTGAAAAGATTGTAAGAAAGGCAAGCAAAAATAAATTATAAAAAGTAAGTAAGTAAAAGGAAATTTTAATAATACATACAATGTTTAGAGAGAATGTGGCTGCTCTGACATTTCTGCCAATTGTTTTCTGAATGAATAAGATCTTATCATTGCGGCATCACTTGTGGCATTTACTGACTGTCACACTCACAGCTCATTGTTCGTTGAGAAAGGGAAGTGGAATTCATTTTCCGTTTTATTTTTAGGAAAAAGAAAGGAATATTTTCTATGCTAATGCGAAAGTTATGTAATTTGAATTCAATTTGTGCAAGTGAATTTTGAAGCTCATTTTCCTATTCAGATCCCGTACCACTTTCTACTCGTTTGAAATATTTTCTTTTATCGTGTGCCTGGCTTGCGTATGCTAATTGCACTTCACTTCACTTATTTAGGCCAATTTTGCTACTTCGACATGTCGAACGGTTGAATGAACTATTATTGCAGCTTGAGAGGTTTAAGGGGGCGGAATCGCGTTTGGCGGTACGAAAATGGAGCACTGTAGTCACATGGAAGATAATGCACGTTCTAAATATCGCACTTAATATGCAGCGATACATACATAATAATGCACTAAGGTGGTTCTTAGTTTTAAATGGGACTGATAGGAGTCAGTTGCGTCCCATTTATGGAAAAATGCCATAATCGACGAATTGCATGTGTGTGGGAAATTTCACAATTGACGCATATTGAAAGTGAATAAAAGGATGGGCTAATTTGATATGCAACACACCGACTGGGTGTGAGTAAATGTCATTTAGGTGTACGCAAAAAACTACAAACTACGAAAGTGAAATTGGTTTATGGGTGTTTCCTCAATTTTTCGTATATTGTATGAATTCTATTAAATTCAATTTTATTCTTTTTTCATCTTTATTACTTACGACTCTCCACACATAAAGCCAAACACTTTGGCAAATGATCTGACAATTTGGCTATCAAGTGCAACAAATACTGTCCATTAATTTCAATGATAATTATTTGAGAAAATTCCTGGCTCAAAATTCACAAATTGTTATGATTATTGCCTTTAATGCGCCTTTAACGGCGAAGCCTTAGCAGATTTTCCCCAAACAAGTTTGCGATTGAGGCGGCAGCGCGATGCCATAACTTTGCTACTGCAGTTAGTTGAAGTTGAGGCACTAACTGCCGTTTAAATGGCCATGCAGCCAAAACAGAACACGCGCAAATGCACAATTTGTATAATCGTCAATTGAATGGCGAATCGAAATTGTGGCTCGAATTTTTTGATTTTGGAATACTTATGTATGTAAGTGTGCATTGCGAGAGATTATAATCACAACTGACAGTTCGGTGTAATGTCATCCAGAGTGTCAATGTCGTCGCTGGAAAAGGTATTTGGCACAATTGCCTCTACGTACACACATTGGAAGATTTATTTATGTAAATTTTGTGTATACAACTGAAATGAAATTGTAATAAGATAATTTCCAAGAAACATATATAGTTTGACAGCTGTCACACTACAAGTACGTAGAAGGTATATCGCATTTAACTAATCGCCTGAAAAAAATCAAGCCGATACACGACGCGAAATGACGACTTAATCCATGCTTAGCTATTGCACATAAATAAGATTTAGTAAAAAGTTTGACATTTTTATAAGCTAATTTTCTAAGCTTGGCAAATAATTCAGCCAAAAGGCTTTCGTGTCAAATTAACTTCTTTTTTTGTTGGACTACTTGGAAAAACCACTTTTTACAAATTCAAATTTAAAAAGAAACTTTTTTTTTGTATTTTCTACTTGCCGTTTAATCTAAATCGCCATCTTAAGTTCACATTAAACTCATTAATTTCCATTTTAACGTGAGTCTAAATCATGTTCTGTGACTGACTAATTTTCGAAAATGTGCGCAGTACTAGTTACGCTTATTGGGTTTCTGGCAATTTCGAGACAATTTAGAGAATTGGACTGCATTGTAAAATTAGTAGTAATTTGGCGTCTATTAAGTGAGACATTCGTTATGAAATCTTCTAGACGCTTTATGAGTAATGATTAAATAATTACAGTACTTACATTTGCATTAATTAGGAACGTTTAAATACACGCCCTTTTTCTGAATTAGAATTTTTGTGATATAATTTGCATAGGTAAAATAGATGCCTTGACTTATTCATCAGTTGAAAAGCTTTAGGTGAATAGAATTTTTATTAATTATTTTATAAAATAAACACAACAAAAGTAGGTAGGTCACTTTATTTTAAAAATATCATTTTTAATTTAAAAATGCTTGGAAGGTTTTAATTTATTATACACCCACACACTACAGTGGCAGGTTATGTTAACTTTGACACAACGTTTGTTAGGCTCATAATGGGGCGTGTAGAGTGTAGAGTAGGAAAAGTATATATATTGAACCGATTTAGCCATGTCCGTCCGAACGATAGCGGTCGCAGTTTGGAGCTATCTACTTAAAACTTAGGGTACATGTTTTTCCCCTCCAAACTGAGGTCGAGTTTGAGAATCGGACAAGAACTAGGGGGCTCTAATAGAAAACGACCAAAAAGCGAACATTCTCCAAGTCTTTTAAAAGTTTTTTTTTCGATAATTATCGATAAATTAAATGAAAAATTGTAGATTAATTAATTGAAAAATTATATATACTGTTCGACAAATGAAAACTTTTGGAATAATTCAGGGATTTTGACAGTGGCTTAAGGGTAAATCGGGGTCGCTAAACACGAATCCACTGTCAGTTTTGCTTCGCTACATCTAGATTTCTTGGAATCGACACCACTGGCCTTTTTTTGCAAAAATAATTTAAAAATTTTTTAACAAAAACAATTTTTTTTGACAAAACTTTTGCCCAAGAATATATATTTTTTTTAAATTTTTTTTAGTTTTAACTTTTCTTGAAAACGTTGTTTTAAAATGGAGATTAAGCCATTTCTAAAAAAGTTGATAGGCTATGATAGACCGCCACCGAAAAAAAACTAAGCTATGATAATGCAGTTTACCTCGTTTAAAATATAAAGTTGTGTATTTCAGAAATGTTCCAAAAAAACCAAACTTTTTGTTTAAATTTAAATTTGAAGCAAAAATTGGAAAAATTTGGAAAATTTTGGGAATAAACCAAAATTGACAAGGTATTTTCACTTGACCTCTCCAATTTTAATGAAATTGGGAAGGTAGGTAAATAACAGCGAAAACAGTAATTTGTTTATATTTTTTTTTCGAACTCAACAATATCAATGAGTCTACCAAGCGATTTGGCTTATTTTTTATTCTTACCTAAGTACTTGCAAAAATTTACAGGGTTGTTTTTTGATATAAGGAAGAAATATTTTTTGGAAAAAAATGTATTTGGAAAAATATTGAATATTGATTTTTTACATGGTCGGAGATTCCAAATAGGTCGAAATAGCGGTCAAAATTGTGTGGGGCTATTTCAGCTTCGGTATAGCCGAAGAAAGTTCACTCTCTAGTTTCTTATTTGCGTTGGTTTTCTAATTTTATTTTCTAAAGACTTCTATTAAAAGATTTTTCTCTTCTCTTTCTCTTCAAATTACAGCCGATGCCGTTTTGAGATGTTGGCGCTGCTCCACCGATGTATCAAATGGCGAATTCTGCAACGATCCCTTCGATTCTGTGTACATATCCGATCAGCAGCGCTACTGGAGTTATGTCAACTGCAGTAATACGGCAGGAGTAAAGTCGTTAAATGCCCGCCCCTCGTGCAAGAAGCTAGTACAGGAAGGTGAGTTCAGTTCAGTCAATAAAATGTCAATAATGACAGCAGCGCTACACCCAAGCCATACGTGCTTAGAATATCAAAATAGTTTTGAAAAATTCCACACATAGTCTGATTAATATGGAAAACAAATAAAATTGCCGCTGTTGATCGATTACTCAATCGATGTTAAACGATAATCCGTAGCTGTTGGTGGACTCGCCTTTTTTAGGCGTATCGTTAACAATAATTTTATTGCTATTAATTCAATCATTTTGTAGGCGGTTTAATTTGGAAATCAAAACAAAGTGCGCAATACATTCTGATTCACTCAAGACGAAGCATTCATAAGAACAGTGAGTCTGACGTAGGAATAGTTGAATGAAATTGACGGAGAAGTAAACAGAAAAATTGAATTGGCTTTGAAAAGAAAATTTATTGGTTGCAACAGTTTGCTGCTGGAATATTTTGTATGTACACGCCACCCTCAGTTGCCAAATGTCAACAAGATTAAAATTTATGGGCATGCAACACTTAACCAAGCGAAACGTACAAAAAAAACAGAATACAGCAAAATATTTACACCCGCACAAAATAGTTGCTCAAGCAAAGCATCGGATTGGATTGGATTTCATCTACTCTGTAGGGTTACACACGCCCCGACCCGACACCCTGACACGTCACTTGGTCACGCCGCATGTGGCGCTAATTTGTTGCAATTTATTGCACAAATCTCGAGCAAATATCGTGCGGCTTCGAAAATTTGCAAGTGTGCTGGAGTGGCCAGTACCTACTAAGCGCTTGTTGATGCAAATGAACAACAACAAAATTCGCATTTTTTTACCCTACAGTGGTCATTGGGTAACTAAAGATTCTCAAAAGTGAAATTTAATGGGATTTTTCTAAATTTCAGAGCGAAATTCATTCTTATGACATTGCCATTCACTTGACTTTTCTGTAAGCAACACCCCGTTTGGCAGGTCAAAATACGTCAACAGTGCTTCGACTAGACCGCAGAAATGTTCTATCACTATCTTGTCTGTCACTGTCAAGAGTCAATTGTTGTTTACTGTGGTTGGCTCATGTTGTTGTATTTGTTACAATTTGCATTTTACAATTTGCTCACAAAATCTTAATCGCCGTGTTGAGATCTCGAATGACAGAATGCATGGTTGGCACAACAATCGTTCAGCTGCGGTGTCCGAAAAAAATACAAAATATCGCAACACAAAATCTTTTTCCAACTTGTGACAATTTCAGTACGTTCCGTTGGTAAACAAATTAGATATCAAATTTAAGTCAATATTTTGAAAGTCCAAACCAATAAGGGTTTCAATCAAATATTGACAATTCGGTAGGAGCAATAACTGTTGAAGGAGTGCAAATATGGAAGCTTTTCAGAATGGTTTTTATTTCTATCTAGAAGGTTAGTCGATATTTCGAAACAATTAAGAATTTGAGAAAATATTTCAAAATTCTATGTATTATTTTTTTAATAGCAGCATAAAAATTTCAAAAAATCTATTAAATTTTTCTCATAAAATTGTTCTCACTTCAAAAAGATTTTCTCGCCAATTTGGCAATCGTCTGAGCAGACAATAAAAACGTTTGCAATTCTTGTGAAATGTCAGCTGCATGGAAACTTGAAAATCAAAAATAACGTTGCTGCTGCTACAAATTGCAATCAAAACCATTTTTATGGATTTTGTGCTGTGGCTGCTGCTAATTTTCAAAAATTGCCAAAAGCAATAAAATCCGCAAGCACGAATTAGAAAAAGAATTGCAAAAAAAGCTAAACTTAATTAAGTTGTTGAATAACAGCGAGCAGCGGGCAACAATTGCCTGCAATGATCAAATAACTAAAGCGAAATGGATTTTTTGCTATTGCAACTTTTCCGCTTAATTAATTACTAATTTTTTGAAAATGTCAATTTTCTGTTTTTCATTCTCTGCTTGTGAGTTTTTTGTTGTCCAAAGCCATGTTGCCTCATCTATAGTTATTGTCAGTTGATTGAACATTGTTGGTTGCCAATTGAATTTTATTTTTTTTCAATTTTTTGTCCACTGCGTGTTGCAACTAGTTGATTATAGACTCAGGCGGACAATGATCTTTTGTTGTTTGGTTTGCCTGTAAACAAATAAAAAAAAAAACAAATAAAAAAAACAACAACAGCAAATAATAATAATAATGACCGAAATATCAACTAAAGGCAGCAGCATGACGCGCCTGTGCAGCATGTCAAGTATGTTGCACACACTTCTTGTTTTGGTGCGTGCAGGTTGCATTTTAAGGCAAGTGCAACTGCTGATGCAAGAGAGGAGCTTGTCGTAATTGTTGTTGAATCGAAAATTTCAACAATTCACTAAGGCGTTGCGAAGAAGTGCGAATGCAACACAAAGTTGGAATTCGTATGGGAAGGAACGAAGTGGTATGGGAACACTTAACTTTAAATTATTTATGAACTGTAATTATAAATTTTGTTGTGTTCCACTTCCACTTTGTTCCATTACGACTTCAATGATAATGAACCGTTTCAAGCGCTTTCGCTTCTCCTCAATATACTGCATACATGCGTTCTCTTTCTAATGTATTTCTTATCTTTATTTGCTGTTTTTGTATTTTTTTTATTGCAATTTTTCATTTCAACCAATCGAAAAAAATGCCAGCATATTACTAAAAGTGGTTTCATAGTAAAAAAAAAAAGATAATAAAAAAGAAATACAGAATCAAATAAAACAAAAACGCAATTTGAAAATTTGTTGTTTCGATTGCAAATTGTGTGAGTTGCCAATTGCGAATTGAAATTGCAAAATTGTTTGTATGGAGACTTGTTGTTGTTTGGCAACCTTGAACCTATTTCATGATATGTTTTTTCTTTCAGTGGCAATAGGCTGAATTTGATTTCCAGCAACAACAAGCAATAGAAAAAAACCATATTTGTATGTATTTAATATGAGTTACCCACTCTTGGCACTAGAATCAGGTTTAAAATTTACTTTGATGGCAACATTTACTTTTCTACTGACCCCTGACGTTGCGGCCCATGTGTCTTGTGCTGGCTATCTTTCTTTTCTTATCTATTTTTGATCTATTGTATGGTCTATACAATTTTCCACACCACATCCATAATTAAAAGCTCATTTGGAGTATTTTTTCTTCTATAAATTTCTTTTCTACGTTTTTATCTGTTCAACCTTCAACATAAAGACATGTGTACGAGGTATGGCAATTTTCGGAATTTTTGGTATTTGAAAATGTACTGCCGGGATTGGGTTTTTTCCCAATCAAATTCAATATACAAATTTTATATTACATCGCATTCGAATGCTTCAAATGTGTATAACACTTCCAAGGTATTTTTAGGACTGTGCGAAGAATCAAACAATAGTTAAGAATTTTACTTAAAGTTGAAGACATCCGTCAGTAGTTAAAAACCAACAAACATTTTAAATGGACAAATGTTGGAAAGGATTATAAGATTTATGTATTTACATATTGCATTCAAACAGTTAAAAATCAGATTATTCCCAGTTTTTGTATTTGACCTTTTGATCCGGAAAACTATAAAAAAAAATGGTCTTTAATAAAAATATGAGTATATCGCATATAAAATGCACATTAAAAATGTACGTGTGCCAAGAAATTGGGACAACGCTTGACCGGAACATTGGAGTAACCACGATTGCAGCTAAAATTGTTGGTGCTCCGAAATAATACTTTTTTTCCCTCACACACACTGTGGCAGGGTATATTAACTTTGTCACAACATCACCTCCTGAGTCGCTTTAGCAATGTCCGTCTGTCTGTCATCACGATAGCGGTCGCAATTTTGCAGATATCGACTTCAAACTTTGGGCACATGTTTTTCTCCTCTAAACTCAAGTTCGAGAATCAGCCCAATCGGACAAAAACTAGGTAGGGCTCCCATTCAAAACGACAAGAAATAGCAAAACATTTCTTTTTAAAATTTATTTATTGCTTTATTCGATTTAAAATGCTTATGGTCCGCGGTTCCAAAACCCCATATAAATGGGTTAAATTGGTGGGATGACATAATATCAATGGTATTAATGTCAAATGACATTATTTCCGTTTGATTTAGACATAATGTCAATTGACATTGTGTCCTAATGAAAAGGAAATAATGTCCACTGACATTATGTCTTTTTGAGAATTGGCTTTATTTCCAATAAAAAAAAGAAATTTCAGAAATGAAAAAAAAACATAATATTAATATTTGGAATTTGTGTAGTTGTTTAGTGCTGTTGTTGTAATATTGTTGTTGTAATGTTGTTATTTTTTGATGTAATGCGCCGCAGACGAAAAATATTAGTGAAGGACATGTGGTGTGATCCGTTTGAGTTAAGAACGGCAGGGAAACATTTTTTAAGCTAAGAGGAATGTGTTGTAGGGTTGTTCATACTTGTTTCAGTATTCCACATTATGTTCCAATTGTGTTCCAATTACAACAACATTTCAACAATTACAACAAATGTACTTAAATAATATTAGAACATCAGCATTACAAGAAGCATTTTATTTTCTATTGTTTGAGAATTAATGAAAAAAGACCGATGAACACACCTTTCAAAATGCCACCATCACAAAAGTAAGTAAAGAACAATTCAAAATAGTGCGATTTTGTATGGGAAAATTCGCAACTTTTAAATGAAATATCTCGGAAACTAGATTTTCCGACTCAAATCTTTTGCAGATTCCGCTTTAATAATTCGGGGCGTGGCTCTAGCGCTTCATTTAAGCATTAGTCTAAAAAACAAAAATTTGAAACGGACATAATGTCAATTGACTTTATGTCCAAATAAAACGGTAATTATGTCATTTGACATTATGTCATCCCTACGTTGAAATAGCGTGCGGAATCAAAATGTTTGAGGTACTTCTAAATTATTAAATTAAATTAAGTATGAAAAATTTTTCGCGTAAAGGGTATGTAGGTGGAACTTTTAGCATTTTCAGCTAAAAGACACAAAATTCTATTACATTTGAACTTAAAATTAGTCCAACAGTAAGTTGGTTTTTTTCTTAAGTGGTGCACACCTAGCCTAAGGGTTTGAGGTAGCTTAGTACAACATTTGTACAACTTAGTAGACAACTCAGATCACACAAAAACGTCAACAATTGCTTTAAAAAACGCGCTTTCTTTTAACTATTCTTTTTTTTCATATTCTCACATTTCCCTGCGAGCAATCTCTCTAAAAACACTAGAGCCCGACCGATTAATCGGCTTCGGCATCGGCTTCGGCCGTTATCGGCCAAAAATTCACATTCGGCTTCGGCTTCGGTTTTTCCGAAAAATGGCCGAAGTTTTGGCCGAAGCTTTTAAATTTTTTTCCTTATTTTTGCGACACCGAAAACCAAAACTAATTTTTTACGATACGATTTTCTAGTCCACATCACATCTAAACGGTCTTATTGATTTTCTTGAGACTTGAATGTAAAATTGTGTAATTGATGGAATTTCCAATGGGACATAAGAGGCCCACAAAACAAAAAATATGATTAAAATTTAAATTAGTAATCATCGAATATTGAGTGAATCTCGCCTCAAATTGCGTGGCCCGAGGTTAAAACTGCCACAAAGCACATCCTTGGACATTTTCTGGGTGGATTACTGAATTTTAAATATAGATTTAGAAGCTACTACTTGCCCTGATGTCTATGTTAAAAGGAGTCCTGGTAAACTGTATGAAATTTCAAATATAGGGGTAGGAGGCTCACGGAAGGATTCTACCTTTTAGAAATGTAGCCCAAATTGCTGCGCCAACATATATGAAAAGGTGCTGAAATCCGGGACCGTTTTTGGTAAAATTTTACATTTAAAGTTCAAAGCTTCACAGGTGGTTTTTACCATCAACTAGAACATCCTTTGCCCATCACCTGACGGATTTGGGGAGTCCTGAAAAAACAGCTACTTAGATGGATTTATTCTGTGAAGAATTCTCTACCATTTCTTCTAAATTCCCATTATTTTAAGCTTTACTCCAAATTTTTAAAAGTGATTTTAGAAAAATCCAATTGTTCTTACACGGGATATATGGGATAATTTGAGGCTATTGTTAGTTTTGACCTAGGATTTGTTTGTGAATTCTTTTGGTTACTTTTATTATTTGTTTAAATACATTTTTAGTTCCTTAAACAACTAAATGTGTATTTATATACTCGAATTCGAATGAAAATACACGAAAAAACAAGTTTTTAAAGGGTTTTTATTTAAGTATCGGCTTCGGCTTCGGCTTCGGTATAGGCCTTCGGCGTCGGCCGAAGTAATAGGCTGCCAATTGACCTTCGGCATCGGCATCGGCTTCGGCTTCGGCCTGAAAATGCTTATCGGTCGGGCTCTAAAAAACACTCATAAATTAAAAAGTCTGACACCTGCCATTCGCTGGGAATTAAATTTTTCCATTTTTCAAAGAATTTATGTCTGCACCACTGGCAGCCAAATGACATTAGAAATGTCATTGCAATACATTTGGCCAACTGTAGTCGGACGAAAACCAGATTTTGTTTCGCGGCGACCTACGCAAAAACCGTAAATTCTTTTGGTAAAAAATAAAATGAAAAAATTAACAGCAATAACTTTAAAGCAAATTTGTTTTTCCACATTCGTTTGGACACTTTTATGTTGCATAATTAGCCATTTGCATGCGGATTAGCAGCCCAATTGCAGATCAAAATACAAAAGTGACATGCGAATACAGCAGGCATATATTATGTACTACGGCAATTTGGGCGTGGGAATTATATTTTTTTACAAATGTTATACAAAAAAAAAATGTATTTAATTTTTGTTTCTTTACTTTCAGTCTATGGCAAGCGTGTCATTTCCCGCTCCTGCTTCTACGAGGATCCCGATGACCCGGTCGACAAGTGCATCCGCGACACTACCTCCTCCTACATCAAGAACGTCTACTGCCAGACTTGCACCAGCGACGGCTGCAATGGGGCCGGAGGTATCGCCCCCTATGCGGTATTAGTTCTGATAGCGTCCATTTTGCTGAAGCTTATCAAATAGATTGACGATGTACACACTAGTTTGGCAAAACCATCTTTGCAAAACTTAATTATTATTTTTCTCTCATATAAGTTTAAGTTTGAAAAGCGTTTCCAATTTAATTTTGTAATTATTTATAATTTTTTAGTAAAAATGTGTGTAGATTGTGTTTGTTTTTAAGCGCTCTCTCGGAATTCAATGCATAACGCACAAGCATACACAAGAAGTTTTTCTTTTCAACAACAAACGTACAAAATTATAATTATAAATTTAAATCAATAGCTGAGAAGTTTCCAAACACAAAGCACATTTCTGACAGTGATTTGTCTACTTAAGTTGTACCATTTCAAAACTTTCAATTAAAAGTCATATAAATACAAGTGTCCTTTTAAGCAGAAGCCCATCATCAATAAAGAACTTTTGTAATTTTTTCTAATTAATATCACCTCAGAATTACTGCAATCATATTAATTAAGTGCATTAAACAAAAATGAAATATAAAAAATTCAATTTCTATAAAATGTCCTGAAAAATGTTCAGTTGTAAATGCTTGAATACGACAATTGTCACAATAAAAAGAAGCCTAAGAAACCAAAATGAAACTGTTTGTCATATTTTGTATAATTAAAAAAGGGATGACTGCGAGAGAAGTGTTCGATTAGGTTAACGATTGCAAGATTACATAGTTTTTCGAAAGAAGATAATTGAAGACACTGCAAGCACATTGTGCCTACACGGTCGAAAATTTAGGTTTAATTTTTCAACCTTCTTCAACTTTTTCAGGTTTAAATTCAAATTTTCAACTATTTTGGGTTGAGTTTTTAAACTTTACAGGTTGAAAAAAGTATATAATCAAAATTTCAACTTAAAGGTTGAAATTCTCAACCTAAAAGTTTAAATTTTAAACCCTGAGGTTGAAAAACTCAACCCAAAAAGTTGAGAATTTATTTCCGTAAAAAATTTCAACTGTTAAGGTTGAAATTCTCAACCTTAAGGTTGAAATTTTAAACCCTGAGGTTGAAAATGTCAACCTAAATGGTTTAAATGGTTTAAATGGTTTTGCACTATATGTCATATATAAAAATATATATAGATAAATATATCCTCAAATCTCCGGCAAGCTTTTTCATACACTATTTTTTTTTGGGCAATTCCTATAAAATAAATTTTTTTTATGTATTAAAAAAATATTTTTCTTTAACTTTTTTAAATTTTTTACTGAATTAACGAAGGTTAACACTTTTAGTTTCATTTTTTTGATATTAAGTAATTAGTTTGGGGTTTTCAAGAAATTTATGTAAATGCTTCAATTCATTTTCAAAAATATTGTATGAAAAATGTATATAAATACGTACAAAAAGTACAATCATATAATATATGCAGTTAGAACATTGCAAGAGACTTCTAGAAGTAGCTGAGCGTGCTAAGATGCCTTCGCAACGCGCGCGTCAATGAACAGAAATGTCCAGGGTTCAAATCTCGACAACACCAAACATTAGTAAGTACAAAAATTTATATGATCTCTTCCTTCCGCAAATATAATATAATTATAATTTACAACAAATATAACATTAATATATCCATAATGTAATGTAATAAAAAAGTAAAAAATTTAAAATTCATTTGAAATTAACTAAAAGCGCAATGTCTTAAAAATATAAATTTAAACAAGAATAAACAAGAAATTCTAAAAAAAATAAATTCCCAAGTATACAATTTTTTTGTTTTTTTTTCATTTCAGCCAGTCCCAGTCCCTACACCAGTCCCCCCACCCCCCGAAATCTATGAAGTAATAGAAAAATGTATGGTATTGTTATGAAATTTAACAGAATTCAAGTATCTCCTTGATATTTTATTTTATTAAAAACTTCCGTGTCGAACCCCCCTATATCTCTATAAAAAAACAAACAAATTATGAAATTTACCAGAGCTGAAGAGAAACTTCAGTATGTATTTTTTAATTGAAAACTTTCGTGTACCAAAAAAGAATATGACGCCAAGTCATTCATAAAGGTTTTTTCTCAATTAAATATCACCTGTCGTTCTACAATCCAAAAAGACATATATTTGAATAATATATTTCAATACAGTTTGAGGTTTATTTGGAAAACGATATGTAAATACAGCTGTTTAGTTTTAAAAAAATGTTCTTTAGTAATTAGAAATGCAATAAAACGAAAAATGTATGTACACAATACGTCGATTTAAGAATGAATCTTTTTTCATAAACTTTCCTTCAGGTTTTCTTTGCAAAATTATTTTTTTATTATTTTTTTATTTACTTTTTTCGAAAGATTTTTTGAATAAAAGAAAAACGATGTTGCTGGTAATTTTGATTTTGTTTGTATTTTACGGTTTTTTTCTTCAGTATTCTTAACAAATTTTTATGAAAACCCCCTTGAAATTTTTTACTGGTTACGTCCCCGAGCTTAACTAAGCCAGTGCGCAGGAATTTTTCTTGGGACGGGTTTTATACCAAATTTAATTGTGAATGCCCCTAAATATCATTCACGCTTCATACTAAAATAATGGTTGCTGTTTCATCTTCAAAATTAAAATTAAAAATGGGCCTCAGAATAAACATCCATTCTTTGTCAGTGTATCTATATCAAATTCTTTATAATTTTAATTGATAAATTGTGTGGTGCAATTTTATTACTCATACGCAGTGTATGTCAATATTACGTAAGGGAGGGTGCCCACCTACTGGCACAAATCACTTCTAACGTTCATGGCGATGACAGCGGCAATGTGCTTAGTGTCAAACCGTTAACTTTTTATAAATCATGGAGTTGGTAACGGTGAAGGTGGGTCGAAAGTATTCATATAGAATAGCAAAACCCTCAATGGATTTTTCAATGTTAGTTTCCTTTCACTCGTTTAAAGTTTTATTGCTTTACTGTATTTTGCAAATCAGTACTTTTTTGTTACCTTTTTCAGCAGAACTTTCGGAAATGTACAGATAAGCAATTTGGTGACCAAAGTTGAAAAAACTGTAATTTACCCAAAAATTTTCTGTATAATTTTAATTTTTGTTCTATAAAAAAGCATAGCTATTGTCAAAAAAAAGCAATGTTATGGGCAACAATGGCTTTATATCAACCCTTATTGATGCAGTTGGGAGCTCAATACCGTTATCACTTATAAAAGTTGCAAGTTGTGCCCGAAAAATTAATTTGAAAAATACAGCTACCTTAAACCGCTATATCTTTGGAAAGGAAACTAACTTTGCAAAACCCATAAAGGGAATTGCTACACGGAGAGAAATGTTGGCTCATGATTTACGATTATGGAGTCCATAAAATTATTGTTACTTAATTACTAAATATAATCATTAATTGTGAATATTAGTCACAAATTATGCAAATTCGTACATAAACTATGCATATTGATTGTGAATACATTATGATAAGGGTTTATGAATTTCGTGATTTTTTTATTATTCTTGAAGAAAAATTGATGATTAACTAGGTCACGTGTTATCATGAATTATGAGTAACTGGGTTGATTGTCATGAATTGCTGAGCAATATACAATACATTTAGACGCTTTTGCAATAATGCCAGAGTAGCCGAATCGGTTAGGCGTCCTGACTGAGAGGATGATGTCGGTTCGAATTCCGGGAATTATAAATTATTCTAAGCAAATTGGCAAATACAAAAGTAAAATTAAATAAATAATTAAGTAAAAAATTAACAAATAAAAAAAATTTTAATTTATTTAATTGGAAATATGTGCTCAAATTATTATTACGAATGATTCATTTATTCTCACTTAAGCCTAAAATTATAAATTTTTAATCATAATTTATGATTTTTGTTTGCACAACTTATTCCATCTAGTCATTGATTATGTCAAAAGGGAAAATAATAATTCATGTTTAAGTGGAACAAATCAAGCAAACAAAAATCACAAACTATGATTTTCACTTTTAACAGTTCTTATGATTAAGAATTCTTGATTATTGACTTCTAATTAATGGATCAATATCGTGACTAATTTTTACTTAATTAATTCCTATAAGGCATGATTTCAGCAAGCATTTCCCTCCGTGTACTCTATATGAACACTTTCGACCCATTTTGATCGATACCAGGTCGGATTCCATAACCTTGAAATTGTAGCACAGTGTTATTTGTACTATTTTAATGTGAATTTGTTTTAACAATTTTTTTCGGTTTATCCAACCTACCAACAATGGTTAATAAATACACTAAGAAGGAGACGTGTCCGGTATAAAAAGGTGTATAATATATTCTTGATCAGCGTCATCTGCTGAGTTGATTTAGCCATATCCTTCCCCTTTTCTTGTAAACACGATTGCAGGAGCTAGAAGAATGGTAGAGGGCTGAAATTTTGGATTTATCAATTTTTTGCCCTCAAAGGAGTTGGTATTGAACATGGGCGGAATCGGTCGACTGTCACCTTCTATGCAAGTGAAAATCGTGTTTTGTAAAATAAGTAACCTAATTCCGCTGAAAAAATTCCAAACCTAGTATAGGGGGGTTTTCGGGTCGCTGATTCCGAATTTGATATTGAAATTTCTAAATCTAAGCTGCGTTTAATAGCTAACAAGAGTTTTAAACAGAACATACAAAACAATTTTGGCGTCGATCTAGCAAAGGTCTCGAAAATCGACTTCCCCAAAAAAGGTGCCCAGCTTTAGCTTAAAAATCGTGTAAAACTCTCCTTTTGCAGTCCAGATATTCAAACCGATATCGCTGCTTTACAGCTCCATTCAATCTGAAGAAATGTGCCCTACATCATTTTTTTTCAATAGGAATGACCCTTCATTATGTTTTTTGTGATTTAGAAAATCCATTTTTCGGAGTTTACTCTTTTTATATTGGTCATTCCGCCGAAAATACTGAGTGTAGAGCCAAACAAAAAAACACCGATCTTATATTTTAATGAGTAGGTATCGCAAAAATTTTGTTTTAATTTTTGAAGGGGGGTGAGGATAAAAAAAGGTAATATTAACCATAAACTTTTTATTTGGAGATTTCAAAATTGGTCAATTGTATTTTTGCGATTTTTAATTGTAGAAAATCGAGTAAAATATGGTTGTAAAGGTTTTTCTTTCCTCTTTCTATATCATATTTGGAAATGATATACAAATGGCAGAGTTAAAAATAATTATATGAGTGCACCTCCAAAAAACAGTTTTTTGTCCTAACTCCAGATTTTGAAGGTAAACGGGATATTCCATTATAATTAGTTTTTCAATGCCTACAACCTATGCCTGGTCCCAAACCGCGTGTATTTTTCGGCCCTCATTTAGTGACACAATGTTATTAACTAGCAACTGATCTAACCTTTAGTTAATTAAGTACAAAATTCTTCCCTAATCATATTCTGGATTTTCATATACTAATTCCATGCATTTTCAAAATAACAAACAATTTCATTGCCAGGGTCCATCTTAAAATGTGAATTCCCATGGCAAATCATAAAAATCTAGTAATTAAGCAAGGAAATGCCATACCGCATTAAAAATAAAATCTATTAATTAATTACTGTGGTGAGCAATGGAATTACTACGACAAATTAAGAAAATCAGCTATGAAAATCATTGAAAATGCAATTTCATTTTTAATTTCCATTTACTAAAAAATGTTCATGCAATTTAAAAGTAAGTATGTGCCATTGTGTGGAGTGGAGATTACGCGCTGAAGATGCGCACCGGAAATGCGCCAGTTGTTTGTGTTTTTTTTTATTATTTTTGTTTTGTTCAAATTTAACTTTTAGTTAATTGTCAACCAACGCACAAATTTCAATGTGAATGTGCAGGGGTCGAGGCAACTTTAATTTGTTTTTTTTTTGTGGTATTTTTTCATTTTCTTTTCAGATTTGTTTAAATTCCTATTGTGGCATTAGTGACCCCCGACTTAGTAAATTTCATATGGTCAGGGTTGCATTCTCTGAACTGTGGCTTGGTTTTATGTGCGTTTTTATGTACCGTTTCAATTGACAGGGGTTAATTTTCCAAGTGAAGCATTAAAGCATTTCGAAAGTAAAATTAATTCTTTCTACGATTTTAATTGCAAAACAATTTTGGATTTTGTTGCTCTTGTCCAACTGTACATTCACAAACTTTTTATTTTAATTTGAGTGCGGTTTAAGCTTGACTTTGGCTAAATCATTTACAAATTCCTTGCAACCTTTCGGTTAATTTTCAGTTTAACCGCTCTCAACATTTACAAAACACACTCAGCAGTTCCAATCGAAACGTTAACCTGAATTAACCCAACTTAAACGGAGTTGAACATTTTCTATGGCTTTATTAATGATGTGATAATTTCAATTCAGTAGCCTTAAAGTTATGCGTGCAAAACTCGAAGCGTTCGAATTTTCAATTAAAATGCATAAATTACAGCCAAAAAAAAGGGGTGGCAACCTTTCGATTAACATTAAATCAGAGCCAGCAGCCAGATTCATACGAAAACCTCAGATTTTCCAATAAAAATCGCAATTTTTCATAAGCGCCAACGCATTTAAACTGTCAAATGCGGCAAGAAAAAAAGAAAAAAATTGTAAATGAAAAAAGCAAATTTAATACAAAGGCACATAAAAGTACGCACACACTTAACTTAACCGGAGATTGAACAGTTGCTGCGGCAGCCATGTGCAATTCGTTTTTTCTGAATAGTGCTCTATTCTCGTAAGGAATGAATGCAATAAAGTTGCTAAATTTGGTTTTAGTACCGAGCGATTGCGTAGTTTGCGTTTTTATTTGTTTTTATTTTTTCCATTTTTCTTTATTTGCTGCCTTCTGTCAAAGCAAATTCAGTTTGTTTTTCCTCTCATTCGCTAATCCGCGCTTAGCTGAAGCCACGATTTAATATATTTACTTTTTTGCGGTGCTTTGGTGGACTTCTCTCGCTAAATGGCAGTCAAGTTCGCGCTGTCGCGATTTCATTGCGTGCAACTGCAACGCACATTTTTCACGCTCGGCCTGCCGTTTGTCGTTTAATGAATAAGATTAATGTCAAGATTTGCATACTAACTCATATTTTGCCCAAATCAAGTTTGTCTATTTGGATACATTTTTTTTTTAGTTTTTTTTTTGTTGTCTCCTATGAGCTACTTACTAAATTTGGTTTCGAGAGTCAAATTTGTGGCGACTTTTTAGATTTTAAATGAGCTTATTAAGGTGTGAAGTTGGAAAGCGACCATTTTTAGAAAAATTCTGTTATGGTTAAAATTTAAATTAAATTTGGAAAATTTGAAAAAGCTATGAACAATAATTGAGCCGTCCATTTCTAAAATACAAATAAAATTAGTTTATCATCCGTAAGCAATCTCCATTCACGACTTGACCACTTTCTGATAAGAGATTCGTGCAATTGTCATGTTTTTCTGGTAAAACTGAGCAACAAAATTAATAACTTCTCAAAAATTCATACCAAAAGAAATTTAAAAAAAAAACAACATAACATTTTTTTCAAAAATAAATTTTTTTAAATTTAAATTTTGGTACTTATTAACAAAAAAATTTAAAAATTCCTAATTATGTTTTTTTTAGCTTTTTGTCATGTTCTTGTTTGCGGGTCAATATTTATGATTTGTGAAAAAGGAAACAATTACTGGTTTGGCTTCTTATTTTATTGTGGTCTTAAAGCGTATTTGTTCGGTACAAAATTTACACAATTGACAATAAAATCATAAAATTAACTTTCACATAACCAAAATGGGTCCAAATGACCCACCTGCCTTTACTACCACCCCACAACTTTTTTTTCCCAAAATAAGTGGAATTTTTTTTAATGTAGTTCACAAATGTCTAATATTGGTCATAAACTCTGCAACCTGCGTTTTGGGAGATTGTATTGAATCAGCTATCAAATTTATTTATTTTATTTTTGGTGCACGCAAAAATGTAAATTTTTTTCTTTTTTTTGCGAGCAGCTTTAATTTTCCTTGCTTTTTTTTGCGTTCATAAATATGACAGGGTGCTCACAAATGTCATATTTTTCCAAATATAATTATACGCCATAGGACTTTTTGGGACCTTTGTGAACTCCATTATTATAATTAGTACAAAGCTTACCATCACATTTAGATTGTTTGAAATATATTTATTAAATACCAATTTTAAATGATTATATTAAATTACAAAAATACCATTACATATAGGGTTACCAGAAGTACTCTTTTAATGCTCTTTTAATACAATGCATTTAACGCGTCAACAAATTCATTTGACATTTTTGACGTCAAATTTTACGCGTCAAAAATGTTAGGCGTCAAATTTGACGTCAAAAATTAATCAAAGTGACGGTTAATTGAAATCCTTTTGAAAAATAATATTGTTAATGCATACAGTTGTATTGTTGGCTAATGTAGATCGGTTCTTTTGTTGAAAAAAGTAATAAATATTACATTTAAGAGCTTATCGTCCACATTTTAGTACACAGAATTCTAATTTTGAATCGACGTATACGTACTTAGTGACATATAGCTAGAATTTACAAAGAACATTTTTGTAAGACATTTAACTCTCTAAATCTTTTGTTTCATGTTTTTTAATTTCTGTCTTATCAAAAAAGAAGTGGCCTAAAACCGAGGAGTTTGAGAGCCCGCTGCCATTCTGTACTCTTTCCACTCAAGAGAATCTGGTAACCCTATCGATGGGCATACGTTGACACCTCGTAACTGAAATTTTTTCTTTGAGTTATTCTGTGGACCCTCAGAAAATATCAAGGCGATATAGATGATTTCAACAAAGCTACACCTGCAGCAATGCAATGGCTACAAAACCTCGACATACAGTTATAAAATTGTTACTATCCCTGCCTAAATTTGTTAAATCTTATATATGTTTGTTCCAATTATAATACATTTATGTCAAGTTGCACATATGAACTTTGTACTTATATGCCATACGCTAAATAAATAAAGTCTTGACATTTTAAATTTTTCAAATGTTGTAACTACCGTCACGACGGAATGGCTCAGTGGATAAAATAAGTTTTATCCACTGAATGCCTCAATTTTAAAATATTTGTAATAGTTCAGAAAAATTCAGAAAGGTTTTTTTTTAATATTTCCAATGTTAGCCACATGAATATAACATGTCGCTGCACAAAGAATTCTGTTAAAATTCTAATGTTAACATCACAGTGACTTTCAAATGGTTCAATTCTAATGACTTCAAATCAGTTTGTCAACAACCGGAAATGTATCGTTCACGAAGCTACTCAAACTGTGCGAAATAATGGATACAAGAAAATGTACCGTTGAAAGCTTTCATTTGTCGCAAGGATGACAGAGCAGCCACAAAGGAAACTGTATACTTTACTGATTGACAGAGAAAAGAGGATGTCGAAAAAATTGTTTTAAAAATGGCGTCTGTGCGACTAACACATTGAAAAACTAGCGCCACTTTGGCGCCAATGCTGGAAAACTCAAAAAGCTTTTAAACTTTTCCTAACACAAGCAGAATGAAGAGCATTCTCAACCATATTTGCCCGCCAAGCGTAAAATTCAAATTCCAAACGAATACGATGGCGACGTCACTCGTGAAAATGATTTTTCCGCTTAGCTTCTTCTGCTGCCGACCGATAGCCGCACAGCACTTTCAGTAGCAGTTCAGTTGAGGAAGTGTGTGCATCGTGAAAATTCAGCAGTTAGAAAAAAAATTTAAAAAATTAACTGTTCCAAAAATTTCAATTGAATAGTTTTTTTGTGGACTTTTCTAAACTAAAGCGGAAGTCGGCGCCACTGTGTCGTCCATTTTGGAGAGTTTCCCCTTTTCAGAGTATCTCGTTGATTTGATGACGTTTGTGTTTTTCAATTGAGCACTTCAGTCGGGACTTCTTTGATAGCTTATCGGAAAGGCGATTAATTCGAAACTTAATTTCGGTCACTTGTATGAGAACATAAGAAAGTTGGCAGAATATTGAGAGAACTTGCAGCTGCGAAGGAAAGGTGTTTGATACAAAAAAAAAGTGGTGTAATAATTAAAAAATGCCTAAAAATATGAAACTTCTTTTGGCTGGCCTCTTCTTTTTGGCGGCCGCTTATAGAATTCAAGGTTGGTATTTATATTTTTCTTTTAGTACTAAATGTATTTAAAATAATTTTATTGGAAAACACCATTAACAGTTGAAAAGTTGGAGCACCCACATCATATTAAGTGAATCGTTTGAAAGGAAAGTAAATAGCGCAAAGAGCAATTAATCATTGGCAAAGAGAGACTTGTATTTATTCGAGGAAATATATTGCAATTTGCCACTCTCAATAATTGTTAGGTACTTTCGAATGAATTGGAAGTAATTATATTATTTAAGTGGTATTCACACCTGTCCTTTTTATTCTGTGGTCCAGTTTTCCAGTTAACGACATATCAAACTAACGAGGAAGGTGTGAATGATTGAAAAATTATAGTAATTCATAATGGATACAGTGGGCGTTAAGTTAAGGTCTATTAAGCAAAGCTGGGCATAGTTAATCGAGAATTTAACTTCGTTAATCCGTTAAAAGTGAATCAAAAATTTAACTTCGTTTAATTAAAAAGTTAATTTCGTTGAATAGTTCACTTCATTAAAAGTTAAATTGAAAAGTTAAATAAAAAAAACTTCAACTATATACACTCACAGACCCTTTTTCCGATCGATTTCAGCCTCCTATATGCAAATTTGTCTTAAAATAAATGCTAACATTTTTAATCAAAAGCGAAATTTCGTGTATGAAACAATTTATTTATATTCATATATATTTATATATTCATATATAAATAAATTTTATTAGAATAATAAATAGTAATAATGAAACGAATGAAGTTTGGTTAATCACAGGCCATTCTAAATACAATGGCGTTCTCAGTTTTTCGCCATTTTGAGAAATTTCCTGATGATGTAAACCTCACAATGGCTGAGTACGCTATTATGTTTAGAATGGTTCATACATAAAAATTGTACGATAATATAGAAGTAGTCAACACTTCCAAATATATCGACCTGTGTATTTAATTGTTTTGTGAAATAATTTTTAAATTAAATATCAGTATCAGTTCGAATTCTTAATTTTTATTTACATTCAATAATAAAAAATAATTTTTTTTTTAAAGTTAACTAATGTTAGTTAATTGATGAAATTTCACTTAACTAAATGAAAAATTTAATGGTTTTTGAAACGTTACATGTTAACCAAAAACTTTAACTATTAACTAGTTAATGTCATCGTTATCAAAAATAAATTAATGGAGGCATAACTTTTGGGTTAATTTTTTTTCCCATTAAAAAAGCAGTTGAATTTTGGTCGGATGGGGTAAATGGGGTTATGTATGACATGGGGAAATGAGGAAAATCCCAATTTTTGCAAATCCCAATTACATTCTTTTTAAAAAACCATTTAAGAAATTTAAGAAATTAGAGAAATTGGGCTAATGTCGAACACATTTCTTGGGGTGAAGTGGGAAATGTCATTAAAGAAAGGTTGAGGTGTTTTATTTTATTCCACTGCAAATAATGTGTTATCATGTTTTATTTCATTGTTTAGCCAACGTGATTCAGATTATTCCAAAGCAGAGTAATTCGACTAATTTGTTTTTGAATTGATTTTTCACTTACATTTTTTCAAATTCCCTGAATTTATTTAAATTTATATTGATTGATATTGATCGAACTAACAATTTATTTGATCTTTGGTAAAATTTTGAACATTCCTAACTTTAGCCCCGCCTTCTTCAAGAAGCCGAAGAACAAAGTGTTTTGGCAATCACCCAAAAATCTACTCACCGGCAAATTATTTGTATTCTTTTGATGCACGAAAGTAGACAATGAATCACTCTGTGAAAAAGGACATTCAAAAGAACTAAAATCACTTCTTTGAAGCCAGCTCAATGAGTGTGTTCCACTCCCGCAATTAAGTCGATTGGCATTCTAACTCTTCATACTGGCCGTCGTACTGTCGTCTGCGACATTTTGAGTTATTCAAAGACGAACTCTTTAAAAACTTGTTCTGTTAATACCTATTAATCACTGCATTTCACACTTAACTAGACAACCGTAAATTTAATACAAATTAAAAGAGACACTTTACAAATTGTCAACATCTCAGACAAATCATTGTCACCTGTGGGTGGCCCCCATTTGCTCGCGTACATCTCAATAATTTCACCAACCGCAAATGAATCAAAAAGCAGACAAGCCACCAAGTCAGCACAGGTGAAAATATTCACTTACAACTAAATTATCAAATGTTCCGCGCTCCCATTCATGCATAGCATACAACAACAACGCCGAAGAAAATTTGTTTCAATTTGTAATTACATATGCGCACACAAGGTCACGCTAATCACCTGAAAAACGCCAAAGAGAAACAAGCCGTGCCGCCGTGATGTTCTGGCGAAAAGGAAGAAAGAAAGATATTATTCATCTTTCATGTGGCTGTGGTTTGGGTTTTTTTTCTTTATTTCTCCACCAATTGGCACGTTTTTTCCCATTCTTTTGTTTATCTCGTTTGGCTTAGAAGATATTTTGAAAATTCGAAAATCTTAATTATTTTATTATTTTTGTTATGGTTGTGCCTGCTCTGTACTTACTAGGCCACAAGACTCAGATGCATAGCAGAAACCACTTGCGGGTCTCTTCTTCGCCGTTTTCAATGAAAACAAAATGCAGAAGCGCGCAAGTACGCGAATTTTGATCTATCGGAGGATCCCGTCTAGTAAACGTAACGAACGATATCGATTGTAGAACGGCTGACCGCCACCGCAGCTCGAAGTGCTCGTAAACATTCAAATTTTTATATAAATTTATTTCTTTCTGGTTCTTTTTTTTTTGTTTGGAATATAAATTTTGCCATTCTTTAAATTCGCCTTAATTAAGCCAAATGGACTTTACTTGTGTACCTACTTGTGTCTACTTTGAACTGAATTTAATGCGTTTTGGCAATTACAATTGGCGGTGCCAAAAAGCTTCTTAACTCGGTCACATATTCCACTGCCAAATCCCCTGGATTGCGTTGTCTTGGTTCATTGAGCTTCTTCTTTTTTTTTTATCGCAGTGCGTTGATTCATTGACATGGGCGAATGTTCTTTTTCACGTTTCGCATTTCACACTTTTCATTTTCTTCTTATTATTTGCAATTGCAATTTATGTTTTCTTTTGATTTGCACGAGTTGCGCTCATAAATTTCATCTCCCATAAAAATAATATATTTTAATTAACGATATTCCGCACTTTGAGTAAATTTAATTAGGAAATTCCTTGCCGTACTTACATACATGTTAATTACATTTTCGTTGTTGTTGCTGCTCTTGTATTTTAAATTTATTTC
Organism: Heteromyza rotundicornis; assembly: GCA_951394025.1. Classification (NCBI taxonomy): domain Eukaryota; kingdom Metazoa; phylum Arthropoda; class Insecta; order Diptera; family Heleomyzidae; genus Heteromyza; species Heteromyza rotundicornis. Next base: position 35,653,356 of record OX596013.1, read on the forward strand.
ATTAATTTCCATTTCCTTTGCATATCTGGAAATTTATTAGGGGAATTCACGAGTTGGTCTTGCAGAAGTGCAAATGCAAATATTTTTGGATATTTTTGTATCACACCAACAAAATATACAAATTTGCATTCGGCATTGCATATAAAAGCTATACGTTTTCTGTGTTGCATATTTGCTCTAGGAAATGCAAATCTGTATATTTTATTGTTGTGGTGCAAAAATATGCAATAAATATTTGTATTTGCACTTCTGTAAGACCATTTACACCAAGTCGTGAATTGCTCTATTGATTTGTTGTTGTACTGACCCACAAGTGCATTTGCCTTGTGTCAATTAGTGGTGCATTAGTCAATTAAATACATTTTTAAATAATTTACTGTGCTCATTGAACTTGATCTTCCACGAAGATTGATCAGTGGTCTGAATTTAATGGATCGTGCTAACGTTCTCACGTAACACGAAAGTGAATGCAAAACCGTAAGACAACAATTTGAATATACTCTGCGTAGTGATCGCGTAATGTCTGCTATCGTGTTTCGTAATATGTCTCTGAAATTTTAAGTAAAAATTATTTCCACTCAAATTGACTTATCCCTTATTCGCTGCAATAAAAACACATCACAAAATTTGGGTTTTTGAAGTTGTTAATGCCACTAGGATCCTCAGATATTTATTTACATGATGCCAAAAGACAGAATTCATATCTTTAATTTTGTGATGTATCTTACCCTTTTTTCAAAACATTCCAAGTGTTGAAATACACGGGGTGCAGTAAGGCCGAGTGAAATAGGGCCGCACGGTTTTATTTATCTTTCAAAGTGAAATGAAGCTGTAATTTCCAAAAACTCCCATTTAAATTTAATTAATTTTTATGATAAAACATTTAAAGAACACATAACAACAACAACATGAATAATTTTAAGCTAAAATATGGGTGAAATTTTAAACTATTTGCCGACAAATTGGACACAGTACTTGAAATTTATATAAAATACTGTGTCTTTATTGCAGGGAATGAGCGACATGCTTCTGAATGAAATGTACTGGTTCTTCGTCCGTTCTATCACATTTTAGTTTTGTCGATAGGCTCGTACTACCGCCTTGGAGCTTAGAATTTCTTTACACATATCTTCAATGGTTAAAACTCACTTCTTTGACCTGACCTTTGGGTGTTGAAAGATTTCACAAGTTTTTCTCCTCAATTAGCATCAGAATAACATTTTTTATGTTTGGCACTTTTAGAATAATAAAAAAAATGTAAATAAAAAATTAGTATAAAGTAAATATTTATACAGAATATTTCAATTGCCTGAAATTTGAATGAAGGAATTCTTATAAACAAATATAAAAAAATATTTTGTTTATTTTTAGACTTTTTTTTTTAAGGAAAACCACAAACAAAAATATTACCAAATGATTCATTACTGCAAATTGAAATGGAAAAATTAAAATTCCTGCTTTTTGGAAAATGTATAGGGTAGCATGGGGTAAAATGGCAATGTTCTGTATATTCCTAGGAATATATATTTTTTTTATTAAATAATTGTTTTTGTGGATTACGAAAAATAATTCACATCTCAGTAAAATAACACTGGCCGACATATTTCGAAGTGTTGACTAATAATCTCGTATATAAATGGACCATTCTGAACACAATGGCGTTATCAGTCGGGCTCGTTGATAAATTGCAATTGAATATCCAGCTGCTTACATAACACAACTTTTAATTTAAGTTAAAATAAAAAGAATCTCTTCAAGTTTGCCATACAAATTTATCTGCGAAACTCCGCGATCGCCATTGTGTTTAGAATGGTCCATCTATAAATAAATACTGTACGAGGTTATAAATGTGAAATCATGTCGGCCTGTGTAATTTGTATACCCCCACACTCACTGTGCCAGGTCATACTAAATTGGACACAACGTTTGTAACGCCCATAAGGAGGCGAATCTGGGAGAAAATGCAACTAGAATTTTCGCCAAGATCCCTCGAAGGCCGTAGTACCAAATTTTTATTTATTTTTTAATTTAAAATCTCAAATTACCCAACAATTTTTTTTGAATTTTCAAACTTGGGAACTACATGTTTTTGAGATTTAAAAATGTTCACAAAACGAATAATTGCAACGAATTTGTATAAACATTTTTCTTTGGCCGCTCCACTCGGCTGATTAATACAAAGTAATTAATTATTAGTTAAATACAAATTTAGATTTTCCGCCTGATTGCTAAATTTAAACACATCTTCTCATTTTTGTTTATCTTGAGGCAAATTGTAAATTATTAAATTCTCAAACGCATTTCCCATCAAATGCCACGAATTGCGATAGTAAATTAATGTGCCACTACACACTCTATGGAGCAACAACCACCTGCCAGGCAGAAAAACTAAGCATTTGTTTACGAAAAAAAAACTAGCAGCCAAAGAAAATTATTTGTTAATATGTTTGCAAATACAAACGGAATTCAATGTTCGTGTAGGCACCATTACACGAACATTGAGTTCCTTTATTAATTTCACTTCTTAACCCACTTTTCATTACGAATCACTTTTTATTGTGTGAAATCCTGTGACTCCTTCTTCCATTTCATATTTGAGGGGCGTTGCATGTCTCAACAACTCTGTCCGTCCGCTCACTCACTCATTTCTTAATGTTTTTGTTGGTTGGAAAACGGATTTTTTTGCAATTTTTAAATTGTTTGCTGCACCTTAACGAGGCAAAATTATTTCCACCATTTCATACCAATTATCCTTGAAGCCTGTATTCAGCGTCTTCACTAGGTTAAGTTATGGGCCACCTCGAGGCGTGTCGGTTGCATGTAAACATGTCAGTTGGTTGAAAGTAATTTTTTTTCGGTAAGTAAATGAGAAATATTTTATGCGAGTCAAAACATTTCTAAAAGAGTTTATGGCAATTTGGCGAAATACAAACAATTCCAGGTAAACACATTCGACTCAGAGCCTGTCAACCTCCAACTGGTAATCGTCTATAAACTACAACTATTTCGCCCACGTGCGAAAATTGTAGTTTACAATTTTCCTTTAAATTTCTGCTGACTGACCCATTTCTGCGATGTCCTGTCAAAGCCATTGTAAATTGAGTTACTGGCTTTGTATAGCTTCAGTATTGATTTCGCTTGTAATGGGGGTGTTGCTTATGCCAAGGAAGCCATAAATTTCATGATGGTGGGTTTTAATTTTTTGAGTACTTCAAGTTATGCTTTGACCTTCCTCTCTCTCCCCCCTGGGACTGGGATATGTTTTGATCATGGCCATCATTTGAAAGGCGATACTTTTGTGCAATGTTTGCTGCCAACTACAGCTCCTGAAATAGAATCGCCAGCCGCAAGGTTGAAAGCACAAATAGGTAGATTGAGGCAAAGAAAGTGCGGTGGAGCAAAGTAACCTTGCGATTGCAGCTTTAAAAGTGAAATGCCATTATTTTGGTATGCGGAATGTTCTAGTCGTTATGCCAAAAAAATATTAAGTACTTTGTAAAAAAAACCCATTTCATATTGCAAAAAAATACAAACAGAGACTAAAAATAGAAATTATCAAGTCAAGGATTATATTCTCCGTCCTTTGCCGTTAAATTGAGCTTCCCAGAATTTAAGAAAAGTCCGCCTGCAATTTCCATATTTGTACATAATTTGACTGCTTTCATGCCACACATACGTCATTTGCATGACGAAATTAGATCATCCCGAAATAGTCACCCTTAAACAGACAAATCGAGCACACGCTCCACACCCAATTCCATTGCCATTAAATCAGCCTCCTTCCACCGCAGCAACTCAAATCCTTAAAATTATCTGACTTAAAAAGTATCGTCGACAAACAAGTTTATTACGCATAATACGAAATAATTGATAGGAACGGAGAATGTGTGTCCAGGCGCCACCCTTCACCCTCCCCCCCTTCTCCACGAAAAACTATACTCTACATGCGTAATTGCAGTAGTGTCACTAGGCACGCGGCGGTGGTTGGCCCCTGCTGGAGTCTGTTAGCCTGTCTGACATGTATTCAGGAAGAAGGAAACAACAACAAATAACCGAATACCAAATCATAGCATTACTTTTCGTCTCGCTGCTGCTGCTGCTGCTGCTGTTATTGCGATGATGATGTTGCTATGAAATCAGTGGATTGGCACTGGAACGAACACAGCAACGCAGAAATTAGAACAGCCGCCAATGTGGCGCCCGAGTGAATTGCGCACTGGCAACTGTCCTTTATGGGGGGAAGCGAGGAAGGGGCGCAAAAAGGATACCCAAAAAAGAGGCCAGTTTTTTTTTATGTCATAAATATTCATTCAATGGAAAGTTTTGAGTCGTTTTGGTATTTGATGGCATAGAGAAAAATTTAGTTTGGCCTTTTTCCATTTAAAAATAAAATTTTTTCAAAGAAATGGACTTTTACTAATTTTTTAGTCTATCACTGAAAGGACATTCAAGGTGGAAAATTTCGAATTTACTTGTCCTACAAAATCTTCTACCATCGCAACTTACTTTCATGAAAATTGGGTTTCTACTTTCTCACCGCAGCACTTCTATACAAATCAATTATTATTCCTCATAGACGCCAAGCCGGCTGCCATTTCTCAGCGCTGCGCCATTAAACCAGTTCCTTCAATGTATTGTCGTCTTTTATTACAATTCTGATGATGTCAACCGAATCTTTTCACCCACATTCCGCAGAATTGTCACAATTTTCCCATATACTCCTACCTACTTCCTGTGCCTCATGAGCGTGTGGAATATTTTCTCACTGTTGTTGTTTGTTTGTGCCCTCCTCACCCACACGCGCACGCAAGCAAGCTTAAAGTTTTGCATGGAAATAAATTCATAAGCCAATAGGTCAAAAGATTAAGGACAATTTCAACTAATTTATGTACCATAAATTGGAGAAACTTTCACTCACTCACTCACTCTAAGTAACCTTAACCTTTAGCAATTTCATAAAACTTTTGCCGTAATGTTTGCTCCCCGTTGTTGGCTACTTTCAGCGGTAAATCAGCCCTTGCAATGTTGGCACTGCAGCTCGGACACCATAGGCGCTGAGGATTTCTGTGACACTGTCTTCCGTGAGGACAATATACCCACAGACCAGATCAAGGAGCGCAACATCAGCATCATACGCAACTGCAACAGCACTATTAACTCGGAGCATGAACGACCGGTTTGTCGCAAGACCGTGGAAGAGAGTAAGTTTCCATTGTATAGATTTGTTTTTTCATATTCTAAAAATATTTTCATTCTTTTACGCTTTCCACAGCCAACGGTAAGACGGTTACAAAACGCTTTTGCTACTACACCAACAAATCGGATCCCGTGGATCACTGTCACAACGAGGTCATCGACAAGAGCGTGCGTCGAATATTCTGCCAGGACTGTCTGACCGACAAGTGCAATTCGGCCTCAACAGTAGCCGCCATGCTGGGCGCCATGTTGCCCGTACTACTGGCCAATGTGTTTGTTGTTTAAGCGGATTCGTTGGTTTTGTGAAACAACGTCTTTTTAGTTAGTCAATTTTTTGCTTTCCTTTTCTTTTGTTCTGTCGAACTTTCTCCGGTGATACTCATTTTGACATTTCAAGTCAAGTATTAATTTAGTTCTTAGTTCCTAAGTAAGATTTCCAACCAAAATAATTAGTTAGTTTTTAGCCTATTTTAAAAGTCGTCTTTAGTACTAAGCTTAAGTCTATGTGTATGTGTAATTTTATCGTAAATGTTTTCCTAGGTATTTCCATGAAGAAATTTAAACCAAACCAAACCAAAAATACAAGAGAGCTTCAGAAAGACGTAGTTTATGATAACACTAAAAGATATAGATGTGTACAACTTAAGAATCGCTATAACACAACAAAAACATTAAATTATTCAAATATTGGAACCAAGTCCTGTATTAACACCACTCGTTGCAATTCCACAACAACCGCCAACTGGTTAACTTTCGAATTTATTCTCATGAATTCCGAAGAGCCCAAAATACAATTTGATATGTTTTCAACCCAATTCAATGTATACCTGCTATCCCGATAACAATTCTCATAATATTGTGTAATATTTTAGTACTAGAAAGTTTAAAATTAATTTGCCATCAACTGAAAGTAAAATGAAATTATATTAAAAACACCGCCGATCCCAAAAAAAGTTCATTCAATAAAGTTACAGAAAAACATAACAATTGCGAATCTTTCTCTTTTATTAGAATTATTATAAAATACCCATTGTTCGTGTTAGTAAAAGTGTACAAGAGCCGAACGGAAGGATAGATTTGCATTAGGTCACTAAAAGGCGCATAGGCGCATGTGTTAAATTTCTAAATTGCAGCAAAAATAAAATTAAATGTCAATACGTACATGTGTACACTATCTGTTCCTATAATATGCACAAGCATGCCTTGTCCACTTCCTTTCAAATCGGGTTTTTTGATTCCTAAAAAGAAGCTGCATTTCGGTTTGTAAAAATCGTAATCGAAGTAATTAAAAAAAATTAAGAAATATTATCAATTTCCATACAAAGCATACCAATTTACATGCAATATTTTTGTTACTGTAAGTAACATGAGCTTTTATTGACAACTTGTCAGTCAATAAAAGCTCATGTCTTTGTAACTGAACAGTAGTGAGCAACAATGTGAAAAAGAAAACAACAATGTCAACAATTTACATTTTGAAAAAAAGGACATAGCTGGATTGTGCCTTAATGTATCGATATTGGAAAAATTAGGAAATTAAATCTGTAAACATCTGTGACAATTTGTGAAATTATAACCGTTTGGTTGAGTTCGTTGTACTGTCGCATAGATTTTATTTGTTTGCTCATTTAGATTAGATTTGTATAGCTCAGGAACAAAAGACCCCAATGAACTAGTTCACTCGAGCACCCCTCTATCTCTAAAATATTTAATATTTAATATGTTTCTGATGCATTTTGGCACCCTAATGAAATTGCATGATTGATGAAACCAGTGGGACTGAATTAGTTACCAAGAAAATAACTAGTTCATAAAGGGTAACGTGAACTAATGGACCTAATCCTCATAGGGAAGAAAAACTTGATAACTCTACTTTAGATTGAGTTAGTTTATAAATTGTCAAATAAAATTTAGGAAAAGTTAGTTACTTACAATATTTGACAGACCAATTAGCAGTCATCGAATAACATCAAGTCGGTTCAGTTTAAGTCGCAGATCTCAAACAAAATAAATTTCCACTAACAGAAATTTTTCTGTAAGGAGAGAGTGGCTCTCGCCAAGCAACGGCAAACTTGCAAGATTAACTTGCCAGAGTCTCGCAGTTCATACTCTACATTAGACTATAAGCCCGCAGTTATCATATACATTATCACTTGTCCATGATAATTATATCCAGAAGCCCGGTTACTTTAGGTTTGGTTATATCGGTATATGTCTTTATATACCAAAATATCATAATATAGGCGGCAAATATTTATTTTTGTTTATTTTTTATACACAGGGGAGCAACATGGTAGACGGATTCGTCATAATGTATTCAACCCGTTTACCATAAAATATCAAAAAATTAGTTTTTCCATTACTCAATAGATACACAAACTATTTTTTTTCAAATATTTGAAGTTACTTAAAGTTTAAAATCTCCACTGTACTTACAACACAGAGTAAAGTCATTTCTAAGTTTGGTTGAACGACCTTCGAAAAGCCGGTATGTTGTCACAAGTAAAAATAAACGCTTTTCCTTTACGAAGAAGGTTCAAGGACGTCAGGTAAGGATTTATTTATGTTTACACGCAAATACAATAAAATACAATAATGAAATGAAATTTGGCCCAGTCACGCTAACCGGTGTGTGAATTATGCTAATTACATGCACAAGTAAACGACCAAAGTAAATAGTAAGTAAATGAAAATTGAATGACAATGAGGTGTGAGAGATCTAAAAAAGAGGAAAATATAAAAATTAAATAAAATGAAAAATGTACAATTAAATTAAAAACACGAAAATGTTCTTTTCCACTTGTATGTAGTGTCTTACCCAGTAACCTAATTAGTTTAACATTCCTTTTTACTCTCTCAAGTTAGTGACGACCGACCACCCATTGCTCCATCATTGGTATTTCCTGTCATTTGCAGTATGTTTCCGTTACTTCATTTGCCTCTTTTAGTGTGTGTCTGCTCATTAAGGTGCCTCTGCACATCCTGTCGTGTTTTAATTAAATTTATGCAAATCATGACATGTCGCCATTGATTAACATCGGAGGCGGCACCATTGTTCTTGCAATGTAAGAACATTAGATGAGGGCAGAGATTTGGTATTAAGACCTCATTAAAATTTGCTCACGCTATTTTCAGATAGCATCTGAAAATCGATTGTACTTTTGAGGTTTTTAGTACTTTAGTACAGTTTTTTCTCTCATCACATTCACACAATTGACACAAAATTTCATTGCATATCTTTAGGCTAGAAATTGCACGTTTATAGAAATATATTGCAGATTTGTTGTACACCGAGAAAAAGTTTTACAAAATTTGTGAAGAGAAAATTCAAAAATGGTTTTCGGCTTGACGCACCTCTGCCGACTTGAGTCTGATTCGAAAGCGTCCTACATACATCACGATCCATCCCATGAAAGACAAAATTCTGCGAAACGAAATAAGTATTTCTCTGGGTGCATTTACACCCAGTTCGAAGAAAAACTCGTATACATTATGGTAGTAGGGCTCAGAATAAGAATCGCGTGTTGTCAGTTTTTTCAAAATCAAACCGTTTACACTTTTTAGTTGACAAATTGTTTGATGGTATTTAATTACTCATACGCAGTGTGTGCCAAAATATTTTTTACAAATAAAAAGTATTTCTTTCGGTACTGTCAGAGATTTTTTTGGACGATTTAAATCTGGAGGATTTGTCTCATGGCCACCAGTACTCTGCAAGCATTTACATAGAAAAGCAAAGGATTTAATCTAGAAGAACTGACTACGGGTGCATATTTATCCTGAACCCCAGTACCAAATTATATATATAGTAGGGATGTGACGGAGATCCGTCTCCGCATCCGCGGAGCGTCTGCAATAATTTGACAACCATATACGCCCGCAAATCACATATATTAGACATCCTCATTCGCATCCGCCATTTCGGGAATTTCGAAACTTTAAGTGGAAATAGGGATGCAATACCGATTAAAAATATAGGTCGTTCGATATATTTATACTTTTGAAATCAAAAAACAACGAAAACAATATTATTTACCAGACAAAATTAATGAGATCTTCAATTCTTTCGAACCAATTTACACTATCATGTTCATGTTTACACTATCATGTTCCACTCTTCCCTTCAATTTTAATTCGAAAAATTGCAAATTTGGTAACTGTTTTTAGCTAGCAGTTTTAGTTTAAGAGTTAAAAAACATTTCAAATAGATTCATTATGAGGTAAAAATAAAGAAAAGAGCCACTTTCAAATTTGTTTGGTCAGAATTCCAAGATAATGAGATTTTTGGTAAATACAATTTTACCACATAAAGCTTTTTCAAAAATTTTTATTATTTCTAATTCTAATAAAAATTTAAAATTGTATATGAAAATTTAAAAAAATTTACAAAAACAATTATTTTTTTGAAAGTTGGTCAATTTTTGACCTTTTTTTTTTATTAAAAAAAAATTTTTTTTGGTATTTTTCTTGATTTTTAGTGGGATCAGTATGATTTTTGTGATTGATTATTTGGTGTTAGCTTTCTGAGCAGCAATGTTTGTTTTTGTAATGAAAGGCTGATTCAATGGATAAACAACAATTTGAAAAAAACAACAAACCAGCAAGGCATTTGTCTTATGGCCATTACGGGACTGCCACTCCCTCATCAGAGACAATTCTGCTGAGTACTAACAACCAACTTATCGTCCTACATACACTGCCCTTCACCGAACGAATACTTAAGAACTGCTTGAAGTAGCTATACTGAAATTGTTTTTGTGTAACAACTGTATTTTTCGAACTTTTTTGGTTCTGAAAGTGACAGGAACACTAACCTCAGAAAGATCTTTTCCTCGATTTATCAATACTTACATTAATACCGTTTATAAAAGACTAAAGTTTGTAGCATTCTTACCAAGCTATCAAAAATTACCTTTTTTTGTTTCGGGACGTCGTAAAAATTTGAATTAAATAATAAGTTCATTTCCATTTTATTCAAAAATACCATCTTTACTTACATAAAATTCTTTTATGTATGTAAGTATGTATGGATGTATGCATGTGTGTATGTATGTATGTTTGTATGTATGTATCAGGCCCGTGCGGGTTTGGGGGTTCCGACCCCCGCCCAGAGGTTCTTTTTCAGTACAAAATTATTGAAACGATTTTATCGATTGTACAAAGTTTTATAAAATTGAAATTTTCTTTTGCCAGAAAATTTATTTTTCATGATGTCGCGAAGTAAATTTTTGTTCGTAAGCTGGAATATTTTGAAAAAATCTCTAAAAATACAGTTTTTATGGGAAAGTTTTTTGTTTAGCCAAATAAACATTATGAAAAATTTTAAAAGCAATATTTATTATTCAATAAATTAAATTCACAATTATTTTGAATATTGAATATTGAATATTGTATGTCGAGGTTGATGAAAAAGCTACAAAGTTCTGATAGAATTCTATTTTTTAAATTTGTGAAGTATACTTTGTGGGTTTTTCTGTACTATTTATCAGAACCAAAAATGCAAAAAAACTATAAAAAAATTGAATAAAAATGATAAACAATAAGGGACTTGTGTGGGTTTGTGTAGTTTGTCGATTTCTATTATTTCATAAAGTTTATTTGACCCAAAGCAATATATAGAAATACGTGCATGTAAAAAACATGATTTATAGAGGTTTTTTGTAAATGGTCCCGCTCACGGATTACAGTTGCTAGAGCTGAAATATTTTGAGAATCACCATAAAATAGACCAAAGTACATTTCCAGGGGGTGACCCGGGACACTTTTTTTTGTCCATACAACGTGAGGCGGTTTAGTATACATATGTTTGTTTGATTTAGCTGAACTTTCAAAAATTAATTTTGTATAAAACCCCCCCCCACGGGAAATTCCTGCGCACGGGTTTCCTTTGCAAATTTATTTTTTGATTTACTTTTTTTAAATGAAAAATCGAAAGATTTATCTCTTACTTATATAAAATTCTTTGTGAGTTTGTAGGTTTGTTGGTTTGTATATATGTATGTTTGTTCCCTTATAACTCAAGAAATACTTGACCGATTTCAATGAACACATATCAAAATGTAGGGTGAGCTGGGGTAGCAATGACAATTGGCACAATTGACTTTGAGATTATTGGTGTGTTAGAAACGCTCTATTTTCCTAAGCCTTACAAAGTTTGACAGTTGTAGCATAACCCTCTGATCAGCAACACGTGGTTTTATATTTTTGAAGACGCTGATGTAATTTCCGATACAGGTGCGTATGAAGCTATTGAAGTGAATTGAATTGTAAATTTGAAGTGCTAGTTAAAAAAAGTTAACATAACTTTTTATTTTTTAGAATCTTTAGTTAAATTTGAATATAAAAGAGGTTCTTAAAAAAAAGTGGGGCAAGTGCGGTAGAATGGACATTACATACATATTTTTTTAATTACCTGTATGTCTTCGCAATAAAACACCCTTTTGCTACAAACGTTAGTTTATCATGCCAAATTGTTGTTACATACATATTGTGACAAACTGTGTTCTCATTTTGCTCAATTATGTACTTTATCTTTTTTCATTATAAATATGTAATTTATTAATTTTTTCAGAACTTTATTTGATTACAATTGCAATTTTTATACTCTACACCTCATGAGGTATGGGTATATTCACTTTGGTCTGATGTTTGTAACACCAAGAAGGAGATATGTCCGGTATGGAAAACTATTTATATTCTTGATCAGTGCGTCTGTCCGACTGTCCGTCTGTCCGTTTGACCGAAACTTTTTAGAATCGGTCGACAAGTTCCGAATTAATGACTATGCAAAAAAAGGTGTCACAGCTACTTCTATCTGATTGGAAATGTTTAGAAATGGTTTTTTTCCGTGGTCCGATGCTCCAAAACCACCCATGAATGCCTAAAAATTAGGTCTCAAGACAAAATTTTGTTATGTTCGAGGTATTTCTAAATTTATTATATCGATACCTTAAAGCACAAACATCCTATGTCCGTTTTCATGAAAATCGAGTTTTTTGTATTTTTGGATTCCTGAGGAGAAGCTGCATCAGACAGGCTATAGTGGTTTGTGGGAATCGTGATGAAAGTAATTGAAAAATGAGGAGATAAAAATCCATTTACATACAAAACATACCAATTTAAAAACTTGTTTTCATTTTCTACAGTTTTTAAAAAATGGACATAGGATTGTTGTGCTTTAAGGTATCGATATTGTGTGGTGGTACTTAAGCTTCTGCATATCCGAAGATAGTTCACCCTATAGTTTTTATATAAAATTTTAAATCTGGGGCAGGGTTATTTAGTGGACTTCAAAGTTTTCCAAAACTAACTGATTACCATCAATTGTTTCATTCGACGTCGAATACGACGTTCGCCAAAATCATAAGAAAATGTAACAAATTCAACGCATGAATGAATTGGAGGAGAAACAGAAGCCAATTGCATCACAGATGCCGACGAATGGATTTCGAATCACAGTCAACCTTCAGTTTTTGTACGTGTATGAAAGAAATGCATTTAACGACTTCATAGCACAATAATGTGAAAATTAAACAGCAAGTGAAAACAGCTGAACAAATTTTGTAAAGTAAATACAAAAAGTTTCTACCTTACTTAATGAATACCGGTTCGTCATAGCGGTACAATTAGCAATTATTAGTTACAGCTACAAAATAAAAATGACTCATAAGTTTGGACATTTTAATGAATATAAAATTACTATTCCCTAGTCAAGTTGATTGAAAATTATGGAGAACGCTTGAAATGTGAATTCTTCCCTTATACATTTCCCCGATAGCCATTCAGACATAATTTGTTTATTGGTTAAAAAGTGAAATTCATCCCACTAATTTATGAATATTGTTCATTTAGCTTAATTAGTGCTCATTATGTCTGCTTCCCGGTTTGCATATGAATTTCTCAAATTCTTAATACGAACAAACATTTTTTTAAGAAAGTTCAATCAACGTTCTGACCCTCTGGCCACCACCACTTCAACCGGATTTGATAAAACACCCACAAGACAGGAGGGGCCGGTTAATTACATTTAATTGAGTTTAATTTCACTCTGCCTCGTTCGTTTCTAAGTTGAAGGCTTGCATGCGAAGATTTGTTACAGTTTCTTGACTGCAGCGAGAAACTCCATAAGCTCTAAAGTCTCTTCACACACGAATCGGAACGAGTTTTTTTCAGCAGGCGTTTGACCTGTGAAATTAACAAAATTTAAATAATTTTTGCATTGACTGGTTTCTGGAAAATAAATGTTCTGATTCATCGCGTATTTAATGTGTTAATTATAATTCTGTGTGAAGGTCACCCAGGTGTCAGTCATAGTAGAGCGCAATAATAAGCAGTATTTTCTTGTTTACTAAACGATAAGCTACTCATTTAGGCTCCAGACAGAATGAAATCCACGCTTTGACCAGCACAAAAGCTCAACTCTCAATCAAATCAAGAACTTATCTATGGACTGATTCGAAGGTTGAAATTGCGAATAAAAAGTTCAAAAACTTTTGATGATCTGTCGATGCAAAAACCCGTGGAGAGCGTGAGTCGCTCATGTGAAGAAGTGATAAGAAATACAGCACAAAATACGAAAAATACTCATTTAGCTTTCGTCTTTTAGCAAGGCGTTTTTAAATTTTAATTAAATTAGCAGAGTTTGCTAACAGCTATTAGTTAAATTGCGAAATTCGGCGGTTCAGCTATATAGCAGTTGAACCTGATTAATAGTGGAAACTCTGCACTGCCAAATCGTCCAAAAGTACTTCCAATAAGGTCATTCTAACCAAAATAAAAACATTTTTTCGTAATGAAAATTAAGAAATTTCCCTCAATTGATTTTCCCATAAAACATTTAAATTCAATTTTCGCAAATATAAATGTAGACGTAGGTAGGTACTAAATTGTCCAGAAATGTGAATAAACTTTGGTGAAACAATTTGGACAACAATTTCCTCAAAGTGCTGGAAAATTACAAAACAAGCAACCATTAAGTTGAGGAAAAAAACTAATAGAAGTAAATACAATTCCTCAAAATGAAGTGCTTCGAGTCACTTGAAATGCCACGAAATGAAATCCCCACCAGCAAACTATCGAATTAAAACATTTCACATACGAGATGCTATTGTCTTTTATCGAATTGGTGTGCGTGTTGATCAGGGCACACACACACACACACACACGTATGCCATATAAAATTATTTTAAGTGCTTAATTATTTTAATTTGATCATTTCTTTTTTGTTGAACAATGAACAATAACAACAACAACAATTAATTTCTCCATTCTTTATTCACACTCAAAATTTGAGTGAAAACTCAAATGGTTGTAGTTTTTATGGTCACTTTATGGAGATTAAATTGTGACGCATTTGCATGATTATGTTGGGGGTCTTTCTTTTCTGGAGGGGGACAAACTTCTCATTACATTAACATTTTACACATACTTATCGTCTTCGAGGGATGAAACTGATGCAGTAATCGGTTTATGTTTTATTACTTTTCTTCTTAATGGTATTTGTTTGTTATTCATGCTGCGCACTCATTTGTTATTTGAATTAGAAAGGCATCCTAGTAGGAAACTATTGCCAGAATGTTGCGAGCACATTTTCCATATAATAATTAAATACACCGAGAGAAAAAACTGTTAAAACCATGCGATAGTCGAAAAACTGCTAAATTTCGCTTTTATTTTAACAGTTTTCGCTGTCAATTTAACACGATATTTTTTCGACACGATATTACAGGAACACCAACCTTGGTCCGTTATATAATACAAGCTGTACACTTTACGAAAAACATTTTTATTAAGATACACCGCTTACGAGATATTCGTGGAAGCGCGTTTCTCTTTATAGCAGCTGAAGCACAGCTTCTACAGTCCCGCCATTTTGGAATCAACTTAGGACTCGCCAGTTCAGCAAAAACAATCGGAAAACTTGGGTTAAGCTAAGCGGGAAAACTTGGTTTAAGCTAAAACATGGGTCAACGTTTGACCCTTGCTTATCAAAAAAATTAAAAAAGCATAAAAATTCTTATTTTTAGAAGAAAAGTTTTCCGACCCTATCCCAAGTTTTTTATATTTCAATCAGCGAAAATTTTTGATTTTTGGCCTACCCTACAAAGAAAAAAAAACGTCGGTAAAATTAACCGAAAAAAGTAGTTACCGTACAACTTTTCAAAATGTATGAAAAACCTGTTTTATTTACCGGAAGGATTCAATGAAAAAAAATTTGTTAAAATAAATCTTTAGAATTCGACATAAAATAATTCAAATAATCGAAAAAGTTCTTGTTATTGTAAGTGATTTTAGCGCAATTGTTGGTTAAATGTGAATTGTTCACAAATTTATTGAAAAACTTAAAATTTAACCGTGAATAAAATGGTGCAATATATTTACCATCTTTCATCGGTTAAACTTTTTTTTTGTGTGTAGGTTTAAAAAAATCGTTTCTTAACAAAATTTTGGGAATGGTTTTTCAAGAAGGCATAACGGGTTTTCAATGAAACAAATGTTTTTTCGTAAACAACAATCGTGTCTCAACTAACCAGATCGTTCTGATCCAAACTTGACCAGAAGTTTTTATGTCTGTCGGTAGAAAATTTTGGATGCGTTTGAGTGACAAACGCATCCAAAATTTCCTACCGACCACAATTCCTTGAAGTGTAACTGAAAAAAATGTTCTAATAGTGAAACGCACAAATATTTGAAATGAGACAAAATACTAAACAGCACAACCGACATAAATACCGGCTGACATCATCGTGGCAAAGAACGAAATATGCACAACTGCCAATACAGAACACCATTGAGCGTGCAGTATAGTGGAAAACAACTCGTTCGGCCTGAGCATATTTCGAATTCATTAAAATGCCAAGCAAACTGAAAAATTATATATAAAGTCACACGAAGTAAACACACTCAAAACAAAAGTAACGAAAAACAACTCAAACAAATGTTCAACAAACGACAACAAAAACGAGAAACCGCCAGAAGCGACACTTCTGACTTTGGCTGTTCACAACTGGTGGGTGTTGGAAGCTATACAGTCGTTCCCGATCCGAGTTACTTGCAAGACGTTCCGCAGCTAACGTTAAGGTTAGTGCGATTTGACTCTGCATTTTGATCTCAAACAAATCTTTTGTTTAAAAGTGAAATTTTGTGTGAAAAAAAGAAAAGTCTTCTGTCAACACTAAATACTAAAATAAAAAATTAAAAGTGTGATATTTTCTCTTTTCACAGATATATTTCGTGATTTATTACCAAGTTCAAATTCAAATAAAACAATCCAAAATGGTGTCCGCGATGAAGTGCGTCTTGGCCGTGGCCATAATTGCCAGTGTAGCCTGTTCCGGTGAGTAGAAAAAAGAGCTCTTCCGTTTGGAATACTTCAATATTAGTTAAAAATTATACAATTTAATATAAAATACAAGTCACAAATTTAATTTTTAAAAAAAATGTTTTTTAAAGTTTTTTTGCTTTACAAAAAATTGTTTTAAAGCAAATAACTAAATAGAAATTTTGAAACTAAAAACCAAAATCTTTAATGTTTCAAAATATATTTACAAATAAGATTTTTAAATAAAATAACAAAAAAATGTCGAAATCTTTTATGAACAATTTCAAAACATTTATTTTTAACAAAAATAATTATTTAAAAAAATTAAAAATTTGTTTACATAAATTATTTAACATCTTTTTTTATCTTTCAGCCTATGCGATCCAATGCTACCAGTGCGAATCGATCACAAATTCTAAATGCGGTGAGGACTTCTCGGCCGACGATTCGCTCAAGTTCGATTGTGCGCGCATTTCGCCACCACGTTTCCTGCAGTCCTTCTTCCCAGTGCGCAATGCCACCGGTTGCATGAAGAAAACCATGGAGAACAGTAAGTTTCTTTAGTTTACATTAGTCTCTAATCATTTTTTGGCATCATCTTCTCCTGATGTCATCGTTGTTCTGTGGAGGGTATTACACTTTCGAGTCACGAATGATGATTATGATGTCATGATTTCGTTGTTATAATTGCGTCTCAGTTGAGGCGTATCCGGTTGTTTTCGTTAACGCTTGTGAGTAGGTAATGCACGTATTACCCTTTCGAGTAGAAGATGTGTTTGTTTTCGATTTTGTGTTGTTACATACTCCAAAATTGAACATAATTACATGGAATTTGCTACGAGCCCTTTTGTTTGTTCTCCGTATTTTATGATTTTTTGGGATGTTTCGGGAAATTATAGTTAATTAGTCGCAATTGTTTCCTCAACACATTCTATCCAATCCGAGTGAGTGAGTTTGGTCTTCTGGAGACATAGCATGAAGGGCGCGCCCCAAATGTCGTGTGCGAAGTGAATAAATTAAAAAACACCAACGAGAAACATAATCAACTTCATTTTGGAAGTTTCCTAGCGGGCTTAACAGGCATATTTGTGATTCTAATTTATGCTAATTTGGCGGCACAGTATAGGACTTACCGGTGTCAAAAGATTGTATTTTTAAAAGATATTTTCGACAGATTATTCTTGAATAAACATTTGTATTTATCCTCACAATGTACGTATAGAAATTGTAAAAGAAAAGCTTGGGTGTGATTGAAAAAAATGTAAATAAAGTTATAAACAATGAAATTTAAATCTCTACTATTAACAACTGGCTATACGTAATACGAACAACTTTACGTAATTAATGAACTTAACTGCATTTGGGTGTGTCGCTCACTACAAGCGATTAATTCGAAGCGCGTTCATATTTAAATTTTATAATCATTGATGAGATCACAATACAGAAATCACATAACGATCGTTTCTAGCTGATTTGTAGCTGTTGCTTTTGTTATTGCGGCTGTTTGCCGTTTGCTGTTGACCGGCTTCAGTCGGTAAGTTTTCGAAATGTGATGCGCAGTATTTACAGAAAGAGGAAAAAAAGCAGAATTTCAAGTTTTCTGTCCACCAATAATACCGCCACCGGGAGTAGTCTTTTGTTATTATTCCAACATTCTTAGAGATTAATTACGCCTATTAAAAGCGGCCTGGCCTGCGCGCAACTCAGCCAAAATAGCGCTGACAGCGAGTGCCAGTCAGTTGAAATTTTTGTTTATACACAAACTTGTTAATTTCGCGATTCGACAGTGGAGGAAAAATATGTTTGTTTGATTAATATTAATTATAATAATAATTACAGCTAGAATGTGAATTGTGTGTCACTGTAGCAACCTTAACTTCTCCCCTCAATGAACTGCTCGGCATTGCCAAGGCGTCGAAATTATCAACTATAAAATGTTAATTTCAAAATAATTAACAAAATTTCAATGTTAGTCACGTCACCGAGGACGGCATTAAATTCTATTGTTGTATTTAAAAAGTTTTTGGAATAATTTTTTGTGGAAAATTTTGTAATTAAATGGAGAAATCTCATGCCACATTTCAAGAAGAGCCATTTGAAATTACAATTACCTGATTAATATGGCGAATGGACATTTTATTCATTCACCAACAATAAACAATTGCTTTTAAGAATAAATTATATAAGAGGCTGGTTATGCTGTTTTATGTTTACACCTTCCGCTTCCAACGAGTAACAATTGCATTTGTAAATAGAATTTCTTCCAACAATCGATTGTATATTGTTTCTGATTCAATAGCAAACATACTAAATACAAGGCTCACCAGTATGTATCACCGACAGACATACAGTCACACCTCAAATTTGCACCATATTGTCGCATTTAGGTATTCAAACTGCTTTGATCTGTCAGATGCGTATGAAAGACAGTTTCAAACTCGATTTTCAAGTAAATTTTTTGTAAATAGAACTACGAGTAGAATAAGTGCATTTTTGCGGCTTCACAATCAAGTGTTCGTTGATGAATGATGCCATGGATTAGCATTCAATGGATTCTAAATTTCATAGAAAATTCGTTTTGTTTTAATCCAATTTTATTATTTCTCTCTTTTAGTTTCCGGCAAGCCACAAATTGTGCGCACCTGCTACTTCGGTGACATCTCCAACACCCAGACCGGTTGTCAATCGGATCCGTCCCTGCCCTTCGTCAAGCAATTGTCGTGCGATGTCTGCGCCGATAATCTGTGCAACGGTTCCAGCATGACCGCTCCAGTGGGCCTTGCCATTGTTTTGTTCGTTGCCCTGGCGCGCATGATGTCCTAAGTGACCAAGTGTGGGCTTCTTAAATTTAAGGTGAAGCATCTTCTATGGCATTCATATATTTTTAGTTTGAAGTGTTCTTGTGAGATACACGCCCGCAAAGAAATTGGTGTTAAAGCTTTTTTTCATAAGTATTTGATGTACAATTTTAATTTTTTTTTGTTTGATAAGATTTCCAATAAAGTGTATTTAATTTTTTGTAATGTGTAATTATTTTTGTGTTTATATTCGGCGTCATATGAAAGGTAAGCTTACGCCCTTATTCTAGCAAGCCTGTTCGAAACTAGAAAGAAATTGGCTTGCCATTGTCGCTCATTGTTGGAATAAGGCTTTCATTCTAAAGTTTATTATACCCTACACCTCATGAGGTATGGGTATATTCACTTTGGTCTGATGTTTGTAACACCAAGAAGGAGAACTGTCCGGTATGGAAAAGTATATATATTCTTGATCAGCGTCACCTCCTGAGTTGATTTAGCCCTATCCGTCTGTCCGTCTATCCGTCTGTCCGTCCTCTTTTCTTGTAAACACGATTGCAGGAGCTAGAAGAAAGCTAGGGATCCCAAATTTTGTATTTATCCTTCTTAGGCCCTAGAAGGAGTTGGTATTGAAAATGGGCGGAATCCGTCGACTGCCACGCCTACTTCCCTGTCTGTCCGTCTGTCCGTCCTCTTTTCTTGTAAACACGATTGTAGGAGCTAGAAGAAAGCTAGGGATCCCAAATTTTGGATTTATCCTTTTTAGGCCCTAGAAGGAGTTGGTATTAAAAATGGGCGGAATCGGTCGACTGCCACGTCTACCTCCCATATAAGTGAAAATCGTGTTTTTACCGAAATTTTTAGATTTCATCAAAACAGAATGAAATTTTGTATAGTGGGGAAGATGGCGGAACCAATATGGCGGATCCAATATGGCGGCCGAAATTTTAAGTTTTCATCAAAACAGTATGAAATTTTGTATAGGGTGGTCTTTGGCGTCGCTGATTTCGAATTTGATATCGGAATTTCAAAATTCAAGATAGCGGAACCAATATGGCCCAGTAGGTGTAGGGTATATATAAGTCGGCATGCCCGACTGAAACTTACTCACTTGTTTTTAAATTGAAATGATTCACTTGGGACTTTTTATCAAGAGTCTTCTGTAGTTAAGCAACTACAGAACACTACCAGCAGAAACGTTAAAACAATTCCCACAACTGAAAAAACCGCTCGAATTGTAATTATAAAATACGAAAATAATATCAACAGAAACGAAATGGCTCCAGTGCTGCCAAAGTGCTCTCAAAACGACAGTAAGGCCCCTATTAAATGTACACTCCTTCAGTGTACATTTAATAGTGTGGCAATGCGTGCGAAGCGGCAATTATTCTATTATTGTGCTCCACTTACTCTCCAAAAACAACCACATAGAAACCGAGAGAGAGCCGCCAAAAAGGAGGTTTTCGACTCACGTCGGAAAATTCATAAAATTCTTGAATGCGAAAAGTTTGGATAATATTTTCGTTTAGGATTTTTCAGTACAAATTTGAACGTGGCGGCTGGCTGACAGCAGAAGACTCCAACGAAAGAAGAGGGACAGTTGAATGTCTCACTGACGTGCGTTCGTCGTCTTTTCGTTGTAAACATTGCGCGCGCTCAGTCCGGTACGATTAGACGGTGGAAAAGTGTGGAGAGTGTGGAAAAACACATTCGTCTGTTGATGGTTGTGAATGGTTTTGGTTTTTGGTTTTTGGCCTTTCAATATATGCACAAATGTAAAGAATTTCATTTACACTTTCGACAAAAATAAACAAAATAAAAATCAGAAATATTATTGAAAATAATTTTGAGAAATTAAATGAAATTTCAAGAGTTCAAAAATTTACGCCGAAACTAAAGTGTATGCGCGCGTTTCCACTGCAGAATGTTTCATAAGTCTTGACTGATTGGTTGTGCGGATTCCATTGGATTTTTTAAAATACTAATTTTTGTTTAAATACATGCATACATCAATCAAGAAGTAAAATCGAATAGTCGAAAATTTAGAAAATGCAGACCGTTTTGTTTCTAAGTCTTATGGCCAGTTTAACCGTTACAGGTAAGAGTATTTCCAAGCAACTATTTTCGTTTTTTAATTTTCCTTTCTGCATGGTTTTCCATTTGCTGGCCGTCCTGCGTTCCTTCAGCAATCGCCATTAGTTGTTACTCATGCGAATCCGTGTACGAACCCAATTGCGGCGAGGACTTTGATCTTGAGAACTATTTCAAATTGGATTGTTCGCGTACGGCTCCGCCACGATATTTGGAAAATGATTTAGCATTTCGAAACTCAACGGGTTGCATGAAGCGGGTCTACAAGGGTGAGTGTGAAGAACCTAAATAAATATACGTAAATTGAGAACAAACATTGTGCCAAAGTTAATATACCCGACCCACAGTAGTGTGCGGTGGTATTCAAATGTATTTGAGTGCATAAAGCTGACTAATCAGCACACGGATTGGGGCTTAGTTCTTATACTCTTCCTAATTATGATCGTATTCAAAAGTATCGAAAAAGTAACATAAAACAAAAAAGAGAACTAAAAAAGCTTATACGCCCTCACAAAATGTGGACAATTTCGGTCTCAGTACCCATTTTGACCCATTTATAGGAGGTTTTGGTACCTTGGACCTTGTTTAAATTCGCTTTGGAATATTCCCAATCAAATCCAGCAATATAAAATATTTATGTTTTGTCTCCATTTACTTTTTTTTGTCATTTGGACATAGACGTTATTCAAAATTGATATTCTTTGAAACTTAAAGCAATCTAAGTATTTTGTGATATTTTAGCTTACTGAAAAAAAGCTTGTGCAGCAATACTTGTATTATAATAAATAATTACAAAAAAAGTGCGTTTTTAATTATTTTCATTTAAAAAAAAATATTTTTGGAAAATTATGTAAATTGTTTTTGTATGGAACCATAGAGAAAAAAACAATTAAATTTGCAAAATAATAATTTATTGAATTCGATTTTTCCACCGATGTTTATCAGAGTCCTTCATACTATTTGAAATAGTCTATTTCACCTAATGTTGAATTTTTCCTCTCTTACCAGTTTTCACAGAAAAGTTAGAGCTACAAAAAATTTGATTACGAAACTATTCTGCTGACGCGCAGTGGCTCTCGGTATAATAGTGCATTGGACGAAAATGTACTCCAATTAAGGAAAAAAGACTGGAATTGCACTAAAGTCGTTGATAGTCTTGAAATTAGGAACCATTTAACTTAATATGAGTAAACTTTGACTTTGAAATGAGGCAATGACTTCCGTTTTAAGGAACTTTTACTTAAATTCTAGAATATTTTCTTAAATTGAGGAACAAAAATTTACTTGCTTTTTTTTTCAGTGTAATACTTATGTTAAAATGATGTTCTCTTTTTATTTTCTTTAAAATAAAAAATTACGTTAAACTATTTTATTATACGTTTTCGTGATTTTTTTATAAGGACCTTTTCGAACCCCTTTTTGAAAATTTCCAAATGGTCACCCTGAAGTTGGGGTGTAAATATTTGCATTCCAAACGGTACACCCAGAGAAAAAACAACCTAAAATCAAAAATAACCACCTTAAAACAAGTAGAAATGTTAATGAAAGTCTGTTAAAGTTAGAAATTTTAGAAACAACTACGAACAAACTTGTTTTCAATTTAAAACTTAAATTCTAAAATAAACAAACTTATTTCAAAGTTGTTTTCCGATTATTTCCAAAATTTTCCAATTTATATTAAGTTTGACCTTGATTTAAAATCGTTCAACTTTGTTTCAACGTTGACAACAGTTATTTTAAGTATTTTTCACTTCATTTCAACTTTGCAACTTTGTTTCAACGTTGAAAATAGTTATTTTAAGTATTTTCTCTTTATTTCAAAGTTGTTTCCATTAAGTTGAAAAAATTAAGGAGTAAATACGATCGTACTTGATTTTACTATGTTTTTTTCCCTGAGTGTAGGTGGTCCAATCTGTTGAGCAAACTTGGTTGAACAGCTTATTGGCATTTAAATTTAAATCTGTAATAAAACACAGATTGTCTGACCCAAATTTAAAATCTCTTCAGATTTATTGTCTATTACAAAATAAAAACAATAAAAAAATTCAACACTTTAAATGTTAAAATTTAAGAAATTCTTAGGCACTCTCAGTTGTTATGCTCACAATAAAAAAAACCCGCCAAATGCGTTGCTTGGCTCTTACACATGATCTGATCTGATATATTCTTTCGCTTTTCAGAAGAAGGTGTGCAAAAAATAATGCGCAGCTGTTTCTTCGGTGACGTCAATGAGACAACAATCGGCTGTCGAATGGACCCCACACTGACCACTGTGCAGGAAGTCGATTGTCACGTGTGCGACAATGAGAATTATTGCAATGGCTCCCAGCATCAGCAACCATATTGGCCGCGGAGCGTCACACTTATGGGAGTTGGTTTTGTTGTTCTAGCGAAATTGTTAAATTGTTAAAATAATTTCAATTACTTTAAGGAAGAAATGTGTGGACGGACACACGTTGTCTGATGACTTGTATTATAATAAAAAAAGAAATGTCTGATATGAAAATTTGAGAAAAAAGAAAATAACGAAAATACTTACAAGTGTTCCTTCATTGGAGACATTTGTTTTCCTGATCAGATTGGGCACTGTGACACTGTGAGTGTCATTTCCTTTTCGTAGCATAGCATTGCGAGGGTATTTTTACCAAAACAGAGGATCCAATATGTCGGCTGAAATTTCGAAGTCTCAGCTCTTCTCCAATATCGAATAAATCAGCGAATCACTCATGGAAGTTCTTTGAGAAAAGTGTGGCTACACCAAGACGAGAGAGAGAGATCCTATGCACTTTGCCTCTCTGAAGTGTCTACTTAGTGAAAGTAAAAATAAAATTTCAAAATTCACAAGCGAAGAATTCGTTTTGATCAGATTTAAGTATACTGCCATGTATTTGAATCTCGTCATCCGCCTGTTTTATTTATAAAAGGTTTGTGGTCGTATTTTTACTCTTTATGTAATTTTTATTAAAAACTGAATAGAATTTTGTGTGTGTCCCCAAGAGACGAAATTTCACACAGCATTCAGTGTCGCGCGTGTACAATCCGACAGAGGAAGTGCGATCCTCCACCAAACAGTATTTAAAATACCAACAACAACGTATTAGATTAATTGATTTCTTTGACATTTCCCATTAGTTTTGTAATATTTCGGCTTTCATTCAGTGCGTCCATATTCGTTCGTGATTATTACGCAATGCGCTTCTTTTGGATTTGCCTGATTGTGTTGGTGTTTGCGGCAGCCGGTAGATTTTGCCACAATTTTCTTATTTAGTATTTGTTGATTAATCATGATTTCGTTACCATACCAACAGCGTCAGCCATCATTTGCTATGAATGCGACTCGATGGACGATCCGCGCTGCAATGGTAATCTGCAGTATTGTCAGTATGGTGTGAAACAAGCTGATTGCGAAGGTGCCACTGGTTGTTTGACCAAAATACATGCAGGCGGTGAGTTAAGATAAAAATGTGACAGATTTCAATTGAACTGTTTATGCGTATCGCATTTAAGATATATGGGACATACCAGGGACGTAACCAGGAAAAAATGTTGGGGGGGGGGGGGGGTTTTCATAAGAATTTGTTTAAGAATACTAAAGAAAAAAACCGAACAAAATTAAAATCAACAACAACATCGTTTCTCTTTTATTCAAAACTAGCTTATACCCACAGCTTCGCTCGCAATAATTTTGTTATTTCATGTTAACGTAGAAATGTTATATGTATTATTTAAGCAACTGAAATAAAAATAGATAGAAGTCAACCCTCTTCCCATTCACCTCCCAGCACCAAATCCAAAATTTCAGCGAAATCCCTTGAATAGGACCCGAGTTACAGAGCATTAAAAATTTTGGGGCGTGGCAGTGGGCGGACCGAAAATTTTCAGAATCAACATGCTAATTATTCATCCCCCAAAATCACATATAAAATTTCAGCGAAATCGGTTAAACACTGCATAAATTATAACATTTTAGAATAAAATTTGCCACGCCCACCTCGAACCCCCAATTCTGATGAGATCAATTAAATTACCTACATTTTGGTATGTGTTTCATTAAAATCGGTCAAGTATTTCTTGAGTTATAAGGGAACAAACATACATACATACAAACCAACAAACCTACAAACTCACAAAGAATTTTATATAAGTAAGAGATAAATCTTTCGATTTTTCATTTAAAAAAAGTAAATCAAAAAATAAATTTGCAAAGGAAACCCGAAGGGGAGTTTATGAAAAAAGATTCATTCTTAAATCAACGTATTGTGTTCATACATTCCATTTGGGGGTGGGGGTTCGAACACCCCAAACCTCCCCTCTGGTTACGTCCCTGGGACATATGGTGTTTCTGAAATAAAACTATTAAATTTTTAAGACTTGAACTTCTTAGGGTCGACCTGTTAGTATGTTCCATTGTTCCAGCTTGAAACCATTCTTGCACCAATAGTGAACAGACCTCTTCTTAAACTGTTTAACTCTGGAAATCGATTTTAATGCACACCTATCTTTTTCAATATATTCACATTGTTACTCTCGCTCTCTCGAATTAGTTGACGACCAAAAGTATTTCTATCGGCGCGCTTGTTACTATGGTCATCCCGAAAATACTGATGAAACGTGTGATGCCAAGGATCGTTATTTGCCCTGGGCTGAGCTGTATGATTGTATGGTATGCCACGAAGATTTGTGCAATACAAATGCGGCCACCCATCACAACGATGTCTCAATTGCGGTGTTGCTGACTGTGTTATTGAGTCGAGCTTTGCTGTTCTGGAAATAAGCGAAAAGTTACGTCAAAGTGTGCTACTCGGATTGTGTATTTGCTAGAGAAAACTTTGAAACGTTAAGTACAGTGCTTTTCAAACTTTTCTGAACTTCCAACTGGGTTTGAACGAAGCAACTTTCAATCATCGCTGAACCGTTATCATCTCACAACGTGATCCATGCCCAGGATAATGTACTTGTGAGGAAATTTTTGATCCACATCAGATTTGTGTTTTTTTTCCAAATAGTTTGGAATTTTCCCTTAAATAAAATTCCTTTATTAAAATGGTTTTTCGTTATATTCTGTTGTTTTTATTTTTGTATTTTACGACCACTAAACTTTATTTAACATACATTTAAAATATATATATAGGTATATGTGTAGGTATTTTTAAATTTAAATTTTTTGTTTTTCTTTTAAATAAAACTTTAATCGAACTACCGTTAAATATATATTTATGTCAACTTCACATTTAAATATAAATTGATGAATTCACTTTGTTTAATTTTATGAAATAGCAAATATACACACGATTATTGAAATATTAAAATTACGCAATTAGAGTAAATGTTCGCACACTTTAATGGATAATAACATTTATTATTTGAATTGTGATTATAATGTTCTTTTCTCATTCATTTAACTTAGTTTTTTGTTTTCAATTTGCATAAAATTTCATAATTAGAATAAATGATTTTTTTTTTTGCTGTTTTTGAAAAACAATTGATGATGCCTGAATTGCATTTCAACACTTAAAAAAATAAACGTCTTAAAGATTAGTTAATAAAATTACACGCTCATAATTGTTCAACATTTGCAAAAATACAAAATTATATAAAATATGAAAAAAAACCATTTTCAAATGAAACAAAACAAAAAACAAGAGTCTAAACTAAATTTCAAAATGTATATTTACAAAGCATTAGAAATACTGATACAAAAAAAAGAAGAGAAATAATTGTAATCCAGAATGGAGTAAAACAATGGTACTCAGTGGGCGTTTTGCGCGGTACATGGCACCGCATGTTGATACAAAATATATACACAGTTAGACAGGTTTGTATAAAAAATGTACGCTTATACCAAAAATCGTACACTTCTTGGACTGAAATTCCATTGCATACCTTATATGTCACAATATACCGTATTTCTGTACCGATTTTGGCTAAAACGCCCACTGCGTAATTTGAATTGTAATTGGTAAATCAGCAGCAACAAACAATATTTCATAGTAACTACTTAAGAATTAATTGTGTTTTATTTTATAATTCGTATAGGTTAATGAAATAAAATAAATGTAATTGCATTTTTTTCTTTGATTGTATATAAGTATTCTACTAATTTATGCACAACAATCGAATAACAACAAACACAGACAGCTTTTCTAGTTAATATTTATAATTTGTAATTTTGATTGCAATTTTTTAAAATTATTTTTTTGTGTATCACAAAAAACTCACAAGACGAAATGGAAATATTGAACGGAAAAGTGATGAAAAATGATTTGATTTTACCTACACACTTTTCTTGTTAGCGTTTAGCCAACAAAAAAAGTAACAGACTTGGATGTATTACCTAAGCAGTTCCTATTTCGATTTCAGTTTCACCTCTTTCCCTTTCAATTTCGGTGTCAAAGGCAAAGAGTTGATTCTGAAGTGAAACTGAAACGTACTCTACAATGAACATTTAAGCACTCGTATTTTATAGCACCAAAATGCATTCGGATTCAAATTCACTTTCACTCCGATTCCGGAACCTGCCTTATTAACATTATTTTTGTATTTTATCCGTCAATGGTGTGGCGCACATTAAAAATGATTTTTTTTTACTTTCTTCATTTGATACCCGATTTGATACTTTTGAAAGTGAATTCGTGTTCTTTTCTTTCTTCTTATTTTCATATAAAAATTCTAGCAAATTGAAATGGAATGTTGTGGACATCAAACAAATCTCATTGCATATTGAGGTTGCCTACTACTAAGAATCAAAAATCTATATTCTCTTTGGCTAAACTCCTACAAGTTGTGTTCAATCGAAGCATTTCGTCTTGTAGTTATTTGTGACTTGAGTTCACTTTCGTTGTTGCGTGTTTCGGGTAATTATAGAGTTTTTCGTTTATATTCTCAAAGTGTAAACGTTTTCCTAACAAAATAACACAAAACCTGCCGAAGTTCCACTAAAAGTGTTGTTAATTTAATAGTAGAAACATTGTCCAAAGAAAGTTATTTGACTAGAAGTTGTGTACATTTTTTTATATCAAAGTGCTTATATGAAACTTTTATTGAAATTGAATAGAAAATTTATTTAATGGAGAAATTTTTGGATTTAATTTGGCTTAGTTCAAAGCATTGATTGAAATGGAATGAAACTCTTGTTTGTTTTGTAGTCGTATCTGTTCTTCTCTGTTGGGGGGGAGGGGGTTTGGTGTAGGGTTTTTCAAAGTATATACAAATTTATATATATTAAAATAAATGAGATCAATTGCAAAATATTTACAGAAAAAAAAATACATTTAGAAGGGCGTAGAGGGAGTATCTTTCCGCCATCAAATTAACAACACTTTGAAGAAGTTCCGCGTGTACATTGTTTGCGTGTGCTATTTGAAACACTCTTAAAATTTAATGCTTTTGTCGTTTTGCTTTGCTTAATTGCTACTTTTAAATATTTGCTCTTGTGGTGTCTTGCAGTTAATTGTAATGCTTTTTCTTTACTTCACGAAGTTCCGTTCTAGTCCACATGCAATTGTATTTGCATTCAATTGAAATCAAGTAGTGCTCTATAAAATTGAGCTTGCTGGGCTAACAAATTCCATGTCATTGCAACTTAACACATTAAAACATATCCCCTTCCGTCTTCGTCTTCTTCAAACAATAACACAAAAAATAACAAATCCTTTAGCGTATAAAGTCAGGTTAAAAGTTTAATTTAATTTAATTTACAAATTTTCGTTTGCATAAAAGTAATTAATGAAATCAGTCCGTAGTTTGGTTGGTTATAAAACAAAAAAAAAACAAATTATTAAACAATTTAAAAATAAAACTAAAAACTTTCAACTTGCAGAACGCTTTCGCCTGCCCACTTCCTCTCTTTCAAACTTCAATGCTTCTTCAGTTTCCGTTTATTTCATAGAATTTTTTTCGTTTGCTTTTCTTTTTTCAATTTAAGGAAATTACTACATGTTCTTTGTATATATATAAATGTGTTTATAATAATGATATTTGTATGATATTTAAATTGTGTGAAACTAACAGCGAATTCCTAAATAAAATGTAATCTGCATTATGTTTTTAAAGTATGTTTTGTTTAAATATAGCATTTTATATTCATTCATTAACTCTTTGCTTGCATGACCTTTTCCAACTCACAGAGTATTTTTGTGTGTGTGTTTCGCTTCACTTGAATTTAAAAGTACCTTTAAAAATTAATAATTTCTTTGAATTTAATGCTTACGCTTTTCTAGCTTTTCATTTCAATGTAACCTGGCGTTTGTATGTATATCTTCTTTATACTTTAGCAACTGGACGCCGGCCCGTACAAATATTGCTTAGAAAACTTCTTCGGCGGGCAATTATTTTTCTGTTTTTGCTAAGTATTTCGAAAACAATCAAAAATAGCATTTCAACGTTTTGAATACTTTTGTCTAATTTGCGTTCAATTTTCTGCTTCTTCCTTTGACCAAAAAGTTCGGCTGCGTGCGCCCCTTTTAAACGCCCACAAAACCGTACACCTCCAAAACACGTATTTCAAAGTCTCCCGACGGACACAGTGGCGGATTGTTGAATGTCTTGCAGGCGTCCGTTTTGCCAAAGCGTATATTCTCATCCATCCAAATGGCCTGGCCCTCACTGTGAGTACAAGCGAAAGGGAAAGTAGCCGTAGTAGATACATTTCATTGGAAAAATAATCCATTTCATTTTTGCACTTACCCTCCACCAATTGTTATCATTTTCGAGTCTGCAGCCATAAACAATTCCGATGCATGACCCAAGTCCTTATCGTTCTCGATGCCCACCCAGGGATACTTGGCGCGCTCGGGATACAAGGAGAAGAGGAAAGTCTCGCCGGTGCCAAAGTAGGCCTGGCGTTGGCCTTTGTCATTTTTGACATTGCGTTCGAACCAGCGGGTAGAGCAATAGGCGCCAAAGACCTACGTACGCACAAAGAAACTTTAATTAGAAATTATGACTCTTGGAAGATTTAAAAGTGTTAAAAGCCAGAAAAAGATTGTGCGACAAGAAAGTATCTTTCACTACTCACCTCATTATTGCACGTCTTGATCATCATCAGTGTGGGCTCGTGCTGTTCCACGCGCACATAGAATGTGGTCAGCGAACAGCCGTGCTCCTCTGTGGTGTAAAGCAGTACAGGTTGGTACATTGTTATTCTAACTGGCAGCCATGACCAGAGTGTAAAGAGCTGTTTCGTAGAGACCAAAGAAAGACAAAACGGAGTTTTGCTATTAAAGATTGATTTCGACGACAAGTTTTCATGTTTAAATTTGCACAACAATTAAAAACGCATGGACAAAATTAATGAAAAGCTGAAAAATATATTAGAAAGAGCGCGCAAATATGTATTTTCAAAAAGAACATGACGCCAACAACTCAATACAGAAACTTTTGTTATTTTCATGTGCATGCGAGAAATTTTCCAAAATTTTATCATTTACCAGAGCTGTTGAGTGGGTTACACCTGAGGTGGCATTCTAGTTTGAAGAGAAATCGAAAGAATTCATGAGAATTACACAAATTTGAATACAAAAAAAAGAAGAAGTTAAATTTCGCATTTGGTTACAGCCGGGAATTATGTGAAAGTCTCTGTATTGAGGTAGTGCATATGTTAAACACATTTGAATAGTATTTACAAGGATAGCGAACAACGTTTGCCAAAGCTCAACAAGGGGGTGGCATGCAAAAAATATTCAGAAATCAACAAAATACTTAAAGTTTCGTTTTCACAATGGTTGTTAACTTAATTATAAGTATTTAGTAAGAACTGGTATTAAATATTAAATAGCATTTACACTATTAGCAAGGTAATTTGTGGATAGATTTTTGTACTTCTTGGTGATGTTTGTGTGATTTTGTTAAAATTTTGTATTTGTTTGTTTTTTTTGTGTGTTTGGTTTTCTGTTTTGAATGATGAATTGTAATAAAATTAAAACCTATTTTATACGATATTTCGTTGAACACAGTGAGTACTTGGAACAAAATGGATTCAAAATGGGGAACTCTATAATGCTTACAAATTGTCTTTCTTGCAATGTTTTTGCCAAACACTGAATGCCCGAATAATTGAAGTTCTGAAGAAAAGGGAAATGATGACGAATTATTTTGGGCAAATACTGTTCAACTAATTCAATAACTCCTCAAACAAGTTGGGTATATGTCAACGCATCTTACGAAAAGTAGAAGGTTTCAAAAGCTTATATGAGAACCTTCTACTTTTCGTAAGGGGCGTCGATGTATTTGAGAACGATTGGGACGTTGCTAAAGTTAGGAAACATTTTGCCGATTACAGGAGACTTAATTAATAGGAATAGAGGTTAATTGGTTACCGATTTCATTTAGGAAGTCATTGAAATTCCTAAAATAAAAGTTTGATTTTAAAAATAAACTCATTAAAATTTAACAAATATCTAGGCAGAGTTGATCAATTCCATGAAAGCAGTGATATTTTAGTATTTTCTATAAATTTTTTGTATCATCAGCACTTTTGGATAACGTCGAAACCACAAAGGAAAGTCTATAAAAGTCACCTAATTGCCCTGTAGCTTTTTTGGTTACTGTTTTCTTCGTATTTTGTTCCGCTCTCGCTTTCTATATCTGTCACACCATTCTTTGGGTGTTACAAACAGCAGTAAACCTTACTTTCTCACTGGGCATAAAAATACACTTTCTCTGCTGGGTATAAAAAGCCTGTGGCATCTCTAAGTATCCAGATATGGTCATCTAGCATAGGAATGTAGATGCTCTATTCAAAGTTTTTAGTCGCCAACCGAACCTAATCGCACCTTCT
Organism: Heteromyza rotundicornis; assembly: GCA_951394025.1. Classification (NCBI taxonomy): domain Eukaryota; kingdom Metazoa; phylum Arthropoda; class Insecta; order Diptera; family Heleomyzidae; genus Heteromyza; species Heteromyza rotundicornis. Next base: position 35,685,538 of record OX596013.1, read on the forward strand.
CTGAACATTTCCTGCAGCAATCAATAAAGTAATAACATGTGTTTCTAAACCATTTCGTTCCTTTCAAAATATCGTTTCTAAGCTTAAAGAAACCATAAAAATGTATTGAAAGAAAAACTTCAAAAAAGCTTCAACTCAAAACAGTAGCTTAACATAAAAATGTGCCCAAAGTGCAGAGGACAAACGCAAATTGTGCCATTAAACATCGACAAATGAGTTCAGTGCAATAGCAAAATCAACCATGACAATACCACATTTCTATATAATTTCGATTAAAAAATATTTCAACAATTCCGTTTTAACTTTAGACAGAAATCACACTTACATCTTCGTTGGAACAAACTTGACTTTTCAGATTGTGGATGGGGTAAACGCCCATAGCGATTGCTCTATGGCCAGGCGATTTTTCGCCCTAATTGGCCAAAAGCAATAAACAATTTTATTTTAAAAGCAAATTTATAAAGAACAAGAAAACAAAGCGAAAAGGGAAATTCATTTGGGAAACACAAAACAAATTCAAATTGGAATGGAATTTGGAGACGTTGGGGAAATTTCAATTTGGTAGCAAATTAGAAGAAACACGTAATTTTATAAATTAAAATCAAAATTAGAAAATAAATCACATTTTTTGTGGTTAAAGGCAGCATTTAAAAAGAGAAATAGAAAAACATTAAAAATGTAGTTATATTTTAAGATAAATTATAGTATTTATAACACTTTTTTTTGGTAAATATATATATCTAAACATCAATGAAATTGTTAATATTGTTATTTTGCAGTGAAACAAAATTTTTATTAAATAGAAACAATCTCGAAAATTTATGCTAATGAGCGAAAATCAAAAGCATATATTCATATGAAACGAGACAGAACTAAAAAATTAGAAAGAGAACACCATACACATTAGAAGTAACAAAAGGAAAAGCGCTGGTGTTAGTAGAGAACGAGAGAGAGAGAGACTTAAGAGACATTCAAATTGACTAGTTCAACTAAAAAATCATACAGAAATCAAACAGAAGAACAGAGCATTTTCACTTAAAAACTAAAGAGATATACAAGCCCCATACCAAATTGCGACAGGTCTCGGTGTGCACCTTCTGAAATGTTATTGACATTTCGAGAAAATTCGAAAAAAAACAGTAAAAAATAAGTATGTGTGAGAAAATATTTGACATTTCTAAAAGCTAAGAATAATTTAAAGCTTGTTTGGTTAGTCACTAAATCTAGGTACGTAATAAAATTATGCTAAAACTATAGTAGGGATTTGAAGAGTTCGTTCAGTGTGAGTGTGATTGGAAAAGACAATTGAATTGATTGCAAACAAAATATGTATAACTGATTCAAACAAATTTATGAAGAAGAATACTCTTTTGAGAACTGTCGAGATTGTTATTTAGATTTAATAAAATTTTTTATAAGAAACTTAAATTTTAAATTATACAAATTAGTCAAACCATAAACAAATTTGTAAAAATTATTTCATTAAGTGTGCTTTTGATTTATCGAAGAATTATACAAATTTAAGAAAGAAAATGTTCATACCCTGTAAGAAAAACAGGGTAAATTGACAGAAAGTGGTGAACAGTAATTCGGTACCGAACTGATCAAAAGTGATGCGGCGGTGCCAGTCTGGTAGTTGGTTATAAAATCATCCCAGTTCTACATAGGTTCTGTTAACTAATCCCACTTCTGATTGGGATATGGCGATAACCGTTGAATTTCATATGGGATTGTACTACATCTCAATTTATATTTTTCGAAGACCAATTGACCCCTTATAGGGTATAGAGTAGAAATTTTAGAACCGAACTGAACTGGGTTATATACACCAGTTTAAACCAATTCACGAATCTCTGTGTATGATACCGATGAACTGTCATTCGTCAATTGATCGGTCTTCACCTATAACAACCTCAAGTAAAATTCTTCGGTTATTGTCACAAGACTCCAAAACCGAAACGGGTCAGTTTCCATAAGAACCGCTTATTCACCTATCTTTACCCGGTTACTTTCCCTACAAGGTATTTTAAAATTTAATAAGAAAAAATATAACAATTCTAATGAAAGAAATTTCTGATTAACAGAGTAATTACACAAATTCTTAAATTGAAGCAGTAAATACGTAATTGTACTTTGTATATTTCAGACGCTCAGCGGTAAAGCGACCTAACCTCGAACTGATCAAACTCAGAAAAATCTTGAAAGGGGAAAAGTCCTTGCAATATGGTCGCGTGTGTTTCTTGAACAGCTTTGGGCTATATGACTAAGACACGATTAAATTATTAGCTAGATCGCTTTAGCGCCCACTTTCTTCCGAATTTTTTTGAATTTTGCATCAATAGAAATTTAATAATTTAACAAGAATAATTTTATAATTATTTTGACTCTCATTACCATCACTATCAATGTCATTAGTAAAGATCTAAGTGGTATCATTCTGAATGGATAATTTCTTAATATAAATCCCCAACCAATTATGAATTCTCACCTCTCGGATGGTCAATGTGTGCGACATCATTTGAATATTGACTTGTGATTGACTCGTTGGTAGATTGTCGCTGGAACGCGACTTCACTAATTGCTTCGAACCGCTATTGAGTACGGAACGGCTTTTTAGTAACATTTCAGTCTTCAGGAATATTCTAGAAATATATGTGGAACTGCAAGGGAAAATAAGATGAGAATTGATTACTCATTATCTTGGCAATCGAATTAAGGTCGAGCACCCACCTGAGTCCCCTAATACTAAAAGCGGCATGCAACAGCTTCGCCGGCGACACTGGGATTTTCTTGCAGAACTTAATCAGCGCATTGCCAATATCATTCTTGATATTGTCCGGACTCCATTCGTTGTTCGACTGACACTCCTTGTGGAAGAGATTGAGTATGACCAGCGCCACGCGATACAGAACTTTAATGCCCTCATGGAAGAAACAGTCCATGATGCGCACCAGATGCTGGAAGGGTAGACCAGCTAGAATCCACCAACACCAATCCATAAAGACACGTTCGAGTTTCAGGCCAGGGCATATGCGTTGAAAATAGCTGACGGCATTCTTCTGTGGGACAAGGGTTTGGTTAATTAATATTTGTACTTTCATTTCTTTGCAGTTGTTTTCCGCTACGTACAGTATGTTTCTTTGCAATTTGCATCACTGTCTTCCAGGTGACTTCGTGCAACAGTTTGGTTTGATTGATGAATACCTTCTCCTTGCTGCCCACCAACGCGGCCAAACAGTGATAGGCTTCCTCTTCTGCAAAATTGAAGAAAAATCCAAATTATATTTTAAAGAATTGACCTTTTTATGAAATTAGTTAAAATTAAATCATTTCCAGCGACATTGAATGATCCAATTGACCCAAATTGTACATGAATATCCGATTTATGGCCTTCGCGAGTAACAAATGTTTTCAGCAAATGTTTTGAAAACTTGTTTGGCTTTTGGCCAGAAATAAACTAATTTTTACACACAATATTTTGATAAACAAGAAAACTTAAAGAACACAAGAAAAATGAAATTTAAAAAAACAAAAGGAAAATCTGACGCACAGAATTTCCTTTATCAATTATTGTGAAGAAAAAAAACTGATTTAAATTCGACTAAAAGAGAAAGAGAAATTCGAATGCTCACTTGAAATGGCATTAAAATTTAAAATTAGACCACACCGAAATGACGTTGGCGGTTAGAATTCTTGTCGACGCAATTTCAGTTTTTATTTATTTATTTCTGTTTTTATTGGTTTAAATTTTTTGTTTTTGTTTTCGTTTTGTTGTGCTTAAATGCTTAAAATGCCACATTTCCATATTCAAAGATGTTCGCTGAGGCGCGCGATCATCGTTCAGCATTGATCAGTCGAGTGTTGGAGTTCAATGCAGCAATCGATTAATCAATTAACAATTTGTTGTTAATTTAATGCCAAGTGAGCAGCTGACGCCTGCTCGTATATTTTGCAAAAGTTTTTCTTTTTGGTGTCTATTCTTCGTTATTGTTGTTGTATTTCAGGTGGTTGTCGGTTGCACTAACTGCTGCAACGTGAGAGCAGCTTTCGAAGAGCAATTGTTGCTAGATTTCCACAGCCACCCCCCTCCGCCACCTACTTTGTATTTGCACTTTATCGTGCTGTCTCGCTCTCACTGACTGTAGTGTGTGTGCGACCGTTAGGTCAAGAAAATTCATTTTTCGAGGTCAGCATGAGCATGCAGTTGCAGCCAGCAATAGCCGCTTGAGGATGCTGCAAATGTGTTTAGCGAGTGCGAAAGGGGAGGGCTGGTGAGATTTCGTTCTTCTATTGTGTGTCGTTTGAGAGCTGTTAAGTGGGAATGTGTTGTGTGACGTGTTTTCGAAATGATAAAATTAAAATGCCAAGTTACTAATTACATTGGAGGAAATGCAATTTAAAATGTTTCACATGTGTAGCGTGGAGATTCTCTTCAAAACTAACAACAACAACAAAAAAAAAACTATAAATAAGAAAAATAAGGAGGAAATGGAATTATTCCGAGTACAAAAGAGCTAGAAAGTTGATGAGATTGTTTCGTCCGCCACGTCACGTACATTTTTCCTTTCATCATAATTCACTTTTAAAAGTGAAAATTTTAAATCTATTTACAGTGTTAATTGGGGTCGTATTTTCAACAAGAGTGTAGTTTGCCATGAAGGACTTCTCGCTTTCCTTTACGGATCATTGTAAAGGGGAACTCGACAATCAAAACCGTACAGTTTTAAAAGATTTAAAAGAACATTAACAGCAATTAGGTAAACAATTTAACTTTCCACACAGCGATTTTCGTAGGAGCTGTGACGCTATCAATGATATTCAGTAACGATTAAGTTCACCCACCTGTCGGAAAATGTTCTGTCAGTTGTCTCTTATTTGTACATTACTGTAATTTTTTGTCTTTCTCAACCAGCTATGATGCCCCTTAGTCTTCCTACTGCAGTTGTTGTTGTTGTTGTTGTTGTTGTCGTTGTTGTCGTTGTTGTCGTTATTGCTGCTGCTGATTCAACAGCTGATTACGTTTTTAGATTAATGGGTAAATAATAATATAAAGTGGACAATAACTTCTGGCCTCCATTGCTATTTACCCGGCTACAACAACACGCACACGATCAACATCAGCCCGAACAAAACGGTGTAAAGTGCATGTTAAATAAGTATAGAGTACTTAATAACAAATACACACACAAGCGTCTGGGGGCATGTTAAAAACTAATTTACTGATTAAAAATTCACTTAATAAAGGCATTCGCGTTCATTGCATTCTCCACATATGCTAATATTTATTTCCATTTTTTTTTTGTTCATATTTCTTTTTTTCAATTTACAGATTAAATAAATTGCAGACAAGGAGAACTTCGAAGAAGAAAAAATGGCAATAATGTAAAACTATTTTTTCTTGTAATTCAATTGTATTGAAATAATTTACTTATAGCGCAGTACTTGTTCAACTTTACTGATAATAGAGGGCAGCACTGAACTGCCCCCGACCGGTTCGAAGCGGTAATTATCAATAGATTTAGAATGTATGTGCGTTTACGTCGATCAAGGAATAGCTGATAAGAATATGGCTCAGCTGTGATTTGTGCTGAAACAGATTTTCGAATTGCAGTGCGTGCAGTTGCTTGCTATCTGCTGAATTTTTGTGGTTCTAAGCTATTGAGTTCTGGAAGCACTATAACGGAATTACAAAGGACAATTATCAAATTAACTTTGTTGCAATTATCATTGCAGCAGTGGAGCTTAAGGCTTCAATAAAATTCGTTATCGCTCAATAAAATTCACTAATTGAGTTCTGATATTAATTGCTTCCAAGTCTTAAAATATTTTATTGCAGCGCAATCATTTTGATTTGCAATTAGCCTAAGGTAGTTGTGGAAAATTTTCTGATATGATAATTTTATACAATTTATTTTTTAATATACGTACATGCGGCAATTATATTGCAACAATTTTTACGTCACATTTTATATTTATCCCAACTTGCAGTCTGAATGAATCAAGTTCTAACACCCATCCATAGTAAGGCGTTATGAAGTGTCTGGAATTTTAATTTGATTTATTTAATTTTATTGTTTCTTTGAAAGGTTTTTGCCAATGTATATTGCCTGGAATGTATCATATGTATGCCAGTATACCACAGAAAAGAATTCCGGGCAAAATGATTAAATATATGCTGACTTCCATGGCAATGAAAAGGTACAGACTGCAAGGTTTTCATTCTATAACTACGGCAGATAATTCTCTATTTCCTTCTGGTTGTGCTTTAAGGTATCGATATCATATGTTTAAGGTACATATTCTACTACTACTGCACAAAATATACTAAAATCAACATTTTTCTCTTTTGCTTTAATTTTCAATTGCAAATCAGCTGATTTAATAAGACATTCAAGGGAAATGTTCAAGAACTGGAACTGTGCTATCCAGTGGCCAAACAAGCAAACAAACAAAAAACGCCACAAAAAAATATATATCGCAAGTTTATCTATAAAATTATAAACGAAACTTACTATAAAATAAATATTGAATCTAAAAATTTCACATTCAACATTGACATATCGCCGACATTGCAAATTGGTGTGGCATGAACATTTGATTACATTTTGCGAAAATCAAAAATGTCAATAGAAGATAACGTCTTCGGCTTCTTCCTTTTCTAGTTCGAGTGTTCAAGTATCATAAATTATTTGCATCAATAGGCAAGCAATATAATAAATTAGCATTATCCGAAAGCGTTCAATTTCGTATGCGAACGCACGGACAAACGCAGACGCCCGATACTTATAATTATAGTCATGGAAACTTTGCATTTGTATTTTACAATATTGTAAAATGATTATTTGAGATGTTAATTGGTTAAATCAATCGCAGTACTTAAAAATACATGTTGATTTCAATTAGGCAACTAATTCGATTCACATGCACACAAATCAGTTCAGAAGGGAAGAACATCTGTTCCGCATTTGTAAATAAATACAAAATAAAATATGGACGAAAAAACTATAAGACAATGGCAATTATTAAAATACAAATAGAAATAAAACCAATCTGATCCGAGTGCAAAGTCACATGCATTTAGGCGTACGAAATGATACAGTAAATAGAAATACAATTCATTTCGAGCGATAAGCGAAGTAATGTGTTTTACTTTGATAGTGGAGGTCAATTGGAGTTGTTTATGTTCAAACAGCACGACGCGGGACTTAATTGTCGATTCGGAACGAATGACAAAAAAATGGTTTAAAGATTGTAAATGTAGGATTGTTTTGAAAAGAATTTGAAGATTATAATGAAGCGTCTGGTGGATTGTGGATTGGCAGACTTGTTTACGGATTCTATCTATTATACTTTTTTTAGCCTTATAGCCTTTAGCATTAATTTGTAAGCATTTTGTGGTTATAAATAGGCAAATTGTATGAAAATTAATGAAATTGTGAAAAACAAAATTCACAAGAATTCATGTCCGCTTCAGAAAAATGTATACGAAGACTAAAAGACGATTGCAAAGTATTTTTGCAATGTTCAAGCACAAATCTCATCTAACTCGTCGCTGCCCCGATAAAAAGCTCTTAGCACGTGCTTCACTAAATCCATATGTAAATATAAATTAATATGCACAAGTACAACAACCACACAGATGATGGACTCCTGCAATATTGTTTACATTTAATTATCTTTTAATATTTAATTGATTGTGAGTAAGTCAATAGTGAGTCTAATCAAAAAGCAAATACCAATTCTCAAAATAAATAAACAAAAATATTCCACAAAACACATTCAAGTCTATTAAAATTTGTTTGCGAACAAAAAAAGACAAGACAGGAATACATACATAGTATTGAAGCACGCCTAAAAATGTGCAAAATAATAAAGTCATAAATAAAATAATAAAAACCGGAGAAATAAAAAGTAAGAACACAAACTTTGTCACGTTAATTTATGGCAAAATGTCAGGCAAATGTCAAATAATTGAGCCGTTTGAATAAAGGAAGAGAGTAGCGCTGATATGAGCAAAGAAATAAGCAAGAAAAAAAGACAGACAACCAAATACAACTAAAAGGAAATTAAAAAGAAAATAATTTTCAACAAAATTCAGTTGAAACCTTTCGTCAATCCATAACAATACGGGTGGGTGGGTTTCCATAAAAAAAAAACAGATCAATTGTGAGCTACACAAAAAATAATGACCACAAAGTTAACATGCTCTGCACCACAAAGGCAGTAAAGTGTGTCATATAATTCAATATGAGTTAAGAGTTTTATTTTCAAAAATACAAAGATGTGTTTGTCGTATTTTAAGAGTGCGCAAATATTAGCACTGATAAAAATAACATTTAAAATGTTTTACGAAAAACCACACAGAGCGAGAGAACAACAACACGGAAAACCACCCACCACAAATGATAGTAAAGTGATAACCTCCTCCTCCTTACAGTGGTCTGATAATTAAAAAAGAATTCATGATACTAAATTTTTTTCGTTTGCATCGTAAAAATGTATATTTAAATTTTCACACGTCAAATGACGTCAACAGAGGCGTACACAGCAGGGAGAGTAGGAACTCTCGGCAAAAGTCGAAACAAATTTTTTAAGCTTAATTATTAAATTAATTAAAATTTTAATTTACGATTTTTTGGGTAAATTTTCTTGAAAATATTACGATGATTCATTTTTAAAGAAACAAGTTGCTGCGACTTATTTGGCCTAGGCGATACTTAAAGGCTGTACAATCCAGAATGACAGAAATGTCATTCGTTAAAATATATTCACTCCCGTATAACAGTGACCAATAGTGGTATTCACACCGGCGTCGTTAGTTTGATGCTTCGGTAGTGGACAAATTCTTGATACTTTGTTAACCGTTAGTTCGATTGTTAGACAATTTATATATATGTTTTTTCCACCGCCAACTTTGATTTTATTAAATATTCTTGAAAGTAAAATGTAATACAATCGATAACAAAGGAAGTAGGGTATTCAGTAAACTTTACTTTAATGCAAATTTATACAATTGTAACACACTTCGAGAGCACTCAAGGTCAGAAATCAGCTTATTAATCGAATTAAAAAAAAAAATGCAAATCGACTTAAAGCGAAAAAATAAAAAAATAAAAACAACAAAGCACACACACTCACCCGACATGAAATGCAACAAAATCGATGTGATCGGATACAATACTGGACTGTAGGTAATATCGGGGCAATCGAAGCCCAACACATTCACAATGCGATCGGCTACGGCGCGTCCTGTGCGCGTTAAATGATAAGGCAAGCAATGGGCCGCATCGACAAAGGCGGGCAGCATAATCGGTTTCTCCGACAGTTCGGTGGTGCCGAAGACCTAGAATTGTCCAAGAAAATTAAAGTTAAGTAGAACTTAAGTAGAGGGTCACAATTAAGTACATAACCACTAATTGCATTTATGTTAGATGCTCACCTGATGCACCATCTCCCAGTAGAAGCCCTCCAACATATTCTGTTTGGTCTGATGCTGCGAACATAATGCGGGCCACAGCTGAGAGCGTATGGGAGAGTTGATGGGCCAAGAGTTCTCTCGGAGAATGGCCTTGACATCACGTTTCCTGCCCTGCTGAAAGAGTTGTTGGATTTCGGTGAAGGAGCGCAAGGCCGGTTCTTTTCCTGCAAATTAATACAAGAAACGAAAGGAAAATGAGTATAAATTCACAGTAAAGTAAACCATTTGTTTTGCAACAGTAAGTTAATATATAATGCCATTGGGATAGGTCGGCATTCGGTATTTCTGATTATCAAAGGGAGGGGGGTGAGTACTAAATTTAAAAATCAAACGAAATACCATAAATATTTCCTCCATTAACTACTAATTGTAATTGCTATAATTCGAAGAGCGTCGTAAATTGTTGTGGTTAAATTTTATTATTTAATGAAGGCAGGGCGGTAAAGTGTGCGGTAGCGTTGCTAAGGCACTTGAGTTCATACTAACAGATAAGCTCGTACTAACTTATCGTTGATTGTATGTACATATGTAGCGGTATGACGTGTGCCAATTTTTCTTCTTCCAATATAAACAATCAATTAAGTGGCATTTTTGTTTTTGCTCAAAACCAGCTGATGAGATTACACACAAACATTTTGTTCGCTAGTCTCAAATGCTCACATTATCAGAAATACACATGAGTACATCTTTAAAGGTGTTTCAGTTGAAAATGTCGGTCAGTTTTGATTTGCTCATGGCAGAACTTTGTTCTTATACGTATTTATGCACTCATAGAAAATAACTCTACACTTTTGCTGTTACATACCTACTCAAAATGCCCAGTTGTCTGTCCGAATATTTTTCATTTACTAAAAATAACAACTTGCAAATGAATAAGTTTCAAAACGACCCATGATAGCAGCGTTAAAAGAACTTGTGTTTATGCTAACATTAAAAATTTCTTTAAAAAAAAAAACTTTTATCAAAACTCAATCAATTTTCTTGCAAATTATCAAGTTGCCTTCAAGTGCCAACTTATTTTTTATTTTCATATCGATAATGCACACTGTCAGGGGCTCGAATTTATAAATCATCCGGTGCGCGAGGCGGTCACTCCAGCTGATTTGAAATGTGAAACAACAACTTCATATGAGTATTTGTGTGTTTTCATGTTTGTGGGTAGGTAATTGTGGTAATTTTAGGTTTCACATTACGTACATTTTGCTGTGTTACGCAGACAGAATTTGTTTAAAAAAATATATATTGATTACACGATTATGTCTAATTAGTTAATTGACGGGTGATCGATTGGCATTTGTTAAGATTTATGGTATAAACAAAACAGAAAGGGATTCGATAAAAAAATATATATACAGCTCATTTGTGGAAAATATTCGTAATAGAAACACTAAACATCGATCATCGATTTTACTTTCAGAGGGATTACTTTGTAATACAAACGGCAATGGAAGGAAAAACCGCTGTAAGGGAAGGCTAAATTTAAAAAAAAACTACAGTTCGCTGTGGCATAGTATGGTTTGTATTTAATTATATTTACTGATTTCTCTTATTCTCGTGCCTTGGAAAAGTTCTCTTTACTTCCTTTAATGTCTGCTTCATTTGCCGCTGTCGTTTGTGTTTCCCTACAGCTTAACGAAATCGTTTTCATGCCCAGCCCCTAATTTCTGCATAATTTAAGCGCAATAAGTGCATTTACTGTCATTTCAAACAATTGCACAATTAGTTTTTATTAGTAGTTTGCTTTAGTCATACAAGAAAAACACAAAATAACAAAATCAACTCAAACTAGTTTTATTTTCTTCAATTATTCTGTTGGGTTTGTTTCTATTTTTGCTATAATTTCACACTTATCGTTGGAATTCATTAGCAACAGCGACAATGTTATTGGAAACGACAACAACAAACATATTTGCTGTAAATAACAACAATTAAAAGCAGTTTTCCTTCTCACTCGTGTAATTAATCCGTCAATTTACATAAAATGCATTCAATCGGTTATTTAAATTAAGTTTTTTATTTTTTTAATTTATTGCGTTCATGATAAATTAATTAGAACTTTTAGCAAAGAACAGAAATAGAAACAAAACAAATTAATTTATCAATTTAATGGGGGTGATTGATACTTTTAGTATTTGAATAGTACAAAATTGATAGGGGCAAAAAGTAATTTTAAAATTTAAGCTTTTATAAAAAAAAATCAAACTTATCGACTGACATGGGTCTTAAGTTCTCTTTTAAGGTAAAAAGAAAAAAGGTGCAAAACCGACTGAAAACTTTGCGACCACACTTTGTGTATGCAGTTGACACTTCGCACTGCAGAGGAAATTCATTCGATTTGGATAATGATTACGAAGGAGCAACTGAAAATTTAGAATAAATATTTGGTGTCACTTCAATTTAGCCTCAACTTGTGTATTGACTGCAAACTAGGTTATCAGGCGGTTCTCCATACATCCACTCACTTTCATTTTACCTAAGATCACGAATTCTCTAAAATGTACGCCCTCATTACGTAACACAAATGACAAGCCGTCGGACAACAGTGTGCTTCACTCTGTGCAGTGAATGCAAAACAATTACTACTACTACTTAATACTTAATCCTGAATATAATTTACTTTCAAAAAAATCTAATTTACCCCCAATTAGGTAATTATTCACATCACCTTCCAAATATGTTAATTTCCTTATTCTCTTCTTATTTTTGTATGCAAAAATTAAATACTACGTATTACAGTAAGTACCAACCTAGCTAAGTGTAAAAAGATATTCCTAAATCCTCTTCAAAAATGGAGAGCTCTTTGTCCGCCTCGCTCACATTGAGCATACAATTTAGTTATTGGTTTAAGTCACTTCATAATCTTACTGATAACTCAAGGAGATTCAATGAACTAAAATCTTGAACCGACGAGAGACTGCCAAGTCTAATCTTAAATTGATTAAAAATGATAATTATAAGAATAATGACAAATACATATGTATGTTTATACAAATAATAAGCAATACCCCTCGCTCCAACCTCTCTGCAGCCATTGTCGATAACCCCAAAAAGAAATTTGTGAAAATTTTCCAAAACGACCGACCATATAATAAAAAAAATAAAAATAAAACGATTTTTAAAATCTTCCAAATTATCTCAAAGTATTTATTAGAGGCCAACCCGCCAAAGACAAAACTATACACATTTTATGAGACTGTTTAATGAAACTATTAGCAAAAACACAAATGTAAACAAACAGAAATCGAAAAAGTCGCAGCACGTGCTGCTTTTACGAGAAACTATTGGCGTTGGGATAGGATTTTGGTTTTGATTTTTCATTTTCACATTTCGATGGAATCGTGTTGTTTGATTACCTGGACTGAATTGCCAACATTGGCACTTTGTGGTTATGTCATTGGAGCTGGCCGCTATGAACAGCGGCAGCTCGAAGAACTTATCACATTCGGGATCGACGTAGACGCTGCTGCGACGACTGAAATTGTCTAAATCGCGTATGGCTAGAATCTTGCCCACCATGGTGAATCAAGTCTATTTGTACGTTTTTTTTTTTTGTTTAAAGTTGTTCAAATGAATTTTCGGTTTTTCAGTTGCTGGCACTTAAAATTCTACTTTTTTTCTTCTATCACATGTACAATTTCTTTGATTTTGTTTAAACTTTGGTTTAGTTTTCAGTTAAAAGTTTAATTTTACTTTTTTAATTTGCACATTTTGATTTGTTTTTCATTTAGTTTTTGGTGTAATGACAGTTTCTTAAATTCATTAAAAGAAAAGTATTTTTTTTATATGTATGTTAACTTAGCCGAAGACGATGAAATGAAAATTCCCAAAAGATACGATTTTCCGCGCCCGGTTCATTCGCCTTAAGGCACAGCGATCGAATGTCGATCACCGGCATTTCACATTTCTCATTACGACAGATAAAGCACGTATTCGCATTTGTCCGATACGAATTGCAGGCGGAAGAAAGAGCTTTTTCGTATTTACGAAGAAGCGATACGAGAACGAGCGTAGATCGATGGTGATAAAGTAGTTGATTCTCTCTTTCGTGTCTGATAGAGAGCGAAGCTTTCGATTTTCGATTGCATTCTCAATATTTGGTGGATATTTTATTGTTGGTGTTGTAGTTGATGATTTTATAAGATTTTAGAAAAATATTAGTGATCACTGAGAAGATATTAGAGTACGAAATTGTTTGCGGTGGGAGGTGAAAGGGGTGGATAGCAAGAATACTCTTCAGATAAATGAAAAATAATTGTTTAGCTATCCTCTGACTTTGAATACTTTTGAAAAATATTTGAAAACAAAAATAATAATCCCTTTTGTTTGTATTATTTTTTATAAACAAATTATTTTATTTAAATACACTTTTTTAAAAAGAAAAATAAATAATTTTTTAATTACTTTGGGATGAATTTATGAATGTTTTTAACTTGTTTAAATTTCGCTTGTATACAATTTTGAATAAATTATAATTATAAATTTGAATATAATTTCTCAACAAAAGCAAAAGAAGAGCTAACATACAGTGAAAAACCCAATTCTATAAATAAATGCTCTCTCAATATTTACGTTTTTTTTTCCTTTTTTTTTTGGGATAGATTGGTACAAATAAATTTGAAAAAGATTTTAGCATCATCCGAAATTCCGGCGTTCGCACATATACAACACAAAACAAAAAATAAGACACAATTTATCTTCTCGGCTTGTTATTTGCTTGCAAAAATTTTATTTCAATAAAAATAATACAGAGGAAACGGGGGGAAAAATTATGTATATAAATAAGAATAAAGAATATTAAATAAAAACAAGAATTTACGTAGCAGAATACAAAATCATCTCACATTTAGCGATTTTTTTCACACAATCCTTCAAATGAGTCAATTTGTGGTTCTGAAATAAAAATTCTGCGATCGCGCCGCAAGTGAAACAGCCCAACAACGTAAACAAACTTTTGTGTGACGAACGTTCGAAGTTCAAAAAATATGCGAGTAATAAAAACATACGAAAATACATTGTATGCGGTCGTGACGATAACAACGAAAGCACTACCATTGGACATTTATTCCCCTGTAAAGTGCTGACAGACAGAAGGACTTTGGCTGCAAGACGGGGAAGTAGAAGGTCACCCATGCAATGAATTCTTCCCACTCTAACAGGAGAGATAATGGCGAATGGACGAACCAAACGATAACCGTTTACCCCACTCCTTGTATCTTCGCTCCCTCTCCCACAAACTATAGTTGCCCGCTGGCCACAAAAATGGTCTAGTCTGGCAGGGGACTAAGATGATGCATTAAGGGACCACATTTTTGTTGTACTATTCCCAACCCCACAAATATTTCATCACATTAACAAATTGAGTTAAGTTCTAATTGAAGACAAGCCCCTTTTTTTATTGTACGAAAAAAAACCATACAACCCTCTGCTCACAGTGTAGCGCACACATAATAAGCTTCGAATTCGCCGGATTGCCGCTGATCTATTGGAACATGTTTTTGGAAGCTCACGTGATTGCGATTGTCTCCACAATTTCTGTTGCAAAACAAATACTAGTGAGATTCTTTGACAGCTGCTTTTAAAAATAAATTGTATACCTTCAGGTTACGCGCGTGCCCATAAACATTCCGTTGAATGACGAAGGGTATAGCAATTTTGCATTAATCATAGGGAAATGGGAAATTTCGAATTGAACTTTTTTTTTGTTATTTCAAATGAAATTCTTTGGAAAATGTGTATGGCTGTTGGCATACCACATGTAAAATTTTTTATTTCGATATTCGCTTATCCACTTTTTCTAATTAACAACACCCCCCCGCTACCGCTCTCTTTCACTACTCCACAAAAGTTTCTACTCTTTAACAAATGGATTTCGTGCATTGAGGCATTAATTTGCACTTGATAGTTGTCACGCCAAATAAATCTGAAATCAAATAAAAATCTGCTAATTTCCAATGAATTTTTAATTACAATTAAGCCTCATTTTGAGTCATAATAAATATTTAAAAATAATATTGATTTTTTATCTTTATTATTAGGCTAAATTTAACCCAAAAAGTGGGTTGAATATGATAAATATATGATAAAAGTGTTAAAAAGAAGGATAGACATGATAATAACTTAATTGAAATTAGAAAATATTTTCTGAAATAAATTCTCTCAATAAAAAGTGGCCCGAAATCGTTTCCAATGTCAAATTTTACTGCTTCTATGAGAAAATCATGTCGCAAGCCTTTCATTTCCATATTGAATTTGTAGTCTTTCTATTGGACACGTTTTCTATTGAATACGACAAAAAATCTTTTTTTGTTCTAAAGAATGAAAATAAGTTTTTCACCATATTTCCCGCAAACATGTTGCGACATTTCTACGAAAATGCTGGCGCTGAAATACTTTCAAGACCAAAAATAGAGCAAATATACAAGACAAGAAATGTCATAATGACAGATACCAAAGAAGAAACCACAACAACAGCAAGAATTTCCAACAATGAAAAAAATCAAGAGGCAAAAACAAGTAAACAAATAAAGCCCCAATGCACATTTTATTGGCAACACTTTTTTTCTGCTATCGTAGATTCTATAGCCAACGAGAAAATGTTGGTAAATAAGTAATAAATTATTTAGGGGTGACTGTTTCATACGAAGAGACAAAACACACATGGTCACTAGAGTGGACCGTATTTTGGCAAAATTCGCATTTCTTTCGCGCCGCCTCCCAAAACTATTGAACATGCTGTAAAATACAAAAAAAATTTAGGTCGATCTTTCAACGGGATGACGTGGCATATCGTATCTGAAAAATTCATCAGTTGTATGGGTAAGCCAAAAATCAAACTCAAAATTTTAAAAAACTTTTTATGCAGTTTTATTGTAACTAAAACTGCTCTATGTTGTGGCAGTATGGCTCAGAATAAATACTCGCTCGTTGTAAGTTTCTCTAGATCAAATCGATAATGTTTTCTAATTGCAAAATTCTGTGATGATATTTTATTACTCATACGCCGTGTATGACCAAAAAAAAATGTTTTCCGTGAATTTAAGAGCAAATATCATAAAAGAGAGCTGCTTCTTTTCTTTTAAAGAATTTTCCCAACTGAGATTGGTCCTGAAAGATTAAAGGAGATCGGTCAGATTGATCAGAACTTGTAAAGTAACGAATGACCAATTTTCCCCACGAGTGTAAGAATTGTTTTTAGCTATACTCGGAATTGTATTTGTAAGATAAATTTCAATTGAAATTACAATCTACAATTTACAATTGAGAATAAAAACAATTGCAACAAAATAACAAACAAGTAGGAACACCAGCAAGGCGACACAATAAACCGAAATTAAATGAAATGAAATTATATTGACATGATCTAATGGTGCAATTTTTAGATTACTACGTTTTTTGCTCCTTCCCGCTCTGCTATCGTATTGTATCGCATCGCATCGGTGTGGCGCAATCGTAGCTTGTTTTGCATTTTTAATAAATGTTTTGAAATTGTTGTTGGTTTGCTGCTCTTCTTTTTATACTTAAAGTGTAATTAATTTACTTGTTGTTGTGGTTGTTATTGTATAGCTTTACGCTATTCGTTCACTTGCACGTATTGTTTTTGTCATGCTGCGATGCTCTTTGCCCAAACTATGGCGATATTCTAAATTTAATCCGAAAAGAACACGTCTGCAAATTTCTTGGCAAAACGTTGATACATAACAACATTCGAAGGAATTACATTCGAAATTAATTTCATTAGTGCTATGGGCGACACGTCATTGAAAACTACAACTGATGTACATATGTACACGGTACATGGGCTAATTGACGCGAATGCAGAAATAGATAAGTCGGTAGGTAAAAGGTACTGGGGAGAATTGCTCGTCTGTATCGATATACGATTTGAAGATACACGGTTCCTTGGTTCGATCATGTCATGTCGATCAACTCAACTTAGATGGACTTTGTATTAATGCTGATGAATGACGATAAAAACAACATCACTTCAGTGGATGATCTGTGCGTGGAAACCATTAATGCTGTAAGGATCAAGATCGGAATTCAATGATCATCTAAGTACATTTGAGTGGTTCTTATCCACCCAAAATGGATAATTATGGTTTCATTCTCGTAGTTTTCTGATTCTAAAACGCATTTTTATACTGGACCCTCCTACCCCGATTTTTTCAACTTTTTCTCATTACAGGCACGTTTAAAAATTAATATTTTTCCCCTGAAAATTCGACTTACAAAATGTCCCAAAAATGAAAAGTAAGAAACACGCTAAAGTGCTTGCACTAATCAAGTTGAATCTACTTGAAATATTTTCAATAAATAATTTTGTTACCAAGTAGGGCTTCACCATAGTAATTAGATCTTGAGAGTACAATTGAGTCACATAAGAGTGAATGTATGTATGTATGTGGGGTTCTTCGCTTATAACTCAAGAAATACTTCATCGATTTTAAAGAAACACATGTCAAAATGAAGGTAATTGGCCTCGACATATGCTATATGCCATTACATAAACTTTGGGCGTTCGATGTGGGCGTGGCAAACATTATTCTAAAATGCTGTAATTCATGCAGTGTTTAACCGATTTGGCCGAATGGGCAGAGGGATGACGGGTTTCAGTAACGCGCGGTTTCCTACATCACACATTTTTTTGTTTTTTCAAATAACCCGACACCGGTTATTACAACACTAAACGTGAGACAAAAACCGGCGTTTTATATCCAATATCACGTTTCAACAAAGTTTACCCTACAGCTAATGAGAAACTTTTCGACATGTAAAGTCTTTCACATACATATATAACCCACTGCGACAGTTGCAAATTGCATCCTGATACACTCGAATAATATGCAAATAATACCACAATTGAACTTCAACGATTTTCCCATTTGCATTTGTTTGTTGTTTTTGCCAATGGCGAACTCGTGACAATTGAAATTTAATATTCAATTAAATGAAATTAGTAATAACACCAGCCCGCCTAAATAGAGTCATTAAAAGGGGTGGAGAGAAATGGCGGGGAAAAAACAAAATTTGGAAGACAAAAAAAAAAGAACAAATGGTGAGTAGTTAATTTTGAGAAATTAGGAATCGCACGAGTGACTAGTTTGCGCTGTGAACATTTGAAATTAACACTCAGTGGAATTATGTCAGTGTCATTATTCGTAAGCCAATTGTTAACGATTTTAGAAAGAAATAAAAGTTTTAAAAATAATTGTGCAAATACGACTTGAAGACGACATTCTGGCGAGAAGCGAGCCACAAACCACATTTGGTGATTTTATCAGCAATCGCAAGCGGAGGTAATAACAGAAAAATAGAATATAAATTGAAACAAGCAAACACATGATCGGCTAGGTAAGATATACGAAACATGATTTATTATTAGCAACATTTGTTGAAACAATTATAAGCCAATTGAGAATTAAGTGCTAAATTCGGACGAAAATAAGCGAGGTGCGAAAAAAGATCGTCTAAGAAAATGTAAGTACCCACTCCTATATATTTATTTATAAAGGCTCTGTTTAAGTTATGAATATTAGCTAACTAAATGGAGAACAAATATTACACCAAAAAAGTATTTTAAACGACGCATGATGAAGACAACGCAGTAAAAAAATCACCAATCATACACACTCCAAGTTGTCAATAAAAAAGTTTATTCTCGCCAATTTTTTGTTTCTTTTGCAAAAATAAAGCAATTATAGAAATTTGCATTTTCAATTGAGACGGGTTCCAGTTCAAGCCCCGCTCAGTATCATTCGTGGACACAATTTCGATGAAGCACGCGATCAGGGGCTCTTTCAAGCGCACGCGATCGCTCTCTCCCACTCTCGTTCTATATCTTACGCTCATTTGCTCGTGTGCGCTGCTGGCTCTTTCTAATTATCGGCTAATTTTATGCAAAAACACAGTCAAATGAAACAAAGCAAAACTGAATAAATGCCATATTTCTTTGATGAAAATACCGAAAAAAAATTAAAAAATTTGTAAATAATTTCAGCGATCACTGAACGACATTTTGCATTATATTCTCGGTGTAGAACAACAGCAGAAAACTTCATATGTATAAAAACCGAAAAGCACGAGACTGACACTCGTTGGGTGCACTTGTTGCGTTAACGTTAAATTACGAAGTCGCGCGATAATTAACGAGTCATGTACGATGTGATATGATACGATACTTTGTTACAGCAAGTATTTATCATGTATGAATTTACACACTATGTACTTGGTGATGCTTTCGTGCAGTAAATAAGTCAAACGACTGCGAGTGCTTTGTTACTTTTTTTTTAATTTTTATTATTTAAAGAATGGTTCGGTTTGTCAAACACGTACGCACGTTTGATCGTCGAGGCGAGCGTGGATACAATTTAGAGATTTGAGGTGTTTGCGGAATCACAGAAAAAAAAGCAGAAACGTTCCTCGAGACACTCGATCAAATACCGGCCAACTACACTGGTTGAGGGTTGAAATCATACTGATTCTTGAATTGAGAGCGGGTATTTAAGGCAAATGTGTGACTTTGGTAAGAGCAAAGCGAATGCACTTGGATCGCAATTGCTTGAAATTGAACGGATGGGTTAGAGTGGCGAATATGTGAGTGGTGAGGCACTGAGAAAAAGTATACAAAGAGAATTACAAATTTCTCTAAATTAGAAGAAATTTTATTTTTTACCTTACTTTCACCAATAACCTTTCCTAATTAATAAGATTTCTTTAGTAAAATTCACAAGTATACTTTTCTGGGTGTGAAGCTTTTGCAAAGAGCTTTTATGTTAGGAAACACACATACATATTTGCTATTTGGTAACAAAGACAAATAGCATTTGTAAAAGAAAATAATGCAATCACTGATCATCAGCATTATTCCATTTCTTTTTATTTCTTCTTATCGCTTTATTTCCACATTCAGTCAAAGACAACGAAAAAAAAACTAGTGAGCCCATCCAAATATTTGTTTACAAAATCACACTTTTTTGCTATAATTTCTATAATTTTGAGAGACAATAGATCCTAACGAGTGTACAGAGGTTTGCTAACACAATACTTAAACGTCAACATCAACGCCAATCGAGAGAGATAATAAACGCTTGTCAATTGCAGTTAGCATTTTTCCCATTCACAGCTGATTGAACTGCTGTTGGCCAGTGTCACGATTGCATTACTAGTTTCATTTATTTTTATATAAGTGCTGTCGTAACAGCAATTGTAGGCGTGCGGCGCATGCAACTTTTAATTTCCGTAAACGGAAATGAACAGTTTACTCCATGCAGTAGCGCTGTGCAAAGAGCGACTTTTTTGCTTTAAATATTACTATTATTAATAATAATCAGCGTTTAATGATAGTGGCTAAAGTGAGTAGCGAGCGAGTGAACCGCACAAAGTCAAGATCGAATGTGAATAGATCAAGTGTAATGACAAATGCGGAAACTGAGGCAAGAGTGCGGGAAGAATATATTTTTTTGTTTACATTTTTACGTACAAACAATAAATTTCAATTAAAAATAAATATAAAATTTCATATGATAAAATATTTTACATTTTTATTCGTATAAAAAGCACACAAAAAAAATTAAACCACTAAGTGGAAAATAAAGTTTCTTTCACCATACCGCCGCGCTCGCTCTCATTTGTTTGGCAAACACAAATATTGTCAAAACACTGCCCAAAAACTAGATAAACTGTAGTTTCCAATTTCGACACTTGCCTACGTTGTGGCAACAACACGCAATTTAAGCCTTCTGGCAACACTAAACCGATAAAAACAAACAAATGTTCTTTTAATTAAAATATTTTTTTGCAACTATAAAATGCGAAATGTTTATAATTTTCCTAAAATTTGTGGTGGTCGTTGGCAAAATGTTTACGAAACTTATTAGAATTATTCGGTAAACACACAAGTGGTAAGTGGGGTGATCAACAACACGTTCAGCAGAAAACCGTACAACAACAGCTCAAAAGTACATAAATGAAATTAATATTAAAGAAATTCTGGAGTAACTCGCAGTTTTACGCCAAAGGAGTATCGTACACATAATTTACTCGTATACAGCCATTGTAGATATCCTCTGTGGATATTTAGAAGATGACTACGTAACGTAATCACAATCAGAGTTTTTCATTTCTTCCGCGTACAGAGTTTAATCTAGTTAAGGTAGATTCTAGCTCCCATGAAATGCAACAACTGCACTTCATAACTTCATATAAAATCGATCAAGTAAATTTCTTGTGTAAAATATTCCCCTCTAACTTCTTTTAAATTGAAAGAGTTCGGACCACTCTGTGTCGCTCCAGAAACTTGTGATCTACGCTTTTTATTGAAATCATTTGTTAATTTTTGTAATATTTTTCGAGTTTGAAGTTTCGTTATTCGCTATAAGAAATATTTTTCTTGAGCAATTACGCATTCTTTAGGGAAAATTCATAGTTAATAAATATAAAATTTTGTTCAGGAATGTTTATGATTGTTAAGAAAAGTTGCAAGTTTTCAAAATGGTTTAATTGTTTTTTTTTTCTTATCAACATATTTAATGGAAAATATTCTTCAACATGTTGCCAATAAAAGTCAGCACTCACTCAGATACATTGTGTATAAACATTTTGATTGATTAGTAAATCAAAATCATGGCATATTTCGCGGCTGTTATATTAAATGAATTACACTACAACTAAAATTGTATAGAAATTTAACCAAAAATATTTTTTTAATAAACCACTTTTTCCTACTATCTATAAAAAAATGTTTGGAGACAAATTAAAATTATATTGGTCTCAAAGGAATTTTTTAATATTGAATAATTACGAAATTTTCCTCTATTAGAATTAGAACTCAGAAGATTTCAAAGAAGCTCTTTCAGAAATTGTAAAAAGGTAATTTGCACTAAAGATTACACAATATTTAAAATAACTTAGAACGTCAAATTAGACTTTCCAAACCAGGAGATATTACGTTTCATATCAACACTTGTTTTTTCTAATACCGCAAATACTTTTTAATCAATAAAAAAAAAACTGAATAACCCAATTTCCAACTCGTGCATTTTCAGACCACCATAAAAATTTGCATAAAAATACATACTAACGAATGTAAAGCGAGTGGCATTTCCACACTTCAAAATACATTTTTATCTCAAACTAATAACACAACAGACGGCACCGTTATCGTGATACAACGAATGCAACAAAGTAAACTTGAAAACGTTCTTTTTATGGCGGGTTTTTGTTTTGTTTGCCTTTTGTAAATGAAATGAAATTTCTTTATCGCGCCTTTGAAATCTCAGAGTTGCCACAAAATGTAAACAACGCAAACTTTAATACGACCGGTGGTTTTTGACCTCAACATGAAACGTGAGCACGATTCGTGCATAAACAGCCACAGGCCAAAACCGCACACACACACACACACACAAACATATTGATCAGCCGATAGCCAGAATGTGAGTGATAATTTGAAAATTGACATAATTCGGACATGACTTCAACACTCTTAATGAAAATAAATACAGAAAAATGAAATAAACAAAAAAAAAAGCAAAGTAAAAACATAATCGGCACATTTTGTCGTATTTGCGTAAACAAACGGAAAACAGCTGTTTCAGCTGAACGAAAACTCACTCACACAGCGAAAATTGTATCCATTTTCGCTGTGTGAGTGAGTTATTTTTAAGATTTAAAAAAAATGGTAAATTTATATTTAAACAAAAAGACAATATTGAACGGTTATGTTTTATTTCGGTTGGTTATTTCTTTGCAATATTCATTTTTAGGTTTTGCTTTGTTTTTCTACAAAATTTTGCAATAACAAAAGGCTATAATTATGTTATTTTCGAGAAGTTTATCGCGCGTAACGACATAAATTAACGCAATGGAACGATCGAACGCAAAAGTCGGCGAGAGCTGAACGCCAACGAGAGGAGGGACCCAACACCACCAACACCAATACCGAGTGGAGGCTTTATGTGAAAATCTACAACAACAACAAGTTGGCATGGCGCACGACAGTCTCGAAACGTTCAGAGACTTCTCTTGGTTCGTTTGGGCTGGGAGACGCAGAGGTGCGAAAAGCCACGCTTGAGATCATGTGATTTTTAAACATTTTAAGCTTTCAATTATACAATACATAGTACAAATTTTGAGAGAGAAAAACAATAAACAAAATTAGTAATAAAATTTTATGTACTTACTCATAAAAATTAAATGAAAAAATTAAAAATTAAACCGAAAAAAAAATTCAAAATAAAATAACTCCATAAAAATTCACTCAAAACGGTAAATAAATAAGTGAAAAGAATTTCATTGCGATGTGAAAATATTTAATTAGCACAAAAAACATCTGCTTAGTATTGGCTGCCCTATGACGCGTTTCGTTCTGGCCTTTCCCCATGCCGCAACACACAACTTTCTTATCAAAATCCCAAGATTTGCAAAATAAAATTAATCGAGTTTTTCAATTAGTCTTTCACGAAATTGATTCGCCCGGTAAAGCTTTTAGTGAAATTCATAAAAATTTCAGCAGAATTCCTCTTTTGGCGCCGCACTCCAAAACAATCAAACGTTTTTGTTGTTCCTGTAGAATTTCTAAAAATTTCTACAAAAACTACAAAATCCATTTTCCGCGAATCGAAGTGCTTTGGCCAATACTGCCGAATTGAATTAAATTCCAATTAAAACGCTTGAAAGAAAAGCGCAACAAAGCCACACACAAACAGAAGCAAGCACACAGCCACAAATCATCGAGAATCTCGCTTACGCAAAATCAAAAAAACTCAAAAAAGATTTTATTTTCAAAAATTCTTTCAGCAAGCAAATAATTCAAAATAATATGCATCAAGGCACCATTGACATCCAAATGGCGTTCAATGGCATCCAAAAAAAAAATGGTAATTGGGAAGAAAAATAAAACCACAATTAAGGCCACTTTAGAGCGAAATAAGGCACGGAGATCTCCAAAAAGAAAATATGCGAACAACAACAAACAAATCTTATTTATGCATAATGTCCCACAACCCCCCCCCCACCCCACCTTATTTGGCAATTTGACAAAGTTCAGTTTGTACTTATTTAATTTTTTTTCATATTTGTTCGTATTTAATGGAATTTTATCAGTTATATATTTTATTTTCTTGGTCAAATGCCAAATGTCACTCGTGGAAATTTTTATTATTTGGCACATAGCACGTATGTACGCTTCTCTCTGTAAATATAATTTACACCAGTAAATTCGAATGCTGTCAACGTGTCCTGATTTATTTGCTCTTACTCGATACTTGAACAATGAAATTGACATCAATTCGCTGCAGTCGGCGCAGCCGTGTACGTCTCAGAAAAGGAAAACATTGTGATTGGAAAGACATGCAATTCCAGATGGAAACATTTTGACTAGCACCCCCCCCCCCCCTTTACTGCTTGTAACCTCTTCAATGACTGGTTACAAAATTCTAACTTCCATCACCGCAACAAGCTTGTAACTGAGGAGGTTACAAGCTTGCCATCTTGCCAGAATAGAGCGCTTAATAGGCAATTGTTTATGAAATTAATAGTCTGCATTCCACATCAATACTCTGAAAAATAATTTTTTCTTTTCATCTAAAAAACTTAAATACAAATTTAGGTGCCAATCGGATAACGTTTGGTAGACGCAAAAGTAATTCAAACATGGCCCAAAAAAAATCAAGTAAAAATGTGAAAGAAAGTCTACTGCAACTAGGGCTTTTTGTGGCATACCCGTGGACAGCGGAACACAGTGCTTGTTGCATTACTCATACGCCATGTATAACATTATGCGAGCAGTTTTTTTTCTTTTTTGTAATATTTTTGAAAAATGTCATAACCCTTAAGCACCCAACTTAAGCGATCGCTTGCTGAGCAATATGCAAACGTTTAGACGCTTGTCAATAATGCCGCTAATAGACGAGTCGGTTAGAGCGCACTCCAAACTCCGAATATTTCCATATTTAATACAATTTTAAATACGCACATATTTGATTAAATAAAAACAGCTTGTGAGCACTATCAACCCAGCAAACACAGTCTCGAACGTTTGCGAAAAACCCTATTTCTCAAGTCGATAACTAATGTGATTCTCGGCTCGGTTTCAAAGATTACTTCTCGACTCTAGCAAATTTGAGTCACCCTATTTCAATCACATCATACAATCATGAAATAATCAAATGTTTTAAGTATAGGTGGAAGGTCGATCGCAAATTGTCTCACAATCGGCTGAGAATTCCCTAAAAATAGCAAGTTGTTGGCAGATGATGCGGCTCAGCATTTGTGCTGGAAAGGAACGGTTGACAAAATGTCAGCTAGATCCTTCAGTGTGACAGCTGCCTTGAAAAGTACGTATCATTTATTTAATTTTTTTTTAATCTTCTAAAATAATAATTAGAGCTAACAATAACTTTGAACAAAATAATTAGACATTACATAACAGATTTAACATAGTACTAGTTGACCTTATCCACTGATTTGGACAACTTAATGTTGATATATACAGGCGATGTAGGCGTTGACTGGAATTTTTGACTGCATCCTTTGCAGTTTCTCAACATTTGATGGAGATGCTGTTCCCCAGAGCTCGATCCCATATGACCATATGGGTTTAATTATACTTTTGTATAAAAGGATTTTATATGTGGGGTGTTGAGTTTTGATTGCTTCGAGAGGAGCCAATTTAATTCGAGTTTTTTTAATTTGATTTGTGTAATTTTAGCTTCGATGTGCTTTTTCCATGTGAGTCTGCGATCGAGATGCATTCCAAGATATTTGGTTTCAGTACATTGTGGTATTTCACTATTATTAATTGTAAGCATGGAGCAAGTTTAAGTTTATTTAATTACAAACAATTTTACAAATTACAGCATATTCTCCCCGCTAATATGCACTGCCTACTTAAAAACTATCTCACGAATAGAAACTTTGTAGTAAAATATAAAAGCTTTGTCTCCCGAAAATACGAAATACTGGCCGGAGTACCTCAAGGCAGTGTCCTCGCGCCCCTGCTATATATTCTCTATACTGCAGATATGCCCAAAAGCGATAGAACTCTTATATCGACTTTTGCTGACGACACTGCTATCCTGTGCTCTCACTCGAACCCAGACATGGCAACTCTTTACGTGCAGAAACACTTGGACACTCTAAGTAATTGGCTATCACGATGGAAAATCAAAGTCAACGAATCCAAAAGCTGTTACTTAACCTTCACCCTAAGAAGGGGCACGAGCCCTGCTCTGAAGATAAACGGCCAAATTGTCCCTGAAAGTTCCGAAACCAAGTATCTTGGAATGCACCTCGATCGCCGACTCACATGGCATAAGCACATTCAATCCAAAATCACCCAGATTAAACTAAAACAGTTGGAACTAAATTGGCTAATCTCAAAGGCATCTAAGCTAAATCTCACATACATACGAAGTAAAAGACGAAGTCCCGAAATTTACCACGAAGTACAAGCAGAAGCTCATGTTTCACCCAAACATTCTAGCTAGAAACTTGCTAAGACCGCTGAATCCCTCACGTCTCAAGCGAAACTAATTTTTTCCCCATATATTAGACATATCATGCCCAACTCAATGGACGAAGGGCAGAACTAAACATAGTATAGAATTAAGTGAAATTTTGAAATCCTTTCTGAAATCTTATTGTTCGATCTAAAAAAAACTTATTCTAAACAATAAATAAATTCTTCAATAAAAAAAAAAAAAAATTTGTGAAAAAGTAATGGGGTTGCTTTACATATAATTTCAGGTTCGTTTTCAACAAAGTTTCCGCAAGCGACCGACAGCACATTCGAAAGAATATAAATAAATTTCTTTCAGCATGCCAAAGGCAGATTTTTGAAGAAGAAGGAACACGTTCCAAAACAAACAGAAATATTTTCCCTAAATTCTTTTCAAATCAAATTCGTTTGCTTTTTATAAAAAAGAATTAGCTGTTACAATAATTAGTTAATTAATAAAAAATAATAACTAATTTGTTAAAATTTAAGGAAATAATCTGTACCTTTTTATTTTGTTTAGTTTACAAAAATTATCTCACTTATCAAAAATGCAATAAAAACAAAAATACAATTTTCAAATTAATTGATTCACGTTTCATTTTTTTATTTGAAGTCTATTTGAGAATTTACGTTTGAAACCGAGTCGAGAACTAACCCTTTTCTCGACTCGAGAACTAACTCCCCTCTTTATTAAGAAAGATATGATTCTCGAATCGGTATCGAATCGGTTTCAAACGTTCGACATTCGAGAAAAACCGAGTCGTTCTCGAGTCGATATCAAACCTAAATGTTTACTGGGCAAATACGTTTTTATTTGATTTAAATACGTTTTCATTTGATTTCCCTATTTTTTTACCTCAATGTATCGTCATGCTCCAACGTTTGAGAGTGAATTGATGTTTTCAAAACAAAATACTTTTCGTACGGAATGAAAAACTTTGATGACTTTCAAAAAGTAACGTGGAGGAAAGGGCGATGTGGTTTTACTGCCCTATAGGGCAAAAATTTCATTTGTTTTCATTGTGTTTTCTTTTATATTGCTGAATTTTTTTTTGCTTAAATAAAAGCAATTCAAGTTTACACATCCTGACCTTCTCAATGTCGCGTATACGCCGCCACTCGTGCACGTAATTTTAAACAAATGTAAATATTATTTTTCCAATTTCATTTAACCACAGTTTATTTCTTGTACCATGCTCAACGAACGACGAACGAACGTCACTGTCAATGTCAATGTCAAAGCGGCTTCATTTTGACATTTCTAATGATCGTGAAATGATTTTAGTGGGCGTTTTGGCGCAAGTCCGAAATTCGGCATTATTTGGAAAACGTCAATTTCATTTTGGAATTTTGTGCATTTTCTATCAAAAAGAAGCGTCAAAAATATTATTAAATTCCAATGTGTATTCAAGCTATTTCGGGGGAAAACCTGGCAAACTGTACATTTAATTTATTTTATTTATTTTAGGTAAATAAAGCTAAAAACTATTTTTAAGACTTTAAATTGAATATTTTATAATTTGATGTGCGAAATCAACGGGAATCGTATCGGCTGGTAAATAAATAAATTAAAATCAATCATAATTTATATAATTAGCAGCAATTAAATGGCGCGACTGAAATACACAAAAAAAAAACGTCAAATAAAAAGTTATCACGCAACCTTGCCGTGTTGTTGTACGTTCTTATTTTTTCTGGTTAAAAACGACGAGCAACAAAAAAAATTCTTTAAATTAAGTTATCAGAAATTATGCCAAATTTCAATTGGACGGATTTTGTTGCTTTGCGCGTTTTCAGGGATTGATTTTATTTTGTGATAATGAAATGGTTTTGACTCAAATTTGAACTGAAACCGTTGAGGAATTTCACGAGTTCAGCCTGATTTGACAGACAAAACTGGCGTCATTTAAATTTTTTTTTATATATTTTTCCATTATTATTGTTTTTATTATTAACTACTATTTCCTGTTTATATTTTCGGTTTCAATGCAAAACAAATTTTCAGCATTTTTCGCATATTACCACATTGGTTCACGTTCCTCCTCACCTTTCTGGGTTAAAATGCCTTATTTTATTAAAGCATAAACAAGAATTTCAAAATTATAATAAAATGTGAAAATGCGAACGTGTTTTTTATGAGAGTTGCAATGAGTGGCAATGAGCGAATTTAATTTTTGCATAAACTTTGCCGTTGTTTGTAAATGTGTTGTTGGTTTTAATTACTCGGCGACCAGGGCGAATGCAATTGAGACCGGCTGAGTGCGTGTGTAAATTGCAAAATAATTTACAGCAGCATTTTATTTAAATTTTTTGAAATTTCTTGTTTCTTAAATTGTATCTGCACTTGGCTTACGCTAAATTATTTTTTAGCACTCGTTTGATGTGTATAATTTGTGCTTTTAATTTGACAGCTGAAATGTCAGAACATTGCGAAAGCTTCATAAATTGGCCATACAAATTTTTATTATTAAAATAATTATTATTTATTTTTGGTCATATTTTCTTACAAATTAAATTGTCACAATTTCAGGCAAATTCGGTAAAATTATTTGTTTTTATATTATGTAGGTACTAGGGCTTTTGATCCTGAAAGTTTTTCGCCATCCCGGGATTTTTCGGGACTGAAAATTACAATCCCGGGATTTTTCGGAATTTGTTACTTTTTGAAGCAGTACAAACTTTTAAAAAATAAATAAGCTGCACTTGAGCTACACCAAATCAATGAGAGCTCGTTAAATATAAAAATTAATAAATAATTTTTCGTAAGTTTTAATGACAAAAAATATAGTTTTTGTTTAAATAAAAAAACATAAACATTAATTTCAATTACAAAATGATAAAAAGGAAATTCTTGTCAGCAATCATTGATTTAAAAAAAAAAAACTGTTTACCTATTACATATTTCTGACATTTGGCCGTACATTCGGCTGAATATGAAATTTTAGGACGAATGTGGCCGAAGCTGAGCAATCGGCTGGAAAGTTCTGTTTTTTTGTATTCAACTTTTTTTATGAACTAATTTATTTAAAAACTAGTCCCGAAAATCTCGGGATATGTTTCCAAAATCCCGCGATTCCGGGATCGAAAGCCCTTGTAGGTACGTACATATTGAAACATTAAAGAGACTCTTTTCCCAAAAATGTTGGTTTATTTTTAGCATCAATTTAGTGTTGTGGTGTTTTTTTTTGCGAAATTTTATCTTTTCCCTTAACTTTTTATTTATTTCTTACATTTTGTCATAAAGGCCTTTCAAAAAGCATTGCTTTATTTTGCCTTCTCGCTTAGTCTTTCTGTGCATTGCCCTCCTTTCTTGTATGCTTTTAACACGTTGTTGCATGTTTTATGAATTTTGGTTAAATTTTATTTTTTTACGTTTGCTGTTCTTCTGAATCAATTCAACAATTCGCTCGTTTTCGCATTTTACAACTTGTCATCGCCTCATTCGGGCAGTTCATGGTTCAATGCGAACAGATTCAGCAAACGAATCTTATCAAGTGCGTGAGATTTTTAAATTTTTTTTAGTTTGGTATTTGTACGATTAAGTTTTTATTTTTGGTGAAAAGTATTATTTTTTTTGTAAAAAAAAAACTATTAACTTTTTATTTTTAATTCAAATTTATTATTTCCTTTTCAAATTTTTCGCTCTTTTTTCCCTTTAATAAATTTATTTCTCACCGTGCAATGAACGAAACATGTGTTTTTGTTTTTGACTTATTTATGAGAGAATAAAATACTCATAAGCAAACAAGCAAACAAATAAATTAATATTTTCATGAATACTTTCAATTAGATTTTAAATCCAAACTATAATTTCCAATCGATGAAAAAATAAATATCCGAATTCAAATAAATGCTCTGTAATTTTTTTTTGTTTCATATTAGTTCAGCATAAACATAAACACTTTTAACGCCCCAATGCAAGAGAGGAAAAATATTTTAATTGCGGCGTGTGCTAATTTGCTATTCTGTGTGAGTTACGCTTGTTTTCTCTATTTAATTTATTTATGTTAGTCTCATTTTTATTGATACCGAAACGAAGAATGAAATTTACTTAGCTTTCGAGTATTTTCAATTTTGTTTTTCCAATTGATGTTTCTTTTTTAATTTTTGATTAATGGGCCCAGATTTACAGAACAAAAAGTGCGTGGTGTTAAGTTTAAACATTTTTTATGGTGGGTTTATTTTGATTTGAAATCCAAATAAAATTTGTTTTTGTTTTGGAGATGAATATTTTTTAATGGGATTTTCTAACATAGAAAAGAAGAATAATTTGTTTATATTCTGTTTACCCTTTGACCATGAAGATGAAATTGTTGGTTCCACGAGCCAAGAAGAAGACTGTGTAACTTTCCATAGATTGTAATAACCGGAATTCATCATAACCTAACTTAACCGTAACTAAAAGTTAAACAGGTGAAGAACAAGAATTTCAACCACCAATGAAGATATGACAAAGAAGCGTAGGTTTTGTATGGAGCTATATCCCTCTATTGTGTATTTTTTTCCACTGCGACACTTTCTAAAGAAATCTTAAGTCTAATCGACGACTCACCTGATTGCTTCGGTATATTGTAGAAATCCAAGACTTTTATCTCTGAGGTCTCCACATGCGGAGCGAATCCTTCATACAAATCGCTCTCCTCCTCGATGCCGCTGAGTTTTTCAGCTTGGTCCGAAGTAACACCGCGACTGTAGGGCATTTTGAAGTCGTTCTTCGCTCAGACGGAAGCTTCCTTCAAATCAATATCTGCACTCTCTCCAAACTCTCAACTGCTTACGTTTCAATAGTTTCAATTTCTTTCTTTGGTTTATTCTTCCAGGATTTCCCTTGCCAAGTAGTGTCCGCTCTTCGTTGTTTCTCAAAATTTGACTAGAATTTCCAAGTAGTTTACAAAAATGGTACTTTCAAAGTTTTCGTTTTTATTTTGTTTTCTTTTGAATTTTGCCTTTTTTTTTGTATTTGCAACTTATGGAGACAGAAATACTCCAATGCGATGATGACGTGCTGAATTCATAATTGTTTCAAATGTCGAATTTATGTCAGATCCTCAAACAGCATCGTTTAGACGAACGGGTGGAGGATGTGGAAATAACTGTAGAAAATCATTGAAATAGCAATTTAATAATTTGAAAATAAATTTAATTTCTCTATGAAATATTTATATTCTCTTAACCATAAAGTTTTGACAAGATGTGTATGTATTTTGAAATAAAAAAAATACACAATTTGATTGAACCAATATTTTCACAGAAAGAATCTTTCATCTAACTCATAGCGAAGCTCATAAATCTATTTTCGCGGATGGGTTAAATGCGTTTTATTAACAATTTGCTTTACTGACAAACAAACAAATACTCATATGGATCCCAAATGGAATAGGAATCCAAAAGTAAATCATGTACCGAAACTGAACAAATGAAACAACAAACAATATTTCCACACTTCACTTTTCATAAGAATAAAAACAACAACATAAAATCAAAGTGGGGAAAAATCCACTTCGATAAAATTAAGCAGAACAAAAAATTCGACGCCATGAAATGTTCGGAATTATGGCAGAATTAGAGCACACGTCAAAATGGCACCAGTTCTCGCATCCGGTCGGGGCTGGAAGTGAATGGATTCATGGAAAAGTGGAAATTGAAAAGCAACAAAAACCGCACAAAAAACACGGTAGCACACCGATGACATTGGCAAGCAGTCAAAAATTACTTGGCAGTAACGTTTCGAACATTTTCTTCTTAAAAGCAATTTATTGTCGGTCATGCACGTGCAATATGGAATTTGACCGAATTTTAATTCTGTTCTTTTTTTCTTGTGTGTGTCAATTTAATGGTTTAATTTTCAATAGTTTCTCACAATACTTGGCACAATAATAAATCAGGTACATGCAAGCATATTTATCAAACGCCAAATGTCAAACGATTTCTACTGTGTCAAAAGTGTTTAATCAACGCATTTGTCTCACAAATGTCAAATGTGTACGCACAACGTACTCTCGTTACACACCCCCCTCCCGCTATCGTATGTCACACACTTGCTCTACGCGCAATTGAATTGGTTGATTTGTGTGGTCAAAATCTGAAATCAACAATTCACCGGCTGTGCACGTCCAATGATGTTCAAATTTTTCGCTTGGCAGCCATATTTCTTTTCAATTTTCCGAAAAGAAAAAAATAAACGTCACACAAATGCATTTTAATGAGGTCAACAAATCATAAACGAAATAATTGAATTATTTATGCACGTAGAGAACGAGCGCAACAAGCTGAGCTGAGCTGAGTGGCTGTGTGAAGTGGCGGCGTGTCATGTGGAGAGCGGCGTAAAGTGCTCCAAAGCTGAATGGCAATACAAATTATGAACACACAGTTTTTTTACTGCAGTATCTATCTAGTTGCTTGGTGATTTTTCCATTTTAAATTAATTAGTCCCAAAGTGACTTGAAATATTGAAAAACCAATGTAATTGCGTTGAAATAATTGTGGAATGACTTGTGGAATTGAAACTAGCAATGGACTGTCTGGATATAATTGAATTCTTTCCAAATTCCATCCCTTGGATGTGCGGTATAATGAAATGAAATCAAATGAAATAAAAATATGAAAGTAAAACAAGTTTTATTTCAGTTCTAAACTTCACAACCAGTTTCAAAAATCGCGTGTCCAGTTTGCTTGATTTTGTTTATGAATTTTGAAAAATACGTTTTTTATCAGATCATTTTGCACAAATAATAAAAATCTGAACATTGTGATGTCATGCGAATGTGTATGTACTGAATAGGCCGACTGTCATGTGATCGAAAAAAGTCTTCATGTATACATATTTCAGCAGCGATTCCAAACGAGAAACACACTTTTTGTGGCTATTAAAATGCAATTTTATATTTCTCTACTCAACGGTACATTCAACTCGCGCACATCCGTGTGGGAGCATACATTTTCTACATTTCATTTCATTTGAATTTTACAAGTAGTTGTTTGTGTCGTGTTGAAAGTGAAGAAGATTCTTTGGAGAATTGAATTGCAAATGTGCACTTCAATTGAAATGCTAAGCACAGTTTAGAATACAGTTGTCTGAATACATATACTGTACGCCGTCTTCTGTAGTACATTTGACACTTTTGATTTAATTAAATGACTTGGTCGAGCGTTTGTTTAAGCATTTGATTGATTGCCCATCCGGCTCGTACTTAGCATTGATTTGTTATTTTGACAAAACATTTTCAGACTGTGTAGGTCGGGTCTGGGTCGTGCTCATATGGCATAAGGAACTAAGCCGAACAGTTGAGACTTTTGTTACGTCTCAGTTGAGTGTGGTTTGTTGTACGTGCCTCGGTGCTAATTGCAATTATCAGCCAACATTTCACAACGAAAGAATGTTGAAGTGTTGTTGGGGAGACGTTTTTACCGCTTTTGTCGTGAAACTATACATGATTCATGAACGAATTGAGAATCAATTGTAAATCCGTAGAAGAAAATTTGTGACATTTACACTCTTGAGTCATGTTGTTTGTTGGTTATTTCAGTTTCGAGTGGGGGTTCCCTAAGTCATTGGTGAATTTTCGTTGGAAGGAAAACCAGTCTCAACCGGTGCCGAAAGAACGGGCTAACTGGAGAATACAGAAACGAATATTTACAAAAATCAATGAGAATAGCGAACAACAACCCTCAGGCGACATTCAAAGCAACACAAAACACCCTATGGGCTGAATTCATTTGGAAAGAAAACAAACCAACGAAAAATTAAAAAGTGTAATTTTGCACTAAGCCCGCCCTAATTAATTCAACAGAAACAAAAACAATTACTTTGCCACCGCCTCGCCCCGGGTCCTCTCCCCACAGTACAATTACCCGTCAGAGAAAATGTAATGGAATCATCGCACAAAAGTGCAACACTGCGTACGACGGACGACGGACGTCCGTTGGGTGTTGTTTATTTTGACAAAAATATTTATTTTAATTACATACGGCGTGCCGGCTGAGTGTGCTGCTATAGTTTTTACGAAAAGCGAATTTTTATTAAAACAAATGCATTGTTTATTGTAGGCAAATGCTGCAACTGTCATTTGAGGCAACGGCAGCAGAAAAAAAAACAAAAAATAAACAGAAAAATTTATTCAAAAAATTGAAAAAAAGTTTTTAGCACATTTTTTTTTTGCTATGCCACAAATGCATTTTTTACTATAACAAATTTATTTTTCTTACTATGGCATTGTTAAATTGCATAACCTTGAAGTTTAAGAGCGCGAATTGTAATTGTTAATTGGCGAAATGCGAAATGCAAAATACCAAATGCAATGCCCGCCGCAAAGAATGACAAATGGACAGACAGACAGACAGTGGAATTGCTAGTAGAGTATTTCAGAAGCTCATGTGAACTCATCAAAGCCATTTTTAAAACATTTAACTCACTTTAATTAATTATTAAATATAACATATCAAATTACTTTTTAATTTTCTGAAATGGCACACATTGTTGTAGTACTTACGTGGGACAAGTGGTGTGTGTTCAGTTCTGTTCTGTTTCCACTAGTTATTTTGCTCTATTGCCTAGCCAAACTGTATTCGAGTGCACCTGTAAGGTAAACAAAACATCATCGAGTCGTTAGTAAATATTTATTCATTTTTCAATTGCTTGCAATGGGTAATTGTGGATTTATTGAATTTGAAAATAATTTGGGACGCTTATCATAGTTGGACGGACATGTTTGCAATGAATCGAAAAGGTTAAACGGATGATTTGCAAATATAAGTCCAGGCTAATAAATGTTTTTTTTTTAAGCTATAATGACAGATTAGGGCGATTCATGTAAAGTGGGAAACCCCTCGGAAACGATTCAGTTGTGCAGATGAGCAGTCAAAATCTATGAAATTTGACAGTTCTTTTAAGCAACTGCGCGTTTTCGAGGGGTTTCCCACTTTAAATGAATACCCTTATTGTATTTATTCTTTGTAATCAAACTTGACTTTCGCTTTAAACACCACACTGAATTTAATGAAAACTAACATTTTTATAAAAACATGTGCTTTAACAAAACGATGCGTTCAGCGGCCAGAAGAAGAGGTTTATAAATATTGAAAAAAAAACTAGTGAAACTACCCCCCAAAAAATTTAGAAGTACTCGAAAAAAAATGTTGTCTCAAGACCCCACTTTTATATGTGGTTTTGGAGCCTCGAACCACGTCCAAAATATGTTACTAAAAATTACCAATCGAATACAGAATTTTAAAAATTTTAAAAAGACTAGGACATTTTTTTGTTTTTTTTTTTCATTTTTGTATTGGAGCCCCACCTAGTTTTTGTCCGATTCTTGTGATTCTTGAACTTGATCTCAGTTGGAGAATAAAAACATGTACCCAAAGTTTCAAGTCAATATATTCTCCATATATTCTGAAAGTGGAGTTAAAAAATACCCATGTCTCGTAGTTTTTCTAGGTCAATACACTTTGTATTAAAATCACTCATCCGCCATGTATGGCAATGCCAAAGAAATCCAATTTTCTGTTGCCCCACCCATCAAGATTTTTTAATTTTCTCCATTTGATATTACTTAGCAATTATATTTTAACATTTGATATACTTTACATTTGACATTTTAGCCCACGAAATTCACTTGAGTATTAACGCCTACTTCGGAAATTACATTTTGCCATGATGACATACAAGAGAGAAATTCTGTGGAATGCGTGTCGTGTCTCAAAGAAGCCGCCCGGCAATTACCTACCTATTGTATGTTTAAACCGAAAAATGGATGCTCGTGGCTTTTTATTGACAAGAGGGCGTAACCACGAAATAGCACAAAGCCAACCAGAAACCATAATGCCAAATCATATTAAATTCAATAAATTACAAATAACCACGCCAAATGAACCCATTAAACTGTTAATTAAAGCATTGATGTTAACCCGTGACCAAATGTCGTGTAAATGTGACAAGTGTCATTTAGAAAATTCAATACAAACTCAGCACTGTGCCACCACACACAGCCACGGCCAACAAACTGCTTGCTGTCAACAAAAAAAAGTTGTTGAAATTGCAAAAAAGAAAAAAAGAAGAATTGTAAAAAAGCAGCAACAAAAAGTAAGAAAAATAAACAAAATCTGTTGACACTGCAACTCGGTTGGTTCGTTACATTTAAAGAGTAGAGGACACGTCCAATTATGTCAAGCTTGGGTTAAAAAAGTCATTGGGAAAATACAAAAAAAAAAAAGAAAAATAAAACTCGTACTAACAAAATATTAAGCAAATTTACACGCCACAGTGGAGGCTGGAATATAAACACAGACGCCGTGGCACGGCGCGCGCGTCGTTAGTTTTATATTAAACACGGCTACTGTCAATTGGAACGCGTGAACGTGGGGGTTCGAAAATGTTTAAATTTCGAATTACAACAAATGACGTCTTTAGACGGCTTAGAGAAACGAAGAAATGTTCGAAATGATAGTGTAAACATGTCAATTGGATTAGTTGCAATGGGATTGCTTAGAAAATAAACAGACGCCCAGAAATGGCGTTTTAGCAAAATATGTTTAAGGGAAAATTTGGGAAATACAATTGTTAACTTATACACATTTTGCCAAAAGTTCTGCCATGTGTGTTTTTAATTGAAGTGAAGATCATAGACAAGGACACAGCCATAAAGGATGACTGAGACTAAACCGGAAAGTATAATTACAAAGCACCAAATGTCTGCGAAAGATGAAGGGGCCCGCACATGTGAACACTCATTTTCAAACTTAAACTTAAATGTGACAGTGCCCGACACAGTGGCGCTAATTAAGTGACAATAGGTGTCATTTGCTAAATTTGCTGACAATGCCATTAAACGCGATAATCAAGCGCCATTTTTAATTTATTACTGCGCGACGCTCAACCGACTGTCAATAACAATGGCAAAAAAAAAACACAAAATATGTAAACGAAACCACCTCACGGGAATACTAAAAGGCATTTAAATGGGTTAAAACACTTTACACTCGAGAGTGAGCAGAAAAAAATACAATCGATCAAAATGGTTTTAAAACCACACACACACACACACACACATACACCTATTTAACCTACTTCACATACAGAAAATTATCACAAAACACACCCACACACACAAGAACACAGAACGACCCGTTAAGTGAAAATTGTGCAACCCACCCCAGACCATTGATACACCCATTTTCATTTCGCTATTTTCATACACACAAAACCAACGCCTGTGTGTGTGTGTGTCTGATGTTCGCTCCTCATGAACTGGTGGAACCCAAACCTAGGGAGGACCTCATTTCATTTCTTCCATACAGCCAGCCAGTCAAGTCAGTCAGTTCTTGGCATATCTTTAGCAGTAAATTTGTCAGTTACACTTGCTCACGACGACACTCACTCAAATTGACGTCAAAGCCATTTTTAAAAGGACAATGACTTTTGCGAACACTTCCATTCATTGTTCATTGTGTGGCTCCCCGCCACGAACTCACCACACTCAGCCAGCAGACCCAATCATGTGACACGAACACTCATTCGGCTCCGATTCAATACAAGTACGCGGGCACCAGCACTCACTGCCCCCTGCACCCTGGTGTGCTAAATGTGGGCCAATGTGATGTGATCTGATAAATAGATGTGCGGAGGGACGTGTAGGTTCTTGTCGTACTTGTGTGAAAAAGGACGCTCAACGTCAGCAACATGCAACAGCAACAATTATGAAATGTGGATAAAGAAATGTCGTCGTCATTGAACAAAGTGGGTGTGTTCTGTAGCATACTTTCGGGTTTTATGGTTCGTTTTTCGGGGGGCTGTTGGAGCAGAGAGACGAGGAAACATTATATTTTTGCTGATGTTGCTGATAGGCTTGTCTGCCGGTTTGACTGTCTGTCTGTATGTATGCATGTCGCTCGGTAAAATGGAAATTGATTGCGTGCGTTTAATTTGGTTTTTTTTTTTGGGTGGGGGGGGGGGGGGTGTGGGGGGGTTTCGCTGTTGAGGTAAGGGAACACTAAGAAACACTGTAGAATGCGATAAGAATACGCTGTGACAAATAAAATATATACACATAACTATCTATACTCAAAGAAAATGTTCTTGTAGAACTTAGTACACCCTTGAAGCTAACGGAATTATGACATGTCAAATTTTTATCAAACGTCAAATTAACTGTCAACAGCCAAAGAGAATGATTCATCGATTTCATTTATTTGTACTGAAAATGCTCATCAGAAGTAAAGCAAAAAAATCGTAAAAATTCTTGCAGTGGCTGCCAAACTTATATATGAATGTCTTGAACGTTTTCCTTTTTATTTCTTTTTTGTAAATTGAAAAATGTTATGTAAATAGATTTTTCTTTAACCTCAAATTACCGAGAAAAACCAGCAACACTGAGGAGAAACTATTTCTTACACAAAAACACACTGAACTCGACGCGAGACGAAGAAGAGGTTTGACCCGATTCAAGCTGCAATTGCGCACTGACTGAATACTTTTCTTGTTGTGCGGCAGCAACAACAACAACAGACATAGCGACGACGACGACGACGACGACGACGACTAAAATCAACAAAAGGCAACAACAGCGACAACACGTGCAGTCAACCAAGAAAAATGGCAACAAAAATAACCCAACTCATGACAATTTGCGGAAAAGTCGAAATTAAAGAAACCAAAAAAATATATACATAAGTATAATAAACGACCGCAGTTGCAACCTGCTGCAACTTCACTTGCGGCAGCGTACTCGGTTCAACGAACTGGTAAATCAAAAAAAATTATTAGTTTCATAACAACTTGAAAAAAAAAAGTTCAAAAAATGTGAAAACAATTGCTTTTCAGTTGTTGTTGGCTGTTGGCTGTTCGCTGTTGTTTGTGCAAGCACCTATGTTGCAAGTGTATCTTGTGGATATGATTTAGTGGTTTATCCAATTTTGTATACATTTTTTATTTAATTTTTTCTTACATTGACTTTGTCTTGTATGTGTATTTGTCTGTTGAGTGCGCGTGGCATAGAAAAATTGACTCTTTTAAAACTTGCAAAGCGGAAAACAGCAACGTAGGAAACTCTGTGAAGAAAATGTGGCTAGAAGGAAAAACCAGTGGAGTACCCGCACGAAGCGGAATTATGTAAGCGTGAATTTAGAGTTGGTGGCGGCTTGAGATTGAGACTGGTGTGCCTTTATAAAACTTATAGCGTCGTCGACGACTTTGGTTTGCAACTCTCAAGGAAATGTGTACGCTTGTGCGTTCAGCGGATAATGATGAAACGATATAATCCCAAAAGGGACCGAATAAATAGTTGTCAAGTGGCAAGCTTAAGATAATATGTAGGTACTTATAGTAAAAGAAAACTTTGGGGACTTTTTATCAAAATGTTTGTGGTTAGGTATATTCTTTTAAGTGACTTTTTCACTATGTTTATATTCAGTCACGAAATTCAAGTTGTGTGTCATTGAAATTCTGTTGAATACAGTTTTATTTTTATTCCGTAAGAGTTGTACTAACCATTTTCCAAGAGCCTTTCACATTTTGCCACTTTAAAGCTTCAGAGAATGTATCTTTTTTACACACCCGTAACCCATGCAGCCGTGTGTGGTGTGAAAGGTACAAATTCTAATTTTACACACATTGTAGCTGTGTATATCAAATTTGTTGCCACTTGAAGTGGCTTTGGAGGCGCAGATGTTCAGCAGCATTTATGCCAAATTGAAAAAATAAAATGAAAATGAAGTAGTCAAGCGAAGTGAATAGAAGAGAAGCACTCACGGTTCATTTTCTTAGCACAACCAATTAATTTTTTACTGTCCCACTTCCCAGCGTGTCTTCAATTAGATAATGTATATATTAAAAATGTTTATGAATGCCATTACTCAATGGTTCACTCGTCTAACGTCCACCACATTTGACTTTTACAGCCGCTCGTCAAATTAATTACAAACAAAATATTACAAATTATACTTTGGCTTCGGTGTGAAAGCACTCGTGCTCGTTTAATTGATGTACGAAATGTATGTGTGTTCTCGTAAATTTGTAAATTTAAGGAAAGTGCAAGGGAAACTGTTGTTGCTGTCGTAAAATTCCTATTTTGTGGTCGAAACTTTTATAGTGCCACCATGTGTAGCGATGGATATACAGGAAATATTATTCACTTAAATGAGCGAAAACAAGATTTATTGAAAACATAAAATATTGCAATGCCCACCTCAACGACAGTCACCTCAATGCACAGAGGCTATTATAGACGAGAACACACCCATCTGTATACATATTTATCAAGCCCATACAGCCTCACCTCCCCACGCAGACTTACTCACACCAACTCACTAATTAACTAGAATTATTCACTCTCATTATGAAGTTTTCTTCATACATATTGGAAATTCTATTCATTCGCTTGCCTTGTAACGAGCAGAAACAAGCCCCCAAAGTCGTAGCTGAACCTTTTTCTTCAGCAAAAGCACGTGATGGTTGCTGACTCGTCTATAGTGGGTACAAACAAGCCTTAAGCCTATTCGATTTCATTGGTATTTCAAACAAGTGCTGACGAACGGCGAGTAGAGCGTCATGACTCACTTAAACTTCGTGGAAGACAAGTCAATAAAACTGCGAATGATGAAATTATTAAAAAAAAATAAAACTAAATACAAAAAGAGCGGGGCAGAGCTGGGGGTAGGAAAGAAAAAAGCCGGCAACAATAAGAAACCTGTTAAAATACTTCATTAGCACATGTGCTTCAAAAGCCAAATAGAAAAATAAAGAGCGTATAAGTAAGGCAAGCGTTAAGTGATGAAATCCACAAGTTGGCGTTCGTTGATATTGACGATATGGATGATCGCTAAAATTTTTATTACATTTATCGGTAAAGAAATTGAAGACCGGCAGTTTGTGGGCAGATGTGATCATGTGAGCAATTATCAATTTAAGAAGAAAGAATCAATAATGTCCAGCTAAGTAACTATGTAGAGTTGTCAGTGGGAACGTGCGATTTTCGAATATTTTACTTTATTTTCGAATCATCCAACAGGCAATTAACTAGTTTGGGCTAAAATAACATCGAATCGGTTACATTTCGTTCATTGAAACATGTTCAAAATTTAGCGTTTTGATACTCCATAAATGAAACGCAGCATTTCTTATAGATTTTTTACCGCTGAACAAGGCCTATTACGTCAGGTTTTTGAGAAATTCTGGATCAAGGAGTTAGAAAAGGGATGCATTGTCAAAATTCAGTAATTTATCAAATGAAAACTGATATTTAAAAAGATATATATTTACGTCATCGTTTAGTTCTAACATTTATCTTCAAAGAAGCTACTACTCATATACCCAGAGGACAAACAACCTAAAATCAAAAATAACCACATTAAAACAAGTAGAAACGGCAATGAAAGTTTGGTAAAGTTGAAAATTTTAGAAACAACTACGAACAAACTTATTTTCAATTTGAAACTTTAATTCAAAAATAAACAATCTTATTTTAAAGTTGTTTTCTGATTATTTCAAAAATTGTCCAATTTATATTAAGTTTGCTAGACCCTGATTTAAAATCGTGCAACTTTGTTTCAAAATTATGGAGTATATACGATCGTACTTGATTTTACTGTGTTTTTTTCAGAGTGTAGTTTTTTAAAATTTGAATCTAAACAAAAGCATTTTGCATAAGGGGTGGAAAGTTAAAAGGATTTTCCAAAGTCCTATTAAATGTACATACTCCAAAGATCAGACCTATTACTTCTTAAAGGATCGACTATGCCGAAGCTGAAATACCCCCACACACAGTATAATCCATTTAGAAGTATCTCGAACATAAAAAAATGTTGTCTCAATACCCCATTTTGAGCCATTTATAGGTGTATTCGGAGCCTCGGACCACGTTCAAAATCAGTTTCTAAAAATTTTCAAATATAATCCAATAAAAAAACAAATTCACCTTAAGACCTCATTTTGGAAGCTCGGACCATGTTAAAAATCCATCTCCAAACATTTCCAATCGAATAAAGCAATAAAAAAGACTTAGAAAATGTTGACCATTTTTTATAACCCTTATATTATATTATTAATTTAAAGGAAAGGAAAACACTAAACGACTACACACGAAACAGAAACTTTGAGCAAAAACCCCAAATCTTGTAATCGCTTAACTAATAACTCCAAATATGCCATTTTTTTGACTCTTTGATCCTGAATTCCTCACAAACCTGACGTGAATCCAACAAAAAAATTTTGTCTCCAGACCTCATTTTGCTTATTTATAGGTAAAAAATAAAATTTTTTAAAAATGTTCGCTTTTTTGTACTTTTGTATCAATTTTTGCTGACGAATAGAAAGACATGGCTGAATTGGTTCAGTTTTCGATGCTGATCAAGAATATATATAGTTGTCCATACCGGCCACGCCTTCTTATGGGCATTACAAAAATGTTGTCAAGTTAATATAACCTGCGACGATAGTGTGTGGGGTGTAACAATTCGAGATCCACTTAAGGTCATAGAACTAGCTGTGGTCGATCATATTTCATTTCATTTAACTATTTTAATAATTTAATTAATTACATCAAAACAACACAAGAACAAAGCTCAACATATGACAGCGTAACTGTGTGTTTACCGTCCCCCTTTTATGATTTCATGTGATTTACGATCGATGCTACACAAACAAATCGTACACAATATCTAAAAATAGCAATTGCGCTCAAAACTCATTTGAGGCCTTTTTGTAAATTTCAATCGCGAAACATTGTGACACAATTGCCGGCATTTAAGTCAAACCAGAGATATGAGTATAATCTTATCATATACTGAAAAGAAAAGAAAAGAAAAAAAACAAGTAGAAGAAGACGAAAATATCAACCAAAACCGAGCTATACCAGAGTATTTTGAACACACCGGCTACCGGAGCAGAAAAATTTTTCGATATTTTCGTATGTGTGTGGAATATTTTTGAGTACCTCCTCCGGCCATATCTTATCAGTCGAGAAAATAACGCAGGCCACACAATCAGTGACAAAAATAATGTCAAACACGATTTGATAAGGTGGCGTAAGACAAGAGATGGAAGGCACTCAAACATGCTTTCTGAGCCTAATGAATAGATGCAAAGTGTGGCAGCAGACGTCTAGATGTTTGTCGAAATGCAAATTAGCATGTTTTTGCATTTTCAATAATGAAAGTAGATTCCCGAGTGGAAATGAAAACAAATCAATTGCGGAAATTGCTCGAAGATACTGACAATTGGCATATTAACTAAGTATATGGCTAGTGAGTAAAGCTGATTAGATAACCAACAAGTTTTGTGCAGTTCCTAAGTTTGAAAGCTGCAAACAACAAAACCAAATAATCTTTACGCAATCAAGTTCAATGGGCACAAATAATTCAAGTTGCAGCTTGCCAATTTGAAGGTGAAAAGTCGCAACACACGGATAAAACTTGTAAGTTTTTATCCGCCTCCAAGAAATACTATCCGAAATGGAAAAATTCTTCCTGCATAAATTACGACGCAATTGAAGCTTATCGCCATCATCGCCAATAATAACAACATCACACATTCACAAACAACTAACTATGTATGTCGTCGAATATGTTCCGACTCGAGAAATTCCCAACAGACACGAGCATATGGATGGCTATATGGTATATATCGTGCTTTCAACGGGCATACCCATAAATTCTAATCAAATTAATGAAATCAAATAAAAGCGTTTATAATTTGCAGTTGTTGTTGCTGTTGTTATTGTCATATCCGCCCACAAAACACACAACCAAGCACGCAGAGAAAGGCGCGCGCCATCGTTATCTCTGGGCGACCAAGTGCCTCCTGCAGCAAATGCAACACAAAATGTAAAAATTAATATCAGCCGTTGTCGTCGCTGGACTAACCTTGATTTCGTGACAATTTGCGATGTGGTATTTGCCAAAAAAAAACTACTTCATTGTAGTTAC
The DNA here is from genome assembly GCA_951394025.1 of Heteromyza rotundicornis. NCBI lineage: Eukaryota > Metazoa > Arthropoda > Insecta > Diptera > Heleomyzidae > Heteromyza > Heteromyza rotundicornis. The sequence continues at coordinate 35,730,429 of OX596013.1, forward strand.
CTACCCGTTTGCATAAGACATTCTACGATGGTATCACGCTGAAATTATGGAGCAGTCTTGTCCAAGTGACATTTTGAATGTTTATTTTTTTGTTGTTCTGCTCTGCTATCAACGTCTTTAATTGTATTAAAAGGAATTCCTTTATTATGCTGACAAACAATAGTAATGTGGAGAAAAACATCCGGTAATTGAGTTCAGTTGCGTTACCCCCTCTAGAGCAGACAATGGACAAACAGAAACGCAGATCGTACGATCACTTTAAGTACTTTTAAGGAATTTAAAAATTTAAATGAAATGACATGCAGTGTCGTACCATGATGGTATGCCAACGAAGGCTACGAACAAAGCTCAACACAAGATAAAGTGCGAATTAATTGAATAATGTGCGAGGCTTGTGGCGAATTTTAAATTCTTGAAGCGACTTGAGAGATGTTGAGCAAAAGTTGGTGTTACGGTTGTTCCCTGATCATTTTATAATGTTTTTTTTTTATTTTCTGTTAAACATTTTTATTGCGTTTTTATTTAATTTATATTTTTAGAAAATTCCTTAATTTTTTAATTTGTGAGTATGCTAATATTTTTACTTGTACGTAAAGTGTTGTTTTTTTATGGTTTGGTCTTGTGGGCGTCAGGTTTCAAATTCGTCAACAAAATAAGAATATATTGTCGTACGTTTATGGTTTATTTATAGACTAGAAATATGATTTGTTAAATAGTCACGTACGCACTGATAAATAAAGAAATTAATTTTGTATAACCGCGAACTGGGAAGACAGGTAAATTGGGCAGAGGAAGGTGTTAACAAATGTTTCGTAAATATTGAATATTAAGTGTGAGGAAGAAAGGTTTATTTAAAAACAATCTGCCAAAGGAAGAAAATAAGTTTCAAAGAAGAAAAGCGATTGGATGAATTGGAATCAAAATCATTTCAACAGGAAGTACCGCATAAACTGGTTATTATTTTTCATCGGGCAAACAAATTTGGATAAAATTTCTACTTTTATCCGTCTCTGTATATTTAAGTTACTACTTTTGTTTTGAATTCATTAATCTTTAAATGTTACTGCAATTTTATCGGAAATAGTTTTTTTTGTTTAACGTATTATATTCATTGAATGCAATTACAACAGGAACTGTAAACTGCAAACGGATAAACATAAATTTTTATCCGGCAATGGCAATTTTATCCGAAATGATTTTGACTGGCTAAACAAATTATTTTATTAAATATAGCCTAGCAGTAACTCTTATAATTTAACTTTTTTTAAAGGCTAAAATGTTATCAGTAGTTAATCTTGTTCGTGGTAACTACCCAAATTGAAAGAGTAAAAGTGACTACCATCAGCTAGAAATAAGATCGCACGGATGGAACACTTAAATGTTATCCGTGACATTAAATGTTATCTCAAATGTTTAATAAACATGAGAAATAAAGATAAGGAACTAAGGCCAAAACAGAAATAACTAAACCAATTTGATAACAAACCAACCAAAAGCAACGAGCGGATAAATATAAATGTTCAACTAAAATGAAGAATTAAAAACTTTATCCAAGGCGACTTTTATAGGTTTCCACTCTAATTACAATTAGTAGTTACGGAAATTTATTGTCTTTTGTATAAATTCACATTTGCATTCAATTATGCTGACTGTAAATTGGCCTGTGTTCTTTCTTTCTAACTACACTCGTATTTTTAGGTCTATGATTTTTTGGCTTATAGGATTTTCCACACCATGTGCCTAAAGTACTGCAGCAAACGCAAAAATAAAAACAATTTATTGATTTTTTACTACAACCACCACCATACTATCATCATTTGGTTTGAGTTCTCGAATTCGGTGGGTGAACTAAGGTGTGTAAATGGTCATGTTGAAAATTTATGAAATTTATACGTTGAAGTGGAATTTATTTGTTCAAACAGAAGTTTTTCGTTCCTAACGAATGAACTAATGGGGAATTCAGAATATTTTCCAAATAGACAATGAACGACGACTCACTCGTAAAGCTTTCTGTGCATATTCTGATTGCATCTACAAGAACAAAGTTAATTGGTGCCATTTCCTTACTGGCACAAAACCAGAAAGAACTCTCAGCATAAATCTATAAATTGAAGGCTTTCTGAATGGTTTGCATGTATGCAATCCGAAATAAAACCAGTTTTCGCAGCTTTCTAACATGATTCCATTTCCACTTTAGCACGATTTGAGCCATTAAATCTGCGATTGCATTCACTTGGCACTTGGCATTAAAAGTGCCCACAATCGTACGAACGATTATTATCCGTCATCATCGGTGAGTTGTAGTTTCTTTGCGCTTTTGTCGTTCGCACATTTCTTATTATGTCACCACAATTCAGCAAATAGTAAATACATCGATACGTCAAAATCAATCGTCAGTGCGATTCACATGGCTCATATTTTATTTCTAATAACGTTTAGATGATTCACGCATCTCAATTCAGAGTAGTTGACGGCAGGCACGTATCGTATGTAAGTGGGTTTGTCTGGGAATCAGTTGGCCTGTCTGCGACATAAGCACGCAATTTAATTTACTTCTCTGTTTTTTTTTTCATTTAATTTAATTTATATTTTCTTTGAACATTTTTACAGTTGAATGGATTTTTTCGCTTTACGGTTTCAGAAAGCATGAAATTCGCCGCCAAATCGAATTGTCAATAAGCAAAAACTAATAATAAGCAAATGTCATTTGGTCATATGTGTGTGTATGTGTGCATGTGAAGTTGCAATGACAGAATATATAAAATTGAAAAAAAAATTATTTTCGATTTTATTAAAAAAAATATTCCAATATAAAATCTATTTTTTGTTACTATCATTAGCTTATGAAATTGTGGATTTCGTTACGCTCACGTAATTTCCAATTAATTTCGCGCATTCACAGAATTTTCAAGTTCATTTAACTAAAAACAAAATGCATTCTTCACAGATTCATGCCCCGATTCATTAAAATTTAACCCAACAAACCACCTCTTTGTTGAGCAGGGAAAACTTCTAGTCACAAGCAAATAGTTAGTTCTCCAAAAGTATTTTTCCATAAAGTTTATTTATTCAAGAAATTGGAATTCCAGCCGATCCAATTACGTTTGTTAGAGCCACGGGAATTATGTATGTACATAAACAATGGATGAATGTGAATTTGTAATTCTGAAAAAACAACAAGCTTTATGAACACAATACTTTGGCCGTCATGGAAAACAACACGTGAAATCGAAGTCTTAAAAAGAGAGTTCCCAATTGTTCGAACTTTTCTAAAAACCGGTTTTCGAATACGAACAATATTCGACAACATTTTAATATCCAGTTTTCGAATGCGTGGAAAGAAGTCGGTTTGCCGGTTTTAAGCTTAAAAATTAATAAAAAATTAATAAAAATTTTAAAAAAATAACAAAATATTGCATGTAAATGAAATTGACAAAAATATAACAATTCTGTTCTAATATAAAAGATTTCTAGTTTCACTTGCATTTTTATTGAGATCAATAAAAATTAAAATAATAAACTACTTTAATTAAAATTATAAAAATAAAGGAACAACAAAAAAATAATAAATGCATATCGAGATAAAATAGGATTTCACCAGATTTTTTCCTGGAGGCTAAAAACATATGCTTTTGTATGCAGAAAGTTCTAATTAAAAAAACCTACAAATTCATATTTAATTTTTTTTAAATTTTAAAAAGTTAAAAACAATTGGAAATTAAAAAAACCATAAATTTCGAGCAACATTTGAAAAATTTTACTAACTGAAAAACAGTACCGGTTAACCGGTTTCGATTAACCGAAATGGAAACCCTGCCTGAAATGCAAATATTTAAATGGATTTAACTTTAAAATAATTATTGTTTACAGTAAATACATTTAAGAGTAAATAAGTACGTATGCGCCGGTAAAAAGAAAAGAAAAAAGACTCGTGATTAAAAAATACATGGCAAATTACTAAAAGTCGTAAGCCTCTCTAGGCCTTAACTAGCAGAAGTCGATGGTAGAAGGAGAATATGGGTATCAGAAAAGCGAAAATGGTTTAATTGAATTTGCGACGGACGCTTATCAGTAGATAAGATAAGGGAAATGTTTAAAGACATAAAATTCAAACAAAAGTTGAAGAACTGTAAACTGTTTTAGCAGTCAACTTTTTAAGAAACTGCAAGTAAATATTAGGGATTTTTACCACACCAAAATTAAGAGAAGACTGAATAAAAATTAGTAACTAGTATAAAATAGTTAACATGATCAGCGCCCACTCACCTTAAGAAGTTGTTGTCGTATTGCTGCTTGTTGCTAGAATAGATTTTCTCATGGAAAGATGCACAATCGGCCACACTTTTTTGTGATTTAAAAATATGTACACTTTTTGTTTGTTTTGCTTGTCGTTGCTTTTGTGGTGGTCTTTATTCTAAGTTTTTCACTTTTTCCCACAAAATGCTATTAGTTTGTTGTTGTTGTTTTTGTATATTTCTGAATCACGTTTTTTGTTCTCACGCAATTCTATTCTTCATTCTTCTTGTTTTAGTACCTTTTCACCACATCTTTCTTGTGCCCTTTCGTTTTCAGTATTTTGTTGCACGTTTTTGTTTTTTGTTGCTGCTTTTTGGATTTCGTTGCAAAGATAAAAAAACAGATTTAGTAAAAAAAAAATTCTAAAAACTTAAAATGCTTGCAAAGAATTTTGACTTTCCGTTAAGAGCAGTTAAAGTGACGTGTTTTTCACAAGAATTTAATAATTACAAAATTTATGTGCAAGTTATATCTGCAGTGGAGGAAATAAGAATGGTATTTATTATTTTTACTAAGGACTTTTAAGTTTAAAAGATTCCAAAAGATTTGACTGAATTGTGTCTCTTTGAATTTCTCTTTCTCTCAGTGAAATGTAATCAGGGTTGCATTCTTGCTTTCCAATAGTAATTTTTTTCGTGTCCAAATCGATAAATGTTATGATAAAGGATATGCAATGATGAAACTTTCAAGTGAAAGTAATAAAACTAATAACTCTTGCGAATTATTTGTTTTTTATTTCACTATGCGGACTTTTATTTGACATTTATTTGCGTTTGTTTTACTTTAAACTGATTTTATTTTTATTTTTTGCGTTCTATGCGATTTTTTTGCAAATCTACATTCCGACACACACTACCTTTTGGCTCTGACGATTAAATGCAACTGAGAAATGAAAAAAATTAAAATGCCAAATATGCGCGAGAATAACAACCCTGGGACACTAGGGTTAACATTTTACTACTATCGTAGATATCTACTACTCTTACTGTGAGTTTTATAATTCAACTTCTGCTGTACTAAAGTACAAATTTCTCTTACAAAATTCAAAATTTAATGAATTCAAAAAAGATACAAAAAATTTTGCACCGAAAATCTACTTCAAAATCCATATATTTTAATGCTTCGCTTTGTTTACTTACATTATATCACAAAGAAAACTTCGACATGCTCAGGCCAAAAGTAAATTACAAAACGAAATTTTTATGAAAATGTATTCGGGCAGTTTAGCAAGGGTACACTTTTTTTTGGTTTTAAAACGAGTATTGGCGGAGTAATTAAGCCAGATCGTATTTATTCTTTGTAATCAAACATGACTTTTGCTTTAACCACCACACTGAATTCAGAATTTCGTGAAAACTCAAATTTTTATTTTAAAAAATGTGCTTTAACAAAACGACGCGTTCAGAATGGCGGCCAGAACGGAAGTGTAAGCAAAACCTTGGGTTCCAACTGTCAAGTACTAGTCAACCAAAAAATGCCAAAGTACAACTCAGGTAAAATTGCTTAACTATGCAAATTTACTGGAGGATCGCAACAGCTCGTCAGTATTTTTGGTACCAAAAATTTTACCTTTTTTCATGGAAATGAAACTGGTTAACACGGTTCATTCGTGTATTACTTAACACATCACAAGGAATCAATTTTGTTTTACTTTATTATTGCATGAACATATTTAACGAATGAATCCTCACTGTTTAAGCCCGGTATGCAGATGCACAGGAATACAGTTTTGTAGAAATTATGTACTTTTTGTTTTGTGTAGAGCAACATATTTTTTAAATAAATTAATTTTTGAATTTTGTAATAAATCGTAATAAAAATGTAAAAAAATCATTGTAAGCGGTTGTGCGGCTAATAAAAATTGTTTTCAAACCAACATAACTTCACTGAGCGGGTTGTCAAAATATCTCTCCAAAGTACGCAAAAAACCAACTCTGTTTTCTCTGCATGTGCTAGCCGGAATAGAAATTTTGTTTGTTTTCGCTTCGTTTTTTTATACATACGTTTGCGAATTTGTTCGTATCTGCTTTAGGCAAAGGCATGCCATTCGGGCAATGTAAACGCGCCGTTAAAATAAAAACGAAAAATCTAAGCATATCATCATTTAATTTTTTGAGTTTTGTAAAACAAGTTTAATAAAAATGTAAAAGAAGTAATTGTGCCGCTAATAGAAATGGTTTTCAAACCAACATACATAAAGGTCATTGCACTAATTTGATTGTGCGGGTTGTCAAAATATCTCTCCAAAGTACTCAAAAAAGCAACTCATTTTCCGCTTTCTCTGCATATGCCACCCGAAATGTTCCATTTGTTTTTCGCTTCGTTTTTTTCACATAGGTTTTTTTTCTTCTGCATGACGCAGAACTGAAAAAAATTATTTTCATTTGGTTTTATTTTCTGCATGTGTTTGTGGAAGCGGAATTTATTTTCTACAAAACGAAACTGAACAGAACAAAAAATAATAAACGAAAGAATTGGCGAGAATCATCATATTTTTATGTAGGTAGGTAGGTATATATATTTTGATAAAAATTACTTTATTTTTCCTTTTAGTAATGAGTGATATGATGGAAGAGTATTTGGACGAAGAGGACAGCAGAATGTTTTCCACTAAGAGGCGCCGGAATGCTTTAAGTCACATGGAAAAGTTAAAAATGATAGAAGAAGCGAAGAAGCGCCGCTGTTTGTGGGATACAAACAACTCGGATCATAGCAACACATTCGCAGTATTGGAAGCGTGGCGTGAAATCGCCAATATATTGGATAAATCGGGTATGTTTTGGTTAGACATCTGCCTTTAAATCAATCGCCTTTATGTTTACTCTTATTAGTTGACGAATGCAAAGCGACATGGTTGTCTCTGCGCGACAGCCGACGATACCACATGAACCTAGCAAAAAAGAAATCGAGAGGTGGCGGTGCCTTACAGAAACCACCGCTGGATAATGTTGGCCACTGGGAATTTGCGAAGGCGTTAAGTTTCTTGCCCAATCTTAAAAGCAGACGAATGTAAGTATTTTTTCGCACAAAATCTACCAAATAAACAAATCAAATGAGGATTGGTTCGCTCTTGTTCAAAGAGCAAACATAAATTGACTATATAGTGTGATAATAAAGTGTGTTAATTGGAAAAGTTGACTCTTTCGATTTACTCAATTTCCCCATTTCATGAGAGCACAGCGTTGCCAAGCGTTCCAACAAAAAACACTTTTTTCCCTATTAGATTTTTCATATTTACACAACTTTTTATTAATTGAAATAACTTTATTCGTCGTTCTTTTTTTGTTTTTTTGAACATTATTATCAACTGTATTAACATTTTTCGAAAAGTATTTACTTTTCTCTCAATTATGTAATTCAGAATACGTAGTACTTACTGAGCAACCGAGATTTCTTGACATTATTATTATCATAAGTCGCTCTCCCAAATAAACACACTTTAATATCACACGCTCTACACTAACCTGAATGCATCAGGGTTTCTTTGTGCTAGTATCGGAGTAGATATGGACAAGTTTGTAAGTAACTTTTCAAAATTAATCTCATGTTGTATTGCTATTTTACACTCCTTGAGCGTTTTCTTGAGAGGTGTAACTTGACCTCTACACAGAAAGTTCTAAAATAAAATTGTTCCGTTCGAATCTACTGCTTCAAAAACGAATTTCTACTACCTCAGAACCCTGCATTATTTCTTAAAGTAATTTTGACATTTTCAGATTTCCTTCGAAAGTTGGACCAAAAGTCAAGGAAACTGAAAGTGTAAGTAAATCTTTTCACTGATTCTTTGAAGTTATTCAAATTGATAAACGTTTTAGGCATTTGAAATGAATGAAGAAAACGGCCGGTGGAAGCGCCAAAAGCGTACTGCTCTGTTCAACGATGACGAAAAGAGGGAATTATGTGGCATGGTAAAGGAATTGCCCGAACTTTGGGATATCGAAAACCACAATCACGGCAACAAAAGTGTAATCGACCAGGCCTGGCGAAATATCAGCTCGATCTTGGACAAACCCGGTCGGTAAACGAATTCCCAGCACGCAATCATAAATAATGACACTCAGGTTTTACAGAGAATGACTGTAGAACGGCTTGGACAGCGTTGCGCGAAAGCTACCGCTACCAGTTGAGGGTGGCAAACAAAGCGCAAAATAGCAGAGCCGCTGGTGGGGTACAAACCCCAAACGAGCCGGTATTTGCCGACAGTGACGACGACGATTGTGAGTTCTCCGTTTTCTCAGCCTTGTCCTTCTTGCCAAATATTTCCTCCAGAGCTGGTAGGAGGTAAGTTTAATAAAAAAGCGTGTGTTGGGCGATAATAATAAGACTGGCACGTTGTATTTTGCAGGTATTCCCCTACTCCCAAGTCAAAAGACGATGCTATATCATCGAATGATGAACGGAGCCTTTCCACAAAGAGAAGGTAATCCATACAAATAAAATAAAAAAGTGTGTGCCTACAATATTAAACAAAAAACACAGTTTTTGCAGGACTCCAACGATTATCAAGGAAGAATCTTTGTCAATCAATGAACCCGAGATTTTGTACGACTGTGTAAATATATTTTACAAATATGGTGTAATGTGATGTAAAATTGAAGCACGTATTTGCTTTTTTGTTTCCAGAACACTCTTCTGGGAATGCCGCCATCGCCAAACCCCTCGCCGTCTGTTTGTGCTGCAGTCGAAGACAACACCAATAAGCAACCACCGCTGCAAATGGACAATGAGCGGCGACATGAACTATGGCAGAAGTTCGACCAACTGTTGGAGCAGCAATCCACTCAGTCCACAATGAATACTTCTCCTTTTCGAGCGCCCTTAATAAACATTGAGTGGTTGTTGGCAAAGCTGCCGAGAGACGTGGCCGAAGATTGTTGCTGCGACTTTCAAACGCTGCTTTTAACAAAAGTGCGCGAATTCAATACCACCAAGCAACACAATTAAAATGGAAAAGACAATTAATAGGTTAGCAAAGGATTAGATAATTTCCCTTCAAAATTTTCGAAAATAAAGACATTTTTTTACAATTGATAATTTTTTGGTTTTTATTACAAAAATTACTTTACTAAGCAGGCATATAGTACAAAACGAGATTTTTCAAGTATAATTTACAAAAATATTCCTCAGCGCTCAGAGGTAGTCTTATAAAACGTCTCCGTGCAATTACAATTTCCAAAAAGTATTTCTAATAATTTCACTTTCAGTCAAAAATCGCGTTGCACATTTCGTTGTTCTTCTGATTAAGGGCCAGAGTACGGCCCGGAGACTTGTGAGTCAACTTCGAGCGTATATATTTCGAATAGGACTTTGAGTTATTCAGGAAGACGGATTTCGTGTTGGCATGCCTGAAGAAATGTTGAAAAAAACGTTAATTAGTGAATATTGGAGTTTATGAATTTTAAAAAATCCACTTACGTTGAAATCATTTCGGGCCGCTGCAGTTGCATGCACAACTTGATGCCCGAGTAAAAGTCAATGTCGGCTTGTAAACTGATTTTCGGTTCGTTGGTCAGGGTGAAGTGATTCTCCACTTTGGCATAGGTGAAGCCAGCCACCATGACCCCAATGACGCTGGCAGCCGAACTTTAAAGGAAAAACATATATTTAAAAAGAAAATAAAAAATAGTTTTAAATATATAACCCTTAAGCCGGCTAAAAGCCGAAAGTTAAAATTTCTTACAAAAAATTTCACACGAGCTAAAATTCTCACATTAGAGAATTATCTTCGGTCTGACCGAAGCAAAAATACCCTGCACATGCGAGTACGATACATTCTGAGACCCATGTGTTAGTAATTTCCATTTAATTCCCGATTCATTTCACAATTTTGTTTCAATTCCATTTTGTTCCAGTTTTATTCCCATTTCGTTCCCGACATCATTTCCAATCAAATACAAGAAATGGGGTCCAAATCGGTTAAGTATTCCTAAAGATAAACGAAAATAGCACAAATTTGGCGTCCATTTCGTATGGGTTTTCGGTTTATAATGGATAATTTTTCCAAATTTTATCGATTTTTTGTCGATAATTTTTTGATATTTTATCGATAATTTTTCAAAAATTTACCAAATTTTGATAGATAATTTTTCGATAATTTAACAATGGTTTATCGAAATTTTTTTAATATTTATCATTTCTACTTCCTGATCCATTTAAAAATTTTGTTCCAATTCCATTTTGTTCCGCTCTAATTCCATTTCGTTCTAGTTTCATTCCCACTCGTTTCCAACCAAATGCAAAAAACCGAGTCCAAATCGGTTCAGTATTTCTCAAGATAAACGAAAACAATACAAATTTGGCGTCCATTGCGTATGGGAGGTAGGCGTAGTTATTATCCGATGCTGCCGATTTTCAATACCGTCCAACCATTCGGCAAAAAAAGAGGAATGCTAAATTTTGGAGTCGATAGCTCAAAGGCTACGGCAGTTATCGTGCGAAATGACAGACAGACGGACATGGCCCCATCGACTCAGCAGGTGATGCTGATCAAGAATATATATACTTTTTCATACCGGACACGCCTTATGGGCGTTACAAACGGTGTGACAAAAACCATATAAAGGGTTATGATAAAAAGAAATAACAAATTCCCACTCACTTCTGTTGAATTTCGGTATTGGCATTACGATTCCAAATGCTGAGCTCAACTTTGCCATTCAGGTCCACCGATTTCGAGCCAATGACTCTTATATACACCGTGGCGCCGGACGACAATATCGCATAGTGTTCGTGGTCTTGCGACAGTGTGGTGGCTTGGAAGGCAGGCGTGGGATCCGAAGCCGTACCACTCCACACGTGACCCATCAGCTCCGATTGGCCCGTAAAGAACACCAAGGGACGCAGGAGAACACCTTGTACGGAGATTTCCATGCCTGCTGTGGCGGGACTGTCATCCTCTGGCGAATCCTCATCACCATCGCCATCGCCCACAAACGAAGAGAGACCACTAGTGTAGATGCCAAGCTGGGAGGGAATTAATTGAAATAATTTGTTGAATTCAGTCACCACGACGTATGCATACCTTGAAAGTGCTTGTTTCCTCGCGGCCAGCGCTCAGAATCAACTCCACCGAGCCACGTTTGAGCACACCCTGGTAGATTTCCTGCACGCTCAGCAGGCTTTCGTTAAACGAGGGCGCCTGTGAAAGCTGGCGTGTCAGTACCGTGGTCAGGCCTATCGAAAACTTTTAAATTAATTTGGAGCCTAAAAAAAATTCTCATTTGACCTAACCTTTCTGGGCAATGACATGGTAGTTGTTGACTTCGGGCCTCTCCGCCAAACAAGCACTCAGCAAAGCACTAAAACGTGGACATTTCTCCGCTAGCATGCGCAGCTTTTGTATGACGTAAGTCTTGATCTCAAATTGGCTATCGTGCGATGTGAGATAGTCGAGCAGATCGCCCAACTGCTGCTTGGTGGGCTTCAGCGCAAAGAGAATGTCCAACGCCAAGGTGCGTGCCGTTGAGTCGTACCTGCGTTTGCTTTGATAGAAGATTTGGGCAAACGACTTGCGATGACTTTCGTTGAAATTGGCCACCGGGAAGCTGTGCAGGGCCAGCATGGAGGCTACGGAAATCTTAATCTCACCCTCTAGAGCGTTTGTAATCAGTAAGGGTATAGAGCTGGCATCTTGAAGATTTTGCAGGGCACGTATGGCGAGAGTCTTGCACGCAACCTCCTTGCAGTTTGTGCTCAGCTCATCCAGTATGAAGGAGCGAATTTGCTGGGAAAGTGCATCGTTGGGATCGAAACCAGACTGCTTAGTCAGAGTGGCTATCGTTTGTATGACAGAATCGCGCAGTTTTTCATTCTTAATGGGCGATTCGGCATCCTTCAAACGCTTGAACATATCCTCGATTATAGGACGTTCTGGATGGGAGCCCACTGCGAGCGACTGTAGATATTTCTCAAGGAGGTCCACATGGGACTTGTCATTGTATTGGAATACTTCGTGTATGGCATTGTGGGCATCGATCGTCTGCACCGCTCCGAGCAGATCCACAAGTTGCGAGTGCAGTTCCTTGTGCGACTGCAGAACGTCTACGAATTCTGCTTGTTTTGTGATGCGCGCCAGAGGCACTAGCTCGGCAAAGGCGACTGCAAGCTGTTCCTTGCCAATATGCTCGTCCGAGAGTGCGTCCGCATGGGCTGCTATTTGTTGTTTCAACTGTTAAATGGGAAAATACAATTTTATGAACTTTTTTTTCATGATTGGACCAACTCACTGTCACGCCTTTTATTTCACTCAAGGCCCCGTCCACATCAGCCTCGATATCGAAGATGCGATACCACTCCAGTAGGCTTTGGATAGCCTCTTCCAACGTGGGATAATTCAATTGCTCTACTGACTCTTCACCCACCCTCAAATGCTGGAGCGAAAGTAGCGACTGCACTTGACTGCCCACATCGGGTTTGGCCTCCAGAGCCACCCGATGCGACTCAGTTGATTCTACCTTCAACAGTGAGCCCTCCGAACTCAGATCGAAATTAACGTGCTCTTGAGAGTGCTGCGAGACACCTGGAATCGATTAAAAGCTATAGTAAGTTGCCAGTCATATTGCACAAAGGGAAGACTCACTCAGAGGCTTTTCCGGTCTATAGTTCACGCGCAGGTCCCAATGCGAACAATCGGTTTTCGTTTTTTCCACTCTCGTCGATGACTTCACCACATAGAAGGCATTACACTGCCCCGAAACATCCAGCTCGGTAACTGGCATGTTGGTGTATTGCAACTGCAGCAGAGAGGCTATGCCGCGCTCTAAATTCAGCAGCGACTGATCGCGTGAAGTGTGTGCAATCACTTTGTTCGGTTTGCCTTCCACCAGGCTGATGTAGAATGGACGGTCTGGTAGTTTGGAAATGCGTTGCGTGATGGGCTTGTTGCCCGATTTCGAGGGAGCACTCACGGTCGAATCGCTAAAGTAGACTTCGAGAAGTTGATCTTTTGCCCCATTCCACACAGAATTTACTCTCAGTTGTGAACGCAGGGTATAGCTCGCCTCTTGTGCGCTGGCTCGGCCCAGCTCCGTCATGGTCACCTTGTTGACCAATTCGAAGAATTGCTGACTGCCATTGGGAATGAGTTGTGCATAAACAGAAGCTGCAAATATTAAGAAAAATAATAAGCAAACAGCTCCAATTCGCTTTGTTTTTTACTCCAAAACAGAGTCTGTTCAACAGGTGCATTGCTATTATTGAATAAACCACAAAGGCTTATTTGAAAAGGTGTACAATTTCGTTGGCTTTTTTATAATCGGATTGAAAGGCGACCATGAACCGCATGGGAATAATTTGTTTTCCAAAAATATTCCTTCATTACATTTTTCAGTTGCAATGGCTTTTATCAGATCAAACACAAATATTAACTCAAAACCACGTCATTTGAAGATTCTCTTGGATCTTGAGACACGTTGCTGATAGTTTCTTTTTTTTGTACTTACCCAGAGAATAACAACAAAACTTTCTCTACTGAAAATGACCTCAAATTGTGATTAGGAAAGAGGTTATCAACAAAACAAATTGCAAAGAAGAACAACGAAGCAACAATCAAGGAACGAGAACCAAAATCGAATATGAAACATATTCAAAGTTCACAAAAGAGATATGCAAAAAGCCGGTCAAGTGATAAAATTGTAGGAAATGAGGTCAAGATAATAAATTATGTAGCAGGATATCAACACACAAACGAAAGACTTAAGAACTACGCCACATGCATTTTCCAGAAGATTTCAAAAGCCAACTAACTAAAATTGATCAATCGCTTTGAATAAGTTCAATGAACTTCGATTCATTTACTTTCTTTGGACTTGGTTACGTTACTAATGGTCCGGTGGTCGGGAGTGTCTGGAATTTAAATCAGTTCTTTTCGTTTATTAATTTAAAAAGAAAGCATTACTCACCCAGTAGAAGAAAACACACACAAAGAAAAACTGGCTCACGTTTCACGACGTGCATTTTGCGAACCTTTTTCTATGAAACTCAAAAGCTTTATAATTTCAATTGAATAATATTTCAGTTCACTTTCATATCATTCATGAAAGATAACATCACAACATCGCAACCTTTCTCATTCAAAAAATAAATTTAACTAAACAAATCAGCAGCGGGGGTTTCTCTCGACTCCGATAGTACTATATATAGAACTCTTGCATTGAATTTTAAATTTCTACTACAATACTATAGTAGTATATTTTCCTACTACTCTTAACCGTGTGACAGAATTGGCGCGTATGACGTAACAGCGCAAAAACGATGTCAAAATATATAAATACGCCGTGCTGAGTTTCAAAACCACGAATTTTATCATTTCGTTGAAGTTTTTTTTAAAAAAAATGTATGGAAATTTTTGTTTAAGCCCGGTTGGCAGATGCGAAAAAATTCAGTTTTGGAGAATTGCCATATATTTTGTTTTGTGTAGAGCGAAATATTTTTTGACATTTTATCTAAGACATGTGTCGCTTATATCATTGGTTTACTCAAATGTTAAACCTGCCGATTCCATTGTTGTTTATGGAGACTTTAATTTACCGAATATATCTTGGAATTTTTGTGGCGATTCAAACCAGTTTCTTCCGTATTCTTCTCGTGACTGTTTAAATGACTTTCTGGATTCATTTTCAGATATGAGTTTACAACAAGTAAACGGGATTGAAAATAAGAATAGTAGAATTTTGGATTTAATTAATGTTGATGACTCTTCGAAGTTTTCAGTGCAACGCTGTGATGCAATTTTTGTTAAAATGAACCAACTCTTATCTGAAACTAGTTGGGACATGAACTTTGAAGATGTTGACGACTGTGTATCAATTTTCAATTGTACGCTCAGCAAAATCTTCGAGATATGTGTTCCAAAGAACATTAAAAATAATTCGAATGAACTTGGTGCTGTATGGTTTACAAAAGAATTGAGGAAAGTAAAAAATTCGAAAACTCGGGCATTTAAAACATATAAAAGAACTTTAAACCTTCAAGATTATTCAAAATATTCGCTTCTGAGACATACATATCAAGTACTTAATAAAAAATGCTATGATGAATATTTGAACAATTTGAAATCCAAAATGAAATACGATTCTAAAACTTTTTATAACTTTCTAAATTCAAAAAGGAAAAACACTGGTTTTCCAACTACAATGAAATGGAATGATCGTGAGTCCAACAATCCTACTGAGATTTCAAATATGTTTGCTGACTTCTTCAAAACGACATATTCTGATAATCGTATCCGTATCCACATCGTATCCATATAACATCCCCACTTACTACACCTAAAATCGTTGAAATATTCATATAGTACTGGTCATATAGTACTAGCTGTATTTTGAAAGTTTGTCCAGAAAATTTATACATTCCACTTTCAAATATATTTAATGCCTCTATTGAAAGAGGTTATTTTCCGAATTCATGGAAAGAGTCTACATTATTCCTCTTTATAAAAGTGGAACCAAATCATTCGTATCTAACTATAGAGGTATTGCTAAACTTAGCACAATACCAAAGTTATTTGAACAAGTTGTCACAAAGCAATTGGTTCACTCGGTCACAACTTTAATATCTCCTTCACAGCATGGTTTTCGGAGAGGTAGATCAACATCTACAAATTTATTGGAATTTTCTTCATTAACAATAAAAGGATTTTCAAAGAATCTTCAAACAGATGTCATATATACTGATTTTAGTAAAGCTTTTGATAAAGTTAATCATTATTTGTTGATTGAAAAGCTTAAAAGATACGGATTCCCAGATCTTATTTTAAAATGGGTAGAATCGTATCTGACAAATCGGAAGCAACAGGTGTTATTCGAATCATCAACATCAAAAACTATAGATGTCACCTCTGGAGTTCCTCAAGGAAGTCACTTAGGTCCTATTCTGTTTAATCTTTTTATAAATGACCTTCCTTCTGTCATTAAACATTCGAATGTACTGTTGTATGCTGATGACGTTAAATTCTTTCTATCCTATGACATCTTAGATCAACATAAGTTGTTACAATCAGATCTGACCAGTATAGCTATCTGGTGTGATAATAACTTAATGGAACTGAACCTGAAAAAATATAAATTTATGACATTTGCTAGAAGACACCAACTTTCATCGCTGTATCATATAAATAACTGTAATCTAGAAAAGGTTTTTACTTTTGTGGACCTGGATGTTACTATGGATCCAAAACTTCGCTTTCATCTACATATTGACTTATGTGTGAATAAGGCGAGGGGTGTTCTAGATTGCATTAAAAGATGGTCAAAAGAATTTAATGACCCATTCGTTACCAAAAGTCTTTACATATCACTTGTAAGACCAATTTTGGAATATGCATCAGTCTTGTGGAATCCACAATACAACTGCCACTCTGATAGAATTGAATCGGTTCAAAAACAATTTTTATTATTTGCTTTAAGAAACCTTCGCTGGAATCCGAATCAGAACCTACCTCCATACGAAAATCGTTTAAAACTCTTGAACATTCCTACTCTAAAAAATAGAAGAACGATGCTTAATGTAACATTTTTGATTAAATTGATAAATGGCTCTCTGAATTCTACATTTTTGCTTCAAGAAATTGATTTTAATATCCCAACCCGTCGTTCCAGATCTTTCATTCCTTTGATATTAAGTATGTGCCGCTCTAATTACGCGCAGAATGGACCTTTTCGTTGTATTTGTAGCGATTTTAATAGCCTGTATTCTGTCTTTGACCTGTCAGATTCACTTAATAAAACTAAAACTTTTATTTTAAATGCACTTGATCACACTTAAGCCTTTGTTGCTCTTTGAGTTTTTGGACCGCTTAGGGTCTAACGAAATGACAGGGTTGCCAAACTCCACAAAGATCGGCATTGTCGATTTTTTGAAAGTGTTGTATTTTTGTTGTATTTTATATTTATATTTCAGCAGAATTTTGTTTTTTACTGTATATTGTATACAAATAAAACAAAATTTTTAGCTGAATTCACATTCGTTCCGTTACTGTTTACTTAACTGTTCTATTTGTATTTGATTTTTTATATTTCGCATAAAAAAATAAAATACTAAAATTAATATTTGTAATCTTTGTCGCGTAAATTAACTGTTTGGACTCTTTTGTCTTTGTATTTTTGTTAAGTCTAATATCGTAAAGTAGACAAAAATTATATTTGATCAAATTCATTTTCGTCGCATGAATTCTGATGCTTCATAATATTTTCTTTTAATTCTATTGTTTATTATCACGTTAATCTTATATTATTATGTTATGTTTGGAAGAATTCTCTCTGAAAAATTCTCCATGAAAAAATTATAAGGGGTATTCATTTAAAGTGGGAAATACCTGGGAAACGCGAAGTGGTTCAGTTGTTGACGAGAACTGTCAAAAATTGTATGAGAAGAGAATTGCACAAAGTGGAAAACTTTGCGCGTCGATTTTGGTGTGGAAAGAACTGCACAAATGTTGTGCGATTGTAGTGATGTCGAACAATAAAATTGATATTCGATTAATTAAAAAAGTTATTATCAAAAGAATTAAAACGCGGCTGTAAATTAAAAAGAAGAATGCATAATTATATATATAAGTTTAAAAAATAACTATAGGTAACAATTGTTTGGAAAATAAAAGTTAATTGAATTTATAATTGTCAAAGCTGTGCAGAATATCGAGTTCTTGTAAGTGGGTACTCGTTTATTGTCTAAGTGAGTATGCTCACAACACTAATATAGTTTACTTCGAAAATGGCGGTAAGTAAACGAATTTACTTACCGCCGTCAACTAAAGCTATTCTTCAAATAGGTTGATTAATTTTCTTTTTTCGCTTATTTTAGGCATTTTTTTCACTTTAAACAACAGCTGTCAAAAATTCGAAGAAGAAGAAGAATCAAGAGAAGTGCACAAATAATTTACTTTGTAATCGTACTCAAAATTAAATGAGTACGATTACTGTAATGGTACTCAAACTTTTTTGAGTACGATTACAGTAATCGTATTTAAATTTTTTTTAGTACGATTAAAAGTAATCGTACTCAACCCTTTTTGAGTACGATTACAAGTAATGGATTACAAAATTTTGTTGAGTACGATTACAAGTAATTGATTACAAAATTTTTAGAGTACGATTACAAGTAATCGATTGCATATTTTATGATTACTTTTACTATTGGATCAAGAAGAAGTAATACTATATATTACAGCTTATTACATTTTTATTTCGAAATGCATTCGACACCATATTAGCTGTCGAAACACATGACCGTCAGCCGTCGACCAGAAAATAGAAATAAATCTAAGTTAGGCGGCTACCGCTCTACCGCTAACCGTTGTCCGCCCAACCGTCAACTGCTGCAATTCTGTTTACTGCATAAGTTCTCGTATTTCATATTAGGTGGAACCGAAATAAAAATGTAATACTTAATCCAATAAATATCAAGGAATAAAAAAATTTGTAATCAATTACTTGTAATCGTACTCAAAAAATTTTGTAATCAAAATTTTTAGTACAAAAAGTAATCGTAATCGTACACGCACAGCTCTGCCCTTATATTAACTTGCTTTGGGTGAAGTGATAAAATTGTAGGAAATGAGGTCAAGATAATAAATTATGTAGCAGGATATCAACACACAAACGAAAGACTTAAGAACTACGCCACATGCATTTTCCAGAAGATTTCAAAAGCCAACTAACTAAAATTGATCAATCGCTTTGAATAAGTTCAATGAACTTCGATTCATTTACTTTCTTTGGACTTGGTTACGTTACTAATGGTCCGGTGGTCGGGAGTGTCTGGAATTTAAATCAGTTCTTTTCGTTTATTAATTTAAAAAGAAAGCATTACTCACCCAGTAGAAGAAAACACACACAAAGAAAAACTGGCTCACGTTTCACGACGTGCATTTTGCGAACCTTTTTCTATGAAACTCAAAAGCTTTATAATTTCAATTGAATAATATTTCAGTTCACTTTCATATCATTCATGAAAGATAACATCACAACATCGCAACCTTTCTCATTCAAAAAATAAATTTAACTAAACAAATCAGCAGCGGGGGTTTCTCTCGACTCCGATAGTACTATATATAGAACTCTTGCATTGAATTTTAAATTTCTACTACAATACTATAGTAGTATATTTTCCTACTACTCTTAACCGTGTGACAGAATTGGCGCGTATGACGTAACAGCGCAAAAACGATGTCAAAATATATAAATACGCCGTGCTGAGTTTCAAAACCACGAATTTTATCATTTCGTTGAAGTTTTTTTTAAAAAAAATGTATGGAAATTTTTGTTTAAGCCCGGTTGGCAGATGCGAAAAAATTCAGTTTTGGAGAATTGCCATATATTTTGTTTTGTGTAGAGCGAAATATTTTTTGACATTTTATCTAAGACATGTGTCGCTTATATCATTGGTTTACTCAAATGTTAAACCTGCCGATTCCATTGTTGTTTATGGAGACTTTAATTTACCGAATATATCTTGGAATTTTTGTGGCGATTCAAACCAGTTTCTTCCGTATTCTTCTCGTGACTGTTTAAATGACTTTCTGGATTCATTTCCAGATATGAGTTTACAACAAGTAAACGGGATTGAAAATAAGAATAGTAGAATTTTGGATTTAATTAATGTTGATGACTCTTCGAAGTTTTCAGTGCAACGCTGTGATGCAATTTTTGTTAAAATGAACCAACTCTTATCTGAAACTAGTTGGGACATGAACTTTGAAGATGTTGACGACTGTGTATCAATTTTCAATTGTACGCTCAGCAAAATCTTCGAGATATGTGTTCCAAAGAACATTAAAAATAATTCGAATGAACTTGGTGCTGTATGGTTTACAAAAGAATTGAGGAAAGTAAAAAATTCGAAAACTCGGGCATTTAAAACATATAAAAGAACTTTAAACCTTCAAGATTATTCAAAATATTCGCTTCTGAGACATACATATCAAGTACTTAATAAAAAATGCTATGATGAATATTTGAACAATTTGAAATCCAAAATGAAATACGATTCTAAAACTTTTTATAACTTTCTAAATTCAAAAAGGAAAAACACTGGTTTTCCAACTACAATGAAATGGAATGATCGTGAGTCCAACAATCCTACTGAGATTTCAAATATGTTTGCTGACTTCTTCAAAACGACATATTCTGATAATCGTATCCGTATCCACATCGTATCCATATAACATCCCCACTTACTACACCTAAAATCGTTGAAATATTCATATAGTACTGGTCATATAGTACTAGCTGTATTTTGAAAGTTTGTCCAGAAAATTTATACATTCCACTTTCAAATATATTTAATGCCTCTATTGAAAGAGGTTATTTTCCGAATTCATGGAAAGAGTCTACATTATTCCTCTTTATAAAAGTGGAACCAAATCATTCGTATCTAACTATAGAGGTATTGCTAAACTTAGCACAATACCAAAGTTATTTGAACAAGTTGTCACAAAGCAATTGGTTCACTCGGTCACAACTTTAATATCTCCTTCACAGCATGGTTTTCGGAGAGGTAGATCAACATCTACAAATTTATTGGAATTTTCTTCATTAACAATAAAAGGATTTTCAAAGAATCTTCAAACAGATGTCATATATACTGATTTTAGTAAAGCTTTTGATAAAGTTAATCATTATTTGTTGATTGAAAAGCTTAAAAGATACGGATTCCCAGATCTTATTTTAAAATGGGTAGAATCGTATCTGACAAATCGGAAGCAACAGGTGTTATTCGAATCATCAACATCAAAAACTATAGATGTCACCTCTGGAGTTCCTCAAGGAAGTCACTTAGGTCCTATTCTGTTTAATCTTTTTATAAATGACCTTCCTTCTGTCATTAAACATTCGAATGTACTGTTGTATGCTGATGACGTTAAATTCTTTCTATCCTATGACATCTTAGATCAACATAAGTTGTTACAATCAGATCTGACCAGTATAGCTATCTGGTGTGATAATAACTTAATGGAACTGAACCTGAAAAAATATAAATTTATGACATTTGCTAGAAGACACCAACTTTCATCGCTGTATCATATAAATAACTGTAATCTAGAAAAGGTTTTTACTTTTGTGGACCTGGATGTTACTATGGATCCAAAACTTCGCTTTCATCTACATATTGACTTATGTGTGAATAAGGCGAGGGGTGTTCTAGATTGCATTAAAAGATGGTCAAAAGAATTTAATGACCCATTCGTTACCAAAAGTCTTTACATATCACTTGTAAGACCAATTTTGGAATATGCATCAGTCTTGTGGAATCCACAATACAACTGCCACTCTGATAGAATTGAATCGGTTCAAAAACAATTTTTATTATTTGCTTTAAGAAACCTTCGCTGGAATCCGAATCAGAACCTACCTCCATACGAAAATCGTTTAAAACTCTTGAACATTCCTACTCTAAAAAATAGAAGAACGATGCTTAATGTAACATTTTTGATTAAATTGATAAATGGCTCTCTGAATTCTACATTTTTGCTTCAAGAAATTGATTTTAATATCCCAACCCGTCGTTCCAGATCTTTCATTCCTTTGATATTAAGTATGTGCCGCTCTAATTACGCGCAGAATGGACCTTTTCGTTGTATTTGTAGCGATTTTAATAGCCTGTATTCTGTCTTTGACCTGTCAGATTCACTTAATAAAACTAAAACTTTTATTTTAAATGCACTTGATCACACTTAAGCCTTTGTTGCTCTTTGAGTTTTTGGACCGCTTAGGGTCTAACGAAATGACAGGGTTGCCAAACTCCACAAAGATCGGCATTGTCGATTTTTTGAAAGTGTTGTATTTTTGTTGTATTTTATATTTATATTTCAGCAGAATTTTGTTTTTTACTGTATATTGTATACAAATAAAACAAAATTTTTAGCTGAATTCACATTCGTTCCGTTACTGTTTACTTAACTGTTCTATTTGTATTTGATTTTTTATATTTCGCATAAAAAAATAAAATACTAAAATTAATATTTGTAATCTTTGTCGCGTAAATTAACTGTTTGGACTCTTTTGTCTTTGTATTTTTGTTAAGTCTAATATCGTAAAGTAGACAAAAATTATATTTGATCAAATTCATTTTCGTCGCATGAATTCTGATGCTTCATAATATTTTCTTTTAATTCTATTGTTTATTATCACGTTAATCTTATATTATTATGTTATGTTTGGAAGAATTCTCTCTGAAAAATTCTCCATGAAAAAATTATAAGGGGTATTCATTTAAAGTGGGAAATACCTGGGAAACGCGAAGTGGTTCAGTTGTTGACGAGAACTGTCAAAAATTGTATGAGAAGAGAATTGCACAAAGTGGAAAACTTTGCGCGTCGATTTTGGTGTGGAAAGAACTGCACAAATGTTGTGCGATTGTAGTGATGTCGAACAATAAAATTGATATTCGATTAATTAAAAAAGTTATTATCAAAAGAATTAAAACGCGGCTGTAAATTAAAAAGAAGAATGCATAATTATATATATAAGTTTAAAAAATAACTATAGGTAACAATTGTTTGGAAAATAAAAGTTAATTGAATTTATAATTGTCAAAGCTGTGCAGAATATCGAGTTCTTGTAAGTGGGTACTCGTTTATTGTCTAAGTGAGTATGCTCACAACACTAATATAGTTTACTTCGAAAATGGCGGTAAGTAAACGAATTTACTTACCGCCGTCAACTAAAGCTATTCTTCAAATAGGTTGATTAATTTTCTTTTTTCGCTTATTTTAGGCATTTTTTTCACTTTAAACAACAGCTGTCAAAAATTCGAAGAAGAAGAAGAATCAAGAGAAGTGCACAAATAATTTACTTTGTAATCGTACTCAAAATTAAATGAGTACGATTACTGTAATGGTACTCAAACTTTTTTGAGTACGATTACAGTAATCGTATTTAAATTTTTTTTAGTACGATTAAAAGTAATCGTACTCAACCCTTTTTGAGTACGATTACAAGTAATGGATTACAAAATTTTGTTGAGTACGATTACAAGTAATTGATTACAAAATTTTTAGAGTACGATTACAAGTAATCGATTGCATATTTTATGATTACTTTTACTATTGGATCAAGAAGAAGTAATACTATATATTACAGCTTATTACATTTTTATTTCGAAATGCATTCGACACCATATTAGCTGTCGAAACACATGACCGTCAGCCGTCGACCAGAAAATAGAAATAAATCTAAGTTAGGCGGCTACCGCTCTACCGCTAACCGTTGTCCGCCCAACCGTCAACTGCTGCAATTCTGTTTACTGCATAAGTTCTCGTATTTCATATTAGGTGGAACCGAAATAAAAATGTAATACTTAATCCAATAAATATCAAGGAATAAAAAAATTTGTAATCAATTACTTGTAATCGTACTCAAAAAATTTTGTAATCAAAATTTTTAGTACAAAAAGTAATCGTAATCGTACACGCACAGCTCTGCCCTTATATTAACTTGCTTTGGGTGAAGTGATAAAATTGTAGGAAATGAGGTCAAGATAATAAATTATGTAGCAGGATATCAACACACAAACGAAAGACTTAAGAACTACGCCACATGCATTTTCCAGAAGATTTCAAAAGCCAACTAACTAAAATTGATCAATCGCTTTGAATAAGTTCAATGAACTTCGATTCATTTACTTTCTTTGGACTTGGTTACGTTACTAATGGTCCGGTGGTCGGGAGTGTCTGGAATTTAAATCAGTTCTTTTCGTTTATTAATTTAAAAAGAAAGCATTACTCACCCAGTAGAAGAAAACACACACAAAGAAAAACTGGCTCACGTTTCACGACGTGCATTTTGCGAACCTTTTTCTATGAAACTCAAAAGCTTTATAATTTCAATTGAATAATATTTCAGTTCACTTTCATATCATTCATGAAAGATAACATCACAACATCGCAACCTTTCTCATTCAAAAAATAAATTTAACTAAACAAATCAGCAGCGGGGGTTTCTCTCGACTCCGATAGTACTATATATAGAACTCTTGCATTGAATTTTAAATTTCTACTACAATACTATAGTAGTATATTTTCCTACTACTCTTAACCGTGTGACAGAATTGGCGCGTATGACGTAACAGCGCAAAAACGATGTCAAAATATATAAATACGCCGTGCTGAGTTTCAAAACCACGAATTTTATCATTTCGTTGAAGTTTTTTTTAAAAAAAATGTATGGAAATTTTTGTTTAAGCCCGGTTGGCAGATGCGAAAAAATTCAGTTTTGGAGAATTGCCATATATTTTGTTTTGTGTAGAGCGAAATATTTTTTGACATTTTATCTAAGACATGTGTCGCTTATATCATTGGTTTACTCAAATGTTAAACCTGCCGATTCCATTGTTGTTTATGGAGACTTTAATTTACCGAATATATCTTGGAATTTTTGTGGCGATTCAAACCAGTTTCTTCCGTATTCTTCTCGTGACTGTTTAAATGACTTTCTGGATTCATTTCCAGATATGAGTTTACAACAAGTAAACGGGATTGAAAATAAGAATAGTAGAATTTTGGATTTAATTAATGTTGATGACTCTTCGAAGTTTTCAGTGCAACGCTGTGATGCAATTTTTGTTAAAATGAACCAACTCTTATCTGAAACTAGTTGGGACATGAACTTTGAAGATGTTGACGACTGTGTATCAATTTTCAATTGTACGCTCAGCAAAATCTTCGAGATATGTGTTCCAAAGAACATTAAAAATAATTCGAATGAACTTGGTGCTGTATGGTTTACAAAAGAATTGAGGAAAGTAAAAAATTCGAAAACTCGGGCATTTAAAACATATAAAAGAACTTTAAACCTTCAAGATTATTCAAAATATTCGCTTCTGAGACATACATATCAAGTACTTAATAAAAAATGCTATGATGAATATTTGAACAATTTGAAATCCAAAATGAAATACGATTCTAAAACTTTTTATAACTTTCTAAATTCAAAAAGGAAAAACACTGGTTTTCCAACTACAATGAAATGGAATGATCGTGAGTCCAACAATCCTACTGAGATTTCAAATATGTTTGCTGACTTCTTCAAAACGACATATTCTGATAATCGTATCCGTATCCACATCGTATCCATATAACATCCCCACTTACTACACCTAAAATCGTTGAAATATTCATATAGTACTGGTCATATAGTACTAGCTGTATTTTGAAAGTTTGTCCAGAAAATTTATACATTCCACTTTCAAATATATTTAATGCCTCTATTGAAAGAGGTTATTTTCCGAATTCATGGAAAGAGTCTACATTATTCCTCTTTATAAAAGTGGAACCAAATCATTCGTATCTAACTATAGAGGTATTGCTAAACTTAGCACAATACCAAAGTTATTTGAACAAGTTGTCACAAAGCAATTGGTTCACTCGGTCACAACTTTAATATCTCCTTCACAGCATGGTTTTCGGAGAGGTAGATCAACATCTACAAATTTATTGGAATTTTCTTCATTAACAATAAAAGGATTTTCAAAGAATCTTCAAACAGATGTCATATATACTGATTTTAGTAAAGCTTTTGATAAAGTTAATCATTATTTGTTGATTGAAAAGCTTAAAAGATACGGATTCCCAGATCTTATTTTAAAATGGGTAGAATCGTATCTGACAAATCGGAAGCAACAGGTGTTATTCGAATCATCAACATAAAAAACTATAGATGTCACCTCTGGAGTTCCTCAAGGAAGTCACTTAGGTCCTATTCTGTTTAATCTTTTTATAAATGACCTTCCTTCTGTCATTAAACATTCGAATGTACTGTTGTATGCTGATGACGTTAAATTCTTTCTATCCTATGACATCTTAGATCAACATAAGTTGTTACAATCAGATCTGACCAGTATAGCTATCTGGTGTGATAATAACTTAATGGAACTGAACCTGAAAAAATATAAATTTATGACATTTGCTAGAAGACACCAACTTTCATCGCTGTATCATATAAATAACTGTAATCTAGAAAAGGTTTTTACTTTTGTGGACCTGGATGTTACTATGGATCCAAAACTTCGCTTTCATCTACATATTGACTTATGTGTGAATAAGGCGAGGGGTGTTCTAGGTTGCATTAAAAGATGGTCAAAAGAATTTAATGACCCATTCGTTACCAAAAGTCTTTACATATCACTTGTAAGACCAATTTTGGAATATGCATCAGTCTTGTGGAATCCACAATACAACTGCCACTCTGATAGAATTGAATCGGTTCAAAAACAATTTTTATTATTTGCTTTAAGAAACCTTCGCTGGAATCCGAATCAGAACCTACCTCCATACGAAAATCGTTTAAAACTCTTGAACATTCCTACTCTAAAAAATAGAAGAACGATGCTTAATGTAACATTTTTGATTAAATTGATAAATGGCTCTCTGAATTCTACATTTTTGCTTCAAGAAATTGATTTTAATATCCCAACCCGTCGTTCCAGATCTTTCATTCCTTTGATATTAAGTATGTGCCGCTCTAATTACGCGCAGAATGGACCTTTTCGTTGTATTTGTAGCGATTTTAATAGCCTGTATTCTGTCTTTGACCTGTCAGATTCACTTAATAAAACTAAAACTTTTATTTTAAATGCACTTGATCACACTTAAGCCTTTGTTGCTCTTTGAGTTTTTGGACCGCTTAGGGTCTAACGAAATGACAGGGTTGCCAAACTCCACAAAGATCGGCATTGTCGATTTTTTGAAAGTGTTGTATTTTTGTTGTATTTTATATTTATATTTCAGCAGAATTTTGTTTTTTACTGTATATTGTATACAAATAAAACAAAATTTTTAGCTGAATTCACATTCGTTCCGTTACTGTTTACTTAACTGTTCTATTTGTATTTGATTTTTTATATTTCGCATAAAAAAATAAAATACTAAAATTAATATTTGTAATCTTTGTCGCGTAAATTAACTGTTTGGACTCTTTTGTCTTTGTATTTTTGTTAAGTCTAATATCGTAAAGTAGACAAAAATTATATTTGATCAAATTCATTTTCGTCGCATGAATTCTGATGCTTCATAATATTTTCTTTTAATTCTATTGTTTATTATCACGTTAATCTTATATTATTATGTTATGTTTGGAAGAATTCTCTCTGAAAAATTCTCCATGAAAAAATTATAAGGGGTATTCATTTAAAGTGGGAAATACCTGGGAAACGCGAAGTGGTTCAGTTGTTGACGAGAACTGTCAAAAATTGTATGAGAAGAGAATTGCACAAAGTGGAAAACTTTGCGCGTCGATTTTGGTGTGGAAAGAACTGCACAAATGTTGTGCGATTGTAGTGATGTCGAACAATAAAATTGATATTCGATTAATTAAAAAAGTTATTATCAAAAGAATTAAAACGCGGCTGTAAATTAAAAAGAAGAATGCATAATTATATATATAAGTTTAAAAAATAACTATAGGTAACAATTGTTTGGAAAATAAAAGTTAATTGAATTTATAATTGTCAAAGCTGTGCAGAATATCGAGTTCTTGTAAGTGGGTACTCGTTTATTGTCTAAGTGAGTATGCTCACAACACTAATATAGTTTACTTCGAAAATGGCGGTAAGTAAACGAATTTACTTACCGCCGTCAACTAAAGCTATTCTTCAAATAGGTTGATTAATTTTCTTTTTTCGCTTATTTTAGGCATTTTTTTCACTTTAAACAACAGCTGTCAAAAATTCGAAGAAGAAGAAGAATCAAGAGAAGTGCACAAATAATTTACTTTGTAATCGTACTCAAAATTAAATGAGTACGATTACTGTAATGGTACTCAAACTTTTTTGAGTACGATTACAGTAATCGTATTTAAATTTTTTTTAGTACGATTAAAAGTAATCGTACTCAACCCTTTTTGAGTACGATTACAAGTAATGGATTACAAAATTTTGTTGAGTACGATTACAAGTAATTGATTACAAAATTTTTAGAGTACGATTACAAGTAATCGATTGCATATTTTATGATTACTTTTACTATTGGATCAAGAAGAAGTAATACTATATATTACAGCTTATTACATTTTTATTTCGAAATGCATTCGACACCATATTAGCTGTCGAAACACATGACCGTCAGCCGTCGACCAGAAAATAGAAATAAATCTAAGTTAGGCGGCTACCGCTCTACCGCTAACCGTTGTCCGCCCAACCGTCAACTGCTGCAATTCTGTTTACTGCATAAGTTCTCGTATTTCATATTAGGTTGAACCGAAATAAAAATGTAATACTTAATCCAATAAATATCAAGGAATAAAAAAATTTGTAATCAATTACTTGTAATCGTACTCAAAAAATTTTGTAATCAAAATTTTTAGTACAAAAAGTAATCGTAATCGTACACGCACAGCTCTGCCCTTATATTAACTTGCTTTGGGTGGACTATATATATATATATTGAGGGCAAGGACGCATTGGACGTGAATTAGAAGGGTTGTTGTATCCAATCAGGAAGCGACGCGACGTTGCGTCCACCTCCAACTTTTGTTGCAATTAACCGAAAAAATCAGTCATGCGATCAGAGGTGTCAGCCGATGCGGCTAAGCCGGTCGGCTAGCCGCCGCCGACGATTTTAAAAAATGTTAGGCTAAAAACTAGGTTAATTGTTTCATTGACGCAATTAAAAGTTTACTCGGTTAAATGATCCACTGACGCAATTAAAAGAAATACGCTAAATTGCGAGTAGTACCGACACAGATATTTTTACCCCCACACAACGTTTGTGATGCCCATAAGGAGGCGTGTCCTGTATGGAAAAGTATATATATTCTTGATCAGCATCATCTTCTGAGTCGATTTACGTTGGACACGCCACTAAATGAGTTCAGAAAAAAAAAAAAAAAAAGCATAAGCTAATTTTTTGAAAAAAAAAATGCTAGAATTACTGGATTAATTGAAAATGTTTAGAAATGGATTTTCGGCATAGTCCGAGCCTCCATAACCACATATAAATAGGTCAAACTGGGGTCTTGAGACCAAATTTCTAAACTTCTACTGTGTGGGGGTATTTCAGCCCAACATTTTATGTTGCCAACACTCCACATTCATAGAAAGTGGATAGCAATAAAATAACTGTTTTTGTTATTGTAGGTAACATTAAGTACATGAGTGGACCGTATTTTTTCAAAGTTCGATTTTCTTTCGCTATTTTTTTTTAGGATTCAAATTTGTATAGATAAAGAATACGGTTCTACAACAAATTTTTTTTTTAAATTTCGAGTTTGATTTTTGGCTCTCCCATACAACTGGTTCGATGTGCCACGCCTTTCATTTGACGGATCGGCCCAATTTTTTAGAGCATTTTTTTACATTATGTCCAATAGTGTTAGGGTGCGGCGGTATTGAAAATGGGCAACATCGGATAAGAACCACGCCTACCTCCCATACAAAATGGCCGCCAAATTTTTATTATTTTCGTTTATCTTGAGAAATACTGAACCAACTTCGATGCGGTTTTTGCATTGAAATGAGGTCGGGAACAAAATGGGAATGAAACTGGAACGAAATGGAATTGGAACAAAGTTTTTAAATCGATCAGGAAACTAAAATTATTGATAAATTATAGAAAAAATATCGATAAAAAATCGATAAATTATCGATATAAAAACGATAAAAAATCGATAAATAAATTTCTAATATACATTTTCCTTCGTCTTTCAATGTACTTCATACTTTACGCCATTGCAAATTTTTTGCCGCTTTAGGAAGATTACTCCATATAGCAATTCAAACCAACGAAAAAGTTTTGAATTATAATTATAAACGAACACCAAACCGCACAAACAGAGATATATTTATTTGAATTTTAAAAATTAAAGTAAAAATAAAAAAATTTACAATGAGTGATTTAATTTGTGTTATTTGCGGTCATAATCCTGAACTTGTCCACACTGTCCCAATAAGGACTAATAATACATAATATGCAGAGGTACATTGCGAAGCTGGAAGCTCAACGGCAAGGAGTGATGAGGCCGGAGGAAGTCCTGATCGATGTGAAGCCGGGATGCTACAGGTCAATTATTAAAAGGCAACAGGAGGTGATTGCAACATATCCCACAAATGAGAAAGTTATTATAATACAGTTCGACACCGCAAAAGTAACACCCGGAATGGCTCTTAACAAAAAAAATAGTCATTGGTGGGTTATATGAGTAAGTAATCGTACCCAAGTACCCAATATCAAATAACCAATACCTAAATTTTGGCCAACATTTTTCAAGAACTCATGTCTGTCCGCACGATAG
The DNA here is from genome assembly GCA_951394025.1 of Heteromyza rotundicornis. Taxonomy (NCBI): domain Eukaryota; kingdom Metazoa; phylum Arthropoda; class Insecta; order Diptera; family Heleomyzidae; genus Heteromyza; species Heteromyza rotundicornis. Next base: position 35,760,947 of record OX596013.1, read on the forward strand.
CGGTCGCAGTTTTGGAGATATCGACTTGAAACTTAAAGTTAATGTTCCAGTCGGAACGGAACGGTGCCGGAACGATTGGGAACAAATCTTTTATCGTTTCGTTCCATACCCCTGGCCAGAACAAAGCGGACAGCAAATTTGAAATCAGCGCAAAGTTTTTGAAAATGTATCCCATTTTATTCCCGAGGAATTAAAAATTTCAATTACGAATTACAATTCCTTAGAATTCAGGTGGAATTTAATTCCTAAAGTATTCATTACAACGCAGCACCGCCGGTAAGTTTCAAATAAATAACAATATTGGTAGACCTTTTAAGTTGTTTATGCGTTGACAACCCTGGGTTTTGATGCTGCTTTGAAATGTTCGTTGGCAACCGTGGGTGAAATGTTGGTGGTTCGTGTGATTAGTTTATTACAGTTATGTTTTTTTACAATTGAAAATCATAGCATTCTTTGTTATTTGAATTCGGTGTGGACAAAACATTTACTTTTGATTTTAAAATGATTTTATATCAAAGAATTTCCGAAGTATTCGCACACGAATACTCTAGAAAAGCGAGGAAGGTCTCCCAGTAGGGAAGGCTTCCACACAACGGAATAGAAAGATTTAAGGAATATTAAATTTTTAGTACTTCTCACAAGACTTCCAAAAACGGAATGTGAAAGAAATGCTGTACTAATCTTCCGTTTTACTTCCAGAATGCATGTGGATGATTTGCTTTTGTGCTAATCTTCCACTTCACTGCCAAAATAATGGTGTTGAGGCAATCTTCCCTTCACTTTTAGATCATTTTCTACAATCTTTGTGATTTACTGTTATTCCGTGTTTTTCGTTGTCGAACTATATTATAATAACTTTCTCATTTGTGAGATATGTTGCAATCACCTCCTGTTGCCTTTTAATAATTGACCTGTTGCATCCCGGCTTCACATCGATCAGGACTTCCTCCGGCCCCATCACTCCTTGCCGTTGAGCCAGCTTCGCAATACGCCTCTACATATCATGTATTATTTAAAATTTTCCAACTTTTTTATTGCTGTTCGACATGGTCCGAGCTCCCCAAACCACATATATATTCGTCTTGAGAACAAACAAATTTTTGTATGTTCGAGCTTCGGCACCGCCGAAGATAGTCCATTCTCAGGTTTTTGCTGGTTTCAAAATTCGAAAAATTTCTTTAACAACACAGCACTCAAAATTTTCAAATCAATTAGGGCTTTGTTGATTGATCTTTCCAACAATGTAAAGCGTTCAATCATGTTCAGCATACTGCTCCATCGCGTTTTTCAATCGATTATCAGTTACGGCTCCTTTTATGTATTTCTGTAGTAAGTCGTTTCTTGTGATTTCCGAAATGTGCGAACTATTTTTCTTCCACGTTCGATTATTTTTTGGACGTAATGATCAGTGTTGCCAGGTGATGCTGACAGAAAAACGTCAATTTGGCTTTAAAAAACGTAATTTGGTTAAAACGTCAAAATGGTTAAATGCTAGATTTGTGAAGAAAAAAGGGTTAGGGTATCATACAAAGAACAAAATTTGTATTACTTATTAAATCGAATGTATTTTAAGAGAGTAATAAGTCTTTTATGTGGTTTAATACACGGTGTAGTAAACTAGGTGAGGCAAGTAGCATTTTCCCCCGCCAGACGTCAGATTTTCTCCCCCGCCGTACGTCATTGAAAGAGGAATTGAAATGAATTGAAATGATTCAGGGCTACCGTTTTCGGCATATTTGTTTGGAAATGTTCTGAAAAATTAGTAATATGCTGACTAAGGCAACGCTGATCACTGATTTTTGAATTGGGAAGAACGTCATTAAAAACAAAGGCAAAGAAAATCATAGAGATGACAGAAATTGAAGTGAGAGCATTATTCCTACTTGCCTCACCTGGTTTACTCCACCGTGGTTTAATACTAATTTTTTGAGTTTAGTGCCATATTTTATTAATATAAAAAAAACAATAACAAAACAAACATATATACTCAGGGAAAAAAACATAGTAAAATCAAGTACGATCGTATTTACTCCTTCATTTTTTTAACTTAATGAAAATAACTTTGAAATAAATAGAAAAATACTTAAAATAACTATTGTCAGCGTTGAAACAAAGTTGCAAAGTTGAAATAAAGTGAAAAATACTAAAAATAACTGTTGTCAACGTTGAAACAAAGTTGAACGATTTAAAATCAAGGTCTGGCAAACTTAATATAAATTGGAAAATTTTTGAAATAATCGGAAAACAACTTTGAAATAAGTTTGTTTATTTTTGAATTTAAGTTTCAAATTAAAAACAAGTTTGTTCGTAGTTTTTTTCTAAAATTTCCAACTTTACCAGACTTTCATTAACGTTTCTACAGTCGAGCCCGCTTAAGTGAAACCCGTTTAAGTGAAAAACCCGCTTAAGTGAAACAAAAATTTAATCCCCATGATTTTTTCTCCTTTTTCATACAAAATATTTCGCTTTACTGAAACACGCTTAACTGAAAAATCCGGTTAACTGAAACAAAATTTTATTCCCAAATCAACAATTTAAACCAATTTAGCTCCGCATAAATGAAACACGCCCTACAAATTTAATTTTAGTTGGAATTTATATTTTTTCAATACAAAATTAAGTTTCTGAAAGAAAATTAAAAGTGAAAGTCAAAAAAAATACGCTGGTCTCTCATCGATCCATAAATTTTACGAACACAAATATGAAATCCTGGCTTTGCCTTTGGCACTATACCATTTATGAGAAAACATTTTGGGTAAAAACTGATAATTTTGGATTAAAACGTACTTCGTTTTAGTGAAATATTTTTCTGTTATGCAAAATTCGCTTAAGTGGAATATTTTTCAGTTATCCGAAATCGCTTAAGTGAAAAACCCTCATAACTGAAACGAAATGTCTGACAAATTCGTGTTTCAGTTAAGCGGGTTCGACTGTACTTGTTGTGGTTATTTTTGATTTTTTTCTCTGGGTGTAGAAGGATTGTTCTGGGATAACTGGATGGTTCGTCTGTCAATTCGTTCAGACGTTACCGCTTTAGAGCACCTGTTTCGGGTTAATTTACCCATTTCAGACCATTGGCAGACCCACAAATGATATCTTGTAGTTCCACAAAGGATATATGGTCGTTATCCTTGTCCTTATCAATTTCTCTCAATGCTTGTATAATATTTCGTAGTTCGTCTGAGCAATGTTTGGATCGTCCCCTTGTGCTTAAAAAGACAATATTATTCCTTTTATAACCATTCATAGCAAATAAAAGTCTAAAAGCAGCCAATCGTTGCTTTTTAGCCAATTTTTTTGTAACACTGCTATTATTTTGCTCTGCACTTTTCGCTGACCCGAAAATAAATTATCCAGTAACTTCAAAATCTTAATGCTTGCGCATTTGAACGATTATCGTTATGTTTATGAATACCGTTAGATGCACAAAAAAATTTGTTTATGGAGAAATATTGACTGAGCCGAAGGATAGCGAACCGATCGTAAAAACTAGAGACCGACCGAAATCGCTTTTTTTAATTTCGGCCGAAACCGAAACCGAAATTTTTTATTTTTTTTTTCGGCCGAAACCGAAATGGCCGAATTTTAATTTTTTTAATTTCGGCCGAAACCGAAGCCGAAACCAAAAAAATAAAAGAAACAATTGTGAGATTTAATGTAATAAAGTGGGACATAATTTAGATTATCAGTAGGCTGAAATCGATCGCATATTCATAGTCAAATTTAGTAGCTGCTAAACTTTAGAACCAGCTTAGTAGCTGCCAGTTCAGTGTATTATCTGTCAACTTAGTAGATTACTAATGTTAAGTTGGAGCTTAATTTGACTATGAATATGGGCCGATCATTTTAAGTTCAGATCATGAATTAGATGAATTTAGAAGCAAACTATCAAATGCGTGGAAATCAAGAGTAGTAGAAATTACTGTCAGGGTAGTAGATTTCAAGGGAGGGGAGTAGATAAGGGTTTATGCGTAGAGTACTAGAAATTCTACGAGTTGTAGAAATTTCTGTCGGGGAAGCAGATTTGTAGAAAGAATAGTACTTTTGCATTGTATGAATCTCACATAATATTTTGAGGAGTAGATTTCTTACCATAGTAGTAGGAAATATCTTGAGGGAATTAGAAAAATCTGCTACCGTAGTAGAGGAGTAGAAATTTATAAATCGTTGCGAGAGTATTAGATCTACTCCGATAGGACATGTCTTCTTTGTCGCTTCTGATTCTTCGAAACTATGATCAATGCTTAAAATTGTGTAATTTGCTTTTATCCACTTGGTTGTTCCTTATGTATTTCAATACGCTAAATCCGAAAATAAACTTTAAATTTTTCAAGCACGCACCATTTTTCTGCAAACGCCACAAAAGTTGCATTTTTGGTGCTGTAAAAATTTCATTATTTCCAGCATGGCAAAATACATAAGAATTTGTCTATAAAGTATATTTAACACACAAAACGTTCAGTTTTGTCGATCAGTGTAATCTTTGTTATTTATTTGTTACTTTTTCTATCAAACCGAAATTTTCGGCGGAAATATAGGAATTTCGGCCGAAAACGAAATTTGGCCGAAAGCGATATTTGATTTTTCGGCCGAATCCGAAACACGGCCGAAACAGCTTTTTTTGGCCGAAAAGCCGAAAAACCGAATTTCGGTCGGTCTCTAGTAAAAACTAATAGTGCGCTGCTATTTTTTTGCTCGCAACTGTATGTATTTTTATTTTTATATATAGAGAGAGAGATCAAAAGTCAAATATAAAATTAAATCTAGGGATAACACTACCTTGCAAAATTTGAACGTTTTGTTTACTTCATCGTTTAGTACTAACGTTTATCTTCAAAACAAACAATTACTCATATTTTTCCGATTTGTGTTGAGAATATATGAATGGGTTAGTTCAGTGGCATTAATTTTTTTTGGAGTATATTATGACTCTAAGTTACAGTGAAATAGAACGTGGTACTCCAAAAAGCAAACCTATTAATCCTTAAATTTTTTTTGATTCTGAACACGATTTTTCTTGAGTAGGGATGCAAACTTTGTTGAACGACATCTATATATCGAAAATTAAAAAATCGTTGGTAAAAGACATCGCCTAAAAAAAAATCGATATATCGATGTTTCCGATGTTTTCTTATTTACTTCCAAACCTGATAAAAATCGATAGATACACCTTTTTTCATTTTGTTTTATAATTGGAGTTTCTGCGATTGGAGCTTCTTTGGAATCCAAAAATGCCAAAAACTCGATTTTCATAGAAATGGACATAGGATGATTGTGCTTTAAGGTATCGATATATTCAGGCAGACAATTTGTAGTTTTAAAAATTCGCATTCCAAGTTTAATTAAATTCTCTTGAAGTGGAACTTTAGATTCTAAAGCTTAGAACCTTTTCATTGATACCAATATCGATACTAAAAAATTTTACTGTGTACATGAAATTGTTGCGTACGTAAACTTTTTTTGATTCTAAAATTATTTGTTTGTTGAAATTCTGTCATGTCAACATTGCTGGATTGCTGGTGTTGGCTTAATTTATCAAGCGAATGAAAGAAACCACTTTCTGAAAATAAAAATTGCAAAAGCAAAGTAAAACATCGTTGATATTGACATCGATGCATCGGCACTTTTTCGATGCTGGGAAATTTTTAACATCGATGCCAAAACATCGTTGTTTAGGCGATATATCGATGTTTTCAAAAAAATCGCTGTATCGTTTGCATCCCTATTCTTGAGTCGGTCCTTTAGAGTTGAAAACGAAGCCCGGTATGCAGATGAGGCGGAATTCCGTTTTGGAGAAAATATTTTTTTTTTAAATTTAAAATTTTGTTTGTTTTTAAATAAAAAATTGGTGACATTTCTTCTTTGTCGCTTCTAAATCTTCTAAACTACCATCAAAACAAATTTTTGGGAGGGATTATAGGCAAAAGACCCTTGCCATTTCAATTTTGCCAAAATATCCATTTTGAAATTTGGGATTTTTTCGCAATAGTCCGGTAGCGCGAAATGTCAAATTCGGCTTAAACGTCAGATGGTTAAGATGGCTGCTAAGAAGTGACAGCAACACCTTCTTTCTTTTGCATTGCTTCGAGGGTTAATAATGTTGTTTTTAATAACCCTTATATTAACTTGCTTTGGGTGGACCATGTATATATATAGATATTCTCAAATCTGCGGCGAGCTTTTTCCGCATAAGCTAGAGAACTGAAATTTGGTACAGATAGAACTCGGTTGACAATGGTTTATTACAATCGGTTTTATTACAACATGAAATCAAGCCAAATTTTTAGAAATTGAACACTGGGTGTTCAAAAATGCAGGACTGCATTTTTGTGAAGAAAATTTGAAAATATCTTTAAAATTGCCAAAAAAAATCATCAGAACTGCAGTGACAGACTTTTTTTGGACTTTTTAAAAAATAATTTTATGCCAGCTCAGCTCATGTTAAAGAGGTGTTAAGTGATGGGCTAGTTTCACAGCAGAATTGCAAAACGGAGTAAATTGATAAAAGTAGGAAAGGCAAAAATTGGGGAATTCTTAGGTTTAAAATTAATTTTGTTCTTACGGAGTTTGTATTCCGAAGGATATTTTTCTTAAATTTGTACAGTAAAAGTAGCCCTGTACCGAAAACCAGGGTTGGCAACCGAAACCGAAACCGAATGAAACCGATTCATTTTAGGGAGCGAAACCTAAACCGAAACCGATTCGTCGTAACCGATTGAATGGGTTCAACCAAAACCAATTGAAAAGGTTACGGGTTTTTAATCGGTTTTCAAAAGGTTTTCGTACACAAAATTGACTTGAAGTTTTTTTTCCTAAGAGAAAATTCATCGTATTTCATTTATTTATTTCATGTATTTTTAAAATATGTATAGGAAATATTTTTTTTAAATATTCAATAAATCTTTTTATAAGGCCGGCGCACACAGAGGCGATATTCGCTATATAAAACCATTTCCATATTTAAAAAATCTAGCTTCGAAAACGCAAAGTGCCTCACACAGGCAGCGATTTCACCGCAGTAGATTTTGTTTGTTATTTATTATATTGCTATGGAAACAATCAAAAAGTCTGACTGAAATGGTTCTGAAAATGACTATTTTGTTTGTTATTTATTAGACTACTATGGAAACAGTCAAAAGGTTTATTTTTAAACTGATTCGAATTGGTTTTGAAACTGGCTTTTTGTGTTTGTTATTTATTGTATTGCTATGGAAACAGACTGTATAAAAAACGCTATATTTTCAAAAATACAATTATTTGTGACAAAATTAATTTCGAAACCGCCTGCGGCATGAATAACGCCTCTGTGTGCGCAGGCATTTTTATGGTTTTTGAAAAGACTTTGAAAATTTTCGCTATTTTTTAGTAGTTTTATATGGCAGCCTTTTTCGTCCGATTTAGCTGATTCTCGAACTTGATCTCAATTCGGAGATAAAAACGTAAACCCAAAGTTTCACATCGATGTCTCGAAAAAAAAACATTCCAGCCTATATGGTGACAGACAGACGGGGATATGGCTAAATCTGTTTTCGATGCTGATCATGAATATATATACTTATCCATACCGGACATGCGTCCTTATGGACGTTTCAAACGTTGTGTAGGGTATAAAAACTAAAAATTTAAGCAGAAATTTGTTTGAAAATGCGATTAGATAAGGAAATTCGGTAAATGTAGTTAGATTCGGCACCCTTGATTTATATTGAATTGATATAAAATTTCCTAATATTGGGCCATCTAGAAACCTTTTAAAACCTAAACCGAAACCTTTTCAATCGCTCCAACCAACCGAAACCTTTTCAAAATCAAGGAGCGAAACCGATAACCAAAACCGATTGGCAAGTGGGAGTAAAACCGAAACCGAAACCTTTATTCGATTCGGTTGCCAACCCTGCCGAAAACTATTAGAATTGAATTATGAGTGCCATTTATAGGTCTCCATAGTTATCAGCGCAATCGCTATAATATCGGAAGCACATCGAATTTGGGTAAGTATGGTGTTAAACGACACCGACCGACAGATTTCGAATTGTTGATTACTTTTATATTCTCGTATAGTTTTTATACATAAATGGACCATTATTAACACAATGGCGTTCTCAGTTGTTCGCCATTACGTCCGGTTTTTCGGGAAATTGCAAAAATGCAAAATCCGATCTTTACATTCTTTTTATACTATAACTCTTAAAATAATTTAGCAACAAAGTAGTTTTACAGCATTATCAAAAGAAAATTGAATACTTAACAACTTATATTATACATTTTTTTTAAATAAGCTGCAATAAAAAAGGTTTACTAGGATTTTTTGGGAACAAATTTCGTATTTTTTTGTACTTTTCAAAAAGTTCTCAAAATTCAGGGGAATTTTTCATCACAAAACTTTCTTTTATAGCGCAACTTTTTTGCATCCAAAAAAAATATATATATCCCCCAGGAAAAAAGTTCGAAAAGTAGGTCCCTTTTCTAACAAGATTTTCTCTAAGTGTACTTAACGGATTAAGGTACTCATTGGAAAGGTATTGAATACCTTTCGTTTCCATTGATACTAATATTGATAATAAAAATTGTGTCAGTGAGCCACTACACATAAAGAAAAGGGTGTACGAATACTTTTGTGAGTCACTGTATGTATTCAATTTAAAAAAAGGAGTCAATCAATTTAAAATTATGAAATACCCCCACACTATATGACCCAACCAATATGGAAGCACCTCGATGATCTCATTTTGATCCATTTATATGTGGTTTTGGAACCTTGCACCATGCCTAAAATCCGTTTCAAAACATTTCCATTCGAATACAAAACTAAACAAATTTGAAAAAGACTAGGAAAATGTTTGCTTTTTTTGTCGTTTTGCTCCGCCTAGTTTTTGTCCGATTGAACTGATTCTCGAATTTGATCTCAGTTTGGAGGTGGCAAACATGTACCAAAAGTTTCAAGGCGATATCTCTAAAACTGCAATTGCTTCTGTGAGAACGGACAGACAGACGGACGGACATGGCTAAATCAACTTAGGAAATCAAGACAATATACATATATACTTTTCCATACCGTACACGCCTCCTTATGGGCGTTGCAAACATTGTGTCAAAGTTAATATACCCTGCCACAGTGTGTGTGGAGGTATAAAAAGTATTCTTGGTCTCTTATATCTTGTATCTACATTTAGTTTCGTATTTAATGTGGCTGCAACCTCACAATTCTTTACAATTGTAAAAAATTCAATGAAATCATAAAATTGTATTGCAAATTTTCCACAGCGATTTTATTTCCAACATACATTTTTTAACATCCTTGCAATAAAAGAAAACAGACATTTATTTGTAAAATACTTAATTTATTATGTAACATTTAGAAATTTTGAAAGCGTTTACATTTGCGCCTTCCATTCGACAAAATGCGACCACACAACTGAATCATATTCCCCGTTGAGGGTCTACGCCCAATAGCCATAAAACGGCGGCAGATAAGAGAATAACAAAATATCGCATATTTACATAAAATATCAACTTATTTCTGTTTTGGAGAAATTAACACAGCACTTAATTAACAATAAGGCAAAGCGATAAGTCATCCTAAGGTAAATAATAACAAATGTAAAAACTCAACTAAAAATAAATGACGAATATGAGGAGGAGAATGACGGCAGCGAAAACGACGAGGGCTTTGACCGCAACTCGAATCGACTGCATTCCGCGCGTGTTATCAGTAAAAGCAAAGCCAGGCACAGTTGATGCGTGCGGAACAACAGCGCACGCTGGGACAAATTAACGCTTATCAGAGTGTCAGCGACGAGAGGCCAACAAACGAGTGTTGGATTTGGAAATTTGTTTGCTGTCGCGGTCATAGTGCTTCAGAACAGGAAACAATTAGCCTAAAATAAATCAAAAAGTAGACGAAATGAGAGCACGTTATCAGTTAATTGCATTAGGGCATATGAAAAAAAATGAGATTTTACATATTTTCACGATAATTGCTTACTTAATGATACACATCAGAAGAGCATAAGAATAGATTTCACTTTTCCACTAACGTCAGCCGTAGCTGTCGTCGTCTTTGTTGTCTTCTGCTGGTTGCAGTTTCAAGTGTGGTCTCAATTAATGGCAAACCAAACCGCTTTAGTGGTACCACTCATACATGCAATGCATGCATGCTGCTGCTGCTGCTTCACTTCACGTCGTCTTGGTTTCGTTTCGTTTTCTTTGCACCGCGCATTTCGCTACTCAGCCGCTGTGAGTGAGGGTTTCGTCCGTGCCACCGCATCCAAAACGGATTCCATGCTTCTTCTTGCTGCCGCATGCACACAGCCACACGACCAGACCACATCCACATCCATACGAGCGCGCGCCATTCATGTGCATTCACCGGATTGCTTTTGCTGCTGCTCTCTTGATCTTTGACCCAAATTTTTATTGCATTGTTTGAGTAGAAAATCTCTTCGCTGAGCTTTCCAGCTTAATTTTCTACTCGACTCAACTCTCGACTTGGTTAAAAATTTTCTTTTCCTTTTTTCATTTTTTAAATTTTATTTCATTTAATCCCGAAAATCGCGCAAGCAGCTCCAGTCTGGTGGCAAAAAGCGATTTTAAGCTTCGTTGCAATTTTTTTAATTTCCACTGATTCCTCGTCGCATTGACTGCGAATGACTTTCGAGTTGGTCGGGGTGGATGATGGATGCGCCTCCCTGTAATGAGTTGTGCAAAATAATGGATTGTTCACAAAAAAATACACATGAAATTAAAATGCAGTAAATTAATACAAAATATGAACTGTGCTGTGTCACACGACCCTATCGCCCACCTTTCACTTCTACTTAATTTCGTTTCATTTAATTTAATTTGTTTCTATTTCCCGGTGTGTGTGTTTCGTAGCCACGCCAGAGCTCCACAGCTAGTTTATTGTAATATTCAATTTGATACCGATTCGTTTTCAATTTTCGATTTGGATCTCGCTTGTTGGTATCTCGTCGCTCTCATTGACAGTTGACACATAAATCTGCCATCGTTATTATTATTATTACGGTGTTGCAGATGTTACGAGTGGATATGCAGATGAGCCCCAGTCCAAGCTCTTGTCGGGCGGGCATTAGCGTGAGAACACCAACAGCAACAACAATCACAACAAAACACGCAACAATGCTAACAAACGGAAAAAAAATTACAATATACTTGTGCAAATATTACGATTTAATAAAAGCTGCAACACAAATAAACCTTTGCGTAAAATGCTACTAATTTTGCACTCGCAAACAGTTGCTGCCACTGAGTGACGTTTGATATATCCTGTTATTTGGAAGCCAACGGAGAAAAAAGGCTTCGGGGAATCGTCAAACGGCAGTACAAATGGACATTTTTATTGAATTTAATAATTTTTTCAAATTAAAAATAAATTCTTATATTTTAATGGCTTCCACGTATACATACGTACGTCAATAGATAGCGCACAGCCGCGTGTCCGTGTCAATTGAGAAATCCTACACAAATACCCAAAGGGTTTATCAATTGAAAAATCCCATATTGGTTACAAAGTACCACTACAAAATGCACAATGTGTCACACCAAGTTCTGGAGTTTTTTTTGTTTGTTTCGCAGTGTAATCTCAGAGGTGAGTGGGTATTTTGAGAGGTAGTTTGAGGAGGTTTGAAGTTCGGTGGAATCCAAAAAATTTCAACAGGAACCACTGTCCAACAGCTGGGCAGCTCCGCTATTCTGGCATGATGTTGCACAATGATTCCCCTTTTCAATCTCCTGAGTGGTAGTTCTGCAAGGATAGCTGGGATACGTTTTTTAAACTTATAAATTACCAGAACATTTAACATTTTTTCCACTGTGGCAACGATTTGAACAACCTTTAAACGTCAAAAATCCTTTAATCTGCCAAAGTTATATGAGCGGTACTACCTTATTTTCTTCAGCCATGGTTAATACTAATAGGACATACTTAAAGAAAAAATGTATGAAATGCACTGACACTCCATACATTTCAGCACAGGTTTCCTCTGAGCGTTTCATATTTGAGAAAAAGACACCCACCTCCCCCCCCAGCCTAAAACCATTAATATGTGTACCTACTAAAATTAGCAGAAACCGAATCCACTCAATTAGGATAACTTTAGTGTGCCATTTAAAGATTTAAGTTTAACGTTTCAATTGACTTTAGAAGTCCTCCTTGAAAGATTTCAAGTACAAAGTAATTGGAATTACCGGTCTGCGAACATTATTTTTTTGAATTATTAATTTATTTTGAGTACTGAGCTATCATATTTTGATAAGCCAATTATTACAGAATCATTATGAAAAACAAACAAGAACAAAACAAAAAAGAAACCACCTGGCCAACAATAGATCAAAAGAATAGAATTGCAAAAGAACAGTTTTCATTCAATTCTTCCTCTTTCGCCAATTTTCCACGCAGTAGCCTAAAATTGTTTCGTTTTAATATACACTCAACCGTAGGAAAACCATAAAAATAACTGAAATTTTAGCGAAGCTGCATCAAGTATCACGTGCAACTCACACAATAGATTATTTCATGTTCTTCCATTTCTTTCGCCCTTGTTATCGTAAAGCCTCAACGTGTTCCATTTATCAAAGAAAGAAAGAAGCAACACAACACAAAAATATACAACACAGAAAATATCCTTGAGAGCAGCCATTAGCCACAAACGAGACTATCTAAAAAGATACTGTATTATTTTTTCGTTTGAGCAAACACAGAAGCTTGTAGCTTTGGCCTGCTTTTTTGCTATAGTTTACTTCACAAATTCTAGGAGACTTCATAGATACAACAACACCAACCCACTGATGACTACTAGAACGAACGTTACATCTTTTGTTCGGCACAGGCGGGCAAATAATAGAAGAGATGACGTCGACAGCACCGAATTTTTGCATAATTGTTTTATTAACAGTTTCATTAGCCAAGTCCCTTCTACACCCGCGCAATCCGACTACCAACAGCATCAGTAACCTCCTCCCTTTTTGGCATGAAAGCACTCGCTCAACCCCCCCTCCACAAAAGATTCCCAAAAATCACATTTGGCCAACAAAAAAAAACAGAAGAGAACAAGCCAAGCGCTCACATCCTCGGAATTGTTGCAAAATTTAATTTGCCAGACAGAATGAGGTCATCCGCCATGGCTGCTGCTGCTGCTGCCAACTCGAACTTGGATAACCCTCCATTCAGTTACTACCACTACTGCTGCTGCTGCTGCTGCCGCATGCCGCTACACTGTCAAAGGACTCATGTGTGTGGAATAGGGTTCAGAGAAGTCGAAAAGGCAAAAAAAAAAATTTTATTCCGACGGTGTCGGTAATAAAAATGTTAACAACTGCAAGAGACTCGAAAAGTCACAAAAAAATTGCAACAGCAGCAACAATAAGATCATCATCAGCAACAGTATGCTCATCATCATCGTCGAAAAAAGAAGAACAAAACGAAGAAGAAATTTTTGTTTAAGTATCGAAAATGAATTTTTTATCAACTGCAGCAATCGACGCACACAAGCCAAACGACGAATCTAGTGCAGCAAAAGTAAAAAAAAGGGGTCTAAAATAATATTTTTTTTGTTATCTAAAACATAAGCCAGATACCTGTGGTGAGTAATGGTTCAAATAACTAACGGAATTTGAGCAATACAGAATTTACTAAACACATAAAATATGATTCATTTCCTCTAAGAATACATCAAAATATTCACCGCAAACTACCTCGACACTTATTTTAAAAAAAATAAAAATATCTTTGGATTATTTCAATGGAAATGGAACGTGAGGGTATAGATTAGGAATGGAACAAGAAAGAAACGATCAATAACTTACATTCCCACTTCATTCCCGTTGCATTTCAAAATTTTAATTCACTACCAATTTGTTTCGGTTCATTTCCATTTCGTTCTCGTTCAATTCATATGCCGTTCACGTTCATTTACAACCAAATATAAAAAAAAAAATCGAAAAAAAAATGTTTGGCGTTCATTTTGTGAGGGAGGTAGGCGTGATTTTTTCCCGATGTTGCCCATTTACAATACCACCGTAATAGGAGCAAAAAAAGTGTGCTAGATTGATCGTTTAGCCCAGTGTGCGACGAAGGTGTTTATCAGGGCTCTTGAAATTATTCGTATCATATAATAACCGGTTAACCGAATACTATACTAGTCGAATATCATTGACTAGTCGCTCAGCTTCGGTACTATTCCAATACCCGTTCCATTTCGAATATGAACGGTTTCCTATTCGGAAAGTGAATGGTTAATCGAAAAGTCGAATACTTCTAACCGAATAGTAATAGTCGAATAATTTGATATCCGGTTTATTCGAGTATTCGGTTATTCGAATATCAAGAGCCCTAGTAGTATAAATAATAATTTCGGTTTTAATATTTAAGGAAAGGAAAATTAAGCAAAATCGACTAAAGTGGGAATGAAGCAAGTGAATAAGCAAGTAAGTAAGTACAAACTTGCCGACTGAGACGCTTTTCGTTTCTTATTATGCATTACAAGAATTTTCCACTGAGTGTGGCACCAACGAAGATGTCCATTTCATCGAAAGGCAATTGTGACAGTGTCATTGTCGCATGCCAGCACCAAACACACACAGAACTGTCTGGGCCGCCTCTCTTGGGTGGCGAACAAGCGGGTGGATATGCTTCATGTCAAAAACGATACATGTTTGTACGAACGAGTGCCTCCTCTTCAATGGACAAGTGTACAAGTCTACTGAACGAATGTGCAAGTACAAGCACATTTTCGAAATCTACTATGTTTGTGTCCATTATTTCGTGTTTATTTATTGTAATTCCATATTATTACATTTTAAAATTATTATATTGTATGTGATGTGCTTTTATACTTTGTTTCGATTCTTGTTGTCGTTGGTGTTGTTGTTGCATTTATGACTGTTTTTATGTTCGGTCGTATCCGGTTTCAATTGATCATTTTGTCATTCTGTCAATGACATTTATTTGTGTATCGAGTTCTTCGGTTCGCATTTACATTGTTGCTCTGACATTGGCCACCACCATCTACAACCCCGCCTCTATCTATTGGTCGTTGGGCAGACATTTTGTGATTGTGATTCAGCTTCTGTTGTTTTTTTTCATTCCCTTCCTCTTCTGAGTGTCTATTTTAAATTCACAAAGGACTATAATTTGCTATCGTTGTTGTTGTTATTGTTTTTTGTTGTTGTTTGTGATGATTTATGATTTATATTTATATGTAAATTATTGATCGATATAAAATTAGAAACTCAAAAGCATGCTTAAAATTCATTTCCAATATTTTTTTAATAATTCAACAGAGAAATTTACATTGTGACATTTTATTTGACATGTAGCACTTCTGGAGGGTAATAATGTCTTTTCATGTTTCGAAGTGTATTGGCCATTTTACGTTTAAAAAGAAAAAGATTTAAAATAAATGCAAAATATTTAAAAAATTCTTCAAAAATTGTTATAAGCTTTTCTTCCCCTCACTCTCATGAATTCCATTAAATTTTATGAATACATAAAAGTATTTTTTCACATATAGAAATTATTCTGCAATTCTTTGTTGCTTTATCGAGGAATTTTAAGACCAAAAGTGTGTGCAAAATAATCGAAATACAATACAATAAAAATCGATTTTATACTCACTCAGCGAGCGATATCAGCGAAAAGTATCCAGCGGTGTGCTTTGATCAATCAACCGTCAAAATGTGTTGCCAACAACAGCAGCAGCAGCAGTTGCGCCTTTTGCTGCAATTATCCTTGTACTCCATGCTCCACAAACACACACACACTCCATTCTCATAACAACCCCTCGAAACAGCACTGGCACCAGCAGCGCTGCCACAACACCAGTACAGCTAGCCAGTGAATAAGCAAATACGCAACAAGTCCAATGGACGGACGGGTTGGACGCTTCGAGGGGCGTCCATTCGTTATGCAGCGCTAAATTACCTTTAAATTAAAGTTAACAATAGCCAACGATAGGCAAAGAAATGCAAAAAAAAACACGAAATACAAAGTAAGTAGAAAGAAATAAAGGAAGGAAGGAAGGAAGGAAAGGGCTGAAACCTCACCAACTACAATTAAATGCAACTCTCCACACAAACACCACCACCATCACCAAAGGGAGTAAGGTATTGCATCATGAAGAGCCGAGCCAGCCACTTTAACTCTTTTCATTTTCTACGTAATAGAGGGAGACTTTCTCCCCGAATAGGCCTATTGTCCAGAGCCCATGCAGGCTGGACACTTTTTGTTTATCAACCATGTAACCAACACAAAGAACTTGTGTGAAAAATGAAGCTTATCTGGGAGTAAGCAAAAAAAACACTACGAAGATAATAAACTTCCAACCACTCGTCGGGATGCAGGAGGAGCGCAGGTAGATGGTTAGCCGAGAGATGAGTAACAGTGAATTTTTGTCTGTGGCTAACAGAAAAGAAAGGATGCAAGCTGAAAACAAAAACGAAATTTTTGTTATGGTTGCAAACGGACGATGACTATAATGGTGGTGATGATGATGATGATGCTGTCCACCGGCTTAAGTAAAAGAAGACATTCTGACGTTTAAAGCAGCAGATAAAAGAGGTACTTAGGTCAGCTACGGCTATAGCAACACAACAACAGACACAAGAGAATTATGCATCGTTGCATTGAAATAGTGGGTAGCAAACAAAAAAATGCGAACGGCTCAAAGAATCTTATTACAGGAAAAAATAAACCCAAACACTCTGCACTCCGCCAAAGTCCTGCGCTTATCTTTTAAAATGTCCTTTGTGATGTTCTTTTTTATGTTATTTTATTTAATTTTTTTTGTAAAAATAATGACTCATTCGTGTGGAATGAGCTGAGCTCGCGTTGAAACAACAAAAAAAAGTAACCAACGATGGGGAAAAATTATAAAGTATCGCGCGCGCGCTACTTTAAACGTGGTCGCTTGATAATGAGAGGAGGTAGAGGGAGTAGAATGAGCGGAGAAGCAGTTGGAAGATGGCTGAAGAAGGAGAAGAGTCACACCAGCAGGCAGGCAGGCAGCAGGCAGCAGGCAGGAAGTGGGAATGCAACAAGTTATTCCTGTTTCAGTTGTTTTAAAGTTGGAAATTAAAAACGACAAAAGCAGCAGCAACAATAACAATGACTACGGCTACTACGACATCAACAAAAAGAGAACAATAACAACTACGCCGTCAGCAAATGAATCAAAAACAGTTTCAAACTTACAGAAGAAGAAGACAAAAAAGGCGAACAGAACAAAGTTTGCGAAAAACTTTTTCGCAGAATAAAAACAAAATTGCTTTGATATTTTAATTACGTACTGCCAGACGACGTGAGGTGAGATTATATGAACAGGTAATTGTTTTATTTTTAGCATGGTTTTGAAGCGAAAAAAGAAATAATTTTTCAAATAATTCCCATTCAGAGCGAATATTTTTAGAATCGATTGCGTTCGGGCAAAGGCGGATTGCGTGAATTGAATAGTTGCTCACTTAAATGATCAAGAATTCGTTGTTGATGTTTTTTTTTGCGATTTTCGTGAAACCTCCTTTTTGCGTTTAGAGTGTACTCAAATGTAATTTGGAAAGTTATTGTTATGGACAAACAATAGCCAAGTTGAATGCTAGTTGAATTTGTTTGGGCTTGTTGTTGTTGTTGTTGTTGTCGTTGTTGTCTTACCTCTCCTGAACTTTATGTTTTTAATGAAACTTTATACATTCGTCTTGATGCTGCTGTTGTTTTACTGTCGTTTGTTGTTGTTGTTGTTTGCTGGGTAGTTTTAAAATAATTGCAAATGTCAGCTAAGTTTTCCTAAAACCCAACCCAACCCTCCCCACGCACAGCACACACACACACACACACAGCTGTGTCTCGAGTTGAAGACGAGTTGTTAAATGAACGTTAAATAATTAAAGTTCAAGCGTTTCACTTTAAAACTGCTCGGAGAACTGAATGGATCTGAATAAAGTTTTCAGGAGCGTTTCACAAAGTTTTTCTTTTGTACGAAATATGATAAAGTCAGCAGCAGGGGCACTCCATTCATTCACTCATTCATTCGTTTGGTGGCTATGTGAGTTGATTCATATGGTATTTGAAAATTGTATTAGACATAATAAGGTTATTCGTATAAATTAGGAAATACCTTACCCTCGAAATCGCGCCATTGTGCAGATGAACTGTCACAACATAAGATTTGTGACAGTTCATTTGAGCAACTTCGTGTCTCCGAGGACTTTACTTAATAAATTAGAATCAAATTGAAAGATTTAGTAGAAGAAAATATTTAAATTGAGTTTTTCCAAAATTCGACTGAAAGGAACGACAAAATTCGACCCTATGTATTAAGGAAAAAAGGTGTCTCTGCGATCAGTAGTTCCAATACAGCTTTCAATGGTGGCCGTCAGACACATTTTGTAGTTATCGTTGCAAACCTGATATTTCTGCAAAAAAAAGAGGAAATTACTTTTAAAAATGCATGAAGTATATAAAACTGCAATCCAATATCAATTTCCAAACGCGTCGTCCATAACTGATTGCACTCGATGGCTGCTCGCGCGACTTCAATGCGCCAAAAATCTAATTCAGCAAATCGCTAAAACATTTACCCAGAGATATTAAAAATAATTTAATTAAAAGCGGCTAAAAACTGTTGGAAATGATATGAAATATGTATAATTAGCGCGGCGCGTACGGCAATGGCAGCAGAAGCACCTGCAAAATATTCCCTACAAAAAAGCCCATTATGGGAGTAGAGAGACAAAAGGTGTATAATTATTTATTAATGAGTTATGAATGGATGAAAAATTGAAAAAAGCTATGAAATAAAGCCTGTAAAGAAATTTAAATATTAATTAAATGCTGGAAAAAAACGTAATATTAATTTTAAAACAATTTGGTTAGAGCTATGAAAATAGAGAGTGAAGTGGAAACAAAAATCAATAATTAATTAAAAAAAAACAATTTATATACAAGAGCAGCAACGGCGTTTGTCCATTTCACACGTTCACCAATTCGTTTTGCACTCCGGAACCGAAGCGAACCAAACCAAACCAACTACAACAAAAACTCGCCACGGCTACAAAACTCTGCAAATAGACTAAAATAATGGTTGATGTGCGGGGCGGGGGATGAGGGAGGAGGTAGTGAGTTCGAGGTGAAAACACGATTAAACTTGGGCAAAATAAAAATGGCCAAGTGAGTAAATGTGGGAAGAATGGTTGGTTAAAGTATTATCGAGCGGAGGGGGAGTAGGGGCTGTCAGAGGTGTATATAATACGTTAAAATACGAGGAGGGGGCAGATGAAATAAATAAATAAAAACACGCACTTTTTTTCGCTCAACAGCAAAAGGTGCAAATGGATTTGAAAATTGGGTTAATTGATGCTTAGTGCGCGCTCGAAAGAAGAGCGAGCGCGACTGGCAGAGAGGAAGGAAGTTTGGTTATAAATGTATGAAAAATTGAAACAACAGAAAAATAGACTAAGGATTGGAGAAGGATAGAGGGTCGGGGGATTGGCACAGGAAATGCAAAAATGCTGCATTTCCTGGAGGAGTAGGAGGAGAAGGAGCTGCGGATTTTGCATTTTTTAAATATTTACCAGGGCTGCCCAAATCCGTGAGATTGGCATTAGACGTGTCCACGGCAAGACTCGTTGTAGCGGGTGTCAAACGCAACAGCAGGAGGGCGCATAGGGACAGGCCAAAAGAGCAGCCACTGCCGACGCCACGATACCTTTCCAAGGCTGTTGTTCGCGAATAGCTTGGTGGCGGTGCTGCTGCTACTGCTGCTGCCTTTCCCTTTCCTTCTCTCTCTACTTTCGTTTGCGTTTGAGCTTTGGGTTTTTTGTATTTTCTGTTGCTGTAGAACATCATTTTCCATTGGATTTTCTTTTAGACGAAACGTTGTTGGCCTTGTTGCAAGTCAAAGGCGTGTCGAAGCGTTGTTCTGGACTGGAGCGTATCTGCGTTTGTTTTTTGGTTGTAAAATGATAACATGGCATCGTTTAATATCCTTTCTTTTGCTAAGGAACTTTCAAAAAAAAGGCCAAACGTGAAATTTACCACAAGATTGCGGGAGACATTGCCGGAGGCGGCTGCAGACGGCTTCAGAGTTGTTTACTTTACACGTTTATTTACAAAATAAATCTTTTCACGTTGCTTTGTATTTCGTTCGGTACTTTTTTTTCTATTTCAAGGATCAACAATTAAACAGAATGTATTTTTCTTTGGATTACAAGTTGGTAGTTTGTCTCACGGTTTTATGAAAATGTCAATTTCTTTACAAGAAAAACAAAAAAAAAAACGCAAAGGCAGAATAATTTATTTCAATGTAAGCACATGTGTTTTCTCTCGACAATCGCCAGCAATTTGTATCTTTTAGCTGTATCAGAGCGTTTTCATTTTTTATTATTTGTTTACAAATTAAACTCGGTTTGGTTGGTGCGTTCCCCCTTCCCGCGACGATCAATTCCGAAATGTTTATCAAATCGCTTTTATTTATTTTGGTACGCTTGAGTTTCCAGTTATATTTTCTTTGCGGCTTGGCTACGCTCCACTCCTGGCTGGCATCTTAGAAACGTGCTTGCATTTGGGTTTTCTGCTTCTTTTTCTACTTGGGCATGTTTATTGCCGCATTTAAAAACGCGTAAAAATGTTTTCCTTCAAATTTTTTTTGTTTGTTTGCCTTCTCTTTCTTTTTTTGTTAGTTTAGTTTTTTTTTTGCTTTTGATAAAATTTTTTCCTTTGAAATTTATTCACGCTGATAAAGCGCACAAAATTTTTGGTTCCTTTTTGTATTTGTTATTTATGCGCCTGCAGTTGTTCCTTCGCCCAAGCTAGTCGTTGTCGTAGTCGAAGGTTGCATTTTCCTAACCAAAGAGGAGTTTGTGTCGCTGCAGCTGTACTCAACGTCCTCGTCGTCGTTGTCGTGGTGGTGGCGTATCTGAAAGTGTAGCATAAGTGGAAAAAATGTTATTGATGATTTATTTGCATTGGCATTGATATATGCTAATGTTTTCTCAAGGTAGTGGAGTAAAGTGAGTGGAGTGCCAGAAGATTGCTGATAGCGTTTTGGGTAGAAGGAAAAAAATTCTTGATTATGTTATCGTTTCGAAATTATGGATGGAATTTTTAAAGTCAATTTGGATTTGGTGATATATTTCATATTTTTGTAAAAGTTGTACGAAAAAGGAAAATAATATTTCAAGTCAAAGGAAACGCCAGGGACCCTTATAAGGTTTGATGGAAACAAAAAAATAATAATTCCCTGGAATACATTTCCCTGCTTTTTGGACTTTATTCAAAATCTTGTCTTCCAATCTTTCATTTCAAAGGAACTTTTTGACTGAAGGTATACCAGTTGGAAAACCGTTCAATCGTTATCTAACAAACCCGTATCAAATCAGGAAAGAGTAAATAGAATTATAAGTAGGTTAGGTTAGGTTAGAGGGTAGATGGCATACTTGGAGCAAAATATCACACTTAGGACCCATTGTGATGCCCGTCATTTATTTGAGGTGGGATATGTCCACACCCGACAAATCACATATTGCTTTTCCAACCACCCAGAAATTCTGACAAGGGCGAGCAAACATGAAGGGGTTTCTTAGATAACTTCGCCAGGTCATTGGAAAAGTATTCCCCCAGGGTTCTACGCCTTAGATGTTGTAGGCTCAGTCACCGACAGAGACAGTGGTGGGTATTCTCTCCTACTTGCTTGTTCCCGCAGCCCCTACAAACGTCGTTATGGGTAAGACCAAGCTTCCTAGCATGGGTTCCTAAAAGATTGTTACCCGTTAGTGTGGCAATTTAGATAGATACCTATCAAACTGCAGGAGCTTGACCGTACGTCAAGATGTGTTGTTTGCATCTAATATTAGCCTGCCCCTTTTTTTTAGACTATTTATTGAATCATTTAAGAATGTATAACTTAGATCTAACAATAATAATTCAATGTTTTTTTTTTAATTCACTTAAATCTATATGGCGAGTTCATATTGAATTTGGCAATGCGGAGTTGTCGTAACTAATATATGGAGAATATATTAGTGTTGTTTGAGACGTAAGGAGTTCAGAGGTCTCAGTAAATTCCTAGCTAGACTGTTTGGATGAAACGTAAGCTTTTGCTTTACTTCGTGGTAAGTTTCGGAATTTCGTCTTTTACTGCCTGCCTCATGAACTGTTTTTCTAGTCTTTCCCAGAGTGGGATTTTTACCTTTCTTATCCGATTTATTGGCTTCATTTGATGGTACACCCTCAAAGCACCCAACTGAGTCTAACGCGATGCTGTGAGCCAAGAACCGGAAGCTCTTGGCGGCAACTCCTGACATGCTTTGGTCTCATGGAAACGGCAGATAACGCTTTTATTGCGAAAAATGAAAATGGTGATATCATCTTGTGGTGTCAACGCCTTAGCTGCCTTCGCCACTGCCATGATCTCCGCTTGGAAGACACCGGTGTTGTCAGGCAGACGGATAAACCCCGTGATTCCTAATTTGTCACTGGTGTAACCCGCACCGGTACCAATGTCCATCTTGGACCCGTCGGGTAAAAAGTAAAAATACGAAAAATGAAAAGACCAAATGTTGCTTCCAGCTTATTTTTCGATGTTTCAACCTATCAAATTGACCTGCACTTTGCGCGAAGAGACTTTTATGTTTACACAGACTAATGTCATTAGTTTCTTTAAGTGAAACCAAAGCAACAGTAAAGTAATTCCATAATGAATAGAGTTAAATTCATTAAAATAAAATTTGCACATACTCAGACTAAGTAAGTGAAGTGCCTTCTATTCGGTATTTTCTTTTCATTATCTTTTCCGAGAATGTTTGAAGAGCTATTGAGAAATAAATCATTCAATTAACTAGTGGAATATATTTTCCAATGCTGACTCAAGTACATGCAGTACTTCAGACTCAATAAACTTTCAAAATTATGGTACGAACTACTCTGGCCTACCATTCGTCCTGTGCGAAACCAACTCACAAACTACAGCCCAAAATTTCAATTAAGAACAAATCCAAAATAGTCCAGCCAGAAGTTCTGTGCTAACTATTTCGTTTAAACTCAAATATCAATAAATCCGCAAAAGTGAAAGTCGCATGCGAATGTGAAATGAGTGTGAGTTCTCATGTGTACGAAACGGAGAATAGTTATGTAGCTAGTTACCTTGGGCCATTTCGAACTCCATTTGGATGAAAACAAACGGAAAAAAACCTAACTTCAGTGGATGGTGATGGTGATAGTCCAAGTCAAAGAAAAACAACCGAATCGAAATAAATCTCAAATATCACTAGAAATATAAAATAAATAAAATTCCAGAAACTTTTGCTTGAACTTTTTTTGTTCAACATGTTTCTGTTTGATACTAAAGTGTAGTTACAGTGAAGTGAGCACAAATGCAATACGAACCGAGAGATATCAAATGTAATAAAAGTGAAAAAGTGTACAAAGCAAATAGTTACACATAAAAACAGTAAAAAAACAAAACAAAATAGCATACATACATTATATAAATACGAAAATACAAACATGTATTTATAACTCAATGCGAAGAGCGCTTTACACAGCATATTAAATTCTGAATAATTAAACTCAAACGTTTGACGAGAGAGAAAGAGTCATCAAACCGACAAACAGACAGACAGACAAACCAGCAGCAGCAACCAAACGAAATGAAAGTAAAAATAAGAACAAATAGCAACAGTGTATGAAATGAAATTGAAACGCGAACTGTGAACGGTGAACGACAAGTGGGGAGGAGACATCAAATACTCGCACAATCCATTAGAAAACGGATTTGGTGGCATACCAAAAAAAAAATGGCATGAAATCAGAATAAATTTCGTACAATATTAAATTGGAATTTTCTGGGAAAGCTTAGCACAGTTTTTTTTATCATCGATACTTCATTAAGATTTCTATTTAATTTCATGCTATAAGGTAGATAAGAAGAGAAATAAATTTATAATTACTTCTAAATGGAAAGAGGTTATTAGGAAGAACGGCCAGAAGGAGAACTGTTAATGGTGGAAAATAAAACATTCTCTCTCGCCCAATTGAGAGTGTATAAAATTCCCTCATAATCGAGACAAAACCATTCATTCACCATGCATCCCATTTTCAGGTGCGAATACGTTCGGTTATAATTTATTGTCTTGGCGATAGCGTAACAAATCTATTAAAATACGCAGGTACATTAAATAGAAGAAGCGTACTAAATTACGATTTCTACGCTATCGTCGATGGCGAAGTTCTGTACTAATGGAGCCGCAGAGAGATTCAAAAGCCCGTAAGCATAATAGCTTTCTTTTATTTGTTGCTGCTTGCTTGGCTGTATCAAATGACTTTCCTATGAACTCGGGAAAGACTAACCAATATAGGTTGAAAACAAGATTCGCAATAAAATTATAAGGCCAAAATTTGCTTTGATATTTCAAGCAAATACCCACTGCCCAGCATTTATGTTGAATTTTTCTAGACTATTAGTTTTACAGTTCAAATTTAGAGTCGATGGTAATAAATAACAGTTTACGAATTCCATGCTGGTTAAAGCAAAATTCCTTTAAAATTAATTTGCC
Source organism: Heteromyza rotundicornis (assembly GCA_951394025.1). NCBI lineage: Eukaryota > Metazoa > Arthropoda > Insecta > Diptera > Heleomyzidae > Heteromyza > Heteromyza rotundicornis. The sequence continues at coordinate 35,785,505 of OX596013.1, forward strand.
CTTTAACTGCTTTAATTAAGAAAAGAAAGTACAACGATATTGAAAAACGTTTCTAAAAAGATAAAATGGTCAACTTAATTACGGACAACGATCGAAAAATCCAAAATAATTTTTTTTATCAGAGTAAAATTTTACGAAACGAAAATCAGCTCACAGTAGTGCTTAGTCCGAGCTTCTCGCTGCAATTAACATGGGTTCATGTGATAACGTTTGTCGAATGGCGAATGGAATTTTTCGAGGCAAAGTATAAAATTGCGGGTTTCACCGGACAAATGGAATCTAAAAGTCAGTTCGTGTCAAAGACTGAAAATAGATGAACCGCTGAAACTAAACGCCACCTGGAACTTGTATAGTAATGGCAGTGAGTGTGTGTACGAAGAAGGAGGAGACTGTTTCATTCACTCTGTCCAGCATTGCCTCATTAATGGGCAAACTAGGGGAGTTGGGAAGCCTATTTCGGAATTCTCAGAATATAACTACTTTGGGGACGTAGCCTCGCAACATGCCGGTGCGCACTATCCAAAAACACTAAAAAATCCTCTTTGCAAAAACAGTGACACCCTAATATGAGTAGTTACTTATACATATAGAAAAAAGTAACTACACCGAGAAAAAAGACAGCAGTGAAAATGACAGTCGGGCACTGTTATTCTGTTTGTAACAGAATATCTGTTGTTTTAAAGTATTTTTGTTTGATTTAACAGTTTTACTGTTGAATTAAACCTTTTTTAAACTTCTCGAACTGTTAAAAAAACTGTCATCTATTTTTCTGTTTTTAAAAAAATTAGCGACGGTTGTACCGGGATTTGAGCCCAGGCCTCCCGGGTGGCAGTCGGACATCTTCCCACTAGGCTACGGTTATCAACAGCGCAGCAACTGTCAATTTACCAGTTTAGACTATCGGATGGTTTTTAACCGCGAAAACTGTTAAATTGACCTACTTTTTAGTTGATTTTACTGTTTTTTTTCTCTCGGTGTAGTCAATTGAATTGTTGTTTACATTCTTTCTGCTTCTTTCGAACAATTTGTCAGTTGTGTGGGGTCGTTCCATATTAAGCGGCCAAAATAAAATAAAATTTTTCTTAAATATTTCGAAGTGGTATCTTCGTGACTCCAACATTTTTTATTTTCTAAAGTCTTCCGTTGTTATTTTAACATTAAATATTTTCTGTGAAGAATCGGATGCAAATATTTGAGACACATTAAAAATGTTATAAAAAGAAAATGTAGGAAAAAACCAAATTTAGAAAATGGTTTAATATTCAATCGAATCTGTTGTCAATTGCATAATTATGGCTTTAAGATATTAAATGTTGATAGTTACTTTAAGTCGAAAGCATAATACCGAACGTGTCTATTAAATTACGTTGAATAACAAAAACATAAATTTGTATGTACGTATGTACGTGTTGTGTGTGTGCGTTTGTGTGAGAATGCTAATTTATAGTTACAAACTTCAGAAGATGATGATAATAATAATCAGAATAATCAACATAATAAAGCACTCATAAACAATGACATCGGAACTATAAACTGAGATGTGGATGAAGCTTCTGGTATTATCGAATGGAAAGCCCAAAATATAACTTAATATGTATACACAAAGGCAGATACGAGGAGAATAATGGAGGCGATATGCCATACAAAACAAAATAATAATAAGCGGCATTGACAGAAGGAGAGGCGACGGCCACAGAAGCAACTGCTGCTGCCACCGATGCTGTTGTATTAATAAGACGAGAGAACAATAATCACACAAATGAATGCTACTACAGACAACTACTGCATACTGGGATTAATATAATAAAGACGATGATGATGATGATGACGATGACGATGAAGGGGAATATTGATGAAATAGTTCAACATACATACAAACACACAGCCAGTCACAGCAGCAACCACTGGCAGTTGTAATACTTCACTGAGTTTGGGGATTAAAATCAAAGTTCATGCATGCGTAACGCATTTAACTTTATGTTACGGTTCAATGTGGATGCGAATAACTAGTAACACTGATCATGAAGAGCAACTAGCAACAGAAACAGACGATGAAGAGGCAACAAAACAAAAAATGACATAGTAGTTAGTTAGATTATATGTGTACGTACTTGCAATGAGACAAATACACAAATACACAAAGAAACGAAAAACACATCGAAACTCATCAACATCAAGGGAACATAAGTAAGCAAAGCAGCGCCAGCAACACAATCACCATTGGCAACAAGATGAACAACATTGGAATCACCATCGTCCTCATCATCATGCTCAAAGTTTCCGTCTTCATTATGAACCGAAAAGTGTATGGCAAAATTTGTACAAAATGTTTTTAATTAATCGCTTCCCTTTGCAAACTTTGCTTTTGCTTTTGCTACTGCGGCTGATTTTGCTGCCTCAACATTATCTAATAGAATGCATTAAGCAAACACGACAACAGCCAGTACGAAGTACTGCACGTACTCGACTACTTACTACACGCTACTAGCTACTATATACCAGCAAAAACAACAACAACAACAACTAGCTACTTAACGTGGAATGGAATGGATTGATAGGAAAATTCAAAGTTGCTTGCTATCCCTTGCTTCGCAGTCACACAGAGACTTCATTGGAATCGGTCGAGCTATTGAAGAATGAAATCCTTTGATAAGACAAATTATCAACAATATTGTCAGGGAGCCAAAAGCAAAAGTACCCAAAGTAGCAACACAGCAAGTAAGTTTCAATGCATGCATAGTTACATGCAGAGCAACTACTGTGAGGGGCGTAAAGTAAACACAAATCTAAGCACAGCATGTGTGTACTTCACACAAATCTCTCTTCGGGTATTTGTGTTTGCAATGGAGTGGAGTGGAGTGGAGTTGAGTGCATGGTGGAGGAGTTGGCGCTCTTGTTCTCGGTCATTTCCAAGTGGGTGTAAATTTAATATAATACGAGTACAACAGCAAGCATCGGCATCAGTAGCGGTAGCAGCAGCAACGACAAACGACAACAACAAACAGCAACTACAACTATTTTCAATTATTGCCAATCAAATGTTGCATTCAATTGATGTTTACATGCGGCGTTGCATGCTGATTATGGGTGAAATTAAAGCTTACGGGCATCATTTTGTAAATGTGTAATTAGATACCGGGGAGGAGTGTGTCAGTAACATTAGCCGAACCCGACGGAAAGGGCTTCATGCCATGGTTGTGTTATTACATCTACGATTTTCGATGTAACTCTCACTTTTACGATTCATAAATTCACAGGAATCTAAGTAAACGGATGAAATGGTGGACAACCAATATTTGAAAAAGTCCAATCGTTATTGCCTTTTTCTTCATAAATTTCAAATTTCTATAGAAATATGAAACTGTTTTCAATTTCTGTTGAAAGCAATGGTAGTTTTGGTGACCATACTAACTAAACCAATTTTTATTAAAGTTTATTTCCAGTAAGTAACTGAGATGAAGACGAAAACGATGAAATTCAATCCAGAGCAATTCTTCGGCAACTTTTCGATGACACAAAACATTTGATTGGATTTTTCACAATTGAATTGATTAATTGGATATGATGGATGGATGACACGTTCCCAAAACAATCACAATTAATTTAATAAATTAAGTATTGATTTTAAGAGGTCTAGAAACTAGATTGAAACAGTCAGAGGTACTGAATTTATTTCAAACAAATAAATATCTGTGGCTATGATTAGAAATGTGCCCATATTTGGAATTTTTTAGATATTTTTCGGAAATTTCAAGTTCAAGTTAATCAAAATTAAAGTAAATCGATTCTCTTTCAAACATAATCAATTGTTGCTTTTTGCTTAGTAGGCACAAAAACTGACACAATAAATAAATTAAACTTTAAAAATAACCGATAAGCCCTTCAGAGTTTAGAGCTTAAAAGTTATTTGAAATTATGATTTCTCCCACCATAATCAACTTGAATACTTTGGCGAACTTGATTATGAAAAGGGATTCTTTCGGCACTTCACACATAAAACATTTCCGAATTGCTTCCAACCATTTGAAATAAAAAAGGAAAAATATATTTCAATTGTCGACGCCAAAGTGGTCGTGGTGGTGGTGCTGCTGCTGCTGGTGGTGGTGGCGGTGGAAGTGGCGACTCCACTTCAAATTCAACTTCCAGCAGCAGTCAGTCGCCCAACTACAATTAAGTGATTCATTAAAATGACATAGAATGGGTGGAATAAAAGAAGAAGAAAAAACCAGGCGACAGCTAAATGCTCAAAAATGATTTCATTCACAAATAAAACGCCAATGAAGAACGTGCACAAGTATTTCAAAAACTCATTTAAATCCACACTTTCACCCGATTCACCCGGAGCACAAGAATTCCTACCAAAAACAACAAATACAGAAATGTAAAGAGGCGAAAAAAAAACAGAAAATAAAATAACACAGAAAGATATATACGAGTGAGTGTACATATCTCCAAAAGCATGCGAACGATGACATTTGATGCCAAATTTTCAAGTGGAGCGACACTTGAGGAACGAGATAAATATGAGGCAGATACAAAGAAAAGCAAATCGAAAAAAAACAATAAAGAAAAATATTCAGAAGCCAAAAAATACCATCAGACAGGCAGACAGAGGCCATGAAGATATATTAGGCAAATAGACAGATATGCAGACATGCCGCAGTATGGATCACTAACCGAATGGATGGTTGAAGGAGTGGAAATCGCATAAATAAAGACAAATAAACGAAAAATGGTAAATTTGAATTTACAAAAAAAAAAACCAAATAAACAAAAAAAAATTCACAAAAATCTCCGCCAACAAGGGGCAAATGCAAATAAAAATTCTGAAAGAAAATTTATCAGCAATTTTACGGATTTCATTCAGATTTTGACTCAAATTACATACGAAAAAATGCGCGTACCACAGAAGAGACAAACAAAATATTTTGTGATGGGAAAAAATGCACCCGGGGGAAAGATAATTGCCCAAGGTATGCGCCAATGCCGTGGCATTTTTCACCTAGGCCATGTCGAATGTCGAAAGTGTGGTTCGATGGCATCGCATAGTCACTGTGAGCTGTGTGTGCCATTTCGACAAAAAAAACCCACAAAAAACAAAGTTGAAACACACACTCACACAAATTTATTGCCAACATTAAAAAATACAAAAGAACAAAAAACCAAATCTAAAACGCACTGAAAACTGAATGAAATGAAACGGGCGCAAAACACCGCCGAACACCAGAGGAATGCCTGATAATAATGCGTGCGTGTTAAAAGATAGTTTTCCGTTTACCTCCGAAGAGACGACGAAAAAAACTAAAACAACACTCTGGTTCCTGGTTGGCAGGGGTTGGTTGGGCTGGTCGGCAAAAGCGACAGGTAGATGTCGAAATCCCAGCGCAGCGTATTGCCATGAGAGAGGGCCGCAACGGCAACAGCAGCAGCGCAGCGCTGCACTAATGGGCTCAGGGATCAGGGACCGAGACAAATGTAAACATACGTCGACGAACATTGACGCAAGCAATGCCAAGGGAAACGAAAAGGGAACATTTTGTTCAATTCAATTGCTGAACAAATGCTAAGTTTCGCTTCCTCCCCTTCCCGTCTAAATATATATTTTTACAATTTTTTTCCATTTTGAGCGTTTTTTGTGTTTTTAAATAAATATTATTGTTTCGAACACGTTCGTGCATTTCGGGTGTGAATGATATTAATTTGAAAGTATGTATGGAGGAGGTAGCCGCAGCAGTCTGCCGGCAAAATGCAGTTGCATGATTCGTGTGCTGGCTTGTAGTAAAACATATTTAAGTGTTGTACAAGTTGCTGTAGACTTTAAGGGATTTGGTGCGGGATCTGCCGAAATGTGTTTAAACGATTTTATGGCATTATCCGGAATGATGTTCAAAGAACTAATTTGCTGGAACTGCTGTTTGTTGAGACACAAAAAAAAAGACAAAAATGATTAAACATTTTAAAGTGTTTTATTTTTTTATCTGAGTAAAAGATACTTTCGTTCGAAGTGATTTTCAAAAACACATTTTAAATACATTAAAATTTAAGACGAAAGTCCGACCGGAACTTAGCAGCCAGGTTGGGTTTATATTTGAACATACATACTTGTAGTTAGTGGAATTTCCATTATACTGAACCCAAAGTAAAACAAACTCAGATGAAAGGTAGCAGGAATATTAAATTCAAATTAGATTATTTCATGAAAATCCTGTCTTAAGATAATAAGTATTAATTTCACCAGAACTTCCCAGCGAAGTCTTTCAATCAGAGGATTCCCCATGTATCGATTTTTGTTAAAGTTTGTACAGCATTTAAAAGAAAGTTTTATGATTTGTTTTCATAAGCGGAATGTAACACTATGCGACAAAATGATAACAGATTCTGAAAGGTCTTGGTATACATAATAACACCCTCAAAGGGGTTTTCTGGATTTGCTCGAATAAGCGAGTTATTCGAGGTCAAAGAGTCACAACATCGAGCTAATCCAGAAAAACCCTTTAAGAGTGTTATTATATAGACCAAGACCTATCAGAATCTGTAATTAGATTGGCAATTTGAATTTGGTGTTGCACAGTGTAATTCTTCCAGAAGCCATCAGTGTACCGACACTCAGAAAAAAAAACATAGTAAAATCAAGTACGATCGTATTTACTCCTTAATTTTTTCAACTTAATGAAAAAAAATTTGAAATACAATTGAAAAAACTTAAAATAACTATTGTCAACTTTAAAACAAAGTTGCAAAGTTGAAATAAAGTGAAAAAAACTTAAAATAACTATTGTCAACGTTGAAACAAAGTTGAACGATTTTAAATCAAGGTCTGGCAAACTTAATATAAATTGGAAAAATTTTGAAATAATCGGAAAACAACTTTAAAATAAGTTTGTTTATTTTTGAATTTAAGTTGAAAATTGAAAATAAGTTGGTTCGTAGTTGTTTTTAAAATTTCCAACTTTACCAGACTTTCATTGATGTTTCTTCTTGTTTTAAGGTGGTTTTATTTGATGTTAGGTTGTTTTTTCTTTGGGTGTAGAGAATTGCAATTTCACATACAGTGGGTCAAAATAGTGTACGTACACCACATTCTTTTTCAATATCGATACTGGTATCAATGGAAAGGTTTATTCAATTCCTTTCGAATAAGTACAGGGACACCTTAAACCTGGCAAAAAAATTACCTATTTTCTAACAAAGTTATATCATTTCTATAAAAAATTTACCGAAAACTCAACTTTACTAAAAAGGAGGCTAAAGGACTGTGGAAAGTAGACTCTCCATATATGCTTATAATTAATTCTGTGAGACCAGGACTAGAGACACTGGCCAGGATTTTTAATTAGTCATAAAGGTGTCGGTTATGAGTTATAAGAAGTTCTTCTGCAGGGGGGTCGAAGGGCGTTCCAAATGGGTAAATATATAAACGTGCGAAGTCACGAGAATTTTAAAATTTTAGTTTAACAATTTTATATTTGGAGCCATTGAAATTGCCTTTTCTAAATTGCAGTCAATTTCACTGTAAATTATCACCTGGATGAGATTTGATTGAACTGACGAGTTAAAAAATGTATTTTAAGAAATTAGAGCATCACTAACAAGAAATTAAGTTTCTACTCTAATCTGTCGGAAATATTGTTTTTTGTCGCTTATTTTACTTGTAAACGTTGTCCATAAGCAAAGTGGCACTAGCTGCCTCTCCTCCCATGGTAGGAACTTTCTTTTGACTAACTATGAAGACTCGTCATGAAGTTTATCTATAAGAATAATATTCCAAGTCGCTATTTCATCTCAAGTGTTCCAAATGCATTTATAAATACTTACATAATTCCTTTTTTGAAAAACTATTTCCACAATTCAAATAACCATTTAACCACTTCTAATATGCTAAATTCAAATCTTTTCCAATCACTGCCATTCAAATCTCAGGCAAAAAAGAAAATATTTAAACCATTGAAAATTCGCAAAGTGTTATCGAAACGCATAAATTACACAACGCGACCAAAGAAGCAAAAGAATGGAAAGAATGAACGACCCAAGCAACTCCCAGCCAACCCACCAACGACAGACAGCCCAAAAGACAGACGAACGGACGGACATCCATAATAGAATAGAAAGACAGGAAAAATGCATGCAAATTGCTAAAAACACCGCATAAACGATAAAAACACGCCGTGAATGATACCAACAACTGATTGTGACGTGAAATAAGCCGAAATGAAAAAGTATGAAAAGAAAAAGGAAAAACGAAAAAGGGGGGAACGAAATAAGTACGACATAAATGGTTCTTTATATCGGCGGTTTTATTTCCAGCAAGCTTATGGTTCTTTGTAGATATTTTGTCATCTTCATCATCAAAAGACAACAACCAGCATTAGCCAGGCGATGGGAATCACATGGGAAAGAACAGCGACCGAACAAGATGCGTGTGTGTATGTGCAGAGGCACGAATCGCACACTGCATCATCCACACCAAGGCAGGCCCGAGCCCGAGACCGAGCCACACACAACCAACGCATTGCATTGCACCATAACGACGCAACCTGGCAAAACGTGGTCTTCCGCCGACTCCTCCTCCTGCTGCTGCTGCTGCCACTGCTTTCGTAGTCGTCGTCGTCGTCATATTTGCTCTCACTCCGGTCATAAACAACATTATTTGCCTCGGCGTATAATGTTGTCATAAACTAGTTTCTCACATCCCCCATTACCATTCCCCCCCCCAGCCACACTACATTCTCATCTTGATCCATATTAACGCGTTGTTGTAGCTTTTTTCATATTACATTTTTTCCATTTTTCTACCTCTGAAAAGAAAATAGAAATACAAAACGGAACGAAAGAAAGAAGAAATGCTACAGGAGGAAAGTACGACGAACGTTTTCAGAGTCAACGAAAAAGGCCCTGACCGACCGCAACCGCAAAACCCGAGAGCTCTATCGTCCGTCCGGTCTTACTTCACTCCCCGCGCTCAGTTCAATTCAGTCGCTGAACTTTCTTAAGTGTTTGTCCGCTTGTTCAGTGCAGTGCGGTCGGTCGTTCGTTTGGTTTCTTCTTCGTACTTTCGTTTGTCGTCCAACAGATAATGCAGATAATAATCCCAGCAATGTAACCCAACCTAACTTAACCGATTCGATACGTAGTCGCCGCATGAAATGCATGTGCTGCACAGTCGAAAAGAACGCTCCATTATCCACATCCATACAAGATGCGAAGAACGTAGCCATAGCCGAAGTTGAGTCGAAATGGAGTCAAGCCGGCCAACTAACATATGCAGGCGAGTAAGTTTGCTCGCTAGCTGGCTGGCTGGCTGACTAGGCTATTAACGTCCATCGTACACATGAAACAAGATATTTTTACTTACTTTAAATACAATGCAATCCATACGAACGAGCGACCGACAAACAGACAAACGAACTTACTGAACCGACCGACACACGCTGCATTTCGGCATTCTTTCGTGTGAGTAATGTGCGGTGGTGCCGGTGCGGTGGAAAAAAGGGTGACCAGGTGAGATGCGATCAGATGGTATAAACAAAAGCATTTCACGTAATCGGACACTTTTGAATGTCAAATAATAATCGACAGCGAAATTAACTTAATTGTACAAAAGTTGCTTGTGAAAAAATACCTACTAATGAAGGTTTGAACAACAGCAACAACAATTATGTATTCCGTCGCCCCTTGGGGTCATTTCAAATGCATAAGAAATAGTTACCTAGGGCAGATCACTGTCAAAGTAAAACATTAACAAACCTTTTGTACTTATTTGTAAACATTATCGAACTATACAGTCACCGTTTGCAATTAGATTGCGTTCGGAGTGGATTGATGAATATTTGAGAAAATGACAAAAGCAGTGATGCACGACCAAAGTTACGGACGAAGGGTATCAACTCAGTGGACATTTGAGCGGTATTGTTTGATCTGAAAAAGATTTTTTCCAGAAAGGTTCTATAAGTAATGTGAAGAGACATCTTGAATTTAGAGCCTATTTTTTTAGCATTTACTGCAGTGTTACTGAGATACACCTATCTCCGCCCTTAGATACCATACAAGGTTTCAAATTCCTTGTTCTGACGACTCATGCTGTGGAAAATCATTAATGCTGCGGGTCTTCACAACGCGGACATTATTTTCTTTAAAGGTGTCATGTCGCTTGCGTAGTTACGCCGACCCACCCGATATCATCGACTCACAGGCTTTTAGAGCTGCACTAAATTGCCGTTAACAACTACAACTTCGAAGGATCCAGTGTCAACAGCAACAACGACCGCAGCCTAAAGACCAAGCGTGGGACAATTCCAACCAAAAGGTTATACTTTGGGCTTAATAAGATCTACAAGTGCCTTATCATGCGAGTCCTGCTCAATGGCGGGTTCGAAAATAAAATCCCGCGCAAGTTCTGTGGTCCCATCGGCTTTAAGGCTGAGTATAGAATACGAAGGAGCGGTTAACAGTATGCCGACGTGGAGCGGATGAATGAGGGAGTTTCAGCCAAGAAGCTGTATTATGTCCATACCTCGAATAGAAATTAAAATGCACTTCGCACATAGATTTTCGTAAGCAGTTAGGGAAATTCAATTCTGATTCGACTTAATGACTTAAGTCACTATGGAACTGAGCGCCACATTTGATGAGAGGACCAGTTGTTGCTAAATCTGACACCATTTAGGAATACCCTCAGGCGACATCTCCCGGACAGCAGAACATAACTTCTGGCGAAGTCTTAGAACGTTTCGTGTGCATTTTATGCCATCAATTGTATTCGTATTCGCACCAAATCACATTCGCAAAGCAGTTAGTCACAACCACTAGTCCCAGAGTTACCTTGAAGCTTAATAGTTACACTAAAATTTCCCTTTTCTGTGAAAAATTGTGTATTATCCAAAAGTTACTAGGTTGCAACTTATTTTTCCCGAAGAGTTACACTAAACATTATTTTGAATTATATATGAAGCTACTTGTGTGCACTTAAGTATATTTCAACCATTAAATAGTTTTGCACCTGGTAACTTTGTTTCTAATATTTTTTTGAAGACACCTCTTCAAAACAACAACAACAACAACTACAGCAAAAACAAGGGGAGTAGCAAAAAAAAAACGGAGCACACATTGCACACTACATCTAGAATGCATTTTCGGATATCAGAGATTTAGTGCATTTTCATATGGTGTAGCAGCAACACCAGGGCAGACAAAGGGGAAGCGGCTGACTGGCAGTGGCGGATTGCCGGTCCGTATGCCGCGCGCACTGCACAACCTGAGCTCTGAGCTACACGAAGCACAGTGGAGACTTTAGATTTTGTTGTGTTCTTCCTCCACCAGTGATTGCTCTGCACTGCTGCTGCAGCTCAAGACTTTAAACTGTAGAAGAATCAAGTTTTGTTTCAATTTCGTTGCTGGTGTTGTTGTTACTGTTGGCATTGCACTTAATACATTTTTCAGTACGTTTAACTGTTGTGTGTATGGTTGCATGCTGCTGCTTAGTGTGAGTGTGTATGTCATGTTGTTCCCTGTGAGCGACGATGAATGTAGCTTCTCTCCACTTAACACGCATTCTAATTGCAACAGCAAAGCAATTTTTCAAGAGAAAAGAAATTATTAAAAAACAAAAAATAAAAGTAAACGTAAATGTAAAAAATCTAAATGAAAAGAAGCACAAAACGTTGAGCACACGTTTGAAAAAGTAAAAAAAAATAATAATAAAAGACACAAACAAAATGTGTAAAAAAAAAGGAAAAAGAAGATTAAATGCTCGCCGCTTTTGTGCCGACGTCTTTCGTGTTCGTATTGCAGGGGCTCCGAGGCGTTGGAGGCGTCTGCAGCAGGGCACTGTGGAATTTATTTGCGTTTGACTTCATCGCCGGTCTGAGGAGGAAGGAGCCTACGAGCGGCGCACTATTTTAATGAGTTTGAAATTATTGTAGAGAGACACTTTTCGATGCTTTTTTTAGTTGTTGCCGAACGGTGGCAAGTCACTTGAAAGCTTAACAAGTGGTTGCGAAATGCGAACATTTCTTAATTCCAATTTCAATTCCAATTTGAGTTATTTTCGAAATGAAAAATAAAAACAAATCAGACGCTTCAATTAAATTTCCAATTAACTTGCAAAGACAATTTCCAAGAATTTTTTGGACACGATCGTTCATTCTTAAACAAAGTTGCCACCTGCCGGCATTGCAACGCCCTTCAATACCGGCTGAAATATTCTTGAATGAAAGGGCTAACTAATATTTACAAAAGATTTTCAATAATTTGTCAAACCAATCAACAATGTGGAAAATGTTATCTCACACACTCCTGCAAAAAGGTATGATAGTTTTAAAACAACGTCTCTAATGTCCATTAGGAGGCGTGGCAAATATGGAAAAGTATGCACATACGTATATTCCTGATCAGCATTGAAACTGTAACCAATTCAACCTATCGGCCCGTCCAGCTTCTTTTGGCTTTAAGCTAAAGACCTTTCCAAGAAGTTGCCATCCTCCCCCGAGGTGGCTCGAACGCAGCTCACTGAACATTTTGAATAAAATTTAAAAGAATTACTCAAATGCCAGAAATCTCATAAATTCTTCAATCAAATCCAAATGCAATGCAACGACAGCGACGCAACGACTCCACTCCAACAATATGCCAAAAATGAAATTTTTTTAAAACAATGAAAAAGAAACCGAAAGAAATGAAGAAAGAAGTCGAAAGAGAAGTTAAACCAAACACAAGCAAAAAAAAAGACGTTGACTCCACTTTATGTTTTTTGAAAGCAAATCCCACATGTGAGCATTTAATTTCAACAACTGTCGTTCGGCCCTCATGTTGGACAACAGCAGCGGGAGCTCAATCGACAACAAAACTACAACAAAACCAACAGCAACAACTGGGGAAAAGGGTATCGCGCAGCGCACAGCACAACTGCCGAAGGAGCAGCAGCGTGCAGAGAAAAAGTCAAGACAACAACAACCACACCAGCAGCAGCCAACCAACCGACAATCGCTGCTGAGGTGAGTTAAAGTCCAAATTGAAACCAAAATAAAAATCGAAATTTACAAAACTTAAAAAAAAAGACGAGAGAAAAAATAAGCGAAGCAAATTTCCGAAAACAGCGACAGCAAACATGGCAGCAGGCAACTTACACTCAAGGCAATTTCGTTGGTAAAACTGATGTTGCCAAACAATTTACTAATGTAAAAGCAATAAAAATTAAATATAAATTAATTTATAAATTGTATAGTAAAATATATTTACAAAAAAAAAATTTTATAATTTAAAAAATGTTTTTTTTAAAAAAAAAAAATATATTATTTTATTATAGTTACTAAAAAATGTTTTTGTATAATTTTAAGTAAAAATTCTATTTTATTTAAAAAAACAAAAAAAAACTTCAACGAATTCCTTTCCGTGAGTCTGCCGCCAGACAGTGAAATATTTACCAATGAGATACCCCCGAAAAAATGTAAGAGACACATGAGGACGGACAGACGGACCAACGATCGGAGAGATACAACACACACAGAGCGAAACAAAAAAGCAATTAATAATAATTAATGTTTTATCTTTTTGTTCTTATTTATTTATTATTGTGCTGCTTGCCCTTGTTGCTGTTGTTGTTGTTATTCTTATTGCTGCTGCTGCTGCTGTTCGTGAAATAAAGTCTCCATAAGCTGCGACAAGCAACTCAATATGTAGCTGTCTGTTCGTCTGTCTTTAATTTCGGAGTAGTTTCAGTTGTTGTTGTATTTTTATTACATTTTTAACGTTGACTTAATTGATAATTGGAATTTCTGAATTTCGAATTTAAATTTTTCGTAATATCGCGCTGCGTTATTGGTGTGGTTGTTGTTGCTATTTGGATGTGGCGCGAAACTGTGAGCGCGCAGGCGCAGCGACGGCGGCACTCAATCGACATCCAGCTACAATAACAATAACAACCACAAGCAAATACATACAACAATGAAGTGGTAGTGAAGAGGCGTTCTAGCGTTTCAAATTGTGCCTTTTTCCAGCATTAAAAAGCATTTAAGCCGTTTTCTTTATTATTATTTCATTTATTTCACTTTTGTTCCCTGTTCGTCTGCCTAAATGCCATTTTGTATTGTGGTGTGTTGGAGCCGTGTTGAGGAGTGTTGGCGATGACGCTCTTTCTTCGCTTTGTTGTAGTTTCGGTTGGTTTTCTTCTTCTTCTTCTCTTTTTTCTTTTGCATTTGCATTTGAATACTATTTCGCTGCTGCTGCTGCTAACTATTTGTTATTCGTTGTTTTTGTCATCGTAGGCGCGCGTTTGCCTGGACTTACTTAATGCGAATTAAGCTAATTTAAAAACGATTTGAAATTAACTTTAATGTCTTCTACTGGCGTGTATATAACTATGACGTGCGTGTGTGGGCGGTGGCACGATGGTATGGTATGGAATAGTCGAACCGTGCCATCCGTCCGTCCGTCAGTCGGCCGGGTTGACCCAATTGACGTTGGGTAAAAGATGTTTTTGGTTTCATTTCCATGCAGCAGCAAATTTTGTTTTGTGTTTGGCTAAAGTGTTAAGAAATTGGCATGTGGCCAGAGAAGTGGATTAAGTAAGTTACTAAGTGCATAAAAGTTTCGAAACAAAAGCGCTTTTGGCCGTGGTACATATATTTTGCCCCTTCCAGTGTCATGATTCTCAAAATTGAGGTTTTTCGGGCAACTTATTAAGAACAATTTGGGCTCAATTTGTAAAATTCGAGAAATTTATGTGTGTGAAATTGTTGTTTCCATGCCATTGAGGAGGTAGTTGGTTGCATACTTTAAAAATATTTGAGTAGTTTTTAAATTAAATTAGTTCGCAGAAAGTTTCGAGCCTCAAATGACCACTAGCAAGGTCATTACAGTCCATTAAAGGCCATTTTAATGTCACTAAAGCATTAACTGTAGCTATAGTTATTTCGCAAGCAAACAACTATAATCTCGTGTGACAGCAAATGTTCACACTTGGAAAAATTTGTGTATGTCCACTAGAAAGACTGCTATGTGGCAAAGTGATTTGTGAAATATTGAAGGATATGAAAGGATACAATTTCAAAGACATTTTTGGCATGCTCAAGAAAAATATTTTTCAACTTCTCTACCAGGAAGGGGAAATTTCAGTGCTTAATTGCAACTTAAATGCAAAGAATCCGCCATTAAATTCTAATTTACTATGGGAACACGTCTATTGTGAATGCAAATTAAATTAAACCTAAGTTAAATGTGCACTGTGAAATTGGCCCTAAGTAAATAAAAATCACATGCTTGACAAAAAGATCTCAATGACAAATCTTAGGTCAATCCATACCTTCCACGTCAAATGTTTGGGGTTCAAAAAATGTAATCAAAGAAAATTAAAGAATCAATAAAAAGTGCAGGCTAATAAAACCAAATTGAGGCGTCTGTTCTTAGTTTTGGCCAGGACTTATTTTGGATTAATTTCCAAATCCTTGTGCAGAAAGACCATTGAGGCCATTGAGTCAATAAAAAGTGCAGGCTAATAAAACCAAATTGAGACGTCTGTTCTTAGTTTTGGCCAGGACTTATTTTGGATTAATTTCCAAATCCTTGTGCAGAAAGATCATTGAGTCTTCCTTCGATCATAGTTTCTTGTAAGTAGCGGCGATTAAAATGGCCATCACTTGGTTCGAAGTTACCGTAGTTTATTACACAATTTTTCATGAAAATAGAAACGAAAAATTACTACGATACCTTTCGATAATTTCACGATATTTATAAGCCCTACAACAGTGGCAGGCTAGTGAATAATACAATGTTTGTAACACTTATAGGGAGGCGTGGCCGATGCGGGAAAACTAAAATACAGGGTCGAAAACTGAACTGATTTAGCAATCTGCGTATGTCTGTCCGTACTAGGGGGATCCCGCTTCTTTGTTAGTTCCGAAAATCCCGGGATTCGCACTGACTAATCCCGGGATTTTCGGGACAAGTTTTATGACCAATTTTTTCAAAAATATGCCTTTTATATTGGGAAAAAATTAATCAATTAAATTCTATCTGTTTAGAAAAAATTTTTAATTTCAGGAGCTTTTTCTATCATGAATAATTTCTTTCTGAATAGTTTTAGCAAGGGCCATAGTTTTTCATCCAAAAAATGTTGATAAGCATTCAGGAAAAAACTTCGAAAAGTCGGATATTTTTGGAAATTTAATGTGTTTCATTTGATTTTATTGGTTTGGAAAAATTATTTATTTGGTTTTAAAGAACAAAATTAAATAAAATTGGCGAAAAGTTTATTGATATACTCGTACATAAACTATATGAGTTATACATATAAAAATATGCAATACGCATTGCAGAAACTTGTACCAATGCGTGAAGGCAATTTAAAAAATAGTTCCAAACTGTTTGCAAATTAGTGGACTATAAAGCACTTAAATCCATTTTGTTTAAATGGAAATCGGATCAAAAAATACATCGAACATCGTTCGGGGCATGAAATACAAATTCCAATTCCGTTTATTAAAATGTTCGACAAAATGTTCAGGTCAAGAGTTGTTCGAGAAATGTGGATCAAACGACACATTTTTAAAATGATCTTATTCTGACCGGAAACCCAAGATTCCAAAGACCAAATCTATTCCAATTAGTATTTTATTCTACATATTTTAAAGCTATTCAAACTTTTTTCTAATATTCCAAATCATAGGTGTGATAAATTCAATTTAAAAAAAATCCAATAAAAACCTTGAACATTGTTAGATTATTTGCGCAATTTCCAAAATATTATAGTATGGCTATATTAAAAGCAATTCAATTCGATTTAATATAACATTTTTTTACTGAATTTTGGTTGAATTGAAAAAAATCCAAATCCCGGGACTGATCCCGGGATTGCATTTTTCAATCCCGAAAATCCCGGGATTGGCAAAGGTCTCGAAAATTGACATCGCTAGTCCGTACGGTAGCGGTCGCAGCTTGTAGATAACTTTAGACTTGAAGTTTTTTTTTCCTTACAGAGGAAATGGTTGAAAATCAGCGGTTGGGAAATTTTCAAAAACGGGTTTTGAACGTGGTCCGAAGATGTGAAAATACCTATAAATAGGTCAAAATCGCTTCCCGGACACCAATTTTTCTTATGACCAATGTATTTTAGCGCAGAGAATTTTTCATAGCTTCCATTTCCACCTCATTTCTATGCCATTTCCGAATTCGTTCCATTTCTATTTTGTAACGTTCCACTTTCACTTCGTTCCGGTTCCTTCACCATTATCTTTCCGTTTCATTTCCAAATTGAAATCATTTCCATTCCGTTCCAGTTCAGTTCTCATTTCTTTCTCGACAAAATTTCCAACTGATTAAAATGAACGAATTCCAATTCGACGAAAGCGTGATTTTTGTCCGGTGTTGCCCATATACCGTCCAAATAAAAGCAGAAAGGAAGAAAAATGCATAACTTTGGAGTCTATAATTTAATAACTGCTGCAGTTGTCGTTCTCTTTATTGATTTGTACGTTAAAATCCCAGGACGAGTCTTAAAAAGTGTTCAGATGCAGAACAAATATTTTGACGTGATATATTATGTTTTTTTGTCTATATTTTCACGCAAATGTAAACAAAATTTGGCCAAAAAAAAAATTAATTTAGTAAAGAATCTTATTCAGAAATGAAATAATTACATAAAATTAGAAACTCTTTTACAAAAATGTTGTTCTTTTTTGGAAAAGTGCAACTCTGCACCTTGTCTCTCTCTTCTTAATAACTATCTTTGTCCTGCCAATTATCAAATTATAGCCACATTTTGCCACTCAGGCAGACAATTTTCATAAAATTTCCATTAAAAATTTAATGTGAATAATTCCAAAACTAAAGAGGAAAGTAACTTCACAATGCGTGTTTTTGGCAAGATGCCAGCCAGGCAAATGAAGATAGAGATGCGGCAGCCGAGTCATTGCCGCTTGTCAAAATGACACAACGAAACGAAACTTCCTTAGAAACGCAATTTGATGCATTTAAATGTAGGCTTGCTGGCAGGCAACCGAAGCAATTTTCAAGTCAAAATACCGAAAGGCAACTGCAACCGACACGACTAAACTACTTCCGACATTGCGCAACAACAACACCAGCCAACTACACTAGCAACAGCGTTGAGAGCAGAAAAAAGACTCAAGCGAAAAAATTGTGTCACAATAATTTTGCACACTTGATGGAGCCTCAACGAACACGCTGCGTAATTGCAATTAACACACAAGGAAATGCGCTCTTCACCCTGCGGTGCGTCTCGCCAGCCAACCACCAACTGCTGCGGAATAGAAGAGACACAGCAGCGATGTGAAGGAATTGTACGTCACATCCTTCAGAGTATCCTTTTTCCAGAGTAGAGGAAGCGACTTCCTTTTGCGCACAGCAAAGGAAGACACTCATTGTGCGCTCAAGTGTGCAACAAAAGCAGAGAAATTAACACAAAAAGCGATTCACTTCAAAGCAAATGCAAAAAAAAAGCCTTAAATAGAGGACAATGACTCAAAGCGTACAAACACAAAATCGACTGACGACAAGAAAAATCAAGCCAAGACGACACGAAGCCGTGGAAGGATCAATTGAATATGAATATGCGTTAATATGCCAAAAGGGTTGAGCCTCTTCCTCGTCATCGTAATTGTGTAGTTTTAACAAAAGTAGAAATTTATTGATTTTCGTTTTGGCTTTAGGGCGGGCAGGGCAATGAGGCGCTGTGAAAGGCATTCAGTCGTATGTGAAATATGCGCCAAAGGATTACATGACACGGTCGCTTTAATCATTGACAATACAGCAAATAACAACAACAATAACAATAGCTATAGCAATTGCCACAACAACAACAACAAGAACTGCAGCGCAGCGACAACTTCTACAAAATACCTTGACCCGAATCCGAGTGTGCGAGCGAGCATATGAAGTGGAAAAGCGGAAGCAGTTCTCATGTGTTGATTTATTTTCACTTTTCATTTGAGAGTTTTTCTTTTTACAAATTCGTTGCTGTTTTTTTTGAAAGAATTCGTCAAGGAATAACAAGTTGAATTCAATATTTGAGATATTTCATCGGATGTGGCTTTTTCATTGGAAATAAATTCGACTTAAGGTTCGTTTAGACCGCATGAACGCACAAACGAAATGTCGTTCATTCGGCCTGTGTAAACGCTTCGACTTGCGATCTTTGGCTCGTTCCGATGCTTGTTCGGGAACATATATTCAGGCAGTATAAACGGTTAGGCGAATGCAACTTTGTTTGCTATGTCTAAGGTCTAAATGTACCTTAAAAGCACTACTGAGGAGTGGGAAATAGTGCATTGAATTTTCAGTGCTCTATAGTGGTAGTGGAGATAGTGGAGTTTTTCTAATTCCATTTTATTCCACTAACTTGAAAACACCGAAGTTCCGGCCACTGGACGGAATTCGGAACACTTCACTTTTTAGTGGTACCCAATTCCGGCCACTTCTATTTTGTTAATAATTTATTGTATTTTATGTTTACAACTTAAAGTATTGTATTTTTGTGAGCTCAATAATACACGTATGCACTACATAAATAAAAAAGAGTAAAAAACAAGTTTTTTAAAATATAACCCTTTAACCGACTAAAAAGCAGAAAATAAATTTTCTTTAAATTAATTTCTGCTTTTTCGATTTAAAATTAAGGGTTTTTGCTACTTTGTTAATAATATCATTGCAAATTTTGAAGTAGCCAAAAACCCTTAATTTTAAATCGAAAAAGCAGAAATTAATTTAAAGAAAATTTATTTTCTGCTTTTTAGTCGGTTAAAGGGTTATATTTTAAAAAACTTGTTTTTTACTCTTTTTTTATTTTCCCCTTTTTTTTAAAAAAATTTTTTTTTCGGTATATTTTTTTCCCATTTATATTTTGCCCGAATAGTTTTTCTTCTTAAATTTTTACATTTAAAAAATTTTTTTTGGTTAAAAAAAAAAAATGGTTCCCCCCTTTTTCCCCCCTTTTTTTTCCTTTTTTACTCTTTTTCCCCAATGCTAGCCTAAGTGAAAAATTTCAGCCCTGTAGCTTAAAAAATGCGAAAGTTAGAACTTTAAATTGGCTCCATTCCGCTCCCCTTTGCCCCCACACCCCCCTTTCCAAAGGGTATAAAAAATCATTTTGTCAATAAGAACCCACCTACCAAATTTCATCATTGTAGCTTGAAGGAATCGGAAGTTATGACATGTTTAAAAAAGTTTGAGTCCCCCCACGGCCCCCTACGCCTCTGATGGACCCTAAATTAATAGAATGCATTGTCACCGGAGTTCTATCAGTGTTCCAAATTTCAGCTCTCTAGCTCATGTGGAAGTGTATGAAAAAGCTCGCCGCAGATTTGAGGATATATATATATATATATATATATATATATATATAGTCCGCCCAAAGCAAGTTAATATAAGGGTTATAAAAAAACTAACAGTTTGCTTTTTTTTTCTTGTGGAAAACTTGATTTAAAATTTTTCTACTTTTTAGCATTTTTCACATTGAAATTCACTCAAAACGATCGATTCGTGACAACGAATATGTGCAAAGGCGTGGTCTACCATAAGAAATAATTTGAAATTTAATTTTCGATGGATAAAATGTAAATATCGGCAAATAAGTAAAGTGGCCGCAATTAGCCACTATGACGGAATTCGGTACACTTACGTTACCACTGAAAATAGTGGTAGAAGAAATTAATTTTTCAATTTTTATTAACTGATTTCTTCCTTGTATTTAAAATTCACAAGGGCAGCCAAAGATGGCTGAAGACTAAAAAATGCATTGTTCATTGAATTCCTACAAAATCAGGTTGCTGCATAAATGCTGTAAAACTAAAAATTCAATAATTTTTCAAATTCAATCAATTTAAATTCATCAGTAACACCTTTTATATTTGATTTTTTTTAGTGAAATATATTGGCCCATATTCACAGTAAAAGTAAGTTGAAACTTAACTTTAATGATCTAATTGGTTGAAAGATAAAACACTGAATTGACAGCTGCTAAGTTGGTACTAAGATTAAGTAGCTAAATTTGACTATGAATATTCTCCTTTTATATTAAGATTCCAAAAAGTAGAGAGTGGACATCTTCGGCTACGCCGAAACGGATATACCCCCACACAGTAGTAGTTTAGAAGTACCTCAAACATAAAAAATTTCGTGCGGACGGACGGACATGGCTAAATCGACTGAAGAGGTGATGCCAATCAAGAATATATATACTATTCATTGCCGGACACGCATCCTTATGGGCGTTATAAACGTTTTGTCAAAGTTAGTATACCCTGAGTGTGGAGGTATAAAAATGCAACCTTTGCTGAATGTGAATTACCAAAATGCATACTCTCCACTTGTTACAATATGTAGTGCAACAGTGGTAGTGGATATTTTGACATTAGATATTCACATCAATAGGTCAGAATTTGTCGCAGAACTGACCAAATTTAATTTTTCACCAAAACAGTTACCATTTGGCACAAGCCCAGCTTTAAACTACACGCTGTCCCATCAACTATGGAAGGAAATTGAAATTATGAAACGCCGGAAAAATAGAAATAAAATTTGTTTCTAATATTTTTATACCCTACACCTCATGAGGTATGGGTATATTCACTTTGGTCTTACCAAGTAGGAGGCGAGAAAGGTATGGGAAAAGTATATATATTCATGTTCAGCTTCACCACCTGATTGAAAAAAAACGTGAAGCACTTGGTTTCAGCTGTAATCCCACACTGCATAATTCCAACGAAAAAATTCCAAGGACATACGCATAATTAGCGATGGCAGCAGCTAATGAAATCTCAAATGATATTAAAAACTAGAACTTCTTCCGACCGTTGACTTGTGCCACATGATCATCATGTTTATATTTCTTTAATTTTATGCACACAAAGCTGTCTCAAAGCAAGCAATCAGAATGCAGCAATGAAACAGTTACTTATACGCAGCTAACTGCCTAAAAAGACGTAAAGTAAGCAAACATTTTTTTGGTGCATTCTTCCAACAAAGTATTTAAAACTGGGTTTTGGATTTGGCCCCCTTTTGCTTTTAAACTCTGATGAAAACAGTCAAAATTCAACATCAAATTTAAATCAGAATAGAATTTAATAAGCGACCAACCTTTTTTTCATACAAAAGTGGGAAATTTTTAATTTTTGTTCGAAATTTTATTTTTAGTTTTGTGCCATTTTTAATTAGCCTTGGATTATGCGAAATGTCTAATCAATACCTGGAGTCCCGTACCCGTTATGAACCTTTTGAAGCTCGTGTGTAATTACAAGAAATATGTACATAAATCTATTGAAAATGTAAAAATATTGCTGTCACATACCTATCGAGAAAGTTGAGCCTACAAATAACCTAATTTTTCTACTTTTTTCCAGGGATTTACAACTTTTATTTAGGCAAAAAGTACTTCCCCGAATATGAACAGTTAAAAATCGGTAACGAGGACGCTTCTGTTTTGTCAGAAGAGTGAATTCTATGTTCGATTGTACCAAAAGGGTTTAAATATTTTATGAACCAGTTTAATGGCATTCATTCTGACATCATTTGAAGTCAAGTAAACTAACTATCGTTCAGTAGTTGCCAAAACACATTAAAATCGCTAGCTTTACTCTTCCAAGGGAACTGCACAGAAATGCAGCCTTGAAAAAAAACGAAAATCGCATAAAATTGAATGTGTTTGCTTATCTAAGCAGGAGATCTGCAAACGGCGACAATCGACAAGCGATAAATTTCAAAAATTGCCACAATTTTTTCAAATTTATTGCAAGACAGAGGCCAGCCAAAAGCATTTGAGTATGTATTAAATTCCAAATAGTTAGTTTAAAAAAAGTAGAAATACCAATCAGATAGGACTGGAAAGATAAGCCCAGAATGATGACCAATTTTCGGAATAAAGTTCTTCAAAATGCAAATAGTTAGAGGTAAAATGTATTTACTTTTCGTTACTGGTTTTTCCAATGAGCCACGTTAGAAACTGTCTGTCAACGAAAATTCCTGTCCCAAAGCGTGTAGTTATAATCCAAAAGGCAGACAACGAACGGCAGGAAGAGGCAATAATCCAATAATCCACAGAAAACGGGCAGCAGACAAAGCGGGTAGGACAATATACAATCTATTTTTCTATTACAAATACACTTGTATCCACTTTTCTTTGACAACTTATTATTTGAACAATTCACTTTGCGAAGGCTGCCGCAATCGTACCCAAAAGAAATTCGAAATTCTTTCTTTTAACTACCACAATTTGTTGTAACCATTTTTCGCCTTTATTCTTCTTTTGGCCACTTTTTCCTTTTGCCTTCTTTTCACTTATTTTCGGTTTTATTTTTTTTCTTGGTTTGTTTTCCCAATCACGGCTGATGTTGGAGTTGTTGGAGTACACAAAAAATTCCTTCTGCTCTTGCTCTTCTTCTTTTGCTACTGCTTCTTCTTATTCGTTTTATTGGTATTTTTTCTTCTTCATTAATGACTTTTTCACCTTTTGCGCTTCTTGAAACTCGTTTCACACGTTTGCTGAGCGCTTTTTCTTTGCATTTAATGCTTCTATTTCGTATAATCTTCACATTTAACTAATTTTGATGAATTTTTCACTTGGATCTTTTTTTTGTGTATTTTCCTCACTATTATTTCGAATTTTCCGCATCCGCGTTTATGAGTTTTCTCGCTTCGTCCTCGGCTGTCTCGAATACTACCACTTCGCTTTCAGGGTTGGCAAGCTACTGCAAGTGACAAGTGGAGTTTCCATTTAGGTTAGTGTGGTGCCACAATTTGTTACTTTATCTTTCAATTGAAAACAAATCTTAATTTATCGTTACCATCATTTAAGAAAGCAAATTTAAGACTATCCAGCTTATTTTTATTTAGTTTCTGTACAACTATTTCTAAATATCTTTAAATCAAATTAAACCATGAATATATTTTTAAAATTCTACTCCCTATTTTTCAACGTGAAATGGGAACCCACTGTAAAAATGTTTATTCAGCTATGGCAATTGTGACGGATTCAGCAAAGGCATTGCCAGACTATAAAAAAGCCCACAGCGATAATCCAGGAAAACAATTTACTTCAAATTGTGAGAAATAGATGGCGCTGGGCCAGGGAAGGAGAAAAGTTGTGTTTATGGAACGACCAACTCCCAATTAGAGAATCCTGTAATGAACTAAAATAGGAAAGCCCGAACACAAACAAGTAGATTCATTTTCCCCACAAAATATTTCTTAAATTGAGCGGAAAATAATGTAAACTTATTGGCTTTCAGAATACATCTTGTAGATATTAGCTATCGACATTTGCAATAGGGTTGTGATTTGTAATTGGAAGTTTTTTTTCTTTAACGTGCTCCCCACCCACACACCTTCGATTTGAGACCACTTTTGGCCAAATCCGTGCAATTTTTTTACCTCGGGACAAAATGGGTTACTCATGTTTTGACCCACTTCCGCCCAACTTCTTGGAAGTTTTTTTTCTTTAACGTGCTCCCCACCCACACACCTTCGATTTGAGACCACTTTTGGCCAAATCCGTGCAATTTTTTTACCTCGGGACAAAATGGGTTACTCATGTTTTGACCCACTTCCGCCCAACTTCTTGGAAGTTTTTTTTCTTTAACGTGCTCCCCACCCACACACCTTCGATTTGAGACCACTTTTGGCCAAATCCGTGCAATTTTTTTACCTCGGGACAAAATGGGTTACTCATGTTTTGACCCACTTCCGCCCAACTTCTGAGAGCGACGAGTTAACATTTAAACAAGGTAAGATGGCGTAGCGTGCATTATCGATAGTAGCATGTGGACAACAGTTGAGATGCCATGCCGTTGGGAATCTCTTTTTCAACTATCGGTTAATGCAAAATGTATTTCAGGGGATGTCTTTGAAAAGCTCGAAGACGAGGACGAGCAGGGTTGGGTAGTTGGCGATTTTTAATTAGAAAATTTTCTGGCCCATCCATTAGTCAAAGAAATATCGTTTTTTTTATTATTTCGCATTACAACAATTACAGTACTTAAAAATACCCACAAACATCTTAAATTACTATAAGTCATTAAATGAATCTAAGTTTGTGTTGTGACAATCCTTTTTATTTCGACATATAACTGTTATTAATATAACTAGAGGATAGAGGATAGCTAAAAAGGATAGCAAAATAAGATTCGAAAAATACCACAAATTTTATACATGAAAAATTGATTAGGTCTTTAGTTATATTTTTGATCGGAGTAACTTTTGCATCCAAATTAAAAGTGGTAATAAGTGAAATCTATAGGTACATTTTTTGAATCCATCAGTTAAAAAATTAACCTCTTTTGTGGTGAATTAAAATGGTAAAGTCGCAAATGTTTTTAAGCGGACCAAAATCTAGCATTCGACAGCCCTGACCCCAATCCAATAGTCCCTGTGGTCAATAATTAAACGACAAATGCGAAACGTGAAATATCTTCAAATATTGAACTGCGAAAATAAAAATGAAGCTGTACGAACTAGGTGAGGGTTGTACATATTTTGAACTAAGACTAAACTTTGACTTTGAAATAGAAAAAAACAGTACTTGCTTTTGGACCACTTGCCAAGGAATGATTCATGTCGGTGTTCCGGCAGCCACCTTAACCTAACCTAACCTAAGAGAAATATCTTTGGACAGAACGAAACTAGAATATTTTCGATAAATTTGACGCTATATTTTCCAATTCTTCTTCAAATCGGTTTTTTTCGTGGTTTCACTTCTATTTTGTCCCAGTCCATTTTCATTTCATTTCGTTTCCTTTACCTTTATATTCACGTTCCATATCCAAGTGTATTCCATTTTTTTCTGATTTCATTGTACAAATTTATCTTTAGATCGACTAAGGAGATTATTCTGGTTTTTTTTGGGCATTACAAACGGTGTGGCAAAAACCTTATATTATAAAACTATTCGTGTGCATAGTATAACAAGGAAATATAAATGATACAAGAAAAAATATATTCAGTTTCCTGCAGTTTTGAAAAAAAGGCAATATGTAAAGACGAAATTTTTTTTTGTTTGGCACAAAATTATAAAAAGTGAAATGTCAAACCCGCTCACCACCGACCTACGTTCCTGTCATGTTCAAATGTTCAAATCATAGCCAATTCTTGCCTCTTTTACCACAGTTGCACTGTGTTATTAAATTTAAGTTTTTTTATATTATTTGTTGTATTTATTACTTACCGGCTGATAGCTACATTAGTTCTAAATATTACTCATAATATTTAGAAGGTGTGCAATCTTTTGTATTTTGGTATTTATTTATAAGTAAGTATGTATTTATTATTTTTTTTTTTTATCAAAATTGATAACGACCAGCAGAAAGAGCTTACGAAAGTCTTTTTTCAACTAAATAGTTCAGTTTCATTGAGAGTCGCTAGTGAGAGGTTGATTGAACCTAAAGTGAAAAACGTATTGAAAATGTTGTGAAATTTTTAATATTTTCGAATATTCCTAAATGAAAATGTGGTGTTTTGTAAAATTCCTATTAATTTTTGCGGTTTCCCAGCAAATACGAAGCTTAGCCGCAGGTAAATGGAATAGAATTTGAATAGAAAAGCGTTTTTGTTACATAATTCAAACTCGATTAAATGTTAATTTCTTGTTCGTTTAGAAAATCAATGCATGTTTCAGGACACCTGCGAGCGTTGCCTTAGCACCAACATTGATTGCTCTTGGTGCACGGATAAAGTAAAAATACATATATATTTTTTCCAAAGCGAAACTCAATAATTGCTTTCGAGTGTTTTTTTGTTTTTAGAAATATGAGCTACGCTATCGCTGTTTGACTGCCGAGCAGCTACGGCAAAATGGCTGCGATGACAACGAAATATATGAGAATGAACCAAAAACGGATACTCTGAAGGATACTCCCCTGAAGGACTACGAGACGGAGGGCGCTGTTCAAGTGCAGCCTCAGCGGGTCTACGTAAAATTGGTGAAGTGTTAGTGTTTTCAGTATTTCTAATATTTCTAATAGTTGCCGATAAGATAAGCGCTTATCTGGCTGGCATAGTTTAGATATGTATGTTTTCGCGTTTGTTTGGCAGCCAGTAGTCGCTTGGTTCGGTTGTTGTACACCGTACATGCCTGGGTGTGGGCTCTTCTTCTTCTGTTGGGCTTTTTCTGTTGAAAATTGTGTCATCGCTTGTTTGTTTACTCTACCGATTTGTTCCGACATTAAGTTGACTTAGTTTATCTTGAGTACGGCGGTAGTACCGTGGGAATTTACCTACTTTTGCAGGTAATGAATTGACAAGCTCACGAAAAGTTCATTTCATTTCGTTTCTCCTCTGAGGACGCCAACAAATACTCACTTGAAAAAGAGAAAGAGGAGAGGAACGAAGTTCCGCTTTTGTAACGGTTTTTTTCAAATTAATTTTCTTCCCTTACGACCATTTTCCCTTGTTCTCCAGCCCATCCTCAGCCAATTAAATTGACCTATCGCCCGGCTCGCAACAATCCGCTCGATTTGTATGTGCTCATGGATCTCACGTGGACAATGAGAGATGACAAAGAAACCCTTGTCGAATTGGGGGCCGAACTTTCCCAAGCTCTACGCGATCTGACGGCCAACTATCGCCTCGGATTTGGCAGCTTTGCAGATAAGCCCGCCATGCCGATGATTATGCCAAATCTGAAGGAGAATCCTTGTGCTCCAGAGCACGAGAAATGCGAGCCCACATACGGTTATCGCCATCACCTGTCTCTGACTGACGATGTAGCGGCTTTTGTTCACTCGGTCAACGACAGTCGCATTACAGGCAACTTGGACAACTTAGAGGGCGGACTGGATGCTCTGATGCAGGTGCTAGTCTGTCCCGAAGAGATCGGCTGGAAGTCGGAGGCTCGTAAAATTGTCATATTGGTTACCGATGGCTTTATGCACTTTGCGGGCGATGGCCTGCTGGCGGGCATTACACGCCGCAATGACAAGCAATGCCATTTGAGTGCGGAGGGCGAATATCTCGGCTCACTGGAGTACGATTACCCCTCATTGGAGGAGATCTATCGTGAGTTGTTGAAGCGAAAGGTCAGCGTGATCTTTGCGGTGACCGAGGGAGTGGTCAGCACTTATCGCGAGCTGAGTGGCTTGATGAAGGAGATCAGCAATGTAGAGATTTTGCGTGCAGATTCATCGAATATCTTAGAGCTGATTAGGAAGAGGTATGAGCTTCTGTTGGCCCCTTAATGGATCTAGAAATCACATTGTTCCTCTTTCAGTTACGCGAGCTTCATCAAGCGTACTCAGTTCACGGACAATAGTCCCTCGTTCATTAAACTGGATTACATGACCGATTGCGGTGGTCAGTTCAAAGAACTGAGGAAGCGCAGCTACTGTAATAATGTGGAAATGGGCAAGGAAGTGTATTTCTATATCAACGTCACTCTCACGGACTTTCCTCCGGATGGTGTGTACGTAAGTTGGAGCATCTTCACCCAATTCTGTGATGAATCTGAGAAAATTCCTTTTGTCTTCTTCAAAGATCCACAAAATACGCGTGGAGGAGTCTACCTTGAATGAATTTATGGAAATCGAAGTGGAAATTCAGAAGCCCTGTCCGTGCGATGAAGAGGCTGAGCCAGACAATGATTATGGACGGTTCCAGTGCACCGAGAATGGATATTTGCAATGTGGCATGTGTCAGTGCGAAGGGGGGTGGTAGGTTGAAAGCAGATATTTCCTCGAAGCTTCTCCCATTGTCTTTCCATCCCCGCAGGACTGGCACCTTCTGCAGTTGTCCCACGGACCAAACAAATGCCACCACAAACGAGGCGATTGAGACGCTGTGCCGCCAACCATTCAACTCGCCACCTGATCTGGGCCCGGTCTGCTCCAATCGGGGCGAGTGTGATTGTGGCTCGTGTTTCTGCTTCCAAGGCTATAACGGGAAATATTGCGAGTGCCCCGAATGTGATGTGGACTGTGATCTGGAGCGGGCCGTTTGCAATTGCGGGAATTGTGTGTGCAAGTACGGCTGGTCGGGCAATCGCTGCAACTGTAAGGAATCGACGGACGGATGTATAGGACCCACTGGGGAAATTTGCTCGGACCGTGGCTATTGCGAGTGTGGCGAGTGTCTGTGCAATGAACCGTACAAGGGGAACTTTTGTGAAATTGGCTCGGAGACGGAGAACAAATTGTGCGCATTCTACGAGCCGTGCGTGACGTGCTTGATTGAGCAGAAGACGGGCGTGGGCCGGTGTGAGAATTTGAATGAATTTTGTTCGAGTGCCGAGGCGAATGAGCGTTTCACATACGCTTTTGTGGCGCAGGAAATAGGTAAGAGCGAGATAAACTTGCAACTTAAATAAATTCAAAATGACGTATCATTTGCAGATGCCGAAGTGCGCTGTTTGGCGCGCATTGAAAATAAATTTGGCATCAAGTGCGATCATTATTTCACCTACAAAAGTCTGGGCCAATCGGAGAACTATTTGCTGATTCAGGTGAACGACTGCGAGCCCTTGAATTATGTCGCACTCATAGGCAGCATATCGTTCCTCACATTTATGCTCGGTTTGCTGATCATTTGGATTATTTGGTGTAAGCAGCTACAAGCACATTCCTCTTCATTTTCTCACCCACTAACTAAATATAATATCACTAGATTGCATACGCGCCAAGGATAGGCGTGAGTATGCGCGCTTTGAGGAGAACAGTCGCAGCAGCGTTCTGATGGAGAGTCCCATCTATCGGAACCCCATAACGCGCTATGAAGTGCCAACGGCCATCAACAGAAGCAATAGCAATCCATTTCAGTAGTGTAGTCTGCGGTGACAGTCGAAATACATAGTTTAAATTTAGCAATAGTTGCAATATTTTAAGTATTTTTTATTTAAATTTTATAAATTACAGTAAAATTCACTTTTTTCGAATTGAATACAAATTGATGAAAAGCAGTAAATTTTGCTTAAATCTTATCGACGATTTTCTAACTACTCGCGTACTTAATTAATATAATTTGTATGGAATAAATTGTTTTTTTTATTAAACTAAATTAAAGTTGTGAAAATTATTGTACTCATTTTTATAAATGGAAGAAAAGAGAAGAAGGAGGAAGGTTACAAATGATAATTCTAAAAAAAGAGCCTCAAATGAGAAAAGAACAATTGAAAGGATTAAGTGAGGTTAGGTTAGGATGGGATAGGCCGGGATAGACTAGGATGTGTTAGGATAGGCTAGGGGATTGCTAGGTTGGGTTAGGTTGAAATAGGTTGACGAAACTGCTTTGATATAAGTAGTAAAAAGTATGACCCTAGCGTCACAAACTAAACAATTATTTCTTGAGCTAGACTTACACCCAACAAAAAAAAATTGGTTATTTTTTTTATTTTTTTTCTGAATAATTATTTTTTCAAACATCTTAAATTCAACAGAACTAAACAAATAATACTAACTAAATATAATATCACTAGATGAATTCGTAGAATAGCTTAAGCCGTAAAAGTAATCCCTACTCCGTTGAGTGAGTGAGTGAATTGAATATTTTCCCTTTTGCTGCACACACTAACGCTAGGCGCTAAGCTAAAATAATAGAAAACTTGCCAAATAAATTAAAAATGAATTATGAAATCAGAGGACGCGCTCGCCCTGCGACGGAGTTCGTTGTATGAGCAACGAAGCCGTCTTCGGCAACGCCTCGCCAAAGTCGCTGACAATCATGTCGGAGGACTGTTTCATAGCGCTGGAGATATCATTGATGGTTTTGTGATTGACGGAGGGTGCCACTATTTTCACTGTTTGTGCTTGTACGGGTGACTTTTCATCCAAGCCATGAGGCGAAGCATCGGGTACCAGGCGACGCAGTAGGCCGCCAGTGCAGCCCCACGGGAAGGTCCTACATAGAAGGAAAATGGAATTAGTTTCGAAAATTCGCTTCAGATTTGTTCAACCGATTTACCATTTCAGTGAGAGCAAGACTTTAATGTAGCCGGGAATGATGGCGATTTTCTCATTTTTCTGTATGGCCTGAATGATGCGGTCGGCCACATCGTTGGGATTCAAAGTGGGCACCCATCTGAAAGGTGCAATTGAAATAGAAAAATTACAAATAATTCAGTTAGAGTTTCACAATTTCCGAATATGCTTGAAGGCAAAATGAAACGCTTCTTCATCAACTTCAGCGATTGCCTAATCAGCAACTTTGTAACCACAGCCAACTGAAAAGCTTGGTCAATCGGAAAACTCACCTGGCATTTACATCATCGAACATGCCTGTGGCTTGTATAAAGAACGGACAGATGCATGTGGTTTGAATGCTCGTGTGCCCAAGGACGTCCAGTTCTAGACGCAAGGCTTCATCGAAGCCAACCTGCAAATTATCCACAGTTAAAATGTTAAGTTATGAATAATAAAAAATAAAATTAAAGGCAAATTGAAAGTCATTTGAAATCTCACAAGCGATCCGTCTACACACTTCCCATCAAATTCCGCTTCAAAATTTAACTCATAAAAAATGTATTCAAAAAATTGCTAGTACTTACGGCTGCAAACTTGCTGGCGCAATAGTCGACCAACTTGGAGATGCCAACATGTCCGGCCAATGAGGCAATTGTGGCAATATGACCGCGTTCGTTCTCAATCATTTTGGGCAGAAAAGCCTTGGTGGTCTGCAAAGTGGTTAAGGAAAAAGTATAAATGAAAATGTTCCATTAGCTTCAAGCTGCTCAATTTTTGAATGTGGCAGAGTCAATTGATTTATGTTGCATTTCCGTTCCGAACTTACCCAAAAGTGTGCCATTACATTCACATTGAATGAGCGTTCGATGAGATGGTCGGGCGTATCGAGCAAATGTAGGCCAGACACAACGCCAGCGTTATTGATCAGCAAAGTCACCTGCAATTGAGTTGAGTTGAGGTTAAGCTTTTCTATACTCTGTTGGCTTTTCAATCTAAAATGTTCGCAAGTATTTCGTAATATTTTCGAGTTTTTAGCTTCTACTAGTTGCTCAACTTGTTCTTAAGGCGGTTTTGCTGGATGCCAAGTTTCGTAATGGACTTTTATATTTTTCGGTAAATTCGTTTAGAATTTGGTAAGTGGTCAAAATTCAAGTGGCTTTGACATATTGCAGTTTGTGCTAAGACAGACACTTTAATTAATGGAATTGATTGAAACTTACTGGCTGCTTAAAGAATTTCGAAATTTTGTGGTTGGCCAATATTGAGAAGTTGTTAGTGGTTTGGCACAGTTGGGAAATAGCCAAATTTATGACTAAATCTTGATTTGAAAATTGTTTCATTTAACTTTATTAGCCATATTTAGTTTGATCTGGTGGTCGTCCTCAAAACGATATCATTTCACTACACATTTTTATACCCTGCACACTAGGCCGAAGGGTATATTGTTTTTGTCACACCGCTTGTAACGCCCATACATATTGATCAGTATCACTTCTTGAGTCGATTTAGCCATGTCCGTCTGTCCGTCCGTCCGTTAGCACGATAGCGGTCGAAGTGTTGGAGATATCGACTTGAAATTTGGGTAAAGTTTGTTTCCTTCCAAACTTCGAGAATCAGACCAAACGGATTAAAACTATGGGGGCTTCCATACAAAAGGAGGTTGTGCAATTTTATTTCAAAATCGTACAATTTTTATTTTATTTCAAAGTGGGCCGACTTTAGTTAGACGTATTTAACTTTGTTTTGAGTATGATCTAGGGTTGCCAGATTGTAAATATCGAAAAACAGTACATTAAGTAAAAAAAACCAGTACAATTCGAAAAAAATCAGTACACTTTTTTCATTAAGTTCAATACATTTTATTAAAAAACAAGTAAAAAGAAAAAGTGCCTGCCTGAAAATGCTGTTAAAATTTACATTCATTTTTTTCAACATTTACGGGTTGGGAAAATAGCCCTCCAAAGTACTCAAAAAACAACTCTTTTTTCGTTCTGCAAATGCCAGTCGAAATGAAAATTTAGTATGTTTTCGCTTCACTTTTTTTTACAGTGAGTGTCACTTCAAATTGTACACCATAAATTGTTATGTATTTATAGTTTCCTCAAATTTTGTTATGTATGTAGATATGTGCTTCATTAAAAACGTCTAACAAATACCCGGAATTTCGACTACTGTTTGGTCTTTTTGGTAAATTTTTATGAAAAATTTCTTGTCATTTTGTCATTTTTAGCCCCAAATTCCATTTTTGAAAATACTCTCTAAATTTGGATTACTAAACTATTTTCTGCAAAATATTTGTATTTTTTTTATAAATGAAAACATGAGACTGAATATTCTTTCAGTGGCGGCATTTGAATGCACTATGGAAAAAACGAAGTTGCATACCTTCTCAAAGTTCGGAAATGTACCACTGTTTAGAAACTCTTTCCATTTTTCTTCTTTTGGAACGATTTCAGAAAAAGGTTTCGCCGAAACAAACTCATCAAAAAGTAAATCCATATCAATATTTTTAATAATAATTTTGTTAGTTGTTTTCAGAGTGACTCAAGCAAAAAAATGGTTTGTAAAAATCGCCAAACTTAGTTTTGTCTACACAAAAATAAAAACAGAGTAAAAAACAAGTTTTTTAAAATATAACCCTTTAACCGACTAAAAAGCAGAAAATAAATTTTCTTTAAATTAATTTCAGCAATTTCGATTTAAAATTAAGGGTTTTTGGGTACTTTCCTCTGAATATCATTGCAGATTTTATAGTCGCCAAAAACCCTTAATTTTAAATCGAAATTGCTGAAATTAATTTAAAGAAAATTTATTTTCTGCTTTTTAGTCGGTTAAAGGGTTATATTTTAAAAAACTTGTTTTTTACTCTGTTTTTATTTTCTACTTTTTTTTTATTTTTAAAAAAAAATTTTTTTCCCCCCTTTTTCCCCCTTTTTTTTCCCCTTTTTTACTCTTTTTCCCGAATGCGAACCTACACAGAAAAAAAAAAGATGGGTTAATCTAACCGAAAAACGTTGTAAAAAAACAATTTTTTATTTTATATGTAATCTAATCGTCGAAAAATTGTTAAATGATTTTTAACTACAAAAACAGGTTAGCTAATCGAAAAAAATTGTAAAACTCAAATTTTAACCAAAAAATTTGTAAAGCAAACAAATTAAGTTGTTCCTTAAAAATTTTTGTTTGTTCGCCAACCAAAAAAATTGTAAAGACCCAATTGCGGTTCGCAACTCAGCTGAGTTTGGTTGCTTGCGATGTATGAGCACATGCTCATACATGCTCAGCGGCGTGCTTTCGTGTCTGTCATACTACAACAGCAACGATTTTTGTTTTGTCATTCGAGTATACGATCAGTGCGTTCAGTATGGTCAAAGGGTGAAGTGCATAAAAGGGTAAGTAAATGTAATATTATATTGAGAATGGTTTTTATTATATATTTTTACATTTATTTATTCTTTTGTTTTTACAGATTTTCGTTTATCTCTTTTTTCATTTTTAGCATTTTAGATTTCAATTTTGTAATATTAAATTTTCTTTCTATTTTTCTTTTTTTCTAATTTTTTATTTTTATTTTTTACAGATTTTTATTTTTAAAATTTTATATTTTCAGACAATACATGCGACATCAATAGTCGTGTTTTGGTTGCAAACAAATAAATAAAAAAGCGTCAAGTTTCGACAAGATTGCAACCAAAACACTACTAATGAATGCATTCATTGCTCATATGCAAACAATTTTTCATTGTACGCGAACAATTTTTCATTGTACGCGAACAATTTTTCATTGTACGCTAACAATTTTTCATTGTACGCGAACAATTTTTCATTGTACGCTAACAATTTTTCATTGTACGCTAACAATTTTTCATTGTACGCTAACAATTTTTCATTGTACGCGAACAACTTTGAGTTGGTTCCATTTACCACGTTTTTTGGTTGCTGCATTTTTAACCGTCTTTTTTGGTTAGATTTACCTACTTTTTTTTTTGTGTGTAAGTAAAAAATTTCAGCCTTGTAGCTAACAAAATACGAAAGTTAGGTCTTTAAATTGGCTCCATCCCGCTCCCCTTTGCCCCCACACCCCCCTTTCCAAAGGGTAAAAAATTTCATTTTGTCAATAAGAACTCACCTACCAAATTTCAACATTGTAGCTTGAGGGAATTGGAAGTTATGCCATGTTAAAAAAAAAAAAGTTTGAGTCTCCCCACGGCCCCCTACGCCTCTGATGGACCCCAAAATTTAATAGAATGCATTGTCACCGGAGTTCTATCAGTGTTCCAAATTTCAGCTCTCTAGCTCATGTGGAAGTGTATGAAAAAGCTCGCCGCAGATTTGAGGATATATATATATATATATATATATAGTCCGCCCAAAGCAAGTTAATATAAGGGTTATAAAAACAAATAATATTCAAAGAAAAAACAAACAGTACAAAAACCA
Source organism: Heteromyza rotundicornis (assembly GCA_951394025.1). Taxonomy (NCBI): domain Eukaryota; kingdom Metazoa; phylum Arthropoda; class Insecta; order Diptera; family Heleomyzidae; genus Heteromyza; species Heteromyza rotundicornis. The sequence continues at coordinate 35,820,826 of OX596013.1, forward strand.
GTACATTATTGAAAAAACAGTACTTTTGCGCACTGTTTTGACTTAAATAAAACAGTACTTCCTATAAAAAAAACAGTATAAGTTGGATTTTTTGCTGAGTGTAGCTTTTCCCATCAATACAATTACTTTCTACTATTACATCAATATTTATGTATCCTATTTTTTCTCAATGTATTGTCTTCCATCTCGAAAAAATAATAACCTAAACTACCAATAGATTCAATTCTATGTACATTACATAGTGTGAAAACTATTGAAGAGTCTCACATCGAAGTAAAAAAAGTTTGAAAGTTTATCTTTGAACCTTCCTAAACGAATTTCCAATAGAAATATTCATAGCATCAACATTTTCAATTCTTTCTTCATCTTTCTTCAAATCAATCCTCTTTCAAGTTTACCTTTTTCAAAACATGTTTTCTAATTAAACAATTCTCGGAACCGACTTAAGTCTATTGCAGCAAAAACTGAAAAAGTAATTGACTTAAATTTTATAATACGTTGAGTGAGGTTTACGGTTGAAAAACTTCTATTCATTTAACTTGAATTCATTTCCATCCACTGTGGATCATGTCAAGGTCTTGCGTAAAATCTGAAATCATTTCCATAGCTTACTTAATGCACATACACAGTTTTTCTTTGTAATTTTTGAACATAACACAAAACAATGCCAACAATTACAACAAACATCCTTAACTCTGATGTGAACTCATCAACATCAAACCTCATCAAAGTAATCGTTTTTGGTACTTAACTTTGAGATTCACATTCATATAATAATAACAATAAAAATAAGTTCAAAATGTACTCAGGCATAAACAAAAGCAGCAGCAGCAACAACAACAACTACAACAACCAAACAGCAAAGCGCATAATAGCATGTTATTAACTTGACTAGACTTTGACTGAATATTAAACTAGATTGTACTAGAGTAGAGTGGAGTATTATGTTTGTGCTCTTCGCCGTTGTGCCTTTTGTCTTTAAGCAATTGCAGTGGCTGCTGCTTTGTTGTTGTTATTGCTGTTGATACATACATATTTATTAAACGTAACACCAGCAGTCGCTTTAGTCAGTCGTCGTCACTCATTCAGTTAAAGTTCGTCAATCATCAAAGTCAACGCTGTGAGCTGAAGAGTCAGAGCCACAAGCCATGTGTCAACACAGTCGCACGACGAATGCTAAAAAATTTAAATAATGACTTGGCTATTGGATGTCAGTGTGAAAAACAAAACATACACTCAGCACTGTGTGTACTACACTATCAATTAACCAAGTCGCCGCATGAATTCCTTTGCGCATTTGTCCGTCCTCTTCCAGTCTGTTGTCTGTGAGCTCCTTTAGACTTCGATATTTTCCACTCATGTTCTCCTGAAGTCTTTTTTTTCACGCTTGAGTTTCTACTAACATTGTGATTTTCATGGTTTTTAACTTGATTAGTTTTTGGTTTTTAGCATTTGAACTTGTCACTTTTAAGAATGGAATGATTTGCGGGCTAAAGCGAATTAGCCCAAACAAGCGTGCAAATGCTAATTAAAACTTTTGTGTGAAGTCGAGTGGGTGTGTGTTGAAGAGACAACAAATAAATTGGAAAATTTATTGCAATGCAGCACTGCTTATTAGTGCAGTCAAGTAAATCTTCGGAATGAATTTGAATTGCAGTTTCATTTTGAAATGTCCTCTCCGCTAGACTGTAGTGCGGCCTGATGAAATATTACAGCTCTGCTAAACAAAAAGTATGTCAAATAGGCACTTAGACACTAGTTTCCCTTGGACGGCAGTTACACACAATCGGCGAGGCGTACAGATGATGGGGACGCTAATGAAATTAGCAAGCAACACTTTGGGTGATGAATTTGCCAACACTATTGCTCTGTGTGGCAGCAGGTGTTTGGTTATATAATTGAGGGATGGCCACACGCTATTGCTATCATTAGGAAAAACCGTTCATTCAAAATAAATGACATAAATGCTCAGTCAGCGAAAGGAATGCCCAAGTTATGATTTCATATTTAAATGTCAACTTAGCGACTTGCGTTGCAAAGTGACGAACATTTGCTGCAATTTTAATGCACTCGTAAAAACATTAAAAACCTGTTAAACTGTTCCGATTATATTCGCATTTACAACCGCCAATTAACTTAAGAATAAGCCCACTGTCAACAGCAAGCGGCTCATATATGCAAATGCTGCGGGTATTTAATTAAATTAAACGTGTGAACGTCCGCAAAAGGGAGGTGAAAAAATAAACAAAATTCGTATGTGTGCAGCCTAAATACATACAAGAAATATGCTCCACTTAAAATTGAACTTCGAGTCAAGTTTAAAATATGTTACAACAGCAGCAGCGCCACTGTGTGCTGTCCTCAAAATGATGCGCTCCATTCAAGGTTGGCTGCGGTAGCATCTTACATACACAAGTCAAACAAAAAAACCGAAAAAGGTGTGTTTTGGCTTGTAGACATTGACATGCCAAAGAATTTTGTTTACATCTTTTGGGAGACAGACAAGTTTGAGACGGACAAGCCAACTTGGCTGACAGACATTCTACAGGTGGACTGACGTCCAAGAAGATGTAGAAGTAGAGTTCGTTTCTGTTCACATTGCGTGTTTCTGTCAGTGTTGGACTGTATTGTAACGAAACCGTTCTCTGATTTGCATTTCAAAATAGTTTTTTTTGTAAGCCTCTGACCACTCCATGTCATGTATTGAATGATTGACCTCAGCTGGAACCAGCCTAGTGGAACAAGAGCTTGTAAATAGCATGAGTCCATCATCATTGACCCTATTTCATGCTTCAGTTAATATTTAATACGTAATAGTGTCTCAACTTACATCGCCAATTTCAGTTCTTATCACATCGGCTGCCTTGTAGACATCTTCCTTCTTGGAGATGTCCACCACGTATCCCTTGCAATAGCCTCCTTCCTCTTCCACCATACTGATGGTCTCTTTAATACCTAAAAGTGGAGGAAAACAAATTGTTTTTCTTATTAAAATAAATACTTGGAACTGAATAAAACGAAAGACTTAAGAAGAAAACCTATTTACGTGATATCAATAAATCAGAACAAAATTCGGTACATTAAGTACTACTTCTTTTTCGAAACATATACACCCAGGAAAAACTACCTAAAATCAAAAATACCCTTAAATGAAGTTGTTATGGTCACAATAGTGTGGAAAAGTTCTAATTTTTAAAAACAAGTAAGAACAACATTATTTTGTCTATTTTATTTCAAAGTGAACGACTTTAGTTGGACGTATTTAACTTTATCTTGAGTATGATCGTACTTATTTTTAAGTTGGATTTTTTTCTGATTTTATATATTGTTTTTTTTGTAATTCATTGTTATTTTTTGTCTTTTTTGTTTTATTTTTTAGTGACAATTTACCACATTTGATGATTTCCACTTACCTTCCTTGTTGATATCCCAAATAACCACTTTGGTGCCCATTTTGCCCAAACGCTGAGCCAGCAGACGACCCAGGCCATTGCCTCCGCCAGTGATCAAAGCAATGTCTGTGTTCAGGGCCTTTTCAGGATAGCCAAAAGCCATGTAATACAGATCCTAAAAGAACAAATTTTAAAAACGTCTGTGTTAAAATTGTGTTAAAAAGAAATGTTTACAGAAAAAATTTAGACATTTTTTACTAAGAACTTTTTAAAAAGTAAATTTTCCATTGTTTTTTTAATTAAAAAAAAGTTTAAATAAAAAACAGGAATTCCAGTGTTCAATTCATCTTTTTCCACCACGCTTCCAAGTGCCAAGAGGGCACATAAAATAAATCACAAACTTCAATTTAATTCGTATACGCTTATGCAAGCATTTTAAATAAATTTTTGTACGCATAACTTTGTGTAAATTAAATAAATCGTAAATTAACAAGAACTTGAGGCAATTTCCATAAATCAACGCAACACTTTTACACGCACACTGACCATGAAATTCGACGATGAATTTTTAATTTGAAATTTCCTGTGCGTACTCCACCACACGCGTACCCCCAACAATGTGTATGACAGATGCCCGTCAACGCTTATTGTCAACGTATTTGTCAACATTTTGTCAACACGTCACGTCTGTCCACGTGATGGCAAGTGTCATTGTGGATTGTTGTTACTTGCATTTGTCAACTGTGATTACATGCAGGGGATTATATTTGGCGATTACATTATGCTGCTGCTGCATCACTTAAGTGGCCCCGTTGTAATGTCTGTCAGACCAGGTGTGGTGGTGGAGCAAAACAAAACGAAACCGAAATCCAAATTATGCTACATTCATTGTTAATGTCAAAATAATTGATAGCGTGTTGCACGAGATGTGAGAAAAAAATGACCAGTTACATATGAGAGTGAACAAATTGGCAAAGGAAGTGCTGGCACTTTGGAAATAGTAACAACCACTTTTAATTTGAAAGCTTTTATGGGAAATTTTGTTTCTATCCAAGCGTCTAGTCGAAGAGACTTAACCTGAAACTGCCGACGACAAGGGCAGAGTTGTAATAAAAATTTTAAATGTGAAAGGAAAAGGTAGGCTTCCTCACATTTGGACACTAGACGAACCCATTCTTTTCCATTTCAAAGCTTCCAGCTTCCATTAAAAAGTCAAATACTTCATTCCCATTTGCATCACTTTTATTCCCACACAATATTTACTCTCAAGTCACAGCATGATTCTCCCCCAAACAATGAACTTAATAAATCTCAATTGCCACTTGATTTACAAGCATTAACACCTTCTGCCAATATTAATTTAAGTAAGTACTCTTTTTGAGTTATTATGTCGAGTCACGATGTAAATTTATGCATTTATACATTGACAATAAAGCGTGCCGAAACCAGAAAAACTCTCGAAACATACACGGGCATGCACACAAAAAACCATCATCGCAATTGATGCTTAACGCATTAACATCTTAGCATTTAAATGACAATTACAATAACAATAAAAAGTAAAATTGTACGGGTTGCGGGTTGTTGACAGCTAAATGACAGATAGGGAATAACACAGCAATACAAAAAAAAATCAGACAAATACAATGTAAAGAAGCAACAGCAGAAGCTATTAACGCCCATATGTGAAAATGCAGAAAACACAATTGAGCGGTAGGTACGTGGGGCGGAATGAATTTTAAGTTTTTGTAACAATGATTATTTGCCAAACAAAAGACTTAAGTAACGAACGCATTGTGAGCCAAATTAGGCAAACGAAAAAAAAACAAAAATCGCAAAAAAAAGTTTTGAAATGGAAAAAAATATTTTCAACTTTTTTCTATTAATTTCAATGGTTTAAATAAATTTAGAAAAAATTTAAAAACAAAAATACTTTAACACAATAATTAAATTTTTTTAATTAGTAATAAAAAGCCATTCTATTTTGTGTTTAAGTCACTTAAAGTAAATTTTTTTAATAAATTAGCTTATTTCAGTATTATTTTATCAACCAACCATGTTTGACTTGTTTAAATTGCACACAAAAAAAAGTTGTTGCCTCAAAAAAATAAATAAAGAAAAACGCGTGAATTGCGCAAAGGCGGCATGCGGCGACCTAAAAAATATTCTAAGCCAATGAGTGCCCACCGCTGCGGCTGCGACAAGAGCAAATCGAAAGCAAAAGTAGCACTTCCACTGCCAAACGTCTATTGAGTCTGTCACACGCTCTTAGCTGAAATTGCAATTGCAATCGCAGCTGAAATGCTGCAAAAGTGTTTCTTAATTGCTAGGCGCTGTGATTGGGTTTATGGAAAAAAAAATGCTGCTACGTTTTTGGTTAAATGAAATAAAAGTTGTTGCTGAGCTTTAAGAATTTTTTCCGTACACTGAAAAGTTTTCGTACAACAACAAAAATTTAGGCTTTCTTGAAATTTTTAAATAAAAATGCACTTCTTATAAATAAATGATTAATTTGCAAAGTTTTCGTAAAAATCATACATTTTAAAAATTCTCAAAACACCCCCACGCATTTTATTTTCAAGTGAAACGAACTTAAATGTGCCTTGACCCTATTAGGGAAATCACGTCCTAACGGAGAAGATTTGGAATATTTTTGTTTCTATTCTTAAGTTCTTAGAATGTCTACAAGTGAGAAGAGCAATTGTGTTCCATTTTGACCCTAAGTACATTGCCTGATTGATGCAAGAAGGAAAGCATTAAAACGCTTCAAATTAGCTTTTCTCGATTTCTCGCTGTGCAGCCAAAGTCCATAAACACCAAAATACATACGCTCTTGTAAATGATGCAATTTTTCAATGTGGACATATCTGCTGCTGCTGCTTGATTTACCACCGCCATGCCAAGCAGCAACAACAAACAACAACATCAACAACAACTTGCCTGAC